>CM021109.1:442852407-443195357 GCA_007115665.2 Sequoiadendron giganteum | reverse complement strand
TTGTTGATGAAATGAAAAGTGAATTTGAAATGTCAATGATAGGAGAACTGAAATTCTTTTTAGGATTGCAAATTACTCAGTTAGATGATGGAATCCTTATTTCTCAGTCCAAATATGTAAGAGAGCTACTGAAAAAGTTTGACATGGAAGACTCAAAGCCAGTTGGTACGCCCATGGTAATCGGATGCAAGCTAACACAAAATAATGACTCTCCTAAGGCTAATCAAACAAGGTATAGGTCAATGATTGGTGGATTACTATATTTGACTTAGACCAAATCGAACATCATGAATGCTGTGTGCATGGTTGCTAAATATCAAGCCGATCCGAAGGAATCACATGTGACTGCAATAAAGAGGATTTTTAGATACCTAAAAGGAATAGTTGATTTTGGTCTTTGGTATCCTAAGGATGATGATCTTAATCCGAATGCTTTGGGCAGGAGATGTGGATGACAAAAAAAGTACTAGTGGTGGTGCCTTCTTCTTGGGGAGGAAGTTGGTGTCTTGGTTAAGTAAAAAACAGAATTCCATTTCCTTATCTACTGCTGAGGCAGAATATATTGCTGCTGCAAACAATTGTACTCAAGTGTTGTGGATGAAGCAGATGCTGAGAGATATCAAAGTTGAGTATGATGAGCCTATTGCCATATTTTGTGACAATTCAAGTGCCATAAACATATCTAAGAATCCGACGCTACACTCAAAGACAAAACATATATCTATCATGTATCACTTTTTGAGAGACAAGGTGAGTGATAAAGAGGTCAAATTGGAATATGTGCCTACAAAGGAACAAATTGGAGATATCTTTACTAAACTGTTGCCTAAGGATGCTTTTGAGTATCTCAAAAGCAAGTTAGGGGTGATTTCCCCTCTTAACCTGAATTAAGATGCATGTCTTTGCATCAATCCGTGGACTTACAGTCAAATCTTGTTTCAGATTGATGTTGTGGTGGTTGCTACTCAGGGGGAGTAGTCAGATGATTCAGATGATATGTGGTTCAGAACATGTGTACCTTTTCCATTGATGTCAAAGGGGGAGAAGTGTAATGTGAAAAACCTTGTACTGTAAGGGAGAGAAGTGTAAGGAGGAAAAGTGTAGAACAAAGGAGGAGAAGAGTACTGTGTGAAGAGCTAGTTGTGTTGATGGTATTTTTCACATCATGTGTTGCCATCAATGCCAAAGGGGGAGATTGTTGGATGTTGTGGTTGTGTTGTTGATATGTGGTTATCATTGATGTCAACACTATTAGCATTGGTGATTCTGAAGGCTGTATATGTCGAGGAAATTGAGAAAATTGTAATAAATATATTGTAGGCAGTCTATGAAGCTGAGAAGGTCAGAGTGATGGCAAGTTTTGTACGTTGATGGTCAGAAGGCACGCATTAAAGGGTTTGCTTCTGAGCGTATCTAGTATGTTGTCCGAAAGTTTCAGAGGTGCGCATCAAGAATTGAGAAAGTTATGAAGTTTTGTGTTCCTACACTTATTCAGTTACTGTAGCAGGTGTTTCTGGAAGATGAGATTGCAATTTTGATGAATTGAGTTGTTGTGTACGTTCTTGAGATGTTCAGTGATGTTTCTAGATCGTGCTCTATCAGTGTGATACGTTTGCGTTGATTGGTGTGTTCGTGATCGAAGATTTTCCTTTGTGTGTTTGAGGGTTTCATGTTCTTGGCCGACATGATGGTGGTAGCGTGTTGCGGATCCTTATGGATTAATATTTTATTGTTTGGCGTGTTCGAGGATGTTGATTTAGGTCCTCACTATATTGTGACCAACTTAGGTTGGTGCGCATTGAGATTTGTTCATGTATTGAGGCCGACATTTGTAATTTGTTCTTTATTTGTGGTCGACAGAGTTGTTGATGTAAATTCATGTAGCAGATATATAGGAACGATTGTTTCTTCATGTTGGAAGTGTGTAAGTGCGAGTGTGTATGCGAAATGTGCGAATAAAGATTAGATCATTCGAATATAGAGCAGAGTGTGAAGAAGATTGAGCGAAGTGTGAAGAAGTGTTTCTATGCCTAATAGGAACTGTCATCAAGCTTTGTAGAAGCTAATTTTTCAGTTCAACCTCATTAGATGGATTTAATTTGATTATTTTATGTAAGGTAGTGAGCCTTCCCTTTGAGCAGTGAGCTCTAGGTAGTGTGCCTGAATGCAAGTGCATTCCCCATTCATTTGTTTCATTATACTTCTAACATGGTATAATCTTGTGGACTAACATCCACTATGGTTTTTCCCCTAACAGGGTTTCCACGTATAAAAATCTTGGAGTTCATGTGTCTCTGATGTGTTGTTGATTTATGCTTTCACTGTTAATAATTAGATCTAAGATTAAAGGTTGTTTAAGGTTGAATAAGTTAAATTTCTGTAACAACTGATTAACCCCCCCCCTCTTAGTTGTCTATCCTTGTTTTGCCAACAACTCTTAGCATTGACAATGGAAAAACAAAAACATAATTTTTTTTCTATGTTGAAGGGTTGAAGCATAATCTTCTAAGTGTTAGTCAAAATTCAAATGTGTGACCAAGGACACACACTCACATTTCATGTTGAAGGTTCTTAAAATAAAAAAAGCAAGTACAAGAAAGCTAGTTGTAGATGGAAGTAGAACTGCAAACAATCTTTACATTCTTAGTGGAATCAAAAGAGAAAAATGCTACATGCTGCAAGAAGATGAGAGTTGGTTATGGAACAAAAGAATGGGGCATATAAACTTTGGTAATCTAGTAAGAATCAGCCCTAAGCAAGCTGTGAGAGATATGTCGAAGATTACAAAGACTTCAAGTACTATCTGCAAGAATTATCAACATGGAAAACAAACAAGGGTGAGTTTCAAATCAAAGTAGTATTCAATATCAAAACTCTTGGAACTTTTCCATACAGATCACTGTAGGCGAACAAGAACAAAAAGTTTGCAAGGTGAGTTATTTTATGCTGCTAATTGATGATTATTCTAGGATGACATGGGTTACCTTTTTAAAGGAAAAGTCGAAAGCATTTGAAAATTTTAAGGAATTCAAATCCTTAGTTGAAAATGAAGCTGGTCTAAAAATCAAGTGCTTGAGATTGGATAAAGGAGGTGAGTTTACTTCAAATGAATTTGAAGAATTTTGTGAACATCATGGGATAAGGATATATCTTTCAGTTGCAAGGACTCCACAACAAAATGGAGTGGTAGAAAGAAAAAATAGAACCGTTCAAGAGATGGCAAGAACTATGTTAAATGAGTCCAATTTATCAAACACATTTTGGAGAGAAGCGGTTCATGCAACAATCTACATTTTGAACCAAGGGAAAACCAGAGTCAACAATAGTAAAACAACTTATGAACTATGGAAGGGTAGACCTGCAATGGTTAAGTACTTCAAAGTTGTTTGCATTTCAATTCACACCTTTGGAATATGGATTGTAAACAGATAGCTATGTACAGTTGAACCGCTCTTCAAATTAGGAGGGGAAACTCCCTCTTCGCTGATGATGCTTAAAAATAATACTAAACTACTCGCCAATCTTTTTATTCTCAGCTAAGAGCACAAGGTTATAAAACTCTTTGCGTCGTAGTTGAGATTTTCTCTATTCTAAAACTTCAAACTACAACTAGGCCTACTCTAAAGACGCTTTTGACAACTCAAGTAAACTCAGAGCTTGAGAATCAGAAGTAAACAAGGAATGAATTGATTAACACAAAAACTTAAATAAATTTCCTCCTAGATAACACCTGAAGACTCATTGTACTTATTAGATGTAAGCTGAAATAAAGATTATGCAATCAAATACGTAAGAAAAAATACTGAAAGAGATTGAGACAATAGATCAAAGCAAAGTAAGCATGAGATTTCCTTCGTCAACTTTCCAATAACAATTACACTAGAAAAAGATTGAACATAAACTGAACAATGATTTGCGGCAAAGACAGGCTTGCAAACTTGCTCTTATACAAAATGAGCAGACACTTAATAACAAAGTTGCAGGCATAAGTAGGCTCAATCATTTTTTATCAGAATAATGGTTGAAAAGAAATGGGCAAGGCTGCCCTTATTTATACACAAACAAGGAGAAGAGAACCCTAAAATCTCCTTTGTTTTACAACTAGACTTGCCAACATGCAAGCTTTATTTCGAAGACTAACAAAAGATAACTAACAACTTGCTAAAATTAGTTAGCTGTTGTAAAAACAAGAAAAACTCCAACTATACATTTGATATTTCCAAAAAAAATTAAGCATGAATGAGAATAACAAGTTTAACTTGGAAAAGACATCAAGTTAATTGATTCTTTTTGAGTTCTATTCTTAGAAAACATCGCTGCCCCAATAGGTGACTTACTCATTGACAATCTTGGTGGCTCTGCAACTGGAGTGATGACCTTTTATAAATATATTCTCTTGCTTTTATCCTGTTTTCCTTTGTAGCTTTATGCTTCTGACACTTCTCTTGATTTTTCTATGGAAGTGTTGTATGATGAAAATCTTGAATTTTGACTGTAAACATTCCTATGCTCGAAAAAGTTTTGCACAAACTGCTAAAAATGGTAGATTTCCTAAAAACTAGCTGAGGTTTGGGTTTTGTAGACAATCTCGTTCTGAAGAGACCTAGTTTGTCAGATTTTCAAAAAGCTGTTTTTTTCCCCAAAAAAGCAGATCTCCCTAAAAATTAGGGGTCAATAAAGCAAATTTTCGAAAAATTAAAACTGTCCAATCTTCAAGAGGAGTAAAAAGCAAGTGGACCCAGATCGATGAAAATTGAAAAAGCTAGCCTCTTGTTTCTGAAATGTGATGCCCTAGAAAATCAGACCATGAAAAAGCATGCTCTTGTGCTCCCCAATCTTGAATTCTTCGAAGACACTGAAAAAGAACTCCGTTTGAGCTTCCAAATATTCATGAGAAGAAAATTCTATTTTTCTTCCTTTGAAAGCCAACTTGCAAATTATGAAGAATAAATGCTAAAAGATTTCTTAAATAGATTTTGGAGGTTAAAAAGCGCTTTCATGCAAAACCCTATAATTTTGGAGTCTATCCATAAAGATAGAAACTTTGCATGCAAAAATCTGACTTCGTTTGCATGCACAACGGTGAATTCCTCTTTTATAGGGCAAAAATGAACATGCGTATGAAGACATGTTTTGAAAAATGCATGACAAAAGTATAGAATGGCTAAGGCATGAGATGCTAGGTGCCCTTCTTGGACAAGGGTGCCTAGACATCCCAAACTTGGCCAAATTTTGATGATTTTCAACTTTTCCTCGCTTATGCTTTTGACGAAGCCTGCTTTTGACTTTGACGATCTGGAAAACTGTCATTGCCAATTGATAAGCTCTGTTTGGCCATGGCAATCTCATGTTTGACCATTGCTTAAGTGATCCCTAGCTTCATATCAACATCCGACAATATCTGTTCATGATTGTAGACCCCTGAAACTGCTGACGGCATAGTTTACATAATCCTTGAGTATTCTCCGAGTGCTTGATTAATCACACGAAAATTGAGAAAACGACTATTTCCTACCTTTACTCGCCAATCACTGTAGCAAGCATTTTTACCGCATTTTTTTTATTTTTTTTGCATGTAGAATTTCCAATGTAAACCCTCTTATTTTGCATTTAATCACATACCTGTGATTTTCCCTTCATTATTTGTGCAATTTTCCCTTCATTTTTATCTCAATTTGTAGCAACAACTACAGGTTAGGGCTACGTTTCAGTCAAGCCATGGGCATTCAAAATTTGGTCCCGTCTAAGCAAGAGTTGAGCATCGACATGCAAGTGTGATGGCGTCAATTTCAAACCGCATCTTCATTTGCAAATTTCCTTTAGCGCTCGACCCAAGCGTGTTGACTTGAAGAAAATTTGCGACTCCCGCAATAACTTCCAAGAAGGTAGCGCATTCGCAAAATATTTTTAGGGTTTTCTATTTTGCTTTGTCTTTCATAAAATTTTAAATATGCATTTTAGATTTTAAAAATGAAAGTTTATAAAAATTAAATATTACATTTATTTACATTAAATTTTTATTGAACATTTTAACATTTAATATATTTAAATTCAATAGTATTTCATTTTATTTTTAATTTTAACATTTAGTAAGTTAAAATTTAATATTTTAAAATATTTGATTTATATTTTAAATTATTAATATATAAAATTTAACTAATTTATATTAAGTTTTCATGGCACGATATTTTATTATTAATATTAATTATATATGCTATTATTATATTATTATTATATTTATTATTAATGTATATACTATAAAATTATAAATTTTATTTATTATTAAGATATGTCGCCGAGTATTTCACCAAGTATTTGTAGAGTCAAAAAATTTGGGCTTGCCGAGTACTCTCTGTATCCGAGTATGTAAACTATGGTTGACGGAGATTGAATGTGATGAATTGTCGGATAGGCAGAAAAATATTCTTAGGTATTGAAAGCTAGGCGCCCCTCCTTGACAGGGGTGCCCAAGTCTTCCAGACTTAGTCAAATTTTAGAGATTTTCAATTTTCCTTTGACTTTCTTCATTTTGCATGAAATGCCTACGTTTGATCTGCAATTTCCGTTGTTCGACAGATCCTTTGAACTGGATGATGGATTCATTAAAGAGTTTGAACATATATGAGATGATCTCTCCTGCTTTTCCCAACCCTAAAAATTGCTTTTGACTACTTCTTGGCGAACCGAAATAGGATTGACATGCAAGGTTGCACGTTTTTTGGAAAGCGAGCAAAAATTTCTAAGGCATGAAATGTCAGGCGCCCTTCCTTGACAGGGGTGCTTGGGTTCACCAGAATTAGATTATTTTTCATGATTTCCAACTTCCTCTTGCTTTTTGTTCACCGCCTTTGCTGACATGGGTTCATCGTTGTCGGGAGCTAAAAAATGCTAAGTTACCGGGTTCGCACCTGGAGGCCTCGAACCCAGTTCGGGTTCGCCCTGGGTACGCACAGGGTGCGTGCTCAGGCCTGTGGGTTCTCCCGGGTTCGCGCATATTACAATTCTGTAATTTCTCTTATTTTTTTGTATATATAATACATATATATATATATACACACGTACCTATACGTACCCAAACCCCTAAAAAAAAATTTCACGTACCAACGTACCGGGTTCTCGTACCCGAACCCGAACCGGTAACTTAGAAAAAATGGCTAAGGAATGAAATGCCAGGCACGCTTCCTTGATAGGGGCGCCTCGACTTTCCAGTGTTGAAAGATTTTCATAATTTTCAACTTTTTCATTTTGCATTCTTTGTTCTGCATGCTGTGTGCATCATTTTCTGTTCGTGTCATGTCCCCGAAACAACAATATCATAAAGACCAAGTGTTAAAATACAAATAAATTAATAAATAAAATAAATAGCAATATTAATGTTAAATATACAATAAATGTGTACCATATCAATATAAATATATAAATATGAAATAAGAAATATAATAATAATATATAGACAAATTATTGTTATTACATTCCAATATTAAATAACTTAATATCAAAAATAATAATAATAAATAAATATTATAATCATTACACATTAAAGATTGTAATACATTAGAATAAAATAATAATAAAATATTAGAAAACTGATTTTATTATTATACTTTAATGTTAAAATATATTCAATAAAACATCAAAATAAAATAATAAAATAAGTATATAATATGAAATATCATAATTATTAGTAATAATATATTATTTTCAAAAATAGATATTATTGTGATAATAAGCCTTTAAAGGCAGCAATTAAAATCTAACAAAGGGATATATTTTATGAAAAGTCACCTCTTTCACCAAACAATACATTCTCCCTATGAGTCACCTACCTTGAATGGTATAAATAGAAGAAAGGAAAATAAAGAAGGGAAAAAGGATAGACTTGGATAAATACGATCTGCAATTCAGAACAGCAGCAACAATGATTGTTATGCATTGGAATATAGTCATGTAATATATATATATATTATTTAATAGGCATACAAGTATATATGCATAGATATAGATAAATTTTATAATGAATAATATGCAATGAATAAAGAATATATATATGAATAAGGAAAGAATAATTATATAAACATATATATATGAATACCAATGGATATAAGTAAAAGAATATATATATATATATTATACAATTATGCACTAATGATGCTTGTTGCATTATTAAACCTTATAAGTAATTGTGATTATTTGATATGAAAATGAATAAATTAATGAATGTCTTTATCTTATGATTGATCAGGAAAGGGAGAAAAAGAACATAGTTTGAACACTAAACCATCATAAAGGATATCTTTAGAAAATCAGGGCAAGAATTATGGTACACCTAGAAAGGGACATTACAGTTCGTCATTCTGTGCAACATCTAAGACTTTGAATTTGATTCCTGATAGCTGACCTTCCTCCATTGATGATCTCGGAGCTCATGCTTTGCCTTCTAAAAAAGCAGAATAGACCCACCAGAGAAATCTTGATCTTTTGATGATTCTGCCTGGACCAACCTGATCGGGAAGTATTTTCTACCAATCAAAATCAGTTAGAGCCCTGGAAACAAAGATTCTATTTTTAGAAACTTTCAAAAAATAGTTAGCATCCATTTGACAACAAACCAATAAAACCCTAAATCAAGTCTATTTTTAGAAACTTTTTTAAAATATAAAATTTCTATTTTTAGAAATTTTGACTTTTGACGACAATTTTTTTTACAAGACTTCCATTCTTTACAAAATGCCTTAATGAAGCAAAAATTTTAATTTTGGGCATTACAAAAGTTTTTGAGAGAAAATGCTATATAAGAAGAGATGATGAGGATTTGGAAAAATTTGACTCTAGATTTGATGAGGGTATCTTCCTTGGTTACTCTTCAAGAAGCAAGGCCTACAAATGTTATAATAAAAGGTTGCACAAAATTTGTTGAAAATGCAAACGAAAGAATGGATGAAAAAAGGCATCAAAAAGAAAAAACACATGAAGTTGATTACCCAAAGGAAGAAAGTTGCAAGGAAGAGGAAGGAGAGGAAGAAGTTGAAAATAAGGTAATTGAATGAAAGGACACAAAGGCGCCATTCAAATTTGTTAGAAGGATTCATCTACAAGATCTAATGCTTGGTGATAAAGATATTGAAATTTAGACAAGACAATTGGAAAATGCATCAGAACATGCAAACCTATCCTTGTTATCTAAGATAGAACCTAAGAACTTTGTAGAAGCAAGCGAAGACAAGCGTTGGGTTGGTGCTATAGAAGAACTAAATAAAATTGAAAAGAATGAGACTTGGGAACTTGTCCCAAGACCGAAAGATAAAAATGTGATTGGCATCAAATGGGTTTTTAGGAACAAGTTCAATCAAGATGGCCAAGTTGTGAGAAATAAAGGAAGGTTAGTATGCAAAGGGTGTGTTCAAGTAGAAGGTATTGATTTTGGAGAAACTTTTTCTCTTGCTGCATGGCTAGAGGCTATTCAAATGTTTTTTGGTGTTTGCTTGCTTTAAGAAGTTTAATGTCTATCAGATGGACGTCAAGTCAACATTTTTAAATGGAAAATTAGAGGAAGAAGTATATATTGAACAGCCAAAAGGGTTCCTCCTATCATAAGATAAGGATTATGTGTTCAAGTTGGAGAAGGCACTTTATGGGCTGAATCAAGCCCCCAGAGCATGGCACTCAAGACTTGACAAGTATCTTAAACAAGGTTTTAAAAGAGGAATTGTTGATAGCAATCTTTAGATCAAAACTAAAGGTGATGATCAGTTGATTGTTGTAGTATATGTAGATGATATCATTTTTGGTGGTAGTAGTAACAAAATGGGTCAAGAGTTTTCCATGGACATGCAAAAGGAGTTTGAGATGTCCATGCTTGATGAATTTTCATTCTTCCTTGGATTACAAATTTCTCAATCCGATAAAGGCATATTCATCTCCCAAACCAAGTATATCAAAGAGATGTTGAAGAAGTTCAAGATGGAGGATTGCAAACTAGTGAGTACATTCATGGTCATAGGAGGAAAATTAAGGATGATGAATCCCTAGAAGAAAATCAAACTCTATACAGGTTGATGGTTGCGCGTCTATTATATGTGACAGCTTCGAGGCTTGACATTATGTAAGGAGTAGGTATGGTGGTGTAATGTCCTTTACCCAACCTTGCCCTAGAACTCGCTTGTTTGCCCTAGAATTCACTCGTTGATTAGGGTTAGCGTTTCTTTCTTCCAAATGAATGTTCTCCTAATTCAACAACTCTAGATTGGAATCCTGTATTCAACATATTGACAACATATCTGTTAGCATTAATATCTAGATATCCAAAAATATAAACATTATCACAAGAGTAACAATGAAGAAAAAAGAGGAATGGCATGGGTAGATCTGCCCGAAGCTATCCATCTAAGCCCAAGGGCACAAGCGTCTCATCAAGACAATCCACCCCTTGGCCTTGAGCTGAATGTCCAAACTAAGACTATTCTATCCTTGGAGTGGCGTACTTAGTGGAAACACTTGTACCTTCTTTCTCTACCCACGTCGTCACCTCAGAAGACGCTTACTAGGGAGGGTCGGCAGAGCTTATAAGTGGCCTGGGTCTACCGCCCCTCCATGGCCGCAACGAATTGTTAAGTGGGACCCACACCCCTCCATGGCTGCAACGGACTATTAAGTGGGGTTTATAGGCACCGCTTACCTCAAGCCTACCTCCCTAGTAAGTTTACAAACACTTATGAAGACAATATTTTAAGCAGTCAGATACATTTGTATTCACTATTGATCTTTATCAAATCATTTTATAGTCCAATTATACTCATAATAGTACTAAAGAAATCATAATTATTTCATAGGATAATCATAATCATAATAATACCAAAAGGAAAACATTGCGTCAATAATCAGATTAGCACATCTATGCATATACTATTCTAAATTAATGAGAAGCAATATATATATGCCTATAAATAGTCTTATCCATACTTCTTTACTGCTGCAATGTGAGTAGCATCAAGATCATCTATTTGCTAAAGGATAGTGCATTGATCTCCTAGGAATTAGAGTTAGTCATCTCAGAAGTGTAGCTATTTAAATAATCAGATTCTATTTAATTCAGGCTTACCTGCTCAGGGCGCTCAAGGATTTAGGTCAATAATGGAAACAGTCAGATTGGGCGATGGAGACAGCTTATTGGAACTTAGTCATATAGCAGGCTTAGATAGTTATCTCTGAAATTTATCTAGTACAAAAATTGGAAATGCTAGATATTAAGACTAAGTGAATTGACTTCACCTGAGTAGCTGTATCTCTTATGTTTTATGTTGCTTATTCTCTTTCCTTTCATGTGAATTGAAGATGTAATTTCAGATCACAATGTCTAAGTATGCATTATAGGGAGGTTGGTCGGTTCTGTATGAGCTTACCACCCTAGATGTATTCAGATATAATTCTCTATATTTTTTCTTGTTTTTTTCCCTCCTTCCCGGTTCCTTAATTTTGCTTGCCTTTTTATATGCTTATGTCTCCTTCAAGAGACGCATCCCTCTTGGGACTGGTATGACCATCCGATGGGTCATGTCTATTTGCTTACACATTGTTTGCTAAGAGTAACTACCTACCTAATCGTTGCTTCCTAGTGCTGTATACGGCTCCCAGAACACAGTAGTTGTTAAGCAAAGTAGTCTATCCTGTCTGGCTATGAGGTATGAGGATTCACAATGTGCTCGAGATAGCGCTAATTGGAGTCGACGATTTACTCCTTAGACTTGCTTGTATTAGACAACAAGTAATAGCAATCACGAGAGGTGGCCTTGATAGTTGACGCCACAACAAAGCTCATAATCGCTACCATATATGTTATGCAAATCCCTCAATACCATGGGTCCCTCGAAAGTCGTTGGAGTCTTAGCTAAGATGGGCCTTCGGGATTTCCAATATGATAGGGCTAATAATAAACCAAGACCCGTTAGTGTTTAAGAAGATAAAACCGGTGGCAATCTTCAAATTGATTCTATTCCACATCGTCTGCTCCTATTCCTCTAGCCCGATAATATTATTTAATTGCCATCGTCTACTTATTTAAAGTTTCCATCAAAACCTTCCAAAATTGTCACTCATGTTTGTGCATCGTCTCATTCCATATCTTCCCAGTATTTAGATTTCAGGAAGTAAGGTGCTCAATGTGTGAGTCAAAGCATACCTCGGGATTGAAGAATCTATGTTAGGAGCGGTGAGAGGAAGTTCTGGGAGGGTGCCTGATGTATTTATGATCATATTCTTTTGGTATTCATAATTCTATATTCATTAGTTATAATATTATTTTGTGTTTGTTATTAATATTCAATTTATATGATTTATTATCCATTATGGCCTAATATTTAAGTGGTTAATGTTTTTAATTTTATAATGATATATATAAATATTATAATAATAATATTAATATTTATATTTTATATTCAATTGTTATAATTATAATATTATCAATGATATTTATAATTATAACGATATTTTAAATTGTATTTTATATTTGATATTAATCTAATATCTCAATACTTTGTATTTTGATGTTATGATTTTGGGGACATAACAGGTGGCAAGGTTTTAGGCAAAACCAAAAGATACCCATGTGCATACAATGAAAATTATATTTAAATATCTAAAGGGAACTTTGGATTTTGGTTTACGGTATCCAAGAGGTGAAGATTTCACCTTAGTAGCATATACTGGTGCAGATTGGGTTGGCAGTATTGACGACAAAAAAAGTACAAGTGGAGGTGCATTCTTTCTTGGTAACATTCTTGTGTCTTGGTTGAGTAAGAAACAAGCTTCCATTTCTCTATTCACTGTAGAGGCTGAATACATAGCAGCAACATCTTGTTGCACTTAGGTTCTTTGGATGAGACAAACTTAGAGGGATATCAAGGTAGAATACAATAATCCAATATCAATGTTTTGTGATAACACAAGTGAAATCGATATTTCGAAGAATCTTGTCATGCACTTTAGAACAACACATATTCCAATCAAATATCACTTCTTAAGAGAGCAGGTGACAGATTAGCAAGTTAGGTTGGAGTATATTGCTACACAAGAACAAATTGCAAACATCTTCACAAAGCCCCTTCTAAAAGAAACTTTTAAATATCTTAGATAGAAATTGGGGGCGATATCCTTTTCATCTAGTCACTAAGGAGATGTATTAATCAAGGGGAGTTCATTACTGCAATATCTTACAGCTCCATGGATTCCTTTGCCATTGATGTCAAAGCGGGAGAAGTAGAGAAAGGGGGAGCAATAGAGACAGGGGGAGTATTATGTTCTTACTATATTCAAAAATTATTTCTTTGCAAGGTTGCCATCAATGACAAAAGGGAGATTGTTGAAAATGAAATATCCCAATTAGTTTTTTCTCAAATTTTAGCACATAAACTTCACCCGTTAATGTTAGCCCAAGAAAGATAACAAACAAAAAACAACCCTTCACGTCCTGATCATCTAGATCTCGGAGTGGGCAAGGTGAGAGCATACAGTGTAAGGGGATCTAATAGCAATAATCTGAAAGGCTGAAAGTACAATGCTATTGGTGGCAAGTCAGCCAATAGAGGAAATGTAAATGCTTAGGCGGCGAGCAAGCCTCTTCCACTTTTCAACTGGCTACAGGAAAGTAAATGAAAGTAAAATGCTTAGGTGGAAAGCCAACCTCTTCCACTTTTCAGCGGGTAACAAAGTAAGAAAGCAAACTAGGCGGCAAGCCAACCTCGTCCACTTTTCAATGGGAAAGAACACCAAGTACTAAAATTAAAGAGCTGATCAGTACTACTGAAACACCGTTAAAATATGGTGTTAGATTGAGTATAATAAGAGAGAACCAAACCAAAATGAAGCCCAAGTGTTAGGAAATCATCTCAATGACATTACAACGACTAGGCAACATGATATGATGATGAATTACTGAAAATATTAGGTCTGATATGAGGGAGCAGCAATTTGATATGAAAAAAGCAGCGTGCACGAACTCCAATTTACAACCTTCAAAATCTCATATCTTCCAAACCCCAACTCTGAATGACCTATAACTTAAAGAAAATGAAGCCCAAAAGCTAGGCGCCCAAGTTCTAGCCACCAAACTCGACCAACCGACACTTAAAACTCAAGAACGCTTCCCAAAATAGTAGTGGCCAAAGGGCACAACTCCCAAGGAGGGTGACCAACAACCATAAATTAGATTCACCTTCAAAAATCACAAGATTCCAGGAAAGAGGGCACCTAAAAGCAAGAAATCCAACAAGCCAATACCCACAAAGTTCCGTCAAATCTTCAGAATGGTACAAGCGTGAACGTGGGTCTACAGTAGACTGAGAAACACTCTCCAAAAATCCAAACAGCAATAGAACTGACCAAAAATGTCTCTAGAAGACATCAAAGCCACACCAAACTGAAAACACCAACATAGCCATCACCTTTGAAGCTCAATCTGCAACCTCTGAGTGAAGAAACAATCATTGATCAGCTAGGAGTTGTCTTTCAAACTTGAAACTGATAAAAAACTAGGAGGCATCTCAACCTCAAAGCAAAAGTTTGAATAAAATTCAGCAGCACTTCGTTATGAAAAGATAATCCATCCCAACTGAAGAGCAAGGCACTGTATTTATAGATTTCCAAACCCAGAAGTTCAAACTTGCTTTTCCCTCCAAAAGGGACGCCCATTTGAGAAGGATTTAAAACTATTTTATTTTCATCTTTGACTTGGACTTGGGCGCCTAACTCCACTCACAACATTTGAACTTTATAAAATGCAATTTATTATTTAACTTGGATGCCCAAAAGAGAAAACACAACTTAAAAACAACTTGAGTTATATGTCTAGGCATTGGGGGCCAAAAAGCACAATATAAATATATAACTTAAGTTGCCAACTTTCCAAAATAGGCTCCAAAAAAGCTGGAGACGCCTCTGGATATACTACCCTGCGAAAAATAGACATTGAGTGTTGAATTGTTGCCAAACTGCATTGCCAAAAATAGCACTTACTAAAAATAGCATTTTGCTAAAAATAGTGACTCTAAACTTCGTTTGAGCACAAATCGAGCAACCATCGTAACTTACTAAAAGTAGTAAGTCCAAAAATATCCTTTGATGAAAATGCATGTCACACCCCTTTGAAGCTCTCTGAAAACCCAAAAATACCTAGAAGACCAACGACCAAACTTCTGCAAGAAACCCTTGAAAACCCAAAAGGAAACCTTCTAGAAAATAGGAAACCCTAATTCTACCTCCAACTAGCCTATGGGACTTCGAGAATAGGCTAAGGGTCACCGAAAAGTATAGAGCTAAAAATGGGGACATTATAGCCCACCCTTCCCAAAGATTGCTTGTCCTTAAGCAATGCCACACTAACTTCAAAATATTCTGCTGATCCACATAAAACCAAGTAGGATCCCAGGTCCCACACCCATCTCACGAAGAACCCACCATGCTGACTCTGCACTACTTTGATCACATCTGTGAAACCATTGTGCCAAATTTGCACTATCCTCTCTTGTAACCTTGAAATGTTACCATCCACAAAACTCAATCTGAAATACTTGGGGGTGCTTGAAATCAATGCCATGCAACATCTCCTGCCCAGATGATGTAGAGCAAAATAAAAAACTCACCCAAATCTCAAATTCTATATTACAGTGACTCAATGACGATTAATTTGAAATCGACAATAACTTGTGTCGATTTTGAAAACGATTACAATTGCTCAACCATCAACTTCAATTTGCAAGTAAACAAATAACTAAAAAAAAAAACAGATTTCATGAACATTACAAGGTCAGGCAACTCTATTTCCCCTCCATTATGTCCAATTCTGCATGCTGTCCTGAATTCCATTTTTAGGGAAAACTTTAATAGATTTCGAACTATCCTGCCACCGCATATGGCTCGACTCATGAACTCTCCACCAACTTCCCTGCTGTACACCCAATGTTCTTTATCAACCCATCATCTTCTATTACACAATCTCCCCTTATTACCCCCTCATACTTCCATAGACACATTTCTTGTTATTTCCTTTCTTTTTGGCAATTTGTTATTTATCTACTCTCACCGTTTCATTTGCACATTTTTTCTTTTTTACACAACCCACCAGTCTTCGTACTGCACGGCCCCTTCTCTTCACCTCATGGCTGACTTGCCTTGTTTGCTCGACCTCATCTGCTTCTCCACGCAGTCTTCTTAACTTCACACAACCGCCCATTTTCTTTTCTCCCCACATGATAAGCCGACTTGTATGTGAGTTTTTACTTCATACATTACCTCCAACTCTGCCTATGCTGGCCATGTTAACTCCACTTCTTACACTTTGTTGCACTTTCCATAGACATCGACTTGTTTCATTTTATGCTATGAATGATACCCGTCTTCATTCTATCTCCCTTTGCTTACTTTTCAGCTTACAGTCCATTTGTTCCTTCCTCTCTTAAGCATCAAATTTCACTAGGATTCAAAACAAATCATAATAAAAGTATACGCGCCATCTCCCATTGTTCACCTTTGGCTGCGTGGAAAATCTCCCTGCCGTGGATTCTTCACCCACACAACCTCAATATCTCCTACACCTGTGCCCTTTCTCATTCTGTAATCGATTTTTAATTCTCCCATTTGGCCAATTACTCTCCCCTCATGTTGGATGTTTACTATTCCGCTCCCTCTTTGAATGTATCTCTTGGTTTTCCACTATTATGTGTACATATATTGAAATGCTATAATTTCTTGCTTGTTTATTGTCTTTTCAAATTCTTCGTACCACCGTCATGAATATCCAACTTAGCAGTTGTCATAGCATTCATAATTTAAATGATCAAAATCAAATAATGTTAAATCCACCAAATATTGCTGAAGAAAGAAAAATCAAAATGACGAAACCAAAATCTCATGGGTGCTCTTGCACCACTAGACAACTCTGAGAAGGCCATATCTACAATACCACTTCCTATCACAATCTTGGGTAATAGGAAGGAAAGTCTGCTCAACTCAATACCGTACTCCTCGACATATCTCCTCATGACATCAAGCAGAGCCACGATTGCATAGGTGACTCCCCCAAATCTTCTTGCTAAATGGAAAGCCATCCCTTGCAAGACATCAACAAATATATCATCATAATACCTCACACAATCATGAAAACTCCTGAAAGCTCCTGAAGGGACCTGAAACCCTTTACATCGAATCACATCAAAATGCTGCTGATACGAAACATGAGACAGTTAAAACAACAACTAACCAACAACCAAAAAATAGCAAAGCAACATAAAGATGCAAAAATACAGTTAAGCCACAGAGGAACTATTTCAGATTTTTCAAGGTGTTTGCCATCTCGAGCTCTTGGTTATAGTGCAGATTAACCATTGACAATCATTCTTTTTTCTCTTCTTCAAAAGTTTTCCTCAAATTGGCCCTAGTCCTTGTGCTTGGACCCTTAACCTCATCCTTGGTAGTCTTCTTACCCTTTTCCTTGGTAGAAAGGTCCTTCTCATGCAATCCAACAAAGTAAATTTGATCCTCCCTAAGTTGGCTGATTTTATCCATCAAAACCTTGAGGGAGTCTACACTGTTTTTGATAGACATATGACTGATCTGCATAAGCTTATGGATGTCTGCATGCATTTCCTTAATTTTACCATCCATATCTTGAATACGACTCGCATTCTGATTTGAAATCAGAAAATGAACTTTCCAGATCAACTGGTCTCTCAATGAGAAAGTCTGAGGTCGTACCTTTGGGCTGATTAACAAAGTTCTCCTTAAGATTCCTGATCTTTATATTCACCTTGTTGAATTCTTTCATCACCCATTTAGCTAGTTTAAAGTTGCATGTAGACCCATTAATGGCTATGTCAAGAAGCTCTAACATCGAGGTATTATCCTCATCTAGGTAGGAAAAGTCCTCTGAGAGAGGATGGACATTGGACACACACTTAGTCTTTTGAAATTCCATTTCCTTTACCGCCGTGTCCACAACTTTGTCACTGCCTTCGCCAATTAGGACATCTTGATGAGAGAGCTACTGGGTAGGGTGGTCTTCCACATCCAAGGAAGCATTTCTACCAACAATGTCAATTTGGTCCTTCACCTGTTTCGAATGGGTACCCCCCATTCTTCCCTTCTCAGAACCACTAGACTCCGACCTCTGCAGCTTAGATTTCTTGTTGTTAACCCGTCTTCATTGCCCACCTTTTAACTGCGCACCATCTTCCTCGCCAGACTTGGACCCACCAGTATCCGACGCCTGATTCTTTAGCATTTTGGTGGGAATCTTCTGTCTCAGTTTCCCTCTCTTCCACTTCTTATTGGGAGATTCCAAAGGAGAGGACGAAGTCTCAATCGCATCCCTATTCTCATCTTCCACTTTCCATTCCTCATCCCCCGTGCTCTCCATATTCGGAGCAGAAGTTGGAGAATCAGATAAAGAGACCTTATCTTTACTCGTGGCAACCTTGGTCGGGGTATTAGCCTTAACATGCTCCATGATGAGCAAGATGAGCCCCTCATGAAGAACTGGGGTACGACGATTTTTAAAGTGAGCATAAACAAAAACCTCCATAGAAGTTACGAGGAAAAATGGAAAGGAAACTTGTTGTTTATGCCTGAAATGATTGAGCAGGGTAAAATGATACCCTAAAATTGCAGAGAAACGGTCGTCAAGGGTGACATACCTCATAAGAACTTCAGCCACTTCTGCCCATATGCGCTTAATGGAGAGCTTGTCGTACCGCTAGGATGGAAGTTTAATCAGGTCATCCTTTTCATTTGCCTTGAAAAACTAGTCCATTGCATCCTCATTGCCCTTCCTTTCCTTATGAAACTTGCGCCCCTCAGTCGGTAGACCCGTTATGTGAGCTATGAGGTCTTCATTAGTGGGAAATTCAGCCCCATTCACCTTCAGACACCTATTATGCCAGCTTCGAGCAAATTGATTAGAGGCTTCATGGTCAAAACCATGAAGCTTTTCCATATATGGTGTGAAATTCCCTTTCTCCAGAATCCTCCAAACCTTTGGCATATTCCTCCATTTGTCGCAAGAAATGGGCTCAAGCCTACTCCTATCCCCACCCATATCTATGCTAGCCAGAACAATCACCATGAACCAGAGTTTACAGAAATTTTTGAATATGCAGAAGGTCTCAGTAATGGGCAAAAGAATACCCATAAAATGTGTAGCAAGGAGGGATATAATTATCACCTGATCACCCCCTACAAAACAATTAAGGCTAGCTGTCATTTCGTAATAATAAATTAGCCCTCTCAAGAAGAGAGGAGTACTCGTCCCATATCTTGAAACTCACGAGGTTAGCAGCCTCATTGGTGAAAAAATCCGTTAGGGAATTTCCTTCCCTAAAGGTATGTGAGAGACAGACATACTTGAATGACCTTATCATCATGATGGAATCATTGATAAGCGATTCGATAGTCCAACTTGGGTTCTGATTACCTTGCAAACATCTCACTATATTGAGTGAGTCACCCTCTATCCAGACCTTTCTAAAATCCCTCTCAAACCCTGCTTTGATGCTGATGTAAGTTGCTTCAGCCTTGGAAACTATTATTATTATTAATCATGTAATATATAATCTTATTCTAACAAACATTGTTTTCTCAAGAGCATAAGTTAAAAACATGATCTAGGTGGATTAAAACTAAACTAATGACCTATGCCCTATGACAAGATATTATATTATATAAGTAGTTGGCAAATCCAGATGTCTCTTCAATTAAACAATGGTAATGCCAAATAAGCATTTGCATATGGTTGTCAATATAAATGTTAAGCATCTAGTATTTGAACACATTCTTTTTCCAGGTTAGAATCCTCCCCAACCAAACATGAGAAACAATGTCCCATGCTATTATGGGTAACAATTATTCATCCTCTTGCAATGCTCAATCATTCATACCATGAATGTATAGCCATCAAAAAAGTGAATAAATATTATGAAGAAAACAATAAATGCACTCACATGAGAACACAATGAGTTACTGTGGAGAAATCCAATCTGTGAGTAAAAACTCTAGCAAAACCAATGAAAAATCGAACAAGAAACTCTCTTGGAGAATGGGAGCTATCTGCAACTCCTCTCAGCTGTGGAAAATGTTACAACCTCCATATTTTTGTGTATTGATGATATTTTGTCTTCCTCTCCACTATCCTTTGTTTCTGGAATGGATGTGTTTTAATGCTCATTTGCATAATTGGGATTCAAACCCTTCATTTCCCAAAATCTCATCTGGTTCAAGAAATTTGTGCAGATCTTGATCAGTTTTTTATCTTTGGGGTATCAAACAGACATATTATGACCTGATTTTTTATGGGCATTTGGAAACATGTGTCAAGATACTCCAGTTCACAGTTCAAGTCATTTGGACTTCATTTGCCCAGGTTATCACAAAAGTTTTGCATACTATGTTTTTACCTTTTGAGAGCTGAAACAGATGTATTTTTCTGTGGGTTTTTGAGGGTAAATGGAGATATGTGTCTCGATGCTTCAGTTCAAATGGTCATTTTGACTTTATAGAAACATGTTATGGGAAAAAAGCGAATCTGTTGGTATGGATTATACCTCAGCATGTTTGGAGGATCAAACAGTGTAATTCTGATTTTGACACTTGGTGAACATTTTATGAACTGTAGAGGATGCCCCTGCTAAGTTCTATGCCAATATGATTACAGATGAGGATTTTACAGCCATTTTTTTCTGGTCACGAGCTCAATATATTTCTGATCAGCAACAGGCCAACTTGTGGGCAGGTCAGGTTTATAGATTTTGCTGTATATACGGTGACAAAAAATAGCAAGCATAACTTTCTCTAGTGCATTGAATAAGTTTTAGCAAAACAATTAGGGATTTTATGCCATGCTAAGACCTATAGGATATATTGAGTTGTAATTGAGAAATTTTTTCTTTCCGGACCAAAACTCTCTTGATACACAGAATTGATGAATAAAGATGCCAATATGAGGAATTAGAGCTTCCTAATCTGCTTTCATAATTGAACTGCACAAATTTAGGAATCACTTATTCTTATGTTTAGTATGAAGAAAGTATGTATGTTCTTAGATCTCATCAACTTGCACCAAACTGTAGATGATTATGTATCTTCCTAGATCTCATCATCAGTGTGCACCAAATTGTAGATGATTGAGATATTATTTTATAAGAGGGTAAAATAGTTTTTCTTCTACTTTGATAAATAGACGAGTTGACATAAACCACATTTCTGATGCCTATAGTTCTATCTTTTCTTCCTAATTTTACATTTTGTTTTGATTAAATGGTCTATATCTTTATCCTCATTTTTGGAGTCATTTAGCTTTCAATGTTATCTTGGTTCTCATAGGAAATCATCTTTTAACGCTGTAATGGTATTGTTTTGCAGATAACTTTGAATGGGTCCTTTGATCATATGAGTATTGATACCACAAGGTACTTTTCCAAGTAGGAAATGTTTGTTGCATTACCTGACTTTTTGTCCTTAAATTGAGTTTCTCAAGATAATGAATAGTAAACTTAAGCGATTGGGTAATATTCTATAACATTTGTTGTGTCCATCATGTTTTGGTTATTAATAATGTTCAAAATAAACTTCTTATAATTATTGGTGAGATAAAGTGGAGATTTGGAGTGCCATAAGCTATAATTATAGAAAATTGCTCTCTAGTCACTTATTGTTATAGTAGTCAATGCTCATGTCGTTTATTTGTTTAGATTCATCGTTTTCCTTATTAGTTCCTCTTATTATTTATTATTCACTTAGGATCTTTTTTATATCTTTTTCTTTAGCAAAATCCATCTCATTCTTAATGATCCTCCTCCTTTATGACTCACATTAACCTACTTTAGTGATCTACGGACAATTTTTCAATTTATTAGCTCTTGTAACCCTTGTTTCTAGCCATTATCAATTGATCTACTTTTGAGTCCCATAGACCTTTGGTCATCAATGCACATTGGTATTCCTCATTTCTTTCTATGATCTATTTTGAAAGATGTTTGTCGAGCCTTGCCAATTGGCTCCTAACATTTTTTTTTGTGTTTTCTACCCTTGATAGCTGACAACTTTCTTGTCCTTGAGTTTTTATTTATCCATAAATATAATTTTCAAATCTAAACTATGATGGAGGAGAAATTAATTCTTTGCTTCAATAACTTAATCACAATTTCTCAACCTATTTGCAATTGTTGTGTTGTTTATAAATTTATGGACATTATTTATTACTCAATACCTAATCCCATTGCCAAGCAATTTCTAAACTTCAGCCCTCAAAATAATAGGATTGCATTGTGAGTAGGTTTGTTTCAACAGTTTTACATTGATGCTTTCCTTACCAGAGAGAATCTTAGATGCCTCCTATTAATTAGAACAAACCTAATAGCCATCCCTCTTCTTCTACAAGTGTCATTGTGGTATAAGATGATGGTTATGGCCTATTTGGTACCAAGAACATCCAATTTCATGCTTTAAAAATTTACATTGGATAACACCATATGCTATGGATCATAGATGGTAGACTCGGACTTGGCTAACCCAATTTTCTTGACTCTACAACTTAAAAAATTGCTTAAATTTCTTTAGAAATATTTTTTTTTTTGCAAAATTCAATGACAAGATGTATCCAATGAGTCCATAAACAAGTACAAAAGTATTTCCTATTAAATTTGATTAATTTGGATACAAATTGAGTACAAAATTGCCTCATCATGCGGAATCTTGATGGCTAATAGTGTTTGATACAATAGATAGCTGGCAACTATTATGAATTTATGATGATTACCTTTGAAAATTATCATCAGAATTCTTAAATTGCATAGTTCAACATGAAAATACACCATTTTACATCTTCCTCTTCCTTGATCTAGTGAAAAATTGGGGAGAGGTTGAGGTTCTAATCCTTGGAGTCTACTGTGGCTCCTCACTTGGCATAGAAGGCTGTGGCTTGACCTCCTGTTGACGTGCTTTTTATGACGACATCAACATAGAATAAAAATGCCCAACGGTCATTCTATTCTCTTTTGATCAAAGTATTCCGCATGCTAAGATTGCGTGAAAGTTCATGCGTTCAACTCCAAGGTTCCTCTAATGCGAATAGACTCAGTTGGCTAATGTGAATATGCTGGGTATTCAAGGGGACTTACGTAGTTGTTCGATTATGTGAACCAGTTAAGGCATGAATGATTTGACAATATTGCTCTGACTCCTAAATTAACCGGGAAATACTGAATTTGAAGGGATAGGGATAGGGATGCTACCATTTACTCCTAAAGGGTGGAGGACGAGGATCGACTTAAACAATCTTCAAACCAAACTTTGCTTCGTCTCCCTTTGGACAACTCTGACAAAGTTGGTGCAATCTTCAAAGGATGGGAAAGGTGTTCAAATTATGACACGACATATACATACCATCACCACGATGCATACAGACATGTGAGCCACAATCGAAGTTAAGTGCCAATACTCCAGTTGACCACACAAGGCGAACTTACCATCAGCAAGCCCGCTAGTGGTATGGATGAAAGAAGATATGCTCAAATCGCAATGCCACACTCCACAATTAACCACTACTTGCATAAAACAAAGTCTATTCTACTTTATCTACTTGAATTGGAAAGACGAACAAGCCTTGCTAGCTACTCACAATAGAAGATAGAACCACCAAACAATGATAAATCTTTATATTATGAGAGTGTTCACAACAACTTCTTACAAAGTCCTCAATGGGAAAACTTCCTTTCCTCCTCAATCTAAGCTAACTTCTAAGCTAAATGCTATATGCCTTCTAGTCTCTAGCTCAACTCTATCTCTGATTCAATTCTAGTTCTGATTTTTTACAAATGAGGGGGGATGCCCCTTTTATAGTTAGCCCATTTCAATGGACGGTTCGGATCTGATTACAATAAAGGGCTCAGATTGAGCCACCCATGCCCTAATTAGGGCTTTTGCCCTAAAAACCGCCACCGAAAGGAGTGGGGCAATGAATGCGCCCTCCACTCCTCATCAATGCACCATACTCTGCGATCAATGCACGTCGTCTCCTTCCAAAAGGTCATCGTCCAGAAGGGCGTTTCCTTTCTCCTTCTCACTGGCTGCAAATCTGATGAATCTGGCCAAGACTGCCTCAACTTCCTGATCCGAGATAGGAGGAATGTGATCCAACTGAAACTCTAAAACTGCAACTGTTTGCCCATGCTGGGCACATGATTTCTTCCAGGCAGCAAGGGCATCCTGGGTGTTCTGTATGATACTGGAGAACGTGGCCGTGTTCTCGAAATCATCCTGTGTGAAGGTTTTCACCTCAGAGAAGAATGGCATCAATCTGTCTTTTAATCCTTCTGCAGTTATCTCTTCAGAAGTCAATCTCTTGGAAAAGATTGCCTCCAATGTGTTGAGAATTCCATCTAAGATGTTCGTCATGGTTTTTCTAACCCTGACCGAATCTACCTGTGATGCATCATAGAATCCCCGGCCTGTGACTATTGAAGAATACCATCTGGCGAAGTCGTATCTATCCCCCTGCTGAATAACAGCTCCCTCAACCAAAGCCTGTTGAGGTATGCTCATCAAAGCCCCTAAACGGAGAACAACTCTCGTCTGATAGATACGAGCCTCACCCCAAGCATGGTTAACTACTTCCACTCTATCCATAATATCGGAAGCTTGCCCATAGGCATGTGCAAGATCTTCCATGAACTTTCATGTTTCTGTATGCACACTGGCAACCCACTTGTCTGCCTGCTGTGCCATTCTCTTTAAATCTTCTAACCCACTGATTGACTCCCTGGAAAACTCAGCTGAAAGCTCAATTGCCGGATTTTCTTGCCCACAAGGACGGGACAAGTGCTACACGTAGCCAATCAGTGTCTTGTGCTCTACCTTCAACCTTTTGTATTTGCCCTCAACATGGGACAATCTATCCTTGAGTGCCCGATAGGAATTATCGCACTCCTCTACCACTTGTGTTCCAGTAGGGCGGCCTAGTTCCATGGTCGTCACAACATAGTTCTCAGGAACGGCCTCGTCTCTATCACATTCTACCCGAGGAACTGCCATATGCAAGGTTCGGGATCCATCTTCATCTGTGGATATTTTGGAGAACTTCCTAGCCTTTTTCTTTGCTGGAGGTGCGCTGATCCTCTGTAATAATTCCTCCATCTCGGCTGCGGGATCGGTCTCATCTACAGGATCACGCCTCATCCTATCCCTTAGCCATTCTGGCACCTCCTGCCGCATGTCAGATATAATAAAAGGCTGTGCTACCTCAGCCTCTACCTCGTGAACCTCTGCTCTACCATCGTTCTGACGAGGCTCACCATCATCAATAGGTTCCGTGTCTCCCGAGCTCTGGGCATCATGATTTGAAGTAGCATCACCCTCGAGAGTCGCCTCAATTTCCTGCTGAAATTGAGTATCAGTAGCCGTCCCCTCATCTGTCTCTTGCTGATTTTCCTGCTGCTGATCCTCTTGGGGCATGTTGATGCTCTGACCCACTGATTCTCTACGAGGTGGCTGATTCTCTACTCGCACCGTCTGCTCTACATTCAATCTCTCCCTCTGATCAACAAATAACGACGCCTCCTGTAAGCTTGGAGAGTGTGTCCGAGATGGTGTATGCATGGACTCCTCAACTACCACAGGCTCAGGTCGAACTGGCTCCTTTCCTCTAGGCTCTGGAGTTGGGTTACTCCGTCTCCTCTGATTAGTTGCTAGTAATCTGCTGTCTCCCATCAAATTGTAGGTAAGGGGAATTGACCTTCCCTTGAGTCAGCTGACATGCCTCTCTACCCAACTCCGTGTAAATGTCAAGACTAGGATACAAAGTGTATCCAAGTCAGTGATCTCTGGCTCAGACCAATCTGTGAGTGGCAGAGGCGTATCTCTTACTGTCTCGTAGTCAGCCTGTACTACGTTTATATCTTCCTCAATCTGATCTGGCACTGGGATGATCTCACACTCCCTGACCATCACCAACAGTATCCGAGAAAACATTCTCTTTTTGACTTCGATCTCATCCTCTGCACTAGCCCAAAAGTCTTCGATTTGCACCTTGTGCCTGAACTCCTCTGTCAATATCCACCTGATGTTTCTATGGGGATCATAGTAGTGCCTGCTGGTGTGATAGGAAAGGTGGAAGAATTGGAGCTCCGCTTCTGCCTCTCTTGCTGCTTGCAGCGATGGGTAGATTTCATCTGAATTTCCCATAGTAATCGGGAATCCGAGTTTACCTTTCTTCTTCTTCTTCTTCTTATCATAGGCAATCAGTTGCCTAGATACTTCCAGCATCACTATCCTGTTTGTGGGATACCGAGGCAATCTGTATGGATAGGAGGAAAATCCTTGCAGCCTTATGTAGCTGAATTTTGGAAATTGGATAAACCAACATCCGAATTTCTCAATCATTTCTTGTGCCTCCCTTCATATTCTGTGGTGGGTTCTTTGCTGCAGGGTCCTCATTATGTGCATGGTAAAGGCATCATTAACCCTCTTGTAATTAGTCGTGCTTGTTAGATGCAACTGTGGACAAGCCTCATATATTTTAAACTGATGGGAATCGGAACCGATAGGTTCCTTGTAGGAGATTCCTCTGTATCTCGTCATGCGAGCCAACATATAGACAAGGTAGGAGCCCATGTAAAATGTCTTCGTTCTCCTCACGCCACGAAGCTGCTCATGTATGTTATCACTGATCATCAGTGCCCAATCCATGTAATCCTTTCCCTCCAACACCAAGTTGACAAAATAGAACATCCAAGGTTCAAAGATGAACGCTTGGGGGCAACCTCCAACTCTGCTCAGCATCATAATGAGATCACCAAACTCTTGTCTCAAGTCCTCTGAGACTATCTACTTGGGCAATTTAGTGCGAGTTGGCTTGGGTTTAATCATCCACCTAGTGTTTATCAAATCAGCACACTGGTCTGTGGTTGATGAGTACATCTTTCCAGCTCTCTCTTTCGTCTTGTAGATCATCTTCTCATGAACTGGAATCCCGAATGCCTCTCCGATCGCTTCAGGTGTCAGGTTAGCCAGCACCTTGCCATCTGGCGAAGTGACTGTCCTCTATTCTGCATTGTAGTGGTAGGCGCATTCCATGATGAGTTCTGGACACCGGATAGCTGGCGGAAAGTTGGCAGCTGCATACAGTCCACTTCTGACAATACTGTGCGAAGTCATTGATGGGTGATGGCCTCCAGTCCCCAATATCCTTCTTCTGAATGCTTCCATGTTGAATGAGCCTAAGTTCGTGTCAGCTAGCCTGCCGAGCTTTGATGAAAATTTGGATTCTGGCAAGAATGACTTGCCCAATTTCTTGATCACAGCCTGTCTGGATTCGGTGTAGTTGTTTCTGCCTGCAACTCTTCTGCTTGATTCGGCCATTTTGCAAAAAGGCAAGAGAGTCATTAGAAAACAAGACTCTATAAAACAATATATCGCTTTTGAGGGTGCCAGCAGATTTTTAAATAAAAAGGCTACAACACTTTGTCACTTTCAGCTGCAAACCTCAACTACACCTGTTTACTTCAACGTTTTTAGAAGTTTCTTCTCTGGTTGCAGCAACGCAATGCCAAATACTTGGAATTGTTTGCCTGCAGCAATTTACTTTCAACAAATTTGAAACCTCTCCGTTGAAGTTCGTACTTCTCTTTCTAACTTTGCACTTTCAGCAACTTCAAACTTTCTTCTCAAGTCGTACTTCAGCATTTAGCAACTTGAGACCTTTCTTCTCAAGTCGTACTTTAGCATTCAGCCACTTCAACTTTTACAAATTTGCACTTCTCCTTCAGCAAATGCAGCAACTGGCAACTCGGGATTCGTGCCTCTCAGCAACTGTAGCCTCAGCAAGTTAAGTCACACTTCCTTCAGCAACTTCAACTTTTACAAATATGCACTTCTCCTTCAGCTCTCTCACAATTTCAAACTTCTCAGCAATTTCAAGTTCCTTAGGAATTCGTACTTTCACTTGGGCAATATTTTTGCATTCAGCAATTGGTGAGAGGAATGAAGAGGATTTTAAAATCTTATAGCCTGGTTGAATTCCTGCAGAGGCTATACTTAGCAAATTTTTGAATTCATTTTCCCTCTCTTTTCTCCGTTGTAACACTTGTCATCTGAGGCATCTTCTAGAATTATGAATTCATCATCTCTGCACAGGCCTGCCTCGCCGCATTTGATTTCTTAAAATATTAAATTGTTCACTTCCTTGAACAATTTCGAAATGTTTGGCTAAGTCATTTGATCTTGTCTTCGCTTTGGCAAAATTGTCTAGCTCAAAACTTCTAGCGAAGTGCCTCTCATTTATTTTGTTTGTTTGCCTTAGAGAAATCTCTCAATTTTGCCTTAGGAATTTTATTTAAAATAGGCACTGGGCAAAATATCCATCGAAACGATGTGGACATGGTGTGGAGTAAGCTTGACTCACTTCTGAATTGCAAATGTTTAATACCCAGAAGAAAATTCCTCCCAGAATCCATCGTTTTCATGTGTATTCGGACGAAGGGGTTCTTTTAATTTTTATTATTTAAAAATAATAAAAATGGCTAATGTTTATTTCTTCCCCTCCGGATTTCTTTCACTCCTGCAATTTCAAACTCCTCTGCCTTGGCAATTTTCTTGATTTTCTTTGAAGAATTTTCCCTCTGAAGATTTTCATAACTCTGGAAATTCTAGCATCATCTTCATTCGTACTCTCCATTTTTCCCTCTAGAAAATGCCTTAGGAATTATTTGAAAATCTAAATTTCATCTCTAAAGAGCGCATATAGCATGTCCTTCTTCCATTTTATTCCTTAGGCAATTCCACGCCTAGACATTTCCCTTTCTTACTTAGCCATTTTCACTCTTCAAGTCCCCACTTACTAGGCGTATTTCATATAATAAATTTCCACCTTCAAGCGCAACTCACATAGTAAAGAGGAAAAAATAAAAATAAATGGATAACCCTTGGTCTTTTTTTTTTTAACGCCCCCTTGGCATTATTTCCCTCTAGGCGCGTATGGTGACTTCTCACCTTCCTTGAGCGCATATGCTATAGGTAGCTTCCACCTTCAACGCATTTCATTCACCACTCCATGCTTTTATCTTTCACCTTCTACGTTTTACCTTTCATCCTTACCTTGGGTGCACATGCCATGGAGAAGAGGAATTCCCACGCCTAAGACATGACTCTTCACCTCCTTCAAGCGCATTTGGGGGGGTATGAGGAGGAAAATCTCTTGCCTTAGACGAATTTCTATGCCTCTTGAAGGCGCATTTCATCCTTGCTCAAGGAAATCTCATACTTTGAAATTTTTGTATTTTTCATTCCTCCTGGGCGCATATGAAGTTTAATGCCTGTTACCCCTCATAAGTTTCCAATGCCCTAGGCATTCTCAGCTTTCTATTTTTAGTAAATTTGGAGAGATTAGGGTTTCATTGATTTTCACCCTATTATGAACTGGAACTGGTGTGGTTGTGCCTCCATCTGGTGTTGCCATCCTGTTCACATCTTATCCGGCACAATACATGCTATTTTTAGCCGTTTGCTATTTTTAGCAAACCCTAGAATTGATCAATTTTCGTATCTCTGTTTGCTTTGAAATTTGCTCCAGTTGCTTTTGATGCTGTGAGAGACCTGTTCATACTTGCTTCTGGTGATGACGCGCCATTTTTAGCCACCTGCTATTTATAGTAAGCTTCAAAGTTGCCTGCTTCAGTAGCTCCGCTTGACCTGAAACTTGCTATGTCTGATCCTGATAACTTGAGTGCTCTGTTCATACCAACCTCCGGTGCAGATCTGCTATTTATGGCCGTGTCCTGACTTACTAAAAATAGTAAGTCCTCCGACTTTCCTCAAAATTTGCCAGTAGGTAGCCCGAAGGATGCTGATCATGGTGGTGTGCTTCATTTTGACAATTTCTGGATTTCATCCCCTATAAAAGTGGAAACCCTAATTTGACTTGCATGCGCTCCCGACTGCCCTTGGTTGCTTTGATGTCTACTGCTTGTCGTTCTGTTCGCTGGAATGAAGTGCTAGGTGGCTGCTGGACTGAAGCTGCTACTTATAGTAAGTGTCCAGAAAGTGGTCCATCGGATGTCGGACGAGTTTGCATGTCACAGTGCTCGTGGGATCTCAAAAAACCCAGAAAAACCCAGAAAACTGGTCATAGTTCCGGCACTGGCTAAAAATAGTAAGTCCCTGAAAACTGACTCATTCTACTTGCATGTCGTATCATTGCGAAGCTCTCGCGAAACCCAGATGGAATATCCGGACATGCATTGAAAATTCCTGCATGCAAACCTTAAAAATAGCCTCTGAAGGCTGTACTCTGAAAGTCACCATCTCGGCCTGCATGTTACATCATCGTGAAGGTCTTGGAAAACCCAGATCAATTCTCCTGTCATTTATCGAAGAATTGCTTGTCTAAACCCTGAAAATAGCCCCCGAAGGCTGAACTGCTAAAAATAGCCAGTTGTCTGAATCCGTTCAAATTTCGCGTGTAGGCACTCTGAAGCTGCCTAATTGTGCTGAAGTAGTTAGAATCCCGAAATCCTGAGGAACAAGCCTCGAATTAGGCACTTACTAAAAATAGTAAGTGGTTGGATTTCAGTGAGATTTCAAGGGATTCTGCCTTGAGCTTTCTGAATGTGTTGCTGCACTTAGATTTCACTTGAGTACCTCAATCTTGACCTCGAACGGGCCTAAAGGACATTCTCGGAAGGACAAAGGACCAGAGACAGAGAGAACCAAAGCCAAAAGACCAGAATGGAGCAAAAATTAGGGGGTCCCCATCTTGGATGGGGTGATGTGTGAAAAGGTCACAACACCTCCATCCTGTTAGTAGATGGAATTGACTCCTCAACCTCATCAATGTCATCCAATCCTATATCCCCTACTACACCCACATCCTCCAATGCCTACGTCTCAAAATCAAGAATCTCATCTTCAATAAACAATGGAGACTTCTCATCCCCCCCTATCCAATCACTAAAAGGATCAATCTCATCCAAATCAATGAGCTCCTTTGATTTGTCCTCTACCTTTCTTGTGCAAAGCCACAATTTGTATTGCACAAAGACAAGGTCATTGAGATGTTTTTGAGCTAATTTGTTCGTCTTCTTTGTGTGGATGGCCTCAAACAAGCTCTAATTACACTCATAGTTGGATGCACTACAAGGTTGGAACGAAATGTGGAGGGCTAATCTTTAGAGATTTGGAGTATTTGCACCCCAAGCTATCCACCAAGAATCTAGAAAATAAAATATTGAAGAGTTAGAAAGCAAAGCCAATCCATATTTTATCAAATTATCAATAGTTGTAAATTTGAAATTTGTAACTTGTAAGATGCATTTGATATAAAGACTCCAAATTTTATTACCAAGTGCTAGATATCTGAGTGGTTCTACCTCAAATAGCTAGCTCTAAAGAAAAGAGCCTACCCCCTCTAGTTGTGTAATTTTCTGCAATTCTTGAATAATGAGGTCTCTCACCTCAACCTGGGGTGTCATTCTTTAAATGCATGTGGTGAGGCCCTCCATAGCCTCTCCATTGAGATTTGAGAAGCTATCCGAATATAAAAAATGGGGGTTGAGGAAGTACCTTGTTGCATGGATGGGTTGGTGGTGTTGATTGTCTCACCTCTGATCAATGATCTCCCAAATGGGATCAAATTTGAGGCTGTCCCCTCTGTAATAATGTCAAATAGACTCTTTGGCCCTATCCAGGCCTCATAAATATACCCCATTGGTTTTTGTTCCCCATCTAGCAAACAAAGAACTCTACTCAAGGGCTATGAAACCTATAATTTACAAATACAAAAAGATTAAAGTTACAAATTTATAATGAAAGACTTAGATTAAAAAATAAAATATTCAAATTGAATTTAAAATCAAAGTTTTGAGGTTACCTTCACAATCTTTGTAGCTCTTTGTGCAAAAAGGTTGTCAAAGACTATGCTTGCAACCTTCTCTCCATCAGGCTTCTTTGAATATGATGAATCTAGCCATGCTTGAACCATAAACATATGTTTCAAATAAGTCAACAAACTAATAATGCTTTGCAATGTTAGGAAAACCATTGCAAGCCTTTTGACACCCGATCAAACCAACTCTTTCCCTTGGGTGTGATCTCTCATCAAATTAAGAACCCAAGCGTGGTTGTAGATAAAATTTTTTATGCTCCTTGGATCATCTACAACCGGTCTCACCCAATCAAGTTTGCCTATATCCTCCAAAAGAAAGTCAAGACAATGTGCTGTGTAGGGTGTCCAAAAGAGTGACCAATGCCTCTCTTCAAACAATCTCCCAACTGCCATATATGCTATTGCATTGTCAAGTATGATTTATACCACATTCTCTATGCCCACCTCCATGACAACTTCCTCCAACATTAGATTCAATGTTATTATATTTTTTAGTTTGTTAGAAGCATCAATCAATTTCAAAAAAATCACCTCACCATTCGAAGCTACCAAAAAATTGATATTGGTGTGGCGTTTCCCATCCATCCACCCATCTGAAAGAATAGTGCAGCCATATTTTCTCCATTGCTTCTTTTGTTCTTCCACTATTAGCTTTGCCTCTTCGGTTGCATTCATGAGCAACCTACAAGGTCAAGTACAAAGTGAAAGTACAAAATTTTAATTTTTAAATACAAAAAATAGCCTAAACTCAACATAAATTACTATAAACTAATCAACATAAATTTAAAATTACTATAAATTTGCATAAATTTACCAACCTCCCACTTAAGTCTTTACGAGAAGGTGCCTTGTAGCCTTTTCCTACAACTGTCATTACAATTACCAAATTCTCTCAATAAGGACTACTTGCCAAATTGAAAGGAAGGTTGTTGAAGTACCAAAAATCAACACATGCCTTATCTGCTTATTGGCGCACCTCCCTATTCCACTCCATACCTTCCAATGAAGGTTTTTCTCTAGGTGTGATTTTGGGCACAAAAAAGCTATGCGGCATGTGTGTAGGTTGTATAGACACCGTCGCTCTACTTGAAGTGGATGAAGAGGATGCCAATGTGTTTCATACATGTGGACTACGAAGGTAGCCCATTGTGCCTTCAAATGTTGTTTCTTCAACTATTTTTTCTTGAGGACCATGACCACTTGTCCACTAGCACTAGCTATGGAAGCTACTATGGCTGCCTTTGTTTTCTCCCTTTCTAATTTTTTCTTCTGCTAATGCCAGGTGTGCTTTCATCTCACATTTGATCTCTTTTGTGGTGTTGTTACAAGGGTTGGCATCATGATGAGTAATACCCGCAAGATGGTATTTGAAGTGATTTATGCCTCCAAGAAGTAGCTTCTAACATCTAATGCAAATAACTGTCCTAGGTGTAGGTTTCTATATGCCATATTTCCAAGCAAGGTCTCTAGCTCCTGCTGGACGACTTCCTATAACCGATGTCAATTGGGATGAGCTTGATTTTGTTATCACGGAAACTAGCAACGCTTGTTCCATGAATAACCCCCTACGAAACTTGTTCGTTTCCTAGGTTTGTGATGTTCAAGCATGCAAAACGAGACAATTTTTCATCCACCTCGAAATGTGTTCCAAAGCCTCAGGTTGTCAATTTGAGCATCTCTCCACGTTCGCCTCGTGAAGACCTTCAAAACGAGTACCTTCGCGAGCCTTCACTGTCAAAACTTAGTAAACTAGTGAAAAGTGCAGTTGAGTTTAAAAATAGCGCTCTAAATCTTTTACACAAAAAGTGACTAAGTGTTGGAAGTGTAAGGGCGCACTTTTTCAGTGCCCTTGCACTTAAGTGATTTTGACTTAGGTGCAAGGGCGCTGAAAAAGTGCACCCTTACACCTAAAATGACTTTGACTCAATTTTTGATAACTTTGGCGTCTTTTTGTCAATCATTTACATTTCTTTTTATTTTTTCACTCCACCTTTTGTGCCTTGATTGAATGCACAACTTGAGTTCGCCATTTTCACTCACTGATCACTTAAAAGTGATTTTGGTTTATTTCATTTCAATTTTATTTTGTTCTCCACCTCTCCTCTTGCTGGTTGACCAAGCTCTTAGCTGCAAAACGCGTTTTTGAAGAGAGGGCATTCTTTGAAGTTTTGATTTATTTCTCCTCAGTTTTCCAGGTACGTTTTTCTTCTTTGTTTCATAATCTCTTCTTGAAATCACGTTTTCCTTTCTTATTCATGTCATGCGTTTGGGGTTTTCGTTGTTTGAAATACTTATTTCTCCAAATTGCGTTTTTCTTCATACACGTTTTCTCTGGTTTCTTCATGAACACAAAACATGCCTTCTTGTCCAAGATGCGTACGCCATTCTCAGAGAAACGTGTTTCTCATATGCTTTTCCTTTCTCTCCCAGAAATGCGTGTTTAGCATTCACGTTTTTCTCTTCTCTCTTAAACTCATGTTTCTTACTTGTTTTCTCCATGCACGTTTTTCTTGTTCTCCATCCGCGTTTTCTCCATTCACATTTTTTACAAATTTGTGTTGGGCTTTTGAGAAAAAATATTCAAGGTATGGAAAAGCAACACCCTCATAATGCTAAGATACCAAAGATCAACGCCATTGCATCTTTTTCATTTTTGCTGAAATGCTGAAGCACAAAAAACGTGTTCATACACTTCCATTTGAATTTTTTTTCTAAGTGTAAGTGTCAGGGCACACTTTTTCAGTGCCTTGACACTTTTCCCTGAAAACACAAAAAATTCACTAAGTGTAAGTGTAAGGGCGCACTTTTTCAGCACCATTGCACTTGACAAAATTCCTCAAAGTGCAAGGGCGCTGATTTTCAACGCCTTTGCACTTTTTCCTACACTTAACCAAAAACACTTCCAAATTGCTCAGTTTCGCTTCGAATCACTTCTCATCCATTTCTCACCTTGTTTTGCGTCCTTCATCACTTACATCATGCTTAATCTACATCTCATCGCTTTGTGCATCCCAATGCTTCTTTTTAGCTAACAAGTTGTTGATTCTTATTTGTAGTTCAGTGATTGATCTCGTCAAGGGATCCTTTCCTAATTGAAGCTGAAGTAATCTCAAATGACAGCTAAGAAGCCGCCCTCATCTTCAAAAGCTGAAGACAAGATGAAATACAAGTACCAAGGTGTTTATCCACCGACGGTAGTGATTTCGAAAGTTGATGTGTTCAAAGACACGGAGGTTGGCCATCAAGACCTTGACTTCGTAAAAAGGACCGAACAAAAGCCTCTCGAAGACTCTCTAAGAGCTATCGTGCACAATAATCTACATCTTGTCTCTACATTCCCAACTGCTGCACATCACACAGAGTTTGTCCTTCAGGTTGCATCTCACTATATCCGGGAAAGCAAAAGTGTCATTGATTCTTCCGAACATGAGGTTTTGAGACTAGATCTAGACTTCTTTGATATAGTCTTCAAAGTTCCGCAAATTGAAAAGTAAGTTGACATTTCAGTACAATCAACATAGGAGGTCTATGACTCAGATCCGAACAAAGCTAAGTATTTGATAAACAGTCAATGGTTAAAAGTACCTCGACATACTATTTCCAGATGACCGAAGGGACTTCCTCTAGTTGACTTCAAGGAGGATATCAGAGATATGATAAAAATTTTGAGCAAAGTGAAGGGACTGCCAGAAACATCCCATTTTCATGATCGGATGTACGAGTACATTCATATCATAAGAAGGCAGAAGGTTCATATTGACTAGGGCAAGCAGATCAGTGATACAATTCATTAGTAGTTGATTAATGTGTCGACCACCTTGAAGTTTTACATGACTTCATACTTGGTGTATGCTACAGTCGTGATGAGACAATTCCCAGGCTTATCTACAAAAGGGAACCGACTTTCTACACCTGTATATAATTACTTCTACCAGCTGGAGCTGAAAGAAAGCCATCATCATTTCAGGAGGGTCACCGATGCTTTCTTCGCGCCTTTGCTTTTCAGTTTTGACAACTCTCGAGAAAAAGAGAGTATCCGATGAGGTCTACAAAGTGGTGACTAAAGCCGGATGCATATATCTTCAATTCTCCACATTTACTTACATAAGGGTGGGATGCTACACTGGCTGCCCTTACATGTTGCCCAGATATCCTTCAGACAAGTGGATTTTGATGGAATTATGTAGACAGCTGATTTCAGTCCACAAGGAATGTCGAAGGATTCATAACCCTGGTTTTAAGTTCCCAATGACAATCGGTAGATATCAAGAGTGTGCAAAAGGCAAAATCAGTTTATGTCGAGATGCAGATCATGAGGATTAGGGCCTACAAATACAGACTTGATTTTGATTACCGAGATGTTAGGAAAAGGCTAAAAAAGGGGCACAAACATGGACACCACTTTGAGGACATCTGGGCAGATTGCAGAGACGAAGAGGCTGTTCATAAAATGGATTGGTGCAGGTTAACCGTGCAACAGATCAAAGACCTTGATGTTGCTGACCTACCAGAGGATTTCACAGATTCTGGCGACATCCTAAATGTTGCTTATGATGAACAACAGATATTCAAAAAACCCTTGCCTGCAATTCAATGGTCAAAGAAGGAGAGTGTTTCCATCAGAGAAAGGTTGGCCCCAAGTTTGGCTAACACTGCTAAATGGTTACACAAGCATGGTTTTCAGATGAAGACTTTTAGAACAAAGTCTGAAGGAGAAGAGTCTGGAGCACAAGACAATTTACAACAAAAATCCTGCACCAAAGATAAATTTGCAGCTATTCCCACTTCCTCCAGAAAGGGTCCTAGGATCAAATTCACTATCGGCAAGAAGAATGCTCGAGTCATCCGTGAGGAGGAAACTACGGAATTTGAACCATCTCGCTCAAAAGGAAAGGAATCTATTTCTGAAGAGATGGACTCTGATGAAGAGGAAAGTATGAGTGATCAATCTCCTGATGAAGATTCAGAAGAAACAGACTCCGATGAGGAAGAACATTCCGAGGATGAACATGAGTCTGAAAGTGACCAAGGAGGTAAGAAAGAAAAAGAGGATCAAGAGAGTGATCAACAGGAACTCAGGCATGATGAAGAACGAGTTATGTCTCCACCTGAGCATGTAGTTGAAGATTTTCCCCAATCATCATCACTTGTAATTTCAAGTGTTCCTCGTACATTTGCCATTCCAAACATTCCTCTGCCACCTCTTTCCATGTTGCCTATTCCCACATCTGTTGTACCCATAGTGGACACAACCCCACTCCCTGAAGTGTCAACCATACTAGATACTCCTTCAGTAACGAATATTCAAACGGTTGACGTTTTATCAGGTTCTCCATCATCTATTCCTAGCTTGTCTTCGCCAGCATATGATCTCATTCAGAGGCTGAGTTTAATAGATTCATGAGTGATTCTCTGCAAAATAGGTCAATGTGCAGGTTTCTGGAACAGTAATGATAGATACTTCGCCAATTGTTTCGATACTCGCCCTTCCTTCAGAAGTGGCGGTAACAAAAGAATTGACAGTCAATTAGGAAGCTTTTACCTCTTCTCTTCCCCCTTGGTTGGTATCTCAAGTATCGAAGCGAAAGAAGCAAATGATTTCTCTAGAAGAGTTCGATATTGAAGAGATAGCCCCTCCAAAGGCCAAGGGTAAGAAAAAGGCGAAAGTATATTCAGGGCTTCAGGTTGACAAAGTAGGTCAGAAATATGCAGAGATTGGCATTCCACCTCAAGAGGAAGGAGATGTTAACATGGAGGACTATACAGTAGCAAGAGTCCAGCTTGGAAAAGTTACTAATGAGAGTGCCAAGGCAGATGCGCAAGTAACTTTCAATATACTGGCAGGGAGACTAGACAAAATGGAGCAAGCTCGTGACTTATACAAACAAAGGGTAGAACATTATGCCGCTAGAAAGCTTGCAGGATCTCCCAATAATGCACAACCATTGGCAATAGTAAGCCCTCAGGACCCAACTATCAGGAAGGTTGAGAGATTTCTCTCCAAAGGCAAAGCGTCGTACGACTTCATCAACAAAGTTGTAGAACATGGTTCTCAAATGATAATTTCCACAGATGAGAAGGCTACGCAGATAGCTTAGCTCAAGTTGGAGCTGGATAAAGAAGTTGTCCTTTCCCAAGAGCTCAAAGAAATGGAAAAATTTCTGTCATTTTGGTCGCAAATGAAATAGGTAAAGCTCAATAAATTGGTGGAGGCTGGGATTATTCTCGACAAGGAGAAATATGTTGAAGTAAGAGAATCATTGAAGCATCATATTGAGATGATCAAATCTCTTACAAAAGATCTCCACCAAGTTCAGGAAGATGTAGAAGAACACCGGATTATTCTGGAAGAAAGAGTTAAAGAGTTGCCAGGCAAGCTTCTCGAAGAAAACTGCATCTTCCTTCTGGCCACAGAACTATCACAGACCTTCAAAGAAGCCGTTATGAGTCTAGTAGAGAGTGCAAACTTTTCTGATGCCTCTATAAATGATCTTTGTGATATCAGGCTCACCCTCGATAACCTTCATACGCATCTTGATAGGTGCAAAAAGGTTCTTTCATCTGCCAGGAGATTAGTCACGAGGATTCACATCATTGTGGATTACACCGTTGGTTCGGATGACAAATTCATGCAGGAGACCAAGAAGAAATATGAAGACTTGCCCAAGCAAGGAACCATGAAGACTCTTGATCTTCCAGCGTTGAATATTTTGGTGCATTCTCATATGCATTTTGTAAATAGTTTCCGACATGTTAAATGTTGTAATGTCCCCTTTTTCACGAGCATCACAGTTGGGGGATTAGCCTATTTTCCTGACCCTCGTAGGCTAATAGTTTTGGATAAAGGGTTTCTCGGACGGGCACTTGGTCGTCAATTTGCAGTGTGGATCTCCGGAGTATTGTGGCAGGGTGACTTGTGGCATTTGGCACGATACTTGTGCTTAAATTAATGGTACTCATCTTTTATTTCACCATCCTTGGTCTAGGAACCATGTGTCTTTAAAAGGAAGGGGTCACTTTATATTTTGCAGTTACTATTCATTACTAAAGTGAAAAAAGAAATAACTTAAGTGAATAGTACTCACTTTTATGAATAGTGTTTTTTAATGCAAAAACTTATAAATAGAAGGAGAAATTCGACCCTCTTCATGGATGAATGATTTTAGCTTGAAGAAACTTGGAAGTGTTGCTTTGGAGGAAGAAGGAGACTAGGGTTTCCCGATTTCTTGCAGTGGGTGAGCCTGGTGGGGCTTGGTTCTTCGTTTGGAGCTGCTTGAGGGTGTGAAACACCACCTTAAAGTTGCTGATTAGTTTTTGGTGGCTTCTTTTGGAGACACAAGTTGCTGTTCGTAGTTTATTTGAGCCATTTTCAAAGGGGTTTGGACTGCCATAAACTCCATTCACATTTGCACGAGAGCTGTTCGCTTGTGGAGCATTTTGGAGCTGTTTTTTGTAAGCTACAGCCAGCTGCGTTTTATTGAGGGTTTCTACCAGCAAAAGGAAAAAAGAAGCCTCTCTTATGTGGCTGCAATCACACCCAAAGGGGGCGCCCTAGGTAGAAGAAGCCTCCCAATCCGGGTTTTGGTGGGAGAAGTTCGTTATTTGGAAGTTGTGTGCATTTCTTTGGGCGCGGGTACTGTAGCAAGTCACTATTCACAGTGATGTTTGGCTGTAAGTTAAAGTATGGTTCATGAAATACTTAGTTTCGAATATAATGAAAACTATATGTTGTAAGCATCTTATTTTGTAATGAAGAAATTATATTTGGCCTTTAAATTGAGGAATGTACTCAAGTTGTTTCAGTAGCTTAGTTTATTTGAAGTTTCCTTAGTATGTATATGCTTGTTGGTACCTTATTAGCATATTTAGCCAACAAACTCAAAGCACAAAAAGCAAACACTAAACCAAAACAAAATCAGACCTATAAACTCAGTGGAAAACGAATCAGCAGAGTGTCGGTACACTACAAATGTCTTTTTGTAAAGTGTAATTACACCGAAAATGTGAGATGTAGCTTCTCAAAGAAAAATTACACTTAGTCGAAGTTAGGGTTTCCTATTTTTGCTCACCTAATTTCCTAGATTAGCTCTTCCCTCTCCTATATATATAAGGGATCTCTATTGTAATATTTACCTTTTGATATTTTGCAACGAAGTGCTGGCCTTTTGAAACAAGCATTGAAACTTTGTGTTCTATTTTGTGAAACTGAATTTAATCAATAAAGAAGGAAGTTGCATGCCAGACTTTGTGTTGGAATCAATTCTCTTTGGATTTGAGTAAGATTGGTGGTGATTAGCGAATGGTATTTGAAGGCCTTCAAATAGTTCATGTAAACTTTGTGTTGCATCTATTGTTTGAATCTACTTATATGTGTGGATACTTTGGTTGAAAGATCTATAAGACTTTGCGCTTGTAATCGTTCATGCTGTTCGAGGAATTGCTGCATCTAAGAATACTTTGTGCTTCTTATGTGACAAACGATACTTTTGCAGATCCAACACTGAAAAAGCTACGAAACGACTTTGTGCCTTCGTGAGCTTTCCTTTTTCCTTTACTTTGTTATTATAAATTACATCTGGTATCTCTATGCTTTGTTTTGACAAGATAGAGATATTGGCATTACTACTTTTTGTCACGTTTCGATTATTAGATCTAGAACTTTCAAATCGTGAAGCATTGTAAACATCTTTTCTGAAAAAAGAGAGAAGCATGAATGTAACACAACCCCCCCATTTCGTAAGTGTAGTGTACATTTTGTAAATACTTTATTAGTTTTACTATAGCTTCTATTAGCAATAAGAAGGGCACCTCCCCTTTCTGAGAGGAGAGATTATATCTCACATGGCTGTGGCTGAAGTCTAGGTAGCGCAATCTATTGAAAAGTTGATTACATTATTTTCACCCAACAGAGTCCGATCCAAATCTAGAGGCCTTTGTATATGCCACTGTATCTAACGATTAACCTACAAGTACAAAGTGAAAATACAACATTTTCATTTTTAAATACAAAAAAATCAAGTTAAATGTAACCTAAAATTTATAGAAATCAACATACATTAGTTTAAATCAACATAAATTCAATATAATCTAATCATTTTATTCCCAAAATTCGGTTAAAATCAAGAAAATTCTGTGTATAAAAAAACCAGTGAATTCTCAAAAAAATCAGCATAAATGCAAAAAACATGGTGTTAAATCCAAATTTTTGAAAGTAAATTTCAAAAAACTAGTAGGGTTTAGGAAATTATGATTTTTTCTTAGCCTACATGCTTGGTTTAAGCTGTTAAAATGAATTTCAATGGTTGGAAAGAAAAAACAAAAAAATAATATTTACTAACCTGCCCTTGAAAATCTTGAAATTTCCTCTTCAAATTCGCCTAGAAATCCTTCCAAGTAGCTCAATTTCGCTCTTCAATTGTTGCGTGAGGAATAGAGAGGGTGTTGATGCTTCTATAAGCCAAAAGCAAGTGCCTTTGAGTGTTTTTGACATGTCCTAGGCTGTCCTACGTTCGCTTAGTGTCTTGCACTTGTTTTTTTCACACTCATTGAGTTTCCGGTAAGTACTCACCAAAAAAATGGCGAGTACTTGCCAGAAACTCGATGAGTAACTTGCCATCAAAAAATCTAGATGAGCACTCGCCAAGTGTACTACTACTAACTAGGGCATGGATACCAATATTCAGTGTTGTACTACTTGTTCCTCAGACTTGCATTAGCTTCTAATATGATGGGCTTTCATTGTCAATTAGAATTTAAGTTAATGAATAAATCAAATGCTATTAGAGGGACCGCATAACATCCTACCATTAAATCAATAATGTAATATGCTATAATAATTACTTCGAGCATAAAAAAAAATCCAATTGTAGTTCAATTTCCATATTATTTTGCAAATAGATAATTTAAAAAAAAAAATTAGGATCATGGAGCCCAAGTTGATGTAGAGATATGTTAGGGCACCCTTGCTAGATGGAAAATGAGAGGGAAATCAGAAAACATGCTTCCACTTGAGACAACCAAGAATAAGAATCCAACTTTTTCCCTCTTAGGTGGATTTAACAAGAAAATAATAGTGATAGTCTGAAAGGATAGGACTCGATGTGTTATATTATGAAATTTCATAGTTGATTGAAGGTACAGGCTTTAATTGTTGTCTTTTGATTGGCTTGTGGTCATGCTGGTTCTTGGAGCTGTTCTAATATACTCAAGGTTTAAACATCCCAGTTAACAGTAAGTTGCCCTTCATATATGGTACCCGTTTTGCCATAATTTGATTGTAAACTGGAGTTAATGATGGATTGTAAAAGAGCAAATATATGGCTGAACTGGATAAGGAGATTGATTGGAAACTAGAGAGAGAATAATCATGTAATATGAAAAGCAAATATGAGAATCTCAGGATAAAGGTTTTTGATGCTTATGGTGTTAACTGTAGCCCTCACTTCAAAACTATTTTTTCCATACAAGGTTTACACCATAGTTACGAGACTTGCCCAGAAGCGCCCAAACTTGGCGAGTCCCGAGCCGAGCACACCTGGCCGGGTCCTGGGAGCCCAGACGCAGACGCGGCCGAGTCCGACCGAGTCCTGGCCGGACTCGCCGCTTCCCGATGAGTCCCGAGCCCTGGACGTGGCCGGCGACAGCAACAGAAAAAGTGCATAAAAAACATAAAAACTCATGTTTAAGTTTTTTTTTTTTTTGTGTTATATTATCTCCCCAACCCTAAAAGCAACCTCATTTCATTCATTTGGCAAAATAGGAGGAGAAGAGAGAGTTGTGAGGAAAAATAGGAGGAGAAGAGAGGGCAACTAGCAAGTTGTTGAAGACAAATACAGGGCCACATACCTTTTGGGAAGCTTCATAACAGCAAGGAGGTGCATTGAGAGCTCAGTACTAGTGATTGGGAGGAGTTTGCATTGCATTCCAAGCCAAATATAAGAGGTAAGTTTGATTTTTATTGGTTTTTTTTGTGTTTTTTTAACAAATAATTCATTGTAATTTGAAAAATCATTGTGTTTTTTAGTTTGCATTTTTTTTTTACAAACCATACTTGCAATATAAATAATTTTATAAACCCTACTTGTTATTGCAGCCACATTCATTTGCAAATCAAAACATATTATTATTTTCGCAATGTCTCAAACCCCAGGCAGAAAAGACCCTGCTTGGAAACATGCTGAAATCTTTTCCGGAATGAAAAAAGGGGAAGCAAAATGTAAATACTGCAAAACAATATATCATGGAGGCATAAATCGATTAAAATACCATATTGCACGCATACCCATCCATGATGTAGCGGGATGCCCTATAGCACCTCTTGAGGCTGTCCGTGAAGTGCAGGTGCAATTAGAAACTTTTGAATTGCAAAAAGAGATGAAAAGAAAACAGAAGCATGAATTGGTGAGTTTGGGAGTTGGACATGGACTTGGTGCTGTTGGAGATGCTTCTTCCATGCCTCCATACTGTCCTAGTGCTAGTGCTTGTGCTAGTGGTACTGCTTTTGCACTAGCTATCCCTATGCATACTCCTACTGCTGGTGGCGCTAGTACTGCTAGTGGTAGTGGTAGTGGCAATATTATTGGCCCTAGAGTTCGTAAATCTAGGGTGGACTCATATTTTGTACCACGCACTAGTCCTGGTTCCCAACCGTCACTTGAGAGCATGGGTTGGAACAAGGATGTACATGATGCAGCAAAAAAGACAATTGCAGACTTTTGGTACTACTGCACCATTCCCTTCCATTTAGCCAGGTAATTCTTTTTTGTTTAATTGTTTTAAAATTTATTACTTTAGAATCTAGATGTATCTCATTATCGAATTCAAATTTAGTGCAGTTAAAATCTTAAAACTTTTCATTTTACAATACTTATGTAAGTAACTTATTAATTTATTTATGACATGTTTTAGGTCACCTTTTTGGCAAAACATGGTTGATGCCATAACCATATGTGGGCCGGGGTTCAAAGCCCCTTCTGAAGATGAATTAAAGGGCCCACTTTTGAGTCAAAAAGTGGCAGATGTGAAAGCACAATTAGAGGAGCAGCGTGAGCAGTGGAGGAGGATTGGTTGCACCATCATGACTGATGGTTGGACCGATAGGAGAAATAGGACGCTGCTTAATTTTCTAGTGTCCTCCGGAGGTAATTGTACTTCCCTCAATGCATTGAAATTTGAATTTGATTTAGTGATTAATAATTTAATATGGCTGATTTTTGTTTTTTAATTTATTGAATAACTGGTTTTGCTTATTCTTTCAGGTGACACCGTTTTCATTAAGTCCATTGATGCTTCTGCCCAATTCAAAAATGCCACATATCTGTGTGAGGCTATAGAGGAGGTGATAGTTGATGTGGGGGAAGAGAATGTAGTGCAAGTGGTGACAGATAATGCAGCAAACTATGTTGCTGCTGGTAGATTATTGATGGAGAGGCACCCTACTATATTCTGGACTCCATGTGCCGCCCATTGCATTGACCTCATGATGGAGGATCTTGGCAAGCTCCCATGGATCAAAACATGTGTGGATGCAGGTAGAAACATTTGCAAATTTATATACAATCACACATGGGTGCTTAACCTTATGAGGCAATACATGGGGTTGAGGGAGTTGTCTCGTCCTGGCATCACTAGGTTTGCAACTAATTTTATCACGTTGCAATCCTTGATTCGGTCAAAGGCAGCCTTAAGGCGCATGTTTGTTGGTGAGGAGTGGTCTTCCTCATCGTTTTCTACAAGCACTGCAGGGATTGGTGTGGCCAATTGCATTTTTGATGAGCAAGGGTTTTGGACACCAGTGGAGGAGATTGTGAAGGTAAAATTTAATTCTTTATTATGTTTTAATTTTTAATCATATCTTTTATTTGTTTATTTTCATTCACACTTATTTGTGAAACATGTTTGCACTTTGTAGTTTATTGAGCCCTTGCTAGTTCTCCTACGAGTTGCAGATGGGGAGAAGCCCGCACTGGGATACATATATGAGGGCATGGATAGGGCCAAAGAGGCCATTAGATCAGTCTATGGTGGAGTTGAGGATAAGTATCGTCCCATTTGGGAGATCATTGATAGGAGATGGCAAAACCAACTTTATAGGTCCATCCATGCAGCCGCATGTTTCCTAAATCCGGCCTTCCAATTCCGCTGTGATATCCGTGGAGATAGAGAAATTCTTAGTGGGCTTTACTCGAAAAATAGAGCGGATGTTGCCCGCTGTTACTACACAGATAGTGCAGGAGATAGATGCCTTCAGTAAGGCACGAGGAGACTTCTTTGCACATCAAATGACCATAGACAGTAGGACAACATTACTACCAGGTAAAAAGATATTTAAGGGCATAATTGTCATCTTTTTATATTGTATTTTATTATTAAATGTTGAACTTGAAACTTGAAATGAGATTGATTTTGTTTCTTTTTCTCATCTCAGATAGCTGGTGGAGGTTGTTTGGTTCTGATGCACGGAACCTGCAGAATATTGCCATTCGTCTATTGAGCCAGCCATGCAGTTCATCTGGTTGTGAGCGCAATTGGAGTATGTTTGAGCACATACACTCCAAGAAGCGCAATAGATTGACAGTGGAGAGGATGAATGACTTGGTCTATGTTCATTACAACCTTCGGCTCAGATACAAGAAGCTTTTTGACCACGACAACACCCCGATCAATCTAGATGAGGTTGATCCACAGTCTGAGTGGACCACTGAGGCTACAGATGCAGTCTTTAGTGACAAGGACCTTGATTGGGTGGACCAGGCAGAGAGAGAGGCTGAGGTTGTAGCCATGGCTGAGGAGGAGGCTAGAGCACGAGGAGACATAGCTGCTGTTGGTGAGAGTGGCATGGAGACTCAGACAGAGGCAGAGACTATGGCTGCAGCTGCAACATCATCCAGGAGCGTTAGACGCCTTCGTAGGAAGGATGTTGGCTCCACTATGCCATAGAGTCATAGAGTCATAGCTATTGTTTTGATATTTCATATTTGTATGGAACATTTGATGTTATGGATTTCATATTCCATGACTTTTGTATACATTTGACTAGTTTTATAATCTATATATCTAAGTATGCTATTTCCTTCAGCAGCGCAACTACAATTTGTGTACTTTATACTTATGTGATCGTTGTATACTTGTGTATGTGATCAAATTTGCTTTTATTTGTGTTGTATTCAATAAAGGGTGCTTGAAACAAGTTTTAAATCCTTAAAAAATCTTTAAATTTCTAGGTTTTTTTCAACTTTTTTTCATTTTGCCGAGTCTGCGCCAAGTCCGAGTCCCGAGTCGAGTCGCCCTAGCCGAGTCCGAGCTGAGTCCGAGTCTCGTTACTATGGTTTACACTAACATAGGTATAGAACAATACCGTTCTAGAATAATCTTTGTTTGGCTGTAAGCAATGACTGATGAAGATGTGAATGAAATAGAGGTGGAGAGGGATCAGATACTATATGGATGGATTGTATCACTGCTAAATATGTTGTGAATTTTAATAAGATAGCCATGATTAAGAATAAATAAGAGAATACTAGGCCCCAGTAGAGGAAACATGGCAAAAACAGGGCAAATTTATAATTTCAGGACTAAGATTGTGCCACTATTTAAAAGAATTTAAACCAGATTATATAATGCATACATGGTTTATTTTTACCACCATTTTTCTCTTCTATGTTTAATATAAAAGTACAGTTTAATAAGCCGATACTAAGTGCAACAGAATTGCTAAAATAATAATAAGAGGAGTGGCAATAATTTATATCTCAGAATTTTGTATAACTTTTTTTTCTTTTCCTAATAGAATTATTGAACACAGAAAGGGAGACAGATTATATTTTTGGGTATTTATTTTAGAGCAAATGGGTGATGAATCAAAATTTCATACTTATTATTCTCAAGGAAAAGTGCATTTGATAATATCATATAAATGAATTGGCAATGCTGTAATTTGGTAACTTGTTGCATATAATAGGAAAAGTACATTGCAATAGAATCCATTAATATTACTTGATTAATTTATATTATCGTTGCATTTTTAAAAGTTAGTCTTCTCTCAATGATTCAGTGTACAGAACCTGGAATTAATTGAGCCTTTAGCTTCTATTCCTGGTCTTCCAAGCAACAAAAAGAACAGCCTTTTTTGCATGCTCAACTCTTCAAAAACTGTTGGAGGGTATGCTTCTCTTTTGAGGATATTCTTCATTTTCACCCTTTTCCACTACTCTTTTTGGTTAATGTAAGATATATTTCTATACATGAAAGAATGCTGATGGTGATTTTATAACTCTACTCAATGTAAACTTCAAATTATAATAGTTTTTTTGCATCAAAATATTTGTTTGAGCTTTAGGAAGTCATATTTCCATTTATGAATCTCATAGATAAGTTGTTTTACATTGGTGAATCCCCAAACAGCTTTAATTTCTACTAGAGAGTTGAGTCTCAAGTATTTGATAGCCTTTTTTCAATTAGGATCAATATTTTCCACATAATCCTTTTGCTTTTGCCCCACAGCCTACTTGCATCTTACTGTTTAGAAAATTCAGAAATAGTTTGGATTGTATTGTACCTTTGTTTAAATTTACATTTCAGAGCCTTCAGGTTTAATGTTTATCCTCCTTATATTAAATTAAGATGTTTGACAATGGCATTTACAGGTCGAGGCTTCTTAGAGCTAATCTTCTGCAACCATTGAAGGATATTGAGACTATAAATGCTCGACTTGATTGTTTGGTCAGTTGTTTCCTTGAATATTCTTTTGGTATGGTTAGAGACATAATCCAGTAAATGTAGCTTTACTATGGAAAAGCTCTTGATTAGAGATTATGCCATAATATGTCATTGATTGGAATAACCCTTGTTTATACAGTAGCTTTCAACTTTACATGCAGTGAACTCATTTTGTTATGTTCAAGACTATAATATCCTTCTTGGTCACTAATATCTATTATTTGTAACAGAAATTTTATGCTGTTTTAATAAAATTAATATTATTCCCCTTCAGAAAATCATTACTTGTGATATAAAACACACTTTATAAGGCAACCTTTCTTTCTGCTCTTCTTGTCACTTTCATATACATTGAGCAAAAAGATTTGTTTATTTATCTTCCCAACCATAGTAGCATGAAGAGTGATTTATGTTGAAACATAATTTGAATGCCCACTTCAAGTGTCATTATCCAAGTATGTTTAGGTTTTTGTGTTCATGGTGTTTTATTTGCAATCAAGAGATTGATGACATGGAAATAGGGAAGATCAGAATTTTTTTAATCACATAGTCTATCATCACGGGCTAACACTTTTCTTATTTGATATGGAAGGCCAGCAATTCTCAATTTTAGAGATGCATGTTGGGTCTCTTCTTCTTGAGCTTTGATTGAGCTAACATAATTAGTTGTGTGGTTTCCAACTTCTTTGAGGGATCTTGGGTCACAACTCCTTTCATCGTACCATGTGGATTCATTGGAGTGCTGGAGCACTAGAGGCAAACACTTTTCCTTTATACCTTACACTTGGATTTACTCTTTTCTCTTTGAGTTTTGAATTTTCAAACCTCATGTGGCTTCTATGATCACCTATGGAAATTTAGAATCTGCTATGAATATGTGCTGTCCCTACCAAAATATATAAACCAACTTGTAAATTTACTGATTTCCCACTCATAGACATTTCGTAAAATAGTTGGTGAACATTAAACTGTTCAATTTCTTGAGTTTTGTTCTTAGGAACAGCTGCAACTATCTTTCATAATCATATGAAAATTTACAAACAATTGGCATGCATTGAACAATACATAGGCATTTTAACAAACAGTTTGCAAAGATTCGCCATTGTTGATATCTCATACATTAAGTGTTGATTTACATTCTTATATATATATATATATATTCCGTGACTAATTTACAAGCCAAAATACAACAATTAGTACTATTTTTTGCCTCTAGCCAACAATTGATAAAGAAACATTTTGTTAAACAGTTGTCATTTAAACTGAATACTAGATAAAATGATACCCAAAATGCTTGCGACAACAAAAGGTTGATGTCAATGCTGCCCTATGTTGTAGAATGGCTGATTTATTGATCTAGAATTAATGCACTACTACTGTAGATGAAATTTGCGGTCATTCCCACTCTATTGAAGCAAAATTCAGATTAGTACAACCTTGTTAATGGATGCCATTCTCACTAGAAGTCTTCTGGAACATGGTGGCTTGTTTTGGGAGAGATGTGGCTGGAAATGTCAAAGAATGGAGTGACAAGTCCAAAAATTAGATTCCTAAGTGCTGCCCCTCTCTTCACCAACCTCATGCATCCTCTATTTGCTATATGACCCTCTTATGAGCGACAATAAGTGCGGCTAGGCCTTATTTCAAACCATGAAGTGGTACAGCCTATAAAAAAAAAATTAACCTGTATACCAATGGCACCAGTACTCAATCTTCTTTTCATATCCCAATATGATTTGCAAGAAAATGATCTTTTCAATCTCTCTCTCTCAAAAAAAATCCAACTTAATAAAATCTCGTACAAACATTCAACACATTGTTGAACCCTGAATGAATTCACTCAAATGTCTAGGAGGGTTTTCATCCTTGAAACCATTCATTGCTGAAGGGTTTTTTTCCTAGGTTAGAATAGATGAACAAAGTTCACTCTTTAAATGCTGGGGTTTGATAGAAATGCACTCAATGAATTTCTCTTTGCAAAATCTCCTTTCTATACCTTTTTGAAGTAATTAAAATGAAATATTATGTAAAATCCCTTATTGATTTTACACCCAATTTTTGCACTTATACCAAATGAGTATTATATCAAACATTTTGCATGCATGGAAAATGGTTGTTTTTATTTGCATTATTTTTGAAGTGTTTTGGTTGAGAGTTTATATATTTATGAACATATTTAAGAATCATAACCATGCTTAACATTTCATAGCAAATAATGAACCATGAGCTAGTTGCAACAGCTGAAAACATTGTATTTTTATATAATAAACTTGGTGTTGTAACAGCAGAGTATAGAGGTTAAGATTCATAAAGTTCTAACCTTTCAAAATTACAACAGCAAATAAACTTTGTCAGCAGCCTGTTATGAATTCATCACCCAACATATGTTGATTTCGTGCCACAATAATCCTTCATCTTACATGCCTCAGCTACAAGAAGCCTTCATGCCACCAAGGAACTGTTTTCTTCAATAACAGAGACCTCTAAAGACCCCAAGTCCTTTGTAGATGCACAATGACCCTCATATGCCTATCTTCAAGGTATGGTGTCTCCTCTAATAGCAAGAACATGCCCTTGACCAACCCATAAACTCGCCCAACCTTGGTACATAGAGTTGACTTTTCAAGGATAGAATCAACACCTCTAATCTGCCCCAACTATCGCCCCAAAAAGGCACTGATTCCTACGTCCAGCAAGTGTAAGTATCAACACCCAACAAACTATTACTTAAACGCCTCCTTTAGAGTGATTTCCAATGATGCAAAACCCTCAACCTGTTGTGTCGAATGCTACACCCAACACCAATATGTATTGAGTCGACCAAAGGTGAGGATATTGATGCCTCCAAAGATAAAGCACTCAACGACAACCAATACAAATCCTTTTAATATGGTATCCCAACATCTTCTTGAAAAACTCACCTTCAAAAAATCGCAATTTGTCTTGCTTGCAAGACTTCACAAATTGCCCCAATCGTTTGATCCAAGCATGAAACCTGAGTAGTTCCACTTGCAACTAGCTAGAGTAGATCTTCCACCACCAAAATCGATTTGTCTTAGGGCTTTCGTCCTAGTGTTCTTGCTCCAAGAAGAAGCTCCAAAATCCACAATAACAAAAATAAAATCAAGCCTCAGCAAATGAGCTTCCAAATCCACTTTTTATTTCCCCTTAGAACAAAATTGAAGAACTTTTCAAATTCCTGCTTAAAATATTTCATTAAAGCTCAATAATAAAGTGACTTTTAATATTTCTTTTAGTTTTCACTTAAGTCGTGTTGACGTGTGTTTTATGACAATGCCAGCACAGAATAAAAATGTCCAACGGCCACTCTATTCTCTCTTGATCAAAGTGTTCCGCATGCTAAGATTGCGTGAAAGTTCATGCGTTTGACTCCAAGGTTCCTTTAATGCGAATAGACTCAGTTGGTTGATGTGAATATGCTGGGTATTCCAAGGGGACTTACGTAATTGTTCAACTTTATATGCTCAAGCAAATGAAGGATTTTGACTATGATGCTCTGGTATTTGAATGGATCGGGAAATGCTGAATTTAAAGGAGGTAGGGATAGGAATTCTACAATCTATTTCTACGGGTGGAATGCAAGGATTAGCTTTGACAGTCTTCAAACCAAACTTCGTTTCGTCTCCCCTTCGGACAACTCTGACAAAGCTGGTGCAATCTTCAAAGGATGGATGAGATGTTCAAACTGAGATTCACCATGCACACCCCTTCACAACGAAGCAAGTGGGCACATTGAACACAATCGAAGTTAAGTGCTGAGATTCCAGTCGACCACGCAGGAGCAGACTTACCGTCAGCAAGTCCGCCAGTGGTATGGATACGGGAAGATATGCCCAAACTAGTGTCACATTCCACAATTAACTCTACTTGCATGAAAACAAATCTACTTTACTTTACTCTATTCGAATTGGAAAGACGAAAAGATCTCGTCAACTGCCCACAACACAAAATGAAGTCACCAATCAATGAAATCTTTATATCATGAGAGTCTTACACAACAATCTTTTGCAAAAACTTTCAAAGGGAAAGTCTTTCTTTCCTTTCCAACTAAGCTAACTCCTAGCTCTACTTTAACTTCTATCAATCTCTATCTCTGTCTAGCTTTGATCTATCTCTGATTCTAATTCTAACTATTTACAAATGAGGGGGGATGCCCCTTTTATAATGAATCCAAATAGTGGACGGTTCAGATTTGATTACAATAAAGGGCTCAGATTGAGCCACCTATGCCCTAATTAGGGTTTCTGCCCTAAAAACTGCCACCGAGAGGAGTGGGGCAATGAATGCGCCCTCCACTCCTCATCAATGCACCACACCCTGCCATCACTGCACGTCGTCTCCTTCCAAAAGGTCATCGTCCAGAAGGGCGTTTCCTTTCTCCTTCTCGCCGGCTGCAAATTTGATGAATCTGGCCAACACCGCCTCAACTTCCTGATTGGAGATAGGAGGAATGTGATCCAACTGAAACTCTAAAACTGCAACTGTTTGCCCATGCCGGGCACATGATTTCTTCCAGGCAACAAGGGCGTCTTGGGTGTTCTGTATGATACTGGAGAACGTGGCTGTGTTCTCGAAATCGTCCTGTGTGAAGGTCTTCACCTCAGAGAAGAATGGCGCCAATCTGTCTTTCAATCCATCTGCAGTTACCTCTTCAGCAGTCAACCTCTTGGCAAAGATTGCCTCCAACGTGTTGAGAATTCCATCTAAGATGTTCGTCATGGCCTTTCTGATCCTGACAGAATCTGCCTGTGATGCATCATAGAATCCCCGGCCTGTGACTACTGAAGAATACCATCTGGCGAAGTCGTATCTATCTCCCTGCTGGATAACACCTCCCTCAACCAAAGAGTGTTGAGGTATGCTCATCAAAGCCCCTAAATGGAGAACAACTCTCGTCTGATAGATGCGAGCCTCACCCCAAGCATGGTTAACTGCCTCCACTCTAGCCATAATGTCAGAAGCTTGCCTATAGGCATGTGCAAGATCTTCCATGAATTTTCTCGTCTCTATACGCACACTGGCAACCCACTTGTCTGCCTGTTGTGCCATTCTCTTCAAATCTTCTAACCCACTGATTGACTCCCTGGAAAACTCAGCTGGAAGTTCAATTGCAGGATTTTCTTGCCCACAAGGACGGGACAAGTGCTGCACGTAGCCAATCAGTGTCTTGTGCTCTACCTTCAACCTTTTGTATTTGCCCTCAACATGGGACAATCTATCCTTGAGTGCTCGATAGGAATTATTGCACTCCTCTACCACTTGTGTTCCAGTAGGGCGGCCTAATTCCATGGTTGTCACAACATAGTTCTCAGGAATGGCCTCGTCTCTATCACATTCTACCCGAGGAACTGCCATATGCAAGGTTCGGGATCCATGCTCATCTGTGGATATTTTGGAGAACTTTCTAGCCTTTTTCTTTGTTGGAGGTGCGCTGATCCTCTGTAATAATTGTTCCATCTCGGCTGCGGGATCGGTCTCATCCACAGGATCACGCCTCATTTTGTCCCTTAGCCATTTTGGCACCTCCTGCTGCATGTCAGATATAATAAAAGGCTGTTCTACCTCAGCCTCCACCTCGTGAACCTCCCCTCTGCCATCGTTCTGACGAGGCTCACCATCATCAATAGGCTCCGTGTCTCCCGAGCTTTGGGCATCCTGATCTGAAGTAGCATCACCCTCGAGAGCTGCCTCAATTTCCTGCTGAAATTGAGTATCAGTAGCTGTCCCCTCATCTATCTCTTGCTGATTTTCCTGCTGATGATCTTCTTGGGGCATGTTGATGCTCTGACCCACTGATTCTCTATGAGGTGGCCGATTCTCTACTTGCACTGTCTGCTCTACGTCCAATCTCTCCCTCTGATCAACAAATAACGACACCTCCTGTAAGCTTGGAGAGTGTGTCCGAGATGGTGTATGCATGGACTCCTCAACTACCACTGGCTCAGGTCGAACTGGCTCCTTTCCTCGAGGCTCTGGAGTTGGATTACTCTGTCTCCTCTGATTAGTTGTCTGCAATATTTTGTCTCCCATCAAATTGTAGGTAAGGGGGATTGACCTTCCCTTGAGTCGGCTGACATGCCTCTCTACCCAACTCTGTGTAAATGTCAGGACTGGGATACAAAGTGTATCCAAGTCAGTGACCTCTGGCTCAGACCAATCTGGGAGTGGCAGAGGTGTATCTCTTACTGTCTCGTAGTCAGCCTGTACTACGTTTATATCCTGCTCAATCTGATCTGGTACTGGGATGATCTCACATTCTCTGACCATCACCAACGTTATCCAAGAGAACATCCTCTTTCTGACCTCGATCTCATCCCCTGCACTAGCCCAAAAGTCTTCGATCTGTACCTTGTGCCTAAACTCCTCTGTCAATATCCACCTGATGTTTCTGTGGGGATCGTAGTAATGCCTACTGGTGTGATAGGAAAGGTGGAAGAACTGGAGCTCCGCTTCTGCCTCTCTTGCTGCTTGCAGCGATGGGCAGATTTCATCTGAATTTCCCATAGTAATCGGGAATCCGAGTCCACCTTTCTTCTTCTTCTTCTGAATCTTATCATAGGCAATCAGCTGCCTAGATACTTCCAGCATCACTATCCTGTTTGTGGGATACCGAGGCAATCTGTATGGATAGGAGGAAAATCCTTGCAGCCTTATGTAGGTGAATTTTGGAAATTGGATAAACCAACATCCGAATTTCTCAATCATTTCTTGTGCCTCCCTTGATATTCTGTCGTGGGTTCTCTGCTGCAAGGTCCTCGTGATATGCATTGTAAAGACGTCATTGACCCTCTTGTAATTGGTTGTGCTTGTTAGATGCAACTGTGGACAAGCTTCATATATTTTAAAGTGATGGGATCTGCAACCGATTGGTTCCTTGTATCCCTCTATATCTCGTCATGCGAGCCAGCATATAGACAAGGTAGGAGCCCATGTAAAATGTCTTCGTTCTCCTCACGCCACGAAACTGCTCATGTATGTTATCACTGATCATCAGTGCCCAATCCATGTAATCCTTTCCCTCCAACACCAAGTTGACAAAATAGAACATTCAAGGTTCAAAGATGAACGCTTGGGGGCATCGTCCAACTCTGCTCAGCATCATAATGAGATCACCAAACTCCTGTCTCAAGTCTTCTGAGACTATCTGCTTGGGCAATTTTGTGCGAGTTGGCTTGGGTTTAATCATCCACCTAGTGTTTATGAAATCAGCACACCGGTCTGTGGTGGATGAGTACATCTTTCCAGCTCTCTCTTTCGTCTTATAGATCATCTTCTCATGAACTGGAATCCCGAATGCCTCTTCGATCGCTTCGGGTGTCAAGTTAGCCAGCACCTTGCCATCTGGCGAAGTGACTGTTCTCTGTTCTGCATTGTAGTGGTAGGCGCACTCCATGATGAGCTCTGGACATCGGATAGCTGGCGGAAAGTTGGCAGCTGCATACAATCCACTTCTGACAATACTGTGCGAAGTCACTGACGGGTGATGGCCTCCAGTCCCCAATATCCTTCTTCTGAATGCTTCTATGTTGAATGAGCCTAAGTTCGTGTCAGCTAGCCTGCCGAGCTTTGATGAAAATTTGGATTCTGGCAAGAATGACTTGCCCAATTTCTTGATCACCGCCTGTCTGGACTCGGTGTGGTTGTTTCTGCCTGCAGGTCTTCTGCTTGATTCGGCCATTCTGCAAAAAAGGCAAGAGAGTCATTAGAAAACAAGATTTTATAAAACAATATACCGCTTTTGAGGGTGCCAGTAGATTTTTAAATAAAAAGGCTGCAACACTTTGTCACTTTCAGGTGCAAACCTCAACTACGCCTGTTTACTTCAACGTTTTTAGAAGTTTCTTCACTGGTTGCAGCAACACAATGCCAAACACTTGGAAATGTTTGCTTGCAGCAATTTACTTTCAACAAATTTGAATCCTCTCCCTTGAAGTTCGTACTTTTCTCTCTAACTTAGCAACTTTCAGCAACTTCAAACCTTCTCCTCAAGTCGTACTTCAGCATTTAGCAACTTCAGACTTTTGGCAAATTCGTACCTTCTCAGCAAATGCAGCAACTTCAGACTTTTGGCAAATTCGTACCTTCTCAGCAAATGCAGCAACTGGAAACTTGGGAATCGTGCCTCTCAGCAACTGCAGCCTCAGCAAGTTAAGTCGCACTTCCTTCAGCAACTTCAACTTTTACAAATTTGCACTTCTCCTTCGGCTATCTCGCAATTTCAAACTTCTCAGCAATTTCAAACTTTCACTTAGCCAATATTTTACATTCAGCAGTTGGTGAGAGGAATGAAAAAGATTTTAAAATCTTATAGCCTGGTGTGATGTCCCCGCTCTAGTCAGTTCTCGGGAACAGCGTGTTAGCCCTTTATTGGACCCTTGTGGGCTAACTGGATTGGTTAGAGGGTCAGTGGTACTTTCTGGAGAGTTGGTTCGTTATCGTGTTCAGAGCCCAGTATTGGTTCACAGCAGGCATTAGCAGACCAGGAGTCGACAGCTTTTGACGGCACGGGATTTTATGAAGAATGTGGAAGTTATGCCTATTTGAGTGATTTAATTTATTTATTAACTTAATATTTTATTATAAAGTCAAATTGACTTTATGCTTTTTAAATCACTTAAATATTTCCTAAAAAGTGATTTAATACTTAATCACTTAAATTAATAAAGTGCGCCCACTTTATTTAAGTCAAACTATTGAAAGTGACTTAAATTATATTTTAAAAGATTTAAATATCCAAAAGTGGCGTATCTTCTTGGAAATCGTGCCTTTTGGCATATATAGGCATTTTGGGCAATGAGAGAATCATCTTTGAATATTTTGACTTTGCCTTTGGCTTTTTCCTGTGCTTCTCCTGTGATAGGGTTTTGAGCATTTTTCCATTGGAGAACGGAATCTCTTCAGTGTTGAGCACCTTTGAGGCTGTGGAAGATCAGCTGAATTTTTGCAGTTTGTGAGGGCTTCATAAGGAAGTTCTATTGTGCCTCATCTGAGTTTAATTTCAGCATTTCAGTGTTTTGGAATAAGAAACAGGGTTTATCTTCCTTGTGGCGCCTTCTTCTTCAGATCAGTGGCATCCAGCAGGGTTAATACTCATTCTTCTCCTTGGCCGTACAACTTGCATTTGGAATGGTGCATTCTAGAGAGGCGTGTGAAGGGTTTGGTTGAAACGCCTTCCTTTTGGTTGCTTTTTGACTTCCATCCTTGGCGTCTAGTATTTACAGAGACTTGTATCCAGTTTCGAGGCAGGAGAACTTAAATCTGGAGGCCAAGCGTCCTTTACTGTCAGTTTCAACATTCTTGGCTGGCGAGCTAGCTTACTGTTTTAAATAAAAAAACTGGAAACATTCTGGTATGTTTATCATTTGCAATCTATTTGTTTCAGTTAAATAATGTCTTCTACACTTTCATTCTGAAGAAAATAGTGCAAATTTACATTTTATAAGCATTTATGCTGTGTGCCCCTTCTCTTCTGTCTATCAAACTTTCTCTTAAAAAACTAAATAACACTAAAAGACTTAAGAAAATACTGGGGTTTGAATTGAGAGCCAGTAGGGCTCATCACACCTGGTCGAATTCCTGCAGAGGCTATGCTTAGCAAATTTTTTGAATTCATTTTCCCTCTCTTTTCTCCATTGTAACACTTCTTAACTAAGGCATCTTCTAGAATTATGAATTCATCACCTCTGCACAGGCCTGCCTCGTCGCTTTGGATTTCTTAAAATATTAAATTGTTCACTTCCTTGAACAATTTCGAAACGTTTGGCTAAGTCATTTGATCTTGTCTTCGCTTTGGCAAAATTATCTAGCTGAAAACTTCTAGCGAAGTGCCTCTCATTCATTTTGTTCGTTTGCCTTAGAGAAATCTCTCAATTTTGCCTCAGGAATTTTATATAAAATAGGCACTGGGCAAAATATCCATCGAAACGATGTGGACATGGTGCGGAGAACGTTTGAATCACCTCTGAATTGCAAATGTTTAATACCCAGAAGGAAAATCCTTCCAGAATCCATCGTTTTCATGTGTATCCGGACAAAGGGGTTCTTTTAATTTTTATTATTTAAAAATAATAAAAATGGCTAATGTTTATTTCTTCCCCTTCCTGATGTGTTCCATTCCATAATTTCAATCTCTTTGATCCTGGCCAATTTTCTTGATTTTCCTCTGAAGAGTTTTCCTCTCTGAAGATTTTTCTAACTTTGGAAACTAGCATCATCCTCTAGGCGTGTTCTTCATTTTCCCTTCAAAGAATGCCTTAGGAATTTTAAATTTAATTATTTTACCCTTGAAGGGCGCATTTGGGCATGTCAACTTCCATTTCCTCTCTTAGGCAATTCCACGCCCAGACTTTCTCTTTCTTACTTAGCCATTTTCACTCTTCAAGTCCCCACTTCTAGGCGCATTTCATATAGTGGAGAGGAAAAATATAAATAAATATAACCCTTGGTCTTTTAAACAATCACGCCCCCTTGGCATTATTTTACTACCTTGGCGCATTTCACATGGTGACCCTTCACCTTCCTCTAGCGCATTCCTCATTGAGGACTCTCACCTTCAAGCGCATTTCACCTAATAGACATTCACTCTATCCTTGAGCGCATTTCACCTTCATCAAAGAAAAACAATGCCATCATCTTGTGACCCTTCAGCTTCCTACGGTGCATATGGGCTTGCATACTTCCATGTTGGGCGCATTCACTAGTGTTGGAAGGAATTCCGCCCCCTTAAGTGACTCTTCAGCTCCTCCTGGCGCATTTTGACTATGTAGCCTCCAAGTTGGGATGCATTTCGTAGTGTTAGAGGAAGTTTCCACGTCCTAGGTGACTCTTCACCTTCCCTAGGTGCATATGAAGGTGTTGACTTCTTTTTCCAAGAGCATTCATCACATGTGAAAAACCTTCCACGCCTAGGTGTCTCTTCACCTTCTTCAAGCGCATTTGCTAGTGTGAGAGGGAAATCTCTTGCCTTAGGCGCATATTGGCTTTGCAAAGGAAGGCGCCTCCATCTTGTGACCCTTCAGCTTCCTCAAGCACATTTTGACTTGGATAATTCCATCTTAGGCGCATTTTGCATGTGGTCAAGGAAAACCCACGCCCAAAGTGACTTTTCAGCTCCCTTTGGCGCATTTAGCATGTGCAACCTCCTTTCTTGGGCGCATTTGAGGATGCCTTAGGAATTTTCGAATGTCGCTTGAATATTTTCATGTTTTGGGTGACCTTTCACCTTCCCTAGGCGCATTTGACCTTGTGAGGAGGAATTCTATGCCTTAGGGGAATTTCCACGCTTTAGGATAATTTTCATGCCTCTGGAAGGTGCATTTTGACCTGGTGAGGAAATTTCACACTTAGTGATTTTGTATTTTCCATTCCTCCTGGGCGCATATGAAGGTGTTTACCTGCCAGCTGTTGTTTATAAATTTCCAACGCCCTAGGCATTCTCAGCTTTCTATTTTTAGTAAATTTGGAGAAATTAGGGTTTCATTGATTTTCACCCTATTCTGAACTGGAACTGGCGTGGTTGTGCCTCCATCTGGTGTTTTACATTCTGTTCACATCTTATCTGGCACAATACGTGCTATTTTAAGCCATTTGCTATTTTTAGCAAACCTTAGAACTGATCAATTTTCGTATCTCTGTTTGCTTTGAAATTTGCTCCAGTTGCCTCTGATGCTGTGAGAGACCTATTCATACTTGCTTCTGGTGATGACGTGCTATTTTTAGCAGTGTCTTGACTTACTAAAAATAGTAAGTCCTTCGATTTCGCTCAAAATTGGCTAGTAGGTAGCCCGAAGGATGCTGATCATGGTGGCGTGCTTCGTTCTGACATCTCTGCATTTCGCTTCATCTATTTTTAGACATGGCAGAGAAACCCTAATCTGACTTCCATGTGCTCCCGACTGCCCTTGGTTTATACCATTTGTTGTTCTGCTCGCTGGAATGAAGTGCTAGGTAGCTTCTGGACTGAAGCTGCTATTTATAGTAAGTGTCCCGAAAGTGGTCAATCCGAAGTCGAACGAGTTTGCATGTCACAGTGCCTGTGGGATCTCAAAAAACCCAGAAAAACCCAGAAAACTGGTCAAAGTTCTGGCACTAGCTAAAAATAGTAAGTCCTTGAAAACTGATCCGATCCACTTGCATGTCATATCACTGCGAAGCTCTCGTGAAACCCAGATGGAATATCCAGACATGCATTGAAAATTCTTGCATGCAAACCCTAAAAATAGCCTCGGAAGGCTGACCTCTGAAAGTCCCCGACTTGATTTGCATGTTACACCATCGCGAAGGTCTTGGAAAACCTAGATCAATTCTCTTGTCACTTATCGGAGAATTGCTTGTCTAGATCCTGAAAATAGCCTTCGAAGGCTAAACTGCTAAAAATAGCCAGTTGTCTGAATCCGTTCAAATTTCGCGTGTAGGCACTTTGAAGCTGCCTGATTGTGCTGAAGAGTTAGAATCCCGAAATCTTGAGGAACAAGCCTCGAATTAGGTACTTACTAGAAATAGTAAGTGGTCGGATTTCAGTGAGATTTCAGGGGGATTCTGCCTTGAGCTTTCTGAATGTGTTGCTGCACTTAGATTTCACCTGAGTAACTCAATCTTGACCTCGGACGGGCCTAAAAGATAGCAACCCTAAATTTGTTGATTACTTCAACTGAGGTCAAACGGGACATCCCCGGAAGGACAAAAGACCAGAGACAGAGAGAACCAAAGCCAAAAGACTAGAATGGAGGAAAAATTAGGGGGTCCCCATCTTGGATGGGGTGATGTGTGAAAAGGTCGCAACATCTGGCGACTCCACGGGAAAGTGTTGAAAAATACTTTAAGATTAACCTTGGCGCAAGCCCTCTAACCATCATACAGAAAAGATATTTACTCAAAAGGGGAGAAGAATCCGATATTGGATCAAAACACCTTCATCCGAGATCATTTGAACATACGTGTTCATCTCACCTCTAAGCCAACTTGACTTCCGAGATCAACTATGGCAAGTTATATAAGTGTCTTTACTTCAAAAGCATCCTGGACATTGCTTCGTTGCCAGTCAGACGTCCATAGCCCCGACGAGGTTGTCGCTACAATTCTCACGAATATCGCTCCACTGCCAGCCGGGCGTCCATAGCCCCGGTGGAGTTATTCGTATATTCCCAAACCAATGTTTTAGGTATGATATTTCTTCTATTTTTTTCTTTCTCTTATGATATTTCTCTTTCAACATATTTTCTTCTTTTCTCTTGATTTTCTGTCAATTCCATAATTGGTTGGCAAGCAATGAAGCTACCAATGGGTTTGATAATTGCAGTGGCGCTGAAGCAAGATGTAAGATTTTCACCTGCCATAACCTCTCCCAAGAAATCAAAATGACTCAAAGTATTTTGCTGAACAGGTAGGACATGGTGATCTCAGATTCATGTGTTAAGACACAATAATTGATTAACCTTCCGAGTCGAGCTCATACGAGACCGGATGATGATAAGAGGAAAACAACCTTGGTGTTATATCATTCATAAAAATCCCATGGAAGTAAACTGGATTGTGTAGAAATACCATCACCCCCATATGTAACGGGAGGACCCAAAATTCATGTCCATTCCAAACCCAGACCAAAACCACTTGAGTGGACAACTCAAGGGAAGAAGCACCAAAACCAAAAACCCGGAGGGCAACAAACCAAAACCAACCAAAAAGGGAAAGCGGGAAACAAAACAACCTATTCTAACTATGTACAAAATAGGTCCCAGGAGGGAACCTACGCTTGGAAATAATGCTTGAGGAATCGCCCATTGACGGGCAATGGGATATCCTCTCCTATTAATGCCTTCAATCTGAATGCATTATCTCCCAGGATCTCAGAAATCTGATATGGGCCCAGCCATAATTTATCGAACTTGTCGTGATCACCTCTTCTTTCATGGGCCTTATCCCAACATAAAACTAAATCTGAAATCCTGAAGGCCTTGATCTTGGCCTGTTTGTCGAACCATCTTTTCACCACTCCTTGATGGTTGGCCAGGTTTTCCAATGCTTCATCTCTTTTCTCCTCCAAATGCATCAACTGGGACAACCTGACTTGAACTCTGTCTTCTCCTTCCAGATACTTCTGAATGAACTGAAGAGTTGGAATCCTCAACTGCACTGGGAAGACGGGGTCTTGCCCATATACCAAATGATAAGGGGATGTCCCTAAAGAATTCTTCGTTCTGGTCCTATCTACCCATAAGGCAAACCTCAGCTGTGTGTGCCAGTCTTTGGGGTTCTTATCCAATAATTTCTTGATAGCATTCAACAAATTCTTATTTGTGGACTCTGCAAGTCCATTCCCCTGCAGGTAATAGTTAGATGAGAACTTCAGTGCAATCCCATACTCAAACGCCCAGTTTGAAAACTTCAATGATGAAAAGGCAGGGCCATTGTCGCACACCAAAGCGTGTGGACACCCAAATCTTGTAATAATATTTTCTTCAAGGAACTTAATGACTACGTCTGTTGTGCAAAGCTCGAGAGCTTGAGCTTCTGTCCATTTGGTGCAATAGTCTGTAGCTGTCAGTATGTATCTGTGTTGTGCCGAGGAAGGTGGATTAATCATTCCAATAAAGTCCAATCCCCACTTTGCAAATGGCCTGACTTCAATCACTGGCTGTAAGGGCATAGCCGGATTCTTTTCTCTGTATGTAGCTGTCTGGCAAATGTGGCAAGTCTTTACATGCTCGTAAGCATCTTTAAAAAGTGTGGGCCAATAATACCCAGCCCTTAAAATTTGATGAGCTGTGGCCAGACCACCTCCGTGACTTGTTCCGAATTTCTCATGGAAGTGTTCCATTAGCTGTCTAGCTTCTCTTTTTCCTACACATCTCAAATAAATCCCCTCGTGATTCCTTCTATAAAGTACTGATCCTTGCAGCATAAATCTCTGGCTTTTCATTCTCAAAGCTCTTCTCTGCACCAGATTCAAATGTGACGGACATCTGTGGTTCAACAGATAATAGACGGTGTTGTCGTACCACTCTCCGGGGGACACTTCTTGTAACACGTAAGTTTGTTGTATTAATCCAGGTCCTGCCATTGCAATTGTTTGTGCCAAGGCTTGCCCTCAGACTAACTTCATCGGCTGTATCTCTATGTCATATTCTTGCAAGCTGGCGACCCACTTGCCTCTTCTTTCTCCTAGTTCATTCTGCATTAATAGTGTTTTTACTGTGGCATCTGGAACTATTGCATGGACTTTGCTCCTTAGGATATAGTGCCTGAACTTCTTAGCTACCTTCACCAGGGCATAAGCCTGCTTTTCTACGTTGGTGTATCTTAATTCTACTTCCTTCAACGGTGCACTCATAAAGGCAATTGGATGCTCATCCTTTTCTTCTGTTCTCTGGGTCAGTACTGCCGCACAGTGTGTGCTCTGAAGCAAAAGAGTATAAGTAAAATGGCTTTGAATAATCCGGACTAACTAGCACCGGAGCATCTACTATTGCTTGTTTGATTTCCTCGAACGCCTTATTTGTTTGAGGGGTCCATTCTATCTTTGCATCTTTCTTCAGCATCTCATTCAATGGTCTGACAATCTCAGCAAACCCAGTTATAAACTTTCTCACAAAATTAATCTTTCCGAAGAAAGACCTCAATTCTTTCTGACTCCCTGGCATGCCAATTCTTGAAATTGCCTCAATGCGGTCTGGGTCAATTGATATGCCCTGTTCTGAAAGGACATGCCCTAACAATTTCCCTTCAGTGACTCCGAACACGCATTTCTTTGAATTGAGAGAAATACCAAATCTTCTGCATCTTTGGAAGATCTTCCTCAAGTCTTCAACATGATCTTCCCTCTTCTTGGAGAACACTGTAAGGTCATCCACGTATATAATAATGCATTTCCCAACTAAGTCTCTGAAAGCAATGTCCATAGCCCGTTGAAATGTGGCCCCGGCGTTGATTAAGCCGAAAGGCATTCTCCTGTAAGCAAAAGTCCCCCATTTGGTGGTGAAAGCTGTTTTCAATCTATTTGCTTCTTCAACCATCACCTGGTTGTATCCTGAATAACCGTCCAAGAAGGACATCATTTGGGAACTATTCACAATTTGCAACACCTCATCTAGTGAGGGCAAGGGATAATTATCTTTCTCAGACGCTCTGTTGAGGTTGTGGAAGTCGACACACAACCTTATCTCTCCATTTTTCTTTCTGACGGGTACCAAATTGGCGACCCACGTTGAGTGCCTTATTGGGAAAATGATTTTGGCCGAAAGGAGCTTCCTTACCTCCTGATATATCAATGGTTCTAGCAACGGGTTCACCGGCTTTTGCCTTTGTCTGAATGGTTTGTTTCCCGGCTTTAACGGGATTGTGTGCATGATCAAGGTAGTGTCATATGTCTTTAAGTCCTCGTAACCCTAGGCTACCACATCAGAGAACTCTCTCAATGCTTGCACTATCCCTTCTCTTTCTTTTGGGGTACAAACCTTACATTCTTGACTTGCTCGTCTGTTCCCAAGTTAATTGTTTCGCATTCATTTCCTTGAGTACCCTGGTTTCTACTCAGTTTATCAGGGTCAAAGAGCCTTTCCAACTCGACCATTCCTCTAGGAATGACATTTGTCCTCAAATTTAGGATCCCTTCAGCATCAAATTCTGCTTCCTTGGTTTCTTCTTCATCTATAATTTGTGCTTCAAATACTCCTGAGTTTGTTAAGAATTCCAAAATCTGCTTATCATCATCAAATACCTGGAAATTCTTTATATTATCCGGAATTGAGGGTGTGGAGATCAATTCCACCGTGAACTTCTTTAGACCTTCCAACTCTAGCGGCTCTAGTGAACTGGCTGCTTGTGCAAGGGAGTTTGCTACTGGATTTTTAGCTCTGTATACTTGCTTGATGTTGAAAGCATCGAAGCTCTCGATCAATTCCCATACTTTGTTCCGGTAACGGCCCAACCTTTTGTCATGACAGGCATACTGTTTTCTTACTTGGCGGACCACTATGTTAGAATCCTCAATGGCGTGCGCAATCTTGGCACCTTTCTCTATTGCTAGGATCAACCCATGAATCAAGGATTCATATTCAGTAACATTGTTGGTGCAAGGGAACTGGAGCCTGCAAGCACCTAGATATGCTTCTCCCTTGGGGCTGATGAGTTCAAACCTTGCTCCATTCCCTTTGTTAGACTTTGACCCATCAAATCTTAGAGTCCATACTTGATCCTCTGTATGATTGCTATAGGTGTTGGGATCATTCTTTTCCATTGCGGGCTCAATCTTCTCACTTTCTATCCATTCCTTCATTAGGGAGTCCTTTTCTTCATTTACCCTTTCTAGTTCTTCTATCAGAGAGACTTGTGGAACTCTCTTTGAAACTTCTCCAATGGCCATTTTGCACATGGCACATGTAAATTCCGGATGGAATGCCTCATGGATCCTGCACCAATTAGGCATTAACATACTGCTGATGGAAACATCTTTCCTTGACTCTATTCTTTGCTTGACATTTCTCAGCACAAAGTTTCTAAAATTTTCAAACATCCCCTCACCATCGCTTGAGTCATCTTCAATCAATACTTCAGTGGAGGAGGGCGTGCTCTCTAAAGGTTTTTCCTCAATCATGCTCTGCAGCATGAGGACCTCTTGCTTGACTGGCTTGTAAGATCCTAGATCAGTTTCTGCAAACAAGACTTCATTATTATCACCATATTCGGTGATCATCAACCTAAGTCGTGGCTAAAAAACCCAGAAAACTGGTCAAAGCTCTGGCACTGGCTAAAAATAGTAAGTCCTTGAAAACTGATCCGATCCACTTGCATGTCATATCACTGCGAAGCTCTCGTGAAACCCAGATGGAATATCCGGACATGCATTGAAAATTCTAGCATGCAAACCCTAAAAATAGCCTCGGAAGGCTGACCTCTGAAAGTCCCCGACTTGATTTGCATGTTACACCATCGCGAAGGTCTTGGAAAACCCAGATCAATTCTCCTGTCACTTATTGGAGAATTGCTTGTCTAAATCCTGAAAATAGCCTCCGAAGGTTGAACTGCTAAAAATAGCCAGTTGTCTGAATCCGTTCAAATTTCGCGTGTAGGCACTTTGAAGCTGCTTGATTGTGCTGAAGTAGTTAGAATCCCGAAATCCTGAGGAACAAGCCTCGAATTAGGTACCTACTAAAAATAGTAAGTGGTCGGATTTTAGTGAGATTTCAGGGGGATTCTACCTTGAGCTTTCTAAATGTGTTGCTGCACTTAGATTTCACCTGAGTAACTCAATCTTGACCTCAGACGGGCCTAAAGGATAGCAACCCTAAATTTGTCGATTACTTCAACTGAGGTCAAACAGGACATCCCCGGAAGGACAAAAGACCAGAGACAGAGAGAACTAAAGCCAAAAGACCAGAATGGAGCAAAAATTAGGGGGTCCCCATCTTGGATGGGGTGATGTGTGAAAAGGTCGCAACATGTCGCTTTATTATATGAATTGATTTAAAGCTATTTGTAAAATGTTGTTTTATTGAACAACTTTAAATAATTAATTTAGTTTAGTTTATTCCCTTAGATTACAACATTAGCCTACGGTAATAAAATAGGCTAAACGGTCACCTCCGATTACTCCTTAGAAGAAGACATAACAATTCCCCCTTCTTGTAATTTCTTTCCCTCAAGCAATTGTAGATTAGGATGTTTTAAGATTTGTTTACATTCCCAAGTGGCATCCTCTATGGGAATTCCCCCCATTTGATGACCTACTCCTTGATTACTTTGCTCCTCAACCTCCTCTCTTTGACATCCAGAAGAGCATTAGGAACTAATACCAGTCTACCCTCCTCATCCAATGGTGGAAGCTTGGTGATGTTGTGAGATGTTGCCCAAGTGCCTTTTTGAGGCAAGAAGCGTGGAACACTATGAATTTTGCTATTCTCTGGCAGCTCCAATTCATAACCTACTTCATCAACCCTTCATACAATTCTCTAAGGGCCATAGAAGCGAGGCTTTAACTTCTCTACGCCACTCTCCTTCAAAGAAGATTTCTTGTAAGGCTGAAGGCGCAAGAGAACTAAGTCACCCACTTGAAAAATTCTATCAACTTTGTGCCTATCTACATAAACTGTTTGCTAATTTTGGGCATTCTGAAGATCATACTTAAGTGAATTAAGAATTTCTCGACTCTCGTGAATCCAATATTTAGCCTTAGGAGCTCTGCTGTCACCAAATGCCAAATCTACAAGAGATGTAGCATCATATTTGTACAACGCTTTGAAACGAGTCATCCCAATTGACATATGATAGGTGGTACTGTAACAATGCTCACCCAAGTGCAAACATCTAATCCAAGCCTTTTGCTGCCCCACAACATAATTACATAAGTATCCTTCCACCCACTTGTTCACAATCTCCATTTGACCATTTGTTTGAGGGTGGTAACTAGTGCTCGGGATCAACTCTATGCCAACCAACCTGAATAGATCCTGCTAAAAAGAATTGAGAAACCTGCTATCCTGATCAATGATAATGTTCTTCAACAATCCATGGAGTCTGAATAACTCTCTAAAGAACACCTTTGCAACCTAAGGTTCCTTGTACTCAAATGAAATGGAAAATAAATGTGCATATTTGGTGAACCAATCAACTACCACATAGATGCAATCTCTGCCCTGCATCCTTGTAAGACCTGTAATAGAATCCTTGTATATACTTTCCCTTTTTCTTAGAAAAAGGTAGTTGCTGCAATAAACCTACTAGGAAAGTAGCATCTCTTTGGCTAATCCTTACAATGAACTAGATACTCTTTGATTCTATTTGCTTCTCAACCTTCTTTTCCATACATCCAAAATAGCCTCAGTTAACAAAATCAATTTACCTTCCTCATCCAATGGTGGAAGCTTAGGAGAAGGTGAAATATGTTGCCTAAGTGCCCTTTTGAGACATGAAACATGAAATACATTGTGGGTATTGCTATGCTTTGGAAATTCTAACTCATAGGTAACCTCTCCTATTCTCCTCATAGCTTTGTGTGACCCATAAAATTGTCACTTCAACTTCTTTATTCGACTCTTCTTTAGGGAAGATTACCTGAAGGGCTGCAATTGCAAGAAAACCAAGTCACCAACCTCAAAAGTTCTCTCCAACCCGTGTTTGCACAAATCTTATGCTAGTTTTGAACTTATTAGAGATTTTCCTTAAGCACATTTAGAATTTCTTGGATTTCTTGGACCCAATCCTTGGCCTTCAACACTTTGCTATCAACAATGATTAAGTCCACAAAGAATGTGGTATCGTAGCCATATAGAGCTTTGAATGCATTCATTCTATTAGACATATGATATGTGACATTGTAGCAGTTCTCACCTAAATATAACCACCTAATCCAAGCTTTTTGTTGCTTTGCTACATAGTTCCTCAAATACCCTTCCACCCAATTATTGACAATCTTGATCTTCCCTTCTATTTGTGGGTGATAACTGAAGGGAAAGACAACAGTGCGAAATACCTTCCCTTAACACTAATACAATAGGGGAGAAGAGAAAAAACGAGTTCTATAGCTTCTTAAAACTATTGAGATGAATACATGCAGCAATAAGAGATTAAAAAAAATAAGCATTCACAGATTGACACAATTATTTACGTGGGAAAACCTTTTTCAGGTAAAAAACCAACCACACCAAGCAAAGCCAAATTGTATTACGGTAATAAAATATTAAATACAAGCTTCAGTCTTCACTCTCTGATCAATTCACAGGAGCAGTCTAGTTCTTACATGCTTAGCAACTACTTACATTCATGATCGTCACCTTTTGGGTTACATATGTATAATGTACTCGACTGTCAAGTATTACATTTTCATTCAATGTCACAACCCAATCGTAGACTTCAGGTTCATGCACTGATCATCCAATCACACTATCTGATCTTCACTGACAGATCGCATTGGACCGCCCAGGCATTTAATTCCTTGCCTAAATCGACTCCTATCTCCAGCTGAAACTTGACTTGCAATAATTGCCTTTAACTGTTTTGGCTTTTAGCCAATCAACATCCTGGCATTGAGCCACATGTTCACTTGTCATTCACCTATCGCTTCTGACATTCGGTCCAGCTCGGTCAAGCTTGGTTGATTGAGCTCTGAGTCCATCCGAGCTCCTACCGTGCCACCGCCGAGCTCGTCTTCACTTGTCGTGGTTTGGCGGTGAACTCGCTTGAGCTCACCCAGACTCCCCCACGCTACTGCCGAGATGACTTCCACCTGATACGGTATAGCGGTGAGCTCATTCGAGCTCTGTCTTTGTCTGCCCCGCGCCATCGCCGAGCCTGTCCAGCCTTATCGCGGTGCAACGGTAACCACTAGGTAGACCGCAGGCGGTCATACTGCGCTATTGTGGGGGCCGCTAGGCCACCCCGAGGTAGGGCGGTGGTCGCCTGGCAGACTGCCAGCGGTCTCACCATGACCACCACAGTGAGCGAACTCACCGCCAGACAGCCGCAGGAGGTCTCACCGCGATGAGCGGACCCACCGCCTGCAGTGTGGCGGTAACTGCCAGGCATAACACAAGCGGCCTCACCATGGCCACTGCGGTGAGCGGACTCACTGCTCACGGTGAAGCTGTAACCGCCAGGTCGCCAGCGCGGTACCGCCAAGGCAAAACCAGACCGCCGCGGTAAAGTGGTTAAGGGCAGAAGTAAGACATTTTTCGCCAAGTCCTTTCTTGACAGAGGTCCAAGCTGGTAATTGAGGCATCGTTTCTCAACAATAACTTGTGCTCGAAATTAACCCAATACTTGCCAACTTGAAAAGTTATTGCAAGAACATATTGAGAAATTTGTTGTCTTGTTCACTAACAATGTTTTTGGGTAGGTCATGGAGTCGAAACACCTATATGAAAAACAACTCTACAACTTGCGGTGCTGTAATGTCCCCTTCTCAATCCTAAGCTTTTTAGTGGCCATTAGCCTATTTCCAAAGTTCTTGTGGGCTAAGTGGATAGGTTAAGGGGACTCCAAGTGTAATGTCCCTTACCTGGCTTGCCCTAGAATTCATTTGTTGATTAGGTTTAGGGTTTCTTCCTTCCAAATGAATGTTCTTTTTAATGAAGTAATCTTGGTTTGAAATCTGCGTTCACCATATTAACAACATTTCCACATACACATATATTTGTTAGCATTAATATCTAGATATCCAAAATATAAGCATAATCATAAATGCAATTTAACAAGCAAGAGGAGTGCCATGGGTGGATCCGCCCTGAAGCCTTCTTGTTAGGCACAGAAGGTTGTTCAGCCCAATCCTCCTTTCCCAACGGCTTAGTATCTGCATTCTCCACACATGGCACTACCTCGAAAAACATGGGCCCTATTAGGAGAGGAGGGAAACCCTAAGGGGCCAAGGGCCTATGGCCTACCACCTCCTATTGTAAATCCTGTGTCTCGGGCCTATGTAGGGCAGAATTTCAGGTGGGACCCCCATCCTTCATGACCAAATCCATGCCTTGGGCCTACGGGCCTGAAGGTGGGAGTTTTAGGCAATCCACTTGGCGAATGCTTCCCCCCATCCTAATAGGGACAAACATAGAGCAGACAATCTTTGGACAGTCACTTGTGCATTTACTATTGAATTATCTATATGCATGTATCATGTTCGAGAGTATTATATGGATGCATGAAAATGTAACATAATGCAAAAAAGTACATGGATCTATATTACTACAACAATGCCAATTCTCATCATATTTAGTTTGTCTATGATCAATGACACTATCCAATGTAATATTAACAATGATGCAAACTAAATGCCGCTATATCATACCCTTTAGTTTCATTCATGGTCATGATAATGCTAAAGGAACCATCATCAATTCATAAAACTATTATAATATTGATAAAATCAAAGGAAAACATTGCATCAATAATCAAATGAGCAATATTAGTTTCTTATATTCAAAATATGCTAAATATTATTGCTAAGTGAGTACATCACCTGAGTTGCTATATCTCTCCATGTTTCCTTACTCCCCTCCTTCAACCTTATACTCAATTGATCATAGGATGAGGACAATTCATAAATATACACAATCTACTTATGTTTATATTAAAGAGTCATCATTACTTATAAGTATCATTATTGCATAATCGTGTACGTATATATATATACACACACACTTCATATACATACATATATATATATAAAATTATTCTTTTACTTAAATCCATCAGTATTCATATATGTATGTTTATATAATTATTCTTTCTTTATTCATATATATTCTTTATTCATTGCATATTATTCATTATTGAATTTATCTATATCTATGCATATATAGTTGCATGCCTATATATATATATATATTAAATGGCTCTATATTCCAATGCATAACAATCATTGTTGCTGCTGTTCGAAATTGCAGATCGTATTTCTCAATGTTTTTCCCTCTTCCTTATTTTCCTTCTATTTATACCATTCAAGGTAGGTGACTCATGGGGGGAATGTATTGTTTGGTGAAAGAGGTGACTTTTCATAAAATATATCCCTTTGTTAGATTTAATTGCTGCCTTTAAAGGCTTATTATCACAATAATAGCTATTTTTAAAAATAATATATTATTACTAATAATTATGATATTTCAGATTATATACTTATTTTATTATTTTATTTTGATGTTTATTGAACATATTTTAACATTAAAGTATAATAATAAAACCAATTTACTAATATCTTATTATTATTTTATTCTAATGTATTACAATCTTTTGTGTAATGATTATAATATTTATTTATTATTATTATTTTTGATATTAAGTTATTTAATACTAGCATGTAATAACAATAATTTGCCTATATATTATTATTATATTTGTTATTTCATATTTATATATTGATATGGTACACATTTATTTTATATTTAATATTAATATTGCTATTTATTTTATTTATTAATTTATTTGTATTTTAACACTTGGTCTTTATGGTTTTGCTATTTTGGGGACATGACACCAAGATTCTTGGAGGATGTAGTGGCAAAAGTTCTTGGTTTCTGATGTTGGCTTTGAGCTTAGGGGATGATTCCGAGTTGAATGACACTCTCTGCAGTGTTATCGGTGATTTGGGTGCTCTCCAAACTTCTTGGAGAGAACATGTATTCTTAGAAAGTCTCCAATATGGTCTCTTTCATTCATCTAGTGCCTCCACATCAATTCGGTGCAATTAGAATTGGATTCTGAATTGATTCAAGATTTTTCATCTAAGGGGTAAAATAATTTAATATATTTCACTTAAGTGTAATGTCTAATTATTATTTATTTTCATTGAAGTGATTGTAATGTTTTGCAAAGTTGAAAAAGCACCCCAAGTTGGACGCCTAGCATTGAGGAGGGGGACGTTGGTATATGAGGGGTTAATATTATTTTATAAAAGCAAATTCACAAACGAATATTATTTTATTATTTTCAAATATGTAACCTCTCCCTCCAAAAAGTTACATAAGGAGGCCATGGGTAGCTCATTTGGTCATGTTGATTTGAGATAGTGTCATCTCTAATATTCTAATTTAGAACCATGCATTGCTTATGCAAGAGGTTAGACTTCTTTAGACAATTGTTTTTGAAGTTATAGATATATTCATGCAATTTATAATGGATGCTATATCTGAATTTGCTGATTAATCATGCATCTTTGATTGGCTGAAAACGGGCTCCTTAAGAGCACTCAAAACCTGAATATGAATACATATATCTGCATATATCTTGTGATTGAGAGGTTGTGTTGATTCAAATGGGGATGTTTTGTTAGAAAGGACACATCCCTTTGATGACAAGCCTTAATTGCTACCTTGAGACTACTTTTATTTCCTTTATTACTTATTAGATGGCTACCCTTAACAAATTGATGTCCTTGTCTTATGTAAATTACTGACAATTGATTGCTGCAATATAAACAATAGTCATTGCTTATTAATATTTCAATCATTGTCTTCTCTTATTACACTTATCGCTGCATTTTATATGATGGTTGCCTTAATAATGTATACATAGAGAGTTCGGCCTTAAATCTGTTGATATCACTTGCTACCTTCGTAATTGTAGAAATAATCATTGCTTTTTCTTTGTTTAGTATGAATACTATCTTTAATTATGTGTATCAGTATTGATAACCACTACCACCCAGAGTTTAGATTTGTTGTAGAGATAATTACTAATGCTAACTTGTGACATTCCTCACGTCAGAAGCCATCTTATGCACCTGATTGCTACCAATATTCTCTATAGGGGCGCCCCTAGACAACAGGGGCACAAATCAATTATAAGATGGAGGAGGTCAAAGTCAAGCAATTCACAACATGAAGAAATACAGTCAAAAGCTAAAAGCGCCCCTGCTGGCCTGGGGCGCCCTTAAGTTTGAAGGACCAAAACTTGCCATTTTCAATTGAGAAGTCAATCATCCTAAGCAAGACTATTGGAAACAGACAGCTATTGCAAGTGTGTTAGTACATGCTCTTCGGATCATAGAGAGGAAGATCTCTCTTTGCTGATTTTCTACTGTAAAAAAGGGGCGTACTAAGGTTCCTATCTTTTTTACTCAGCGGTAGGACACAAGGGTGCATAAACACAATGCGTCGTAGCTAAGTTTTTTTCTGGTTTCCGCAGATCTTAACTACGACTAACTAAGCTTCTAAACTATCCTACCTCCTCAAGATAAATAGAGCATGAGGGCGTAGGAGTGAAATGGATTGGTTGGATCACTTGAATCCTCCGTCTCAATGGAATATGGCCGAGGCTCTGAACTCTTGGATATATACCAAGATAGGGCTCGATACAAGTAAACACTCTCTTACGGTAAACTGGATCCGAGACTTGCCAAGGAGGAGGAACTCATGTCCGAGGTGTAGGCTTGGAAACAGCTCACTGGAAACAAGGAACGATGGCCTGTCTAATAGGATTCCTGAGGAGGTGACGACACCTGTCCAAAGTGTAGGCTGCAAGACAAATCATTAAACAACGTCATATGATAATGATTGATAACAAAATTTTTAAGGAGGTGACGACGCCTGTCCAAGGAGGAGATTGAAACAATGCACTATTTGAAAACGAGACCTTGAATAGACTCAAGTATTTAGATCAAGCAAGCATGCACCATCTAATTTATTTCTTCAAGCTTTTCCAAAGAATTACAAAGGTCGGGACAGAAAAGACATGAAATCATGCACAATTACGATCAACCAACGAACTCTCATCCAAGAGTGAACAGATATAAACAAGCTAACTCTGGCAACAGTGGCGCAACAATTTTGCTTAGCAAATAAAGGTTAAACAAATAATGAGCCCAAGACTCTTATGTATAGAAACTCAAAGGTGTAGGCAACCCTAAAATCTCCTTGAGTTAACAAACAGTTCTTGCCAATCAACAAGATTTATTATTGTCTAAAAGTAGGTGAGCAAGCAGTTAACTGAAAATCTACTTTAGTTAACTGCAGTTAACTGAAACTAGACAAAAGTCAAGCTAGGAGTCTACCTCAGTTGACTGACACCTAACTAAAAGTGAACTTACAATTACAAATATGTCTCCAAATAGACATCCACCTTTAAAAGAGATCTAAGATCCACAAATCGTGGGAGTCAATTAGATATCCTAGATTAGTGGGATCTGACATGCATGATCTGTGGAGATCTGGAGCCAACTTGGAAAGGGGCATCAAGTTGACTTCAGTTGTATTTATTGCTATTTGGAGGGTAGGACGTCCTTCCTTGGTGCTTTACACCTCTTCACCACTGGTCAACAAAGTCTCTATCCAGTCCTTGACCTCTTCGGCTTCTGGGCAATTAATGCTCTTCAAGATGACTATGTGGTGTCAAAGCATTTCTTCACCTATCACAAGCTGCTGCTGATAGTTTATGCATTGGGCAGTTGCTTCATCTAACTCGATAGAGATGGCTGCAATTTTGGCTAATTTGCAGCCATTGGGGTCTTCAAGGAAAGAAGCACGGATGACGTCTTGAAACCGCGTCTGTACCGTTTCAAGCTCAACATATTCTCCTCCTTCCCTCTGATATTCTAACTCGGGGAAGGATATTACCAACGTTCTTGCAAAGTTGATAATGTTAGCGACAAAGAGTCTATAGTCAATCAGCTCCACTGAATTAGCATCATCGGCTCTCACCTTGTATGTTAATTGTTCTTTCCAATCAAACAGATGGCGTTTGTTCTCAGTGGTTGTAACTGATTGGTATGCTTGCTGTAGATCAGCGACTGTCGCTTCCTCTCCCAGCCTCTCTTGAGCTGCCTTCAAATCTGACTGCTGGATTTCTGATCGAAGACCATGTGCTCTGTCTCTCAGCTGATATGCTTCTGCTAATACACACCGTCCTTTGATGATAAACTCATCCACTTGACGTCTCAAGTGTTTGCCGTATGTGATCAACTGATGATGGTTTCTTTCAGCTGGGATATCCAATAGTCCTTGAGGCAAGGCCGAGGAGTTGGGAGTGTCATGTATCAAGCTAGAAATGTAGAATCTTAGCTGACGGTTTTCAGCCTTCAAGGCTGCTTTGTCTTGTCCATCCTTGGTCATTCTTTCCTTGACGTTCGCTGAGGTGATTCCAAGAAGGTTTGCCTCCACCTGTTGAGTGGTGTTTCCATGGTTCACCTTTGAAAGCATGAAATCCTCAACCCTCACATTATGTATGTCTTTATCTTCAGGCGGGGCAGCAGTCTCTATGACAACCTCGTTCTCTGCATTCCTCTCTACATGTGTTTGCTTCTTCAATTTCTTTGCTGGCATGTCTTGTGGGACATGGTGGAATTCTGAGAAGTCAAGCTGATAAGAAGGTCTCTCCCTTTTCCTTCCAAGCGAGCTTTCTAACCAGATAGAATCTCGGCTAGCATCACTGGGAGGAGGAAGATAGGTCCCCTGAATGCTGGAAGAACGAGACTGTGCCATGGCAATGCCTCGTGGTGGCGAATCCAAATCGATGGGACTTTGCGACCTTTGTGATGGTGGTGAAGCTGGTGGTTCTGTTTCTATTACAGGCACCGCTTCTGCTGCAACTTCTTCTACAATGGATTCCATCTCTGTAGCGATTATTTCAATCATTGGCTCTGGTGTAGCTGCACCGTACTCAACTGTTTTAGGTAAATTGGTGGTTGTCTCCACCTGTACCTCTTGCTGGCTTGTGCTAGCAATTCCTCTTCTTCCCCATGTGCTCCCTGACATCCGCATTCCTTCTGGAAGAATGCTCATCTTCTTCTGTCTGGGTTTCTTCCTAGATGAGGAAGGTAGTGTAAACTGAACTGTTGGCGGCTCTGATCGGGGAAGTACTACCTTCCTTGTCCTTTTACTGTCAAGGTAGAGTTGACTGTGTCAAACTACTCTACCAGTTCTTTCCTCAATAGACGTACTCTCTTTCGCATACCGGTCTACTTTGCCGAGTGGTTGTGCATCTACTTGACTCGTGAATAAGGAAGAAAGAATGACCTCTTCTTCATCATCAGATAAGCCCTCGATGTCCTTTGACATGAATTATGCAATCTGCGAGAGCTTGAATCTGCTTTAGTTCCTTCTTCTTACTTCGAACTCATCCTCGCAGTTGACCCAAAAATCTTCCATGAAAGGTTCATTTGATGATCTTTGTTCGAGATGTGCTACGAAGATGCCTCTAGGATCATATGATGACCTCCTGTCAATGAGGTACTTGAGATTAAATCTCACTATTTCCTGGCTTATCAACCTAGCATCGGCTGCAGTCTTGCAGCTGTAGAATCCCATCTGAGAAGGAAAGTTTGCAGCAAACTTCTTCTTTATGTGAAGGTAAGAGTGAACCTTGGCTAACTGTCTCAAGAATTTCATGAACACTACCCTATCCGAGGGGTAGCGTGGCATCATGGCGGGGTGGCCATTGTATCCATACACGCGTATGTAGGTGAAAGTGGGGAATTGGATGAACCAATCCGCCTAATCCACCATTGCTGCCTTAGCTGCTGGTGAAATACGAATGTGCATCTCATGGTCTAGCTCGTGCATGGTGTGCATAGTGAAAAGGTCATTTATCTTCTTGAAGTGCCTTTCCGCTAGAGTGAACTCAAGGCGAGGAAAGTACTCTTGGACCTTTTGCACACCCAGGGTTCCCACAGTGTTTAGTGTTCTGAAATTGCCTTGGAAGGCTATCAGGTAGACTAGGCAAAACACAGTCTAAAGGTGAAAAGGCCCCCCTCTTGAAGAAAGGCGCCCTTGGATCTCAGAGGGCAAATGTAATCATTTGGCATCTTCAACTCAGTCATCCTCTTCATTCTCATGTTGGCTCGACAACGAAACAATCAACAAAATCATCTGATTCAGGGATCGTTGACCAACTGTCAGCAAAGTATAGAGGATCCATCAGCAATGAAGATGCCAAAACAAAGAGCTTCATAGTAAAAGCGCCCTTGTTGGTCAGGGGCGCCCCTCAGTTACAAACACCATATGAATCCATAAGCAACAACTCTATACATGATATCTTTCCAGCTTCCTCCCAACTACGTGATGAATTTGACAACAGGTCCGCAAGACAGGCCAAATGATCACAAGTTGAGATCAAGCAGAAAAAGCCAAAATTGAAGAATTGGAAAGACAAGCCAGAAAATGGCTAAGGCATGGCGAAAAATGCCCCTCTTGAGGAAAGGTGCCCTTTCTTGAGGTCATCCAGATTCAACCAGAATCTTCACCGCCTCCCAGGATGACCTTCTCAACTGTGACCTGTCTCATCAATGGAACTATCAACAAAAACTTCTGACAAATCAATCATAAGATGGAGGAGGTCAAAGTTAGGCAATTCACAGCATGAAGAAATACAGTGAAAAGCTAAAAGCGCCCCTGCTAGCCAAGGGCACCCTTAAGTTTGAAGGACCAAAACTTGCCATTTTCAACTGAGAAGTCAGTCATCCTAAGCAAGATCTCAACAAGAACTCCAATCTCCTCAAACAACACCTCAACAATCTCCTCAAACAACACCTCAATAAGAACTCCAAGCCCCACAACCAACACTAGCACCACAAAAGAGACAAAGGGATTCGAAAGAAGGACGAGGCAAGGAAAGCCTCCAAGAAGAGACAGTAGAGAGCCAAGAAGAAAATGAAGAACAACCTCCAACCGTACATGCCAGTCAGGGTCTGAAACATGCCATAAACTATCTACAAACAACTCCACCAGAGGCAAACAAGCCACCTAATCCCCCTGCAACGAGAGCCCCCACACAAAGGCAAAAATGCCCCAAAGAGGCCAGAGAAAAAACCAAGAAAACCAGTAGATAGAGAAAGAGAAAAGGAGGCACAGCTAGAAAATACCACTTCCAACCCTACATGCCAGTCAGGGTCTGAGATCAGGCTAGCAAACTCCTCAAGAAATCCATTAGCAAGAGCTCCTAGCTCCACAACCACCTCCATAGCCACCGAAACAGAGAGCCTCAACCCAAAGAAAAGCCCTCGCCCAACACCGTGCCAGAACAACAAGGTAGGCCACAAGCAAGGCCAACATAGAGCACGCTTAGGAGAGATACCACAAAGGAGGCCACTCCCCGAGCAGCATAACGGATCACACCTAGGACAAAGAGTCCATGTAGCAACACAAGAAACAGGCCGACAACACCGAATGGACCACCCGCCACCATCTCCCTCCTCATCTACGTCATCCCCATCACCATCCTCTCCTTCGCCGTCCTCAAAATTTGAACGCAAGCCTCTGTTCCCTCTCCCACCCGACGCCATTTCAATATGCATATTGTTAAAATAAAATTATACTAAATATTTGAATATATTAAATATTAAATTTTTTATAGAAGTTTAATATTAAAAATCTGTTGCACCCAAACCAAATTTTTTGCTTCATTAAGGCATTTTGCTTAAAATAGTCTAAACCTTGTAAAAGTGGGGTCAAAACTAAATTTTTGGGCAAATAAAGTATGGGCTTTTAGTCAGTGTGATGCCAAAAAGATACTGGCAAAATTTGAAATTTTTGAAAATTAGGGTTTCTGAAATCTATTTTTAGCTCAAAACCCTAAAAAATAGGAACTTGTCAGAATTGGCTGAAATTAATTTTGATTGGCTTATTTCACATCACGATCACAGTGGTGAAGTCAGTTTCAGTTAAAAGTCAGTTTAAGGTTGGTAGGTAGTTATAACTTTTTCAGGAGAAAAGTTAGGACCTCCGAGGTCGTTAATGGCAGTTGGCCAATACCAGGTATTAATATCTAAGCCTGAAACTCAAAGAAGAACGCTCTACGATGAAAGATGTTGAAAATAATGCTTTTTGACGGAGGGGATTTTCAGATTGGCAAAAGGTGCTAAAATATTCCAAGTCTAGGAACTTTTCACTATGTGTAACGACCCCCAAACTAGGTAATTAAAATTTTTCTAACATTTCACTTCAAACATATAAATGTAACAAGTAACAAAGACATTGCAATAAAATTCTTCCTTTCTTTATTGATAAATACATGCAAGTTACAATATATATTTCCACATGAATTCCATTTTCATTGTAAATATAAATCAGAGTACAAAAGTAAAACAATTACATACATAGCTCGTAAGCTTTTTGCACAAATAGTAGTAAGATGGTCCAGGTTCCCTTCCTTTCAAATCTTGGTGTATCTGTCGCCTGCTGTGGAGGAGAAACATTACTCAGGCGCTTTTCCGCCAACCACGGACTGTTAATGCGGTCCCCTGCACATCTATCATTCAATAGATGGCCCTCCCTTCGAACAAAGAGATTGGTAAAGTAACCGGCTGCGACAACCCAACTGAGCATAGTGTTGTGTCCTATACATCTAGAACTTGCTATTTCACAATCCCGAACTAGCATGATGGATCACAATGAACTGACAGTGTAGTCTCAAGTATCTCACATCTAAGTGGATGTCGTACCTTCCACTACTTTGGCCAAAGTATTCACATTCAGTACTTCGAATGAAGGTCATCTATCATATACACTACTTAGGGCCGATTTGACTTAAGGCTATCTTACACTACGCATAGGCTAAGTCCTTCACTGGATTGTCTATCATCCCAGACTATCCTACTTCAATCTAATCCAAGACAACAAATATAGGTTCAAGTCCTTCATTGGATTATCAATCATCCCAGACCAACCTATGACATTCTAACTTAATAGAAATAATCCAGCTTGACAAGTAATTCATTCTTTCTCTCCTGTTACGAAAATCTTTATCCTAGGAGTTTCTTAGCCTATCTCAATTAATCTAAAACTCTAAGTTGCTTGAATATACTGGACTCCTGTCCTCACTCCGATACTAGCATATATTAACTAGTATAGACATAGTCTCTTCATATGGAGTCCATTCAATAATGCAATCATGCAATATGCAATTTCTAGTTTTACTTTTCTAGAATGCTTTATTTACCCTTTTTACAATCCCTTTATACATTTACCCTTAAATGCATTGCTTATGACGGTTTAACAAACATAACTAATTATCTTTAACTATTTGCAAACATCAATCACAAGACCAAGAGAATGCAACATATCAAACAAAGAGTCACAATAAAATAGATTCATGCCTGGTATTTGTAAGCTCCTTTTTCCAGCACTGCTCTTCTTGACACTCCTTCAGCAAACTTCCAGAATCTTAAATGAAAATGGCTTCTATTCAAGTTTCACAAACTGTGGTGGTCTCTCAAATCACTTCTCACAAATTGGTCTCTTCTAATAAAAGCTTTCTCAACTATGGCTTCACTTCACTCAAAACTCAAGAAGGATTTAACACAGAAATTTGATATTTGTTGTTAAAAGTTTACTGTATTTCTCACACTCAGCATATAGGAAATTGCAGCAAATAAAGAGAACACAGCTACTCAAATGAATGGATATGGGAGCTCTTAAAATTGCAAGACTCAGATTGCATAATGATCATCCCAAACAAAAAAAGGCCGGCATCTATTTATAGACCCGAAATTGCAACAAACTCCACCATTGAGGGCATGTAAAATGACAACAAGGTGCCTAGACTTATTCAAATGCTACCTGGCAGATTTCTAAACCCTTAAACATTAAAAATAAGAGTGAATCGACTTTATTTGAGCCAGCAAATCATGACCAAATCAACTCAGAAAGGGAAAAACGCCACCTACAGGAACTTACCAGTTATGGCGCCCAAAATGGTGAGTTAAACTTTCAATGCAGGAAAACGTCATAAGTTAAATGCGTCCCATCTGGCCTTTCCCTTAGCCTCCTCACACATTCTCCAAATGGCGGATGGCATTACGACCTGGTCTCCTGGGCGTGAGTTTGCAGCTCCGCGGGTTCTTCATTAATCATAAATTTCGTTTATTTCTTTACAAAGAACTTTTGGCGTATTTCCTTCTTTCCACGGTGAAATGAAATTTGCTTTTAGTTATTACTTCAAAGTTATAAAATTTTCAACAAACTTCATATTTATTTCCCTTGATATATTTCATACAATTTTAGCAAAAGACTATAAAAGTCATATTTAAATACTTTCTCAAGGTAAATATATATTATTTGCCAAATGACTATACAAGTCAAATTCATTTAATCTTATGGTAAATATCATTTACCAAGTGACTAAAGAAGTTTACGCCATTTACTTTCCAAGACTTATTTATTTAAAGTATAAACAAAACATTATATTTATATCTCCATAAATTCATTTTATTAATATTTAACTTTAATTAAAAGAATTAAATCTTTTAATTTTACACTAAGTTTTCAAATATTTATCTAGATATATTTACATATTTTAATATATTTATATTATTATAGTTCTTTTAAATATTAAACATATAAATATTAAAATACCCGAGTATTTAATATATTTATATTATTATAGTTCTTTTAAATATTAAAATACCCGAGTATTTAATATATTTATATATCTTAATATAACTATAATAATATTATATATAATTGCATATATAAATATTTTTAATAAATATAAATATACATATACATATATAATTGTCGATTATATATATATTCTGCGAGCCAGTCAGCGTACTTTCAAAATATATATCTATGTGTATGTATATATAAATTCCAGGCAAATATTTAATATTTCACATTATAGCTAGTGTGCATATGTTTATAGGTGTGCCAGCCATGTATACGTATCCGTATGTATGCCATGTCGACACATGTGTATGGCATAATAATTGCCCATCATACATATGTATCGACATGTCATATGTGTTGTTACGTACATGTGAGTGGTACATGTATACGTATATACATCCTATCTATACCACACTTATCAGTTCATATTTCACATTCAAGGTTCACAGAACAGTAAGTCAGTCAACAAGTAACACCACTCATAAAGCATAAAGAAGTAATCCAAAACTCCTAAGCCTAAGGATGACTTATTAAGACAACTCAATTTGACTCAGTTCCAAAAACCCTCAGTGAAGTGTGTGTATGCTCAATTTGATCAACTTTACTAGTTACTCGACCAAGCTCCTCTCCCGAGTGATGTCTCCCCTCCGCCTAGAGGAATAGTTCCTGTTCCTGCAACCATAGACATACAATCTCGGCAGTTACTTGTTCAGAACATCAACAGTATACAAAACATCTTTAGAATATTCTCAATTCAATACTATGCATGCAACATTCATCAATGATAACATTGATAGAAGTATCAATCAAATGAGACAATTATTTAAATAGAACTTATTCATTTTGATAAGAAAAACATGTTTTATTCATCACAAGGATTCAAACATTACACTCAATTGCCCTATGCAATAGTAGCTATACAATCGGGGTGTAACACTATGTAACGTAGTAGACACTTGCGCAATCGTGCAAATCAACTTTATAGTGTCCGTACTTGTGAAAAATGATGAAGTATAGTCATACACACACCTCAGCAGTTGGTCAAACTCAGCAGTGGATACATCGTTTGCAAAACATGAAATGGTGAAAATCAATGAATTTAGAGGAAATCCGCTCCCCTGTAGCCCAGGGGCGCCCTTCTATTTGAAGGTCAAGATTTGATTGTTTTGGATCAAGAATACATTCATTTTTTTATGTTTTCAGTCAGCTTTCTGATTAGCCATGGAGCAAGATCATCCGAGTTACAGAACTCCGGCGAACAAAGACAAAAGTAGAGGTTACGAAGAGTGTTTTCCACAAAGAAGCAGTCTAGAAATATGGATCCGCTCCCCTGTAGCCCAGGGGCACCCTTCTTTTTGAAGGCCCAAATTTGGATGCATGTGTGTATTACCGGATTCCGTCTTTGCAGAATCAATCTAGCTTTTCGTCGAGCTATCAAGCGGAAGCATATCCAGTACAGAACTTTGGTTATGAACGTCAGAAGTGGAAATTGCAGGTGGGATACATGTGAGAAAAGGTTGGTAGTAGATGGTTTGAGTGCCCCTGTAGCCCAGGGGCGCCCCTAAATATGACTTGTTTGATGGATGAGTTTGCAATTGAAGTCTTCTTGAGATCTTTACCAGCTCAGTCCAGCTCCGTGATGCACCCGTTCACAAGACGATCCGACATTCTGAGTGATCATGACAGAGGTTCTACCGAGCACGTAAAATAGAGGATGGTGAAGCATAGCTACACAAAGCTACACATCTGTAGGCTTGGGGCGCCCAGCCTTTAGGCCTGACAGATGGGGTTATTTGCAATTGCAGTCTTCACAAGACTTGTGTGCAATTACTCTAGCCATTCAACGAGTCCAGCCGACAGCCTTCGGGATTTGGCGAGAGTTCATACGTGCGAGGTCAAGGTGACAATGCTGTAAAGTGGAAGTGGTTGAAGACAGTTCGAAAAATGACTAAGTATAAGGCTAGAATTTTCTTTGAAAAAGGCGATTCTCTTTTAAGAGCCTTAGAAGCAGTTTTCTGGCTTCATCTTCTCCAAGAACATCTCTTGCAAGTTGACCAAATTATACATAGAGACAAGCGGCACACGAATCGGAGCATTCTAGCTCTTGGTATCAAGAGTCAAAGTATGGTGTTCAGATGAAAATCACACTTTTGTCAAAATGGTATTTGAGCTATCACAGAATAGGGGCGCCCATCCTTTTGGGGTTCCTAATACAATTTTTAGATACCTTACATACAGTCATCGGATGCAGAGTACTTCTAGTCACGCAATGAATCCACTATCTAGTCAGTAGGGTTCATCATTCACCGTCAATAGCAGTTTGAAACATCAGAAGGCAATACGAAGAAATGGCTAAGTCTGGAGTCAAAGCATCAATTTAATCAGAGGCGCCTAATTTTCTAAGGTGTCAGATGATGATTTTAGCAGTTGTTGCTCCCAACAAACATCTCATCCTTGTCATGTAGGCTTCACAGTGGATATCTCAGCACGATTGCAGGATCATTCAATCATTCGGAAATCAGAGTTGAACATGGACAGATGTAATTTTACAGTCAGCTATAAAATAGGAGATTCTCAAAAATCTCATAACTCTTGCAGATGGACGCTTAAAAAATCAAAATTTGACTTTTTGGAATCAATAAAGTGTGTTGAACACAACAAGAGGCTATTTTTGGCAAAATGATAAAAATAATATTTTTGAATGCAGAGCATTAAAAGTGACAAATTTCTTCAAGGATAAATATTGGCGCCACTTTTAGCTCTTTGCATGTTTTGAAATTAAAATATTATTTTTAGTCTAAAGACTCAGAAACAGTGGCAGTTCAACTGGTAAAGGGCCAATCGAATTCCTTCTTCATAATTAGGGTTTTAGCATGCATGCATGAGGGTACGATTTCATCTATTTAACCAAGCATGGCCTCTCTTCTCATTCACACAACTTTGAAAGTTCGAATTTCCTCAAAGAGATTAGTGAATTTTCATCAGAGAATCAAGCTTGAAGGTGATAGGTAAATTCTTTTGCAGGTTATCAAGAAGATTCAACATCAAATTCAAAGACAGATTGAAGGAAGAAGGCACAAAAACAAATAAAATAATAAAAAACGTCATTTCTCTTCTAGATTTCTTCCGTCTTCTCGTCTTAAATTCTCTCGCATGTTCGAAGTGTTGGCAGATTTTGGCAAAACAAAGTATCTGGGTTGATTCAGAAGAGCTTTCTCAGCAAAACCCATGTGCCAGAATTTTTCAGGAAAATTTGTTCTAGAACATCTGTTCTTGAAGCTTTAATTTTATCAACTGAAATTCTTTTGCATGGCTAAGTAAAGGGCATATTTTTACATTTCTGACGTTGTGGGTTGTCTTAGAATCATTTTCTGGACGAAACCCATATCTCAGATTTTTCTGTAAAAATTCTCATTCGACAAGCTATTTTTAGCCTCAAGAGGCTATTTTTGGTTTTCCAGAAAAGTTGTTAGAATACAGCCGTGTTCACAGTCAACAGGCGAGTTTTTCAGAATGCAGTTCACTCAGCTCGAATTCAAGACCAAGTCGGTCATAGCTCATAACTTCATCGGGACAGTTGATACAAATCTTCAGGGATTCAGTTATCAAGAATATTCAGCAATCCGGTCTACTCGAGGCTGCTTCCATACCTATTTCAGTGCATTGCGTGGAGTTTGTAATTTCTTGCATCAAGCATTACAATTCCGCTACACGAGAGATACAGTCAATAGATGGACGTGTCATATGCAGTCTCAAACCCCTTGATATCAAGCGAAGTTTGGATATTCCTCAACATCCAGATGCGTTGGTTATTTCCATGAGTCAGAGCGAACAGGCATTCAATGTTGATTTGGATAAATGTTAGAAGAAGATGACAAAGAGGTGGTTAAAACAAAAGAAGAACAAGTTTCCAAACAATTTGGGTTGTGGCGAGTGCAAGGATGAATATGGTATTTTGATTACATTGCTTAATCGTGTCTCAGGTCATGCTGATGCAAACGAATTTCACCCTTGGATGTATTATATCATTGGTAGAATCATCTCGGGGCAAGAGCATTATGACTGGGCATCCTTCATCAACGATGCTATTCACGAGCAAATCACCGGTTTCCTAGCTGCGCATCAATTTCACATGTGTTCTTACCTGGTGTACTTGATCACTTATCAAAATCAGTTTAACGGGTTGAACACGATGGGCATACTCAGTGTACAAAAAGTCTATCGTTATTATGACCAGCTTGAGTTCACAAAGGTTGAAAGTCATTTTAAACGTGTACAAGAGGCTTTCTTGACATATACAGTGAGAAATTTGGACCGGGAGTTGCACATTCGCATCTCAATAGTTGCCAGAACAGCAATGAAGAATTGGGCAGATTGGTACATTCAGTTTCCTACTTAGACCTATATCCGTGTCTATGGATGCATAGGAAAAGCAGCCATGTTACCACGTTATCCTTTGGATAAAACTATATTCACGGAGTTCCTGAGGCAGCTGTATGAAGTTCACAAACGTTTGCGCAACAAGCGTAAACCAGCTGCTGAGTTTCCTTTGCAGTTCAGGATGTATTGGTGTAAGACGATAGTTGATGCTAAGGTTGTAGGTCAAGAGTTAGAAAATCTCAAACTCAAGTACCTAAGTGATACACGCACATATGATCCTTGGGGTCATTACGCAGCTCGCCTTGGTAATCTCTCTTATCACAAACCTACGATGGAAGATTACTGGGTGAATTGCGATGATGATTTCGAGGTTCGCAGACGTAGCTATAGCAGGTTCTCTCTTCCGCAAATTTGTCTTCTTGGCAGAAGATGTGGAGGGATTGTCAGAAGATGAGGGAGATACACTTACTCAATTTTACAGAGAGCAGGTTTGTTGGCGTAAGAACTAACACCTTTGGAGTGTGAGTTTGTACGTACAACTATGCACACTACGCAATGAGTGCTCTTCAAATTAGGAGGGGAAGCTCCCTCGTTGTGCTGGAATGCATGAAATAGAAAACTAAACTAATGTCCTATCTTTTTGTTCTCAGCTGGTAGAGGCACAAGGTTAAGAAAACCTAGAACGTTGCAGCTAAGTATTTTCTGGTTTCGCAGATCATCTAACTACAACTAAGCTAACTTCTTTAAAATCTATCCAGTTTACTCACGAAAACAGAGCGTGAGGAAATGGAGCGGGAATGGTTTTTATACGATAAGCTGGGTACAATTTTGCAACATGAAGGCAAGGTGGGCACAACTATCTGCTCGGCTGAATAAGCTTATTATGACACACATCATACGATAGGCTTTAAGTACGAATTCTCAACATGAGGGCAAGGTGGGCACAACTATTTGCTTAATTCGAATAGGCCTATTGATAACAAAACACAAAAGATAGCCAACTAGGACAGCAAATTGCATAGGCGAGACATGCGTACAATTTTACGATCGAACTAGCCACTATATCTAACTAAGGCAAGCATTCATCATAATAATTGCATGGAACCCGAGTGGCATAACAATTCATTATCAAAACAAATACTCTAGAATAGATCCAACAAAGACAATATTACAGGCCAGGTAGGCGCAGCATATATTAATCTCCTATAAAAGCTCCTTGAACAGATACAATAATAGCAATACTACAGGCAAGGTAGGCGTAGCATGTATGCTATCAAGCAAAAGTTAAAACACAAATGAGCTGAAAGCTCTTATCTATAGACTTCAAGGTGTAGGCAACCCTAAAATCACCTTGAGTCAACTAGAGTATCAATCGCTGGCAGATCCGCTGGTATGAAGGTGTCATGTATCGGAGTCTCAGGCTCCGAATCAATATCTATGGGAGACGAGTGTGGTGAAAAAGGTGAACCTGGAGATGACAAACCGACCTCAATCTGAATAATTGGTTCTGATGAAATAACTGGCTCTGGAAGTACTCTGTCTGTAACTGGAAATGCTTGCTCTTGAGATACTGTCTCTACAACTGGAAGTGTTGGCTCCTTCTCAACCTGTTTCCTTTTTGTGATGCTTTTTCCTTTTGAATTAACCCCCATCTTAACCCCTTCAGGTGGCCTCATAGTAACCTTGACTCGAGGTTTAGCCCTAGAAGTAGAAGGTAAAGAAGAAACTACCACTGCTGGTGGCTGTGTAACTGGTATCACCCTTCGCTTCCGCTTGCCCTCAAGGAAGTACATGGTGGTTTTGATAACAGACCTGGATAAGTCTTTCACTGAAGTATTCACTGGGATATACCAATCAGGTTGGCAAAGTGGCTTGCGAGCAACTTGGTCTCTAATGAATGAATGAAGAAGTATCTCCCCATCATCATCAGACAAACCTTCCACATCCTCTGACAAAGAAATCAGCAATCTGTGGAACAGTAAGCCTACAATAATGACGACGGCGCACCTCAAATTCATCCTAACAATTGACGCAAAAGTCCTCAAGCGTTGCTGAATGTGAAACATTTCGCTCCAACCTTGCTGAATAATGACCCAACGGATCATAGGCACGGTTCTCAGGAAAACTCCCAAGCTGAAGTTTCTCTAACTCGTGTGCCATTAACTTGCAATCAGCAGCTGTTTTGCATTTGTAAATACCTAACTCAAACGGAAAGGTGAAAGCTGGCTTATGTCGATTGCGAAGAAAAGTGTGAACCTCATGTGCTTGTCCCATGAATTCCATGAAAAGAACCTTATCCGATGGGTACCTCAGTAGCATCAGAGGATCTCCTGTATATCCATATACACGAATATATGTGAAAGTAGGGAATTGGATGAACCAATCTGCCGAACTCTCCATTGCTGATTATGCCTCTGTAGAAATCCTCACATGGATCTCGTTATCTAAATTTCTGACTATCCTCATAAGAAAGTGGTCATTCACTGCTGTAAAGTCCTGTTTAGCTTTCGAAAACTCCAACTGAGGGTAATATTCGTGCACTTGCTGAAGACCCAGAACTCCATCGGTCTTCAATAATTTAAAGCTGCCCTGAAATGCAACTAAGTAAACCAGAAAAGTCACCATATGGAATTCGTGAATCTTTAGGAACTCCGTAATCTGTTGGTGAAGACACTCGCTGATAAACATGGCCCAATCAAATGTTTCCTTTTGATCAATAACTCGTGAGATGAGGTAGAACATGCACGTTTGGAAAACGCTTGCGTCTTCATAACCTACTAACCAATTAAGGAAAGTTATGAAAATAGCAATCTCGTCCTTGAAATCCCCACGTACAATCTTCCTTGGCATGTTGGTTTTCTGAACCTTCAACCATCGTTGAGCTACTTTCTTCTGTGATCTATCCTTGTCCTCTTCCCATATTCTGTCACAATCTGAAATGGATATAGCAAAATGATCTGAACGTGAAGGAATAGAAAAACATTTTTCTACATCCCTCGGCTTAAGGCTACAAATAATCCTTCCATCTGTCGATCTGATTTGTCTGGTAGACGAGTCATAATGCTTGACACAAGCAAGTACGAACTCAAGATTAAAGACTGAGATAGGAATGGATGCCGCTGCGAATATCCCTGAACATTCAAGATTTTTGATTGTAGTACTGTTGATACCCTCCAATGAGTTCAGATTGACGATGGGAAAAACATGACTTAAGTCGGTATTGGTAGTTTTCAAAAAGTTATGAAGAAAGACCTGTTTGGCCTTATAATCTATGGGATTATACTGCATTATGAAAAACTAGACTTTTGATTGTAAAGCCGGGTATGTTTGGACAACTTTGGAAAAACTGAAAAAGCTCGGGGATAGGCTAAAAATAGCAAGGGGAAGTGAATTTTTTCGGACAAATTCTAAGATATGGGTTTTGTGTAGAATCAAACTCTAATACAACCCAAAATGTTAGAATTGCGAAAAAATGGGATTTAGGCTTGCATGCAAAAGGTTTTCGGTTGAGATTTGAATTGGCAGTTAGGGGTACTGGGGGCAATTTTTCCCGCAAAAATCTGGAACAGGGGTTTTGTGTATAAATGAATCCTAAAACCACCCAGATCAACAGATTTGCGAAAAAATGTGATTTAGGTCCACATGCAAAGAGAATTCTGGAAAAAAGCACAGTTCTTCTAGAAAAGAGGCAACGGGGCAATTTTCGCAAAATAATCTAAGACATGGGCATTGTTGTTGATGCTGAAATACTCGAACGCAGATGATGCTTTTTTGAAAAATCTGCCGTTTTCTTTGACATGCGAAGAAAATCTAAAACGAGAATAGAAGAAAATAAGACAGAAGAATAGAAGTTTTATTTGTTTGTTTTCTCTCTTCCTCTGTAAAAATTCGCCTATGCTTGAAGTAGAACTGATAAAACCTGCATGCAAATGGAAAACGAAGTCTGAAATAATCTTCCTTTGAACAATCTGAATCTGTAGCTACGAAGAACGCTGAAATCTGACAGCTGTAGCACCTCCAGATCAATTTTATGCTCAAGAAAAGATGTTTCTTGTCAACTCTGATGAAGAATAATGGACACCATTAGCAAAATATATAGAAAAATATCTTCTAAGGCATGTGAATGCATGCCAAGCATTGGAAATAGCGCTTGAAGTAGAACTGGTGCTTCAAAACTCATGCATGGCCTATATTTGGCTTCAAACTCAGTTAACTGGCTATACCAGAAACCCTAATTAGGCGCCACTTCGAAAAACTTAGTTAATTGATACATGCAAACTAATCTTAGCCAGTTATGAGCAAAAATAGGTGAAACAGAAGTCGACATGTAAAGAGTTTAACTGAAGATCTAAATTTAGTAAATTGAAAACTCCTGCCATGCACACTTGTATTTTTGAATTTTAAAAGTCAACCTTTGACTTTAGGCGGCCTTCCATACTTAGACATTTTTCTGAAAATTTGAATCCTGAAACCTCAAGTGAAGCTCACGTTCGATCACTGATTCTGATTGATTGCCGCGTCAGATCAACTGGCTGACAGTTCCATCGAAGAGCAGGACCAAATCTGACAAGAAGATTCCTTGACGTGATAATCCAAAATTCACAAATCTGAGGTTTCAAAAAGATTGGTGCCCGTGGCCTCTAGGGGCTTTTGACCTCAGTGTTAGAATATTTTCAGGCATTTTCATCATTTTCATTGATAACTTGACTATATTTCACTTGACGTTTCCCCGCATCTGACAAAACTTCAGAACATGCTGACTGGCTCACTGCGGAGCAGGCTGAGTTCTGAACAAAGGCTCCTGAAGAGCAGATCGTATAAAAACATCTTTTAACCTTCCTAAATCATGGGCGCCCCTGGCCTCCAGGGGCACTTTTCCCAACCAATGTTAGCCATTTATATAACTGGCAAAAACTACTCAACTTTTGGCTGCAGATTGCCAAGACATCTTCTGACCCGGCTGAGACAGGCAATTGAAAGCTAAAGCTGACACGAACGAGGCGAGTATCTGAAATCATCAAACAGATTTCATTAAAGGTCTTAAAACCTTGGGCGCCCTTGGCCTCCAGGGGCGCTTTTGTCCTTTATAAACAATCTCTGATCAAGTATGAAACCTCAAATTCGACCACTGATGGCAGCAACACAGCAACTTAGATTCACCTGCTGACAGATGCGGCGCGGAGTTGGACAAAAAATGGAAACAAACTTCCCGGGTGTCACATGATCAAAAGACTTCATCTGAATCTTCAAAAAGATGGGCGGACCTGGCCTCCAAGGGCGCTTTTTCTCTTCTAATTTACCTACTTTGCATTTCCCTCGTTCTGTATTGAATTTTCGTTTTCAGGCGTTTTACTCTTCCGTTGGATTGGATGGCTAACTTGTTGCGAAGCTATCAGGAAACTGGAGAAGTCATCTTGGTAGAATATCTCACAAAAAGTTGAATATAGCTTCCATAATGATGGGCGCCCCTAGCTGAGAGTGGCGCTTTTTCAATCCAGACTTAGCCAATTTTACAATTTTTTACCTCATTGAAAATCTCCTCCGTCAAAAAGCATAATTTTCAACATCTTTCTTCGTAGACCATTCTTCTTTGAGTTTCAAGCTTAGATATTAACACTTGGTACTGGCCAACTGCCATTAATGACCTCAGAGGTCCTAACTTTTCTCCTGAAAAATCTATAACTACCCACTAGCCTTAAACTGACTTTTAACTGAAACTGACTTCACCACTGTGATTGTGATGTGAAATAAGCCAATCAAAATTAATTTCAGCCAATTCTGACAAGTTCCTATTTTTTAGGGTTTCGAGCTACAAATAGATTTCAGAAACCCTAATTTTCAAAATTTTCAAATTTTGCCAGTATCTTACTAGCATCACACTGACTAAAAGCCCATACTTTATTTGCCCAAAAACTGAGTTTTGAGCCCACTTTTACAAGGTTTAGACCATTTTAAGCAAAATGCCTTAATGAAGCAAAAATTTTGGTTTGGGTTCAACATTAGGCTCCGTTTGGTGACCATGTCGGATACTTACGGCATAGGAGAATCTAGGAATCTCTGGTTCGTAGACCGGTGTCTTTAACATCGGGCATTGGAGTCGAGACTTTCTTTCCTAATCACCTAATACACTTGGATTTTTGCTAATCACCGAAAACAAGACTACCTATTTTAATCACCTAAAACACGATAAAACATCACAAAACGGGGAAACACAAAATGACATTGCAATAAAGCATAAAAAGTATTTATAAGAACTTACAAAAATTACTCCTCCCCTGGAGGGTTGAAGTGCTTGAGGTATTGCTTGTTGTAAGGTAGCGGGAGAAGCCTTCCATCCTGATGTGAGAGAATCTATGTGTTCTCTCCCCTTGATTCATGTATTTGGAAGGGTCCTAACCATAAGGAATCAAATTTACCATGCATTCCTTTAGGTTCATGTCTTTTGTCCCATAATAGGACTTGATCTCCAATTTTTAAGTCTCGCGGACGAGCTTTCTTATCAAAAATCTTCTTCACTCGCTCTTGATGTTGAGTGATTCTATCGACAACCTCCACCCTTTCTTCCTGTAGCTTCATCAGGTACAAGATCCTCCTTTCGATCGAATCTTTGAACTCACCATCATCCACTGTAGATGCCAACTGCAAAGCAGTGCAAAGCAGACAACTCTAATGTAATGGGTAACATTGTGTCTGTACCATACAAAAGTACAAAAGGCGAAGTGCCGATGACTCGTTTGAGAGTGATTCTATCAGCCCAAAGAGCATCATATATTTTACTATGCCAAGCTTTCTGATTTGTGTCAACTAGCTTGCGCACAATTGTGACTATGTTCTTATTTGATGACTCGGCCTGTCCATTACCTTGAGGGTAATAATCTGATGAATGTGACAGTGTGATGGTGTGATCAAAATAGAAATTAAGTATCTCCTCTGACGAGAAACTTGTTGCGTTGTCAGCCACAATTTTGTGAGGCACTCCGAAGCGCGAAATGATGTTCTCCTTTAAAAAGTTACAAACAACTTCTGAAGTAGCTCGCTTGGTAGGAACCGCTTCAACCCATTTTGTAAAATAATCTGTTGCTGTAAGGACATAAATATGTCCTTTGCTGGAATGTGGGTTGATGGGACCTATGAAATCAATACCCCATTGTTGAAATGGAGCATCAATGATAACTGGCCTGAGTGGAGTAGCTGCCAATTTGACTTTTCCAGCAAACTGCTGACAAGACTGACATCTATACACTCGTTCATATGCGTCACGAAACATGGTTGGCCAATAGAACCATGCTCGTAGGATCTTGAATGCAGTAACCCTTGATGAGAAGTGTCCACCGCACGCTTGACTATGAAAAGCATCCAACAATCTCTATTGCTGGTCTCTGCCGACGCATAAAAGGAAAGTTCCGTCAAGGCCACCCTTGTACAGAACGTTATTGACAAGCACAAAGTTCTGTGCTTTTAATTTTAATGTTCTCTTCTGCTGTTTGTCCATGTGACGTGGACATTCTCCATAAGTTGAATAATACCACAAGGTTGTGTACCATTCTTCCGCAGAATCAACTAATAAGACCAAAGGAAGGTCTTCTTCTGGTTCAGGTTCAGTTCCACTATTGCTTTTCTTCTTTTCATCTCCGTCTTCTGCCAATAATCGACAAAGGCCTTGCCCGTGAACGAGCTTGGTTGGCTTAATTTCTAGATCATACTCTTGAACTCTCGCGATCTAGTTTCCTCTTTTTGTGCCCATCTCCTGTTGAGTCGGCACACCTTTTATTGCTGGATCAGTGACAAACACCGTAGTATGTGAATTCAAGATATAGAACTTGAAATTCTTGACAACTCTAACGACAGCATACGTGTTCTTCTCAATTTGAGAATAGCGTGATTGACAATCCTTAAAATTGGTACTCATGAATGCGATAGGAGATTCTCCTTCTTCATTGAGCTTCTGAGTCAATATTGCAGACAACGTGTGCTCCGACGCATAACAGTAAAGGATGAAATCCTTCTGAAAGTTAGGACGAACCAACGTTGGTGCGGTAGCAATAGCTTCCTTGATTTTGATGAAGGCTTGTCTACCTTCTTCTGTCCATATGAAATTGGACGTCTTTTTCATCATGGCTGAGATTTCCTTCGTCAGCTCCGAAAAATCTGGTACAAACCTTCGGATAAAGTTGACTTTACCGAAAAAGGAATGCACTTTTTTCTTACTTGTAGGAAGAGACAGGCTTTTGATTGAATCCACCCGATTTGGGTCAATTTTAGTTTCCTCCTTGGAAACGATGTGGCCAAGTAACTTGCCCTCCGTCACCGCGAAGATGGTCTTTTTAGGATTCAATGAAATTCTGTGATGCCTGCATCTTTCGAAAACTTTTGCGAGTTGCAAAAAGTGATCACTTCGTTGATCTGAGAAAACGGTTAAGTCATCTAGATAAACTACTATTATTTTGTTTTTAAGATCCCCAAACGCCAAATCCATGGCTCTCTGAAAAGTAGCACCGGTGTTGATAAGGCCGAAAGGCATCCTCTCATAAGCAAACATTCCCCACGGCGTGGTGAAAGTTGTTTTGATCTGCTCTTCCTCTGCCACTGCAATTTGATTGTAACCGGAAAAACCATCAAGAAGTGATAGCATCTCCGATCCGGTGATTGTCTGCAATGTATGCTCCATGATCGGTAAGGGGTAATTGTCCTTCAAGGACGATAAATTCAAGTTTCTGAAATCCACGCAAATTCTGATTTCTCTGTTCTTCTTGCGCACAGGAACAATGTTAGACACCCAGGTGGAGTGATGGATTGGGTAAATTATCTTTGCGTCCACCATCTTCTGAATTTCTACGTAGATAGTATCTTGAATCCGCGGATTGTAATGTCTCTGTTTTTGCCTGAAAGGCTTAACATCAGACTTCAGAGGAATTGTATGCGACAATTCTATGGGTGTGAAGACTTTCAAGTCTTCATATGACCAAGCAAATACATCCTTGTATTGTTTGAACAAGGCGGTAAACTTCTCAGCTTCTTCTGTAGTACAACACTTGCCTAGATTCACAAATCGAGGTTTGTCTTCAGTGCCGATGTTCACTTGAAAATGTTCAGCAGAAGTATTTACACCTGACATCTTCTGATTTTGGATGAAACGGTGATGCCGGTCAAAAATATCCTTTGAAGATACGAAACCCTTAGGAATCTGATTTCCTTTCAGTTGTATGATTCCAGATTCCATAGCTTTAGAGTTTTCAGCAATTGACTCTTTGAAAGGAGTAGGACTTCCTTCAAAGAACAATTCTTTGTAGTTGTCTCCTATAACGAGAAAATCTTTGATGTCATCATCGTCATCAAAGACTTGCCAATTATCTGCGTTATCTGGTACAACTGGCCTGTAGATTAGCTCAATAGCAAAAGAATTCTAACGAAAGTCAGAATGCGGCATGAAAAGAGCAGTTGACACTGCGAGGGCATTAGCTCTGCTATTGTCCGTTCTTGGAATATATTGGATGTCAAAAGCATCGAACCAATCGATGGCATTCCACACCCTCTATCTATAGGATTGAAGACGATTCTTTCTAATTTGAAACTGCTCCCTGACTTGTTTGACAATGAGCTCTGCATCTCCTTCAACTCTAAGTAATTTGATCCCCATATCCTTCGCGTTCTTGAGACCCAATAAAAGCGCCTCGTACTTTGGAGTATTATTGGTGCAATCAAATTGCAACCTATATGCGAATGGATATAAGCAACCTTCAGGAGAGATGATTACTACTCCCGCTCCTGATCCTGACGTTGAACAACTGCCATCAAACTGCATCCTCCACATTTTTGATTCTTCATGTGATGTAGTCGTGGAAAGTGCAAAATTTTGACAATCTTCATTGACATCAGATATCATAGCATACGTCCCTGGTCCTGTGTCTTGATATAACACTTGTGCATGCGGAAACTGGGACTTAACCACCATAAACTTTGATTTCACCTCAGGCTCCAGCTTAAATGTACCCTTCTTCAATGGAATTGTCGCAAACGACCAATCCAATTGAATTTCTCCTCCAAGATCCTTGCAAAAACTTCTGCTGAGCAACATCCCTTAACTTGTAGGAATGTCAGCGATCAAGATAGTCATCATAATCTTCTTTTCTGGACAAGATGCTAGCCTTACTTGTGCATCTTTGAGTTGGCCAACTAACGACACCGGCTTTGATTCAAGTGAATAACACTTTTCTTTGGTTTCGGTGCATGAAAGTCCCAATGCGTTCATGATTTGTAAAGGCATAACGTTGTCCGACGCTCTGCTATCTATGATGCAATTGCTGAGTTTAAAACCTCCTATATACAAAGATATATAGAATGGCTTTGGTTTGTCTTCTGCTAGTACAGAGGATTCAAGTAATGTAGGCTGGATTGCAACCTTCTTTACCACCTTGAGGATTCTTTCCAACTGCTCTGGATGATCTTGAAGATACTCCAGTTGTGAAATTTGTACCTTCATCTTCATCATGGAAGACACAATGTCAAAGTTTGCTGAGGATGAATCCTGAGCAGTCGGCACGATATTTACTTGTGAAGACCTTTGATTGGAAGTGGAAGCCACTTCCTTTCCTTTTTCATCAAACTTCCGCTTTTCCTCTTCTTCTTTTTGTGCTTTGAAGTGTTGTGCACGTGTAAACATAGGCGATGAGATGTTCTCATGATTGATTGCAAGAGAGTACCGGCAGTAGTCTTCTTCTTCTTCTTCTTCTTGTTCATTAATGGGTCCTCTATCGAAGTACCTCGTTGCGGAGTCGCCATCAAAGTTGTCTGTCTGTGGTGAGACAACATTTGTAGTTGGTGAAAGTACGAAACATGAACTAGGAGCAGCCTCAGCAAATCCCATGAGCTGACTCATTCTTTGATTTTCCGGACATGTAGATCCGGTGTGTTCAATTGTGTCATGGAAAGTGCAATAAGCTGTAGACTTCTCAGCTTCAACATGCCTTTGTTGTCCTTGCGGAAACTTTGATTTGTAGTTGTTGAAAGGCTGAAAATTATTCCTCTTCGGCTGGTACGGCTGTTGAGGTTGATATGGCGGTTGATATGCCTGTTGTGTAGGCAGTGCTTGCTGCTCTTGTGCGGGTGACTGTCTCTTGAGAATGGTCACCTCGTTGGCTACTTTATGAAGTAGCGGATCAGCAGACGCTTGAACAAGCGGTCTGATTGAATCATTCCTCATCTTGCCCGTCGTGATCATGTTATCTTCAATTTTGATAGCTTCCTCTTGAGTGAGTTATAGATCAACTCCTTCACTTAATTTTAAGAGAAAGGCTATTTCCGATGGTAGTGCATTCATGAAGCTGCTCATCAAAATCTCATTAGATGGATTTAATGTATGGGCAAGACGTGTAACAAGGCGGTTAAACCTGGCTATGAATTCCCTCATTGGTTTAGTAGGCTCCATCTTTGAGTTTGATAGCTGTGCAAATAATTGATGATTATCCTCGGCAGGCTTGAATCTTGCCAAGAATTTCTCACTCATGACTGCCCAACTTGTGATAAGACCAGGTTCAAGATTATGAAACTAGTCTGATGCGTTGTTCTCCAAGGTCTCAACAATGAGACGAACAGCTATGTCTTCATGTGGAACATGCAAAACGAAACAAGCCGCTGTGAATGCAGAAATGTGTTCATCTGGATGTTTAGATCCATCGCCATGGAATCGAGGAAAGTGCTTTCGCGATCCCTTAGGCAGCTCATGATGTCCTTGTAAGGCCAACGGTCCGATGTTATTGCCCCAAGGTAGTGGGGTTGGACGTCTCACGTTCCTTCCGTTCCGACCGTTGCCATTGTTGTTGTTGTTGTCGTTGTCGCCCATTGTGATAGGTGGGGCTGGAGATTCTTCTTCTAATCCTTCTAGAAAATGCTCAGGAACCTCCTCAAAGCGCGGTTCTTCTTGAATGGGAGGATTGTGCCTCCTTTTGTAATAAACTTGATAAGCCAGGTTGCTTTATTCCCACGTGGGGGGTGGCAAAACTGGTCTACCTGCTACAAGATCCGCCTTTTCTTCTTCTTTATCCAGAGTAGTAGCTGCGTTTCTCCACTGAGTAGTAGATGCATGATTTTCAAAGATAAAACTTCGCAAGCTACTGATGATGTCTGACTGCTCGCCTTGAATTAGCACAAAGTTCGTCTGTAAGGCAGTCAGAGTAAGCCCTAGTTATTGAACTGGAGCAGTAGGACACCAAATGGTCATTCCCGTGACATAAAGCGTAAAGCTTTCTTGAATGTTTTCTTGCCTTGTGCCCCACGGTGCGCGCCAGAAAACTGTTGGCATAAGAACTAACACCTCTGGAGTGTGAGTTTGTACGTACAGCTATGCACACTACGCAATGCGTGCTCTTCAAATTAGGAGGGGAAGCTCCCTCGTTGTGCTGGAATGCATGAAATAAAAAACTAAACTAATTTCCTATCTTTTTGTTCTCAGCTAGTAGAGGCACAAAGTTAAGAAAACCTAGAACGTTGCAGCTAAGTATTTTCTAGTTTCGCAGATCATCTAACTACAACTAAGCTAACTTCCTTAAAATCTATCTAGTTTACTCACGAAAACAGAGCGTGAGGAAATGGAGCGGGAATGGTTTTTATACGATAAGCTGGGTACAGTTTTGCAACATGAAGGCAAGGTGGGCACAACTATCTGCTCGGCTGAATAAGCTTATTATGACACACATCATACGATAGGCTTTAAGTACGAATTCTCAACATGAGGGCAAGGTGGGCACAACTATTTGCTTAATTCGAACAGGCCTATTGATAACAAAACACAAAAGATAGCCAACTAGGACAGCAAATTGCATAGGCGAGACATGCGTACAATTTTACGATCGAACTAGCCACTATATCTAACTAAGGCAAGCATTCATCATAATAATTGCATGGAACCCGAGTGGCATAACAATTCATTATCAAAACAAATACTCTAGAATAGATCCAACAAAGACAATATTACAGGCCAGGTAGGCGCAGCATATATTAATCTCCTATAAAAGCTCCTTGAACAGATACAATAATAGCAATACTACAGGCAAGGTAGGTGTAGCATGTATGCTATCAAGCAAAAGTTAAAACACAAATGAGCTGAAAGCTCTTATCTATAGACTTCAAGGTGTAGGCAACCCTAAAATCACCTTGAGTCAACTAGAGTCTTGCAATGCATGCAAGATCTTATTCCTAAACCCTAATTGAATGAAACTATACAGTTAACTGGGAAACTATCATCAGTTAACTGAAATATCTAATCTAAATGGACAAGGTGCAACATGCACGTGCTTATTGAAAGCAAGTGAACTAGAATGCTATCATCAGTCAACTGAAAAATCTAATCTAATCTCCAAGTATACGTAGATGTTTCCAAGAAAGACATACATGCAATGTATAACAACAAGTTAACTCGGAAAGAAGCCTCGAGTTAACTACTTCTGATGACTCATCATTGTAAGCAACTGCATGGTCTAACTGAAAGTCTACTCCAAGTTTATCATCTCCTTTAAGAATTTATCAATAGTATCATCATCTGGCATTCTGACGCTGTCCACGATGATTAACTGCTTGTCTAATTCTTTGTCTCCATCTCGGATCTCCCTTTGACTATCTCTAACCTCTGTGGTCACCTTTTTGAAACTGATAGTCAGCATTGTAAACTCCTCCATCTTGGACGCCTCTGGCCCTCCACATAGGTTATCACGAACTAACTCTAAGAACTCAGCTTGAACTGCCTCTAACTCGGCGTATGTACCATCCTCATGCCGATAATGACATGGGATCTGAGTGATGTACTCGCTGATGTAACGAAGAGCTGCAACAACCTTTTCTTGAATCATGCTCATTTTAGTAGAAATCCTATCATATGTCTCCACCCTGCAAAGATACAATTCTCTCCAAGTGAAGACCTTCTTTTGATCTCCATTTGCTTCAATGGCGTCATAGATTCTTGCAAGCTGTGATATCAGAATCAAGTCCTTCGGCTTACGCTCGGCTATGAAAATCTCGAGTTCCCGAATTCTCTGGCGAAGACTATGTGCGTCAACCCTCAACTGATATAGCTCTGTGAGGAGGTGTCGACCAACAATGATAAAGTCTTCAATCCAGGTATCCAATAGCTTTCCTCGATTAACCAAGTGTTGAATCCTCTGCTGTTCTGCGGCGGTCTCTCGAAGTTGTGGGAGTAAAGGTGCTTGCCCCTCGTTGCCATGAAGCAAACCCGAGATGCACTGGTGAAGTTGCCTGATGTCAGCCTTGAGAACTGCCTTATCCTCACCATCCTTCATGACGCGTTCCTCTAGATTACTCGCGACGACTTTGAATAAATTCACGTCGGTGTCTCGAGTATTCTTACCTAGATTAGTTTTGACGAAGGTAAAATCACCAACATCAACTTCATCCAAGTATTTGCCTTCTGGAGGAGTAGCAACCTCTATTACAATCTCTGCCTCAAGATTCTTCTCAATGTTAATCTGCTTTTTGGCCCTCTTATTCAACCTGTTCTGATAGGGTTCACCGAACTCAGATAAATCAAGATTATATGAAGGCATACGCCTCTCCTTCTCCAATGACTTCTTGAGCCAAGATGAATAAGGAATACTGTCCTCTTGAGCTGGAGCCGTTTCTACTGTATCAACCGCTGGCGGATCCACTGTTATGAAGGTCTCATGTATCGGAGTCTCAGGCTTCGAATGAATATCTATGGTAGACGAGTGTGGTGAAAAAGGTGAACCTGAAGATGACAAACCAGCCTCAGTCTGAATAAATGGTTTTGATGAAATAACTGGCTCTGCAAGTACTGTCTCTTTAACTGGAAATGCCTGCTCTTGAGGTATTGTCTCTACAACTGGAAGTGTTGGCTCCTTCTCAACCTGTTTCCTTTTTGTGATGCTTTTTCCTTTTGAATTAACCCCCATCTTAACCCCTTCAGGCAGCCTCATAGTAACCTTGACTCGAGGTTTAGTCCTAGAAGTAGAAGGTAAAGAAGAAACCACCACTGTTGGCGGCTCTGTAACTGGTATCACCCTTCGCTTCCGCTTGCTCTCAAGGAAGTACATGGTGGTTTTGATAACAGACCTGGATAAGTCTTTCACTGAAGTATTCACTGGGATATACCAATCAGGTTGGCGAAGTGGCTGGCGAGCAACTTGGTCTCTAATGAATGAATGAAGAAGTATCTCGCCATCATCAGCAGACAAACCTTCCACATCCTCTGACAAGAAATCAACAATCTGTGGAACAGTAAGCCTAAAATAATGACGACGGCGCACCTCAAATTCATCCTCACAATTCACCCAAAAGTCCTCAAGCGCTGCTGAATGCGAAACATTTCGCTCCAACCTTGCTGAATAATGACCCAATGGATCATAGGCACGCTTCTGAGGAAAACACCCAAGCTGAAGTTTCTCTAACTCGTGTGCCATTAACTTGCAATCAGCAGCTGTTTTGCATTTGTAAATACTAACTCAAACGGAAAGGTGAAAGCTGGCTTATGCCGACTGCGAAGAAAAGTGTGAACCTCATGTGCTTGTCTCATGAACTCCATGAAAAGAACCTTATCCGATGGGTACCTCGGTAGCATCAAAGTCTGTTCTGTATATCCATATACACGAATATATGTGAAAGTAGGGAATTGGATGAACCAATCTGCCGAACTCTCCATTGCTGATTGTGCCTCTGTAGAAATCCTCACATGCATCTCGTTATCTAAATTTCTGACTGTCCTCATAAGAAAGTGGTCATTCACTGCTGTAAAGTCTTGTTCAACTTTCGAAAACTCCAACTGAGGGTAATATTCATGCACTTGCTGAACACCCAGAACTCCATCGGTCTTCAATAATTTAAAGTTGCCTTGAAATGCAACTAAGTAAATCAGAAAAGTCACCATATGGAATTCGTGAATCTTTAGGAACTCTGTAATTTGCTGGTGAAGACACTCGCTGATAAACATGGCCCATCAAATGTTTCCTTCTTATCAATAACTCGTTAGATGAGGTAGAACATCCACGTTCGGAAAACGCTTGCATCTTCAGAACCTGCTAATCGATTAAGGAAAGTTATGAAAATAGCAATCTCGTCCTTGAAATCCCCACGTGCAATCTTCCTTGGCATGTTGGTTTTCTGAACCTTCAACCATCGTTGAGCTACTTTCTTCTGTGATCTATCCTTGTCCTCTTCCCATATTCTGTCACAATCTGAAATGGATACAGCGAAATGATCTGAACGTGGAGGAATAGAAAAACATTTTTCTACATCCCTCGGCTTAAGGCTACAAATAATCCTTCCATCTGTCGATCTGATTTGTCTGGTAGACGAGTCATAATGCTTGACACAAGCAAGTACAAACTCAAGATCAAAGACTTAAGATAGGAATGGATGCTGCTGCGAATATCCGTGAACGTTCAAGATTTTTGATTGTAGTACTGCTGATACCCTCCAATGAGTTCAGATTGACGATGGGAAAAACATGACTTAAGTCGGTATCGGTAGTTTTCAGAAAGTTATGAAGAAAGACCTGTTTGGCCTTATAATCTATGAGATTACACTGCATTCTGAAAAACTAGATTTTTGACTGTAAAGTCGGGTATGTTCGGACAACTTTGGAAAAATTGAAAAAGCTCAGGGATAGGCTAAAAATAGCAAGGGGAAGTGAATTTATTCGGACAAATTTTAAGATATGGGTTTTGTGTAGAATCAAACTCTAATACAACCCAAAATGTTAGAATTGCGAAAAAATGGGATTTAGGCTTGCATGCAAAAGGTTTTCGGTTGAGATTTGAACTGGCAATTAGGGGTACTAGGGGCAATTTTTCCCGCGAAAATCTGGAACACGGGTTTTGTGTAGAAATGAATCCTAAAACCACCCAGATCAACAGATTTGCGAAAAAATGTTATTTAGGTCCACATGCAAAGAGAATTCTGGAAAAAAGCACAATTCTTCTAGAAAAGAGGCAGCAAGGCAATTTTCGCAAAATAATCTAAGACATGGGTATTGTTGTTGATGCTGAAATACTCGAACACAGATGATGCTTTTTTGAAAAATCTGCTGTTTTTTTTGACATGCGAAGAAAATCTAAGACGAGAATAGAAGAAAATAAGACAGAAGAATAGAAGTTTTATTTGTTTGTTTTCTCTCTTCTTCTGTAAAAATTCGCCTATGCTTGAAGTAGAACTGATAAAACCTGCATGCAAATGGAAAACGAAGTCTAAAATAATCTTCCCTTGAACAATCTGAATCTGTAGCTATGAAGAACGCTGAAATCTGACATCTATAGCACCTGCAGATCAATTTTATGCTCAAGAAAAGATGTTTCTTGTCAACTCTGATGAAGAATAATGGACACCATTAGCAAAATATATAGAAAAATATCTTCTAAGGCGTGTGAAATGCATGCCAAACAATGGAAATAGCGCTTGAAGTACAACTAGTGCTTCAAAACTCATGCATGGCCTATATTTGGCTTCAAACTCAGTTAACTCGCTGTACCATAAACCCTAATTAGGCGCCACTTTGAAAAACTCAGTTAACTAATACATGCAAACTAATCTTAGCCAGTTATGACCAAAAATAGGTGAAACAGAAGTCAACATGTAAAGAGTTTAACTGAAGATCTAAATTTAGTAAATTGAAAACTCCTCCCATGCACACTTCTATTTTTGAATTTTAAAAGTCAACCTTTGACTTTACTTAGACATTTTTCTAAAAATTTGAATCCAGAAACCTGAAATGAAGCTCACGTTCGATCACTGATTCTGATTGACTGCCGCGTCAGATCAACTGGCTGACAGTTCCATCGAAGAGCAGGACCAAATCTGACAAGAAGATTCCTTGAGGTGATAATCCAAAATTCACATATCTGAGGTTTCAAAAAGATGGGTGCCCCTGGCCTCCAGGGGCGCTTTTGACCTTAGTGTTAGAATATTTTCAGGCATTTTCATCATTTTCATTGATAACTTAACTATATTTCACTTGACGTTTCCCGGCATTTGACAAAACTTCAGAACATGCTGACTGTCTCATTGCGGAGCAGGCTGAGTTCTGAACAAAGGCTGCTGAAGAGCACATCGTATAAAAACATCTTTTAACCTTCCTAAATCATGGGTGCCCCTGGCCTCCAGGGGCGCTTTTCCCAACCAATGTCAACCATTTCTATAACTGGCAAAAACTACTCAAGTTCCGGCTGCAGATTGCCATGACATTTTATGACCCGGCTGAGACAGGCAATGGAAAGCTGAAGTTGACACGAACGAGGCGAGTATCTGAAATCATCAAACAGATTTCATTAAAGGTCTTAAAACCTTGGGCGCCCCTGGCCTCCAGGGGCGCTTTTGTCCTTTCTGAAGAATCTCTGATCAAGTTTCAAACCTCAAATTTGACCACTGATGGTGGCAACACAGCAACTTAGATTCACCTGCTGACAGATGCGGCGCGGAGCTGGACAAAAAATGGAAACAAACTTCCCGGGTGTCACTTGATCAAAAGACTTCATTTGAATCTTCAAAAGGATGGGCGGACCTTGCCTCCAGGGGCGCTTTTTCTCTTCTAAGTTACCTACTTTGCATTTCCCTCGTTCTGTATTGAATTTTCGTTTTCAGGCGTTTTACTCCTCCGTTGGATTGGATGGCTAACTTGTTGCGAAGCTATCAGGAAACTGGAGAAGTCATCTTGGTAGAATATCTCACAAAAAGTTGAATATAGCTTCCATAATGATGGGCGCCCCTAGCTGAGAGTGGCGCTTTTTCAATCCAGACTTAGCCAATTTTACAATTTTTTACCTCATTGAAAATCTCCTCCGTCAAAAAGCATAATTTTCAACATCTTTCTTCGTAGAGCATTCTTCTTTGAGTTTCAAGCTTAGATATTAACACTTGGTACTGGCCAACTGCCATTAATGACCTCAGAGGTCCTAACTTTTCTCCTGAAAAAGTTATAACTACCCACCACCGTGAAACTGACTTTTAACTGAAATTGACTTCACCATTGTGATTGTGATGTGAAATAAGCCAATCAAAATTAATTTCAGCCAATTCTAACAAGTTCCTATTTTTTAGGGTTTCGAGATAAAAATAGATTTTTGAAACCCTAATTTTCAAAATTTTCAAATTTTGCCAGTATCTTACTAGCATCACATTGACTAAAAGCCCATACTTTATTTGCCCAAAAACTGAGTTTTGACCCCATTTTTACAAGGTTTAGACCATTTTAAGCAAAATGCCTTAATGAAGCAAAAATTTTGGTTTGGGTACAACAAGGTTGATGGACAACTACTGCCATTAGTGAATTGGTATGCCAAGGAGTTCACATTAGTGAAGGAGAGATCGAGTAGGGTCATACAGAATAGTATGCTTTACTTAGAAAGCAAAAGGTTGAGAAAGGCATCCATGCCTAGAACAGAGCTGCCACCAGAAGGAGATATACCACCCTCCTTATCAAAGCCCAAGCAAAAGAAGAGTAACCTTGCTAGGAAGAATCCAACGCCTAGTAATTCAAAGGGAAAAGCACCTGTTGCGATTCCACATGTAGAGCCTGTTGTAGAAGTTATGCAAAGTTCACCACAGCCTGAGGTTCAAACGCATTTGCCGTTGCCAACACCAGAGTAGCCTCGAGTTCCAATTCACATTAATTTGTACGTGGATTCATCTCCTCATAGTACCCCTTCTACACATTCACTTTCGGCAAATCCTATGAATAGTACAGATTATTCCAATGGGATTAGTCGGGATTCGTCTTGGCTTGAGAGTCAACTGGGAAGAAAAAGGAGACAGCCATCTTATGTACTTGATCATTCATATTTCGATCATGACCATCAAGATGTGCCTGACAAGAGGATCAAGAAACAGGTTCATGTTGAAAGGAATGCAGGGGAGGAGATTATTGTTGGGACTGCTACACCTCCTGAAGATAAGAGTCTGTACGAGATGGAAGCACAAGACTTCGAAGTTATCACAGTCAACTTCTGTAGAAGTACTCGTCAGACAAACATTGACCTCCTACAAGTTGCTACAGATAGTGCCAGGGATAGGATGGTTAAGGATGGTGAAGATAAACCAGCTCTCAAGGCTGAAATACAGCAGCTTCGCCAATATATTTCCAGCCTTGTACATAGGGCAGGGGATGCTGTCATCGCGCTTCCACATATGTTAGAACCACTAGCAGAACAGGGTTAGATTGATCACTTGGTTGCATATGGTAAGCGGTTGGATGAGTGGGAGGAGGAATTCATTGCTAGAGGCCGCCTTGTACTTACAGACTTGTACCAATTGCGGTATAATGCACACGAGCTTCGTCTACGACTTTAGGAGGAGGAGCGTGATTTGGCCATCACTAGACCCAGGGATGAGATTCTGATTGCTAACCTGGGAATGTCATTTGACGCAGTCACAAATGTAGAAGATAAAGATGTCTACATTTGGAGAACACAGTTGATCTTCAAGGCAGAGATAGAAGGAAAGATAGCATCTGAGGTGGTTGAGAGTAGAGTGCATTTTACTAATGCACTCCACTATGTGAGAAACTTTGTGTCTCGATTACCATGTTTGTATCAGCATGTGGGTGGTGAGTATGTTGAGCTTACTAATGTTCAATTAGAGCTCCAAGCACTTATTCACAATATTTTCAGTGGTGAGACCATTGGCTGCAAGTTGGATCAGCTTACAGTCATGTCAACATTGTTTGATGAGGCAACTAGGAGTAAGGGTGAGTTCCAGTGTCAGATAACTAGCGGAGAAGACATGCTGTATAGACATGGGATTCTCCGCCAGAGCTTTAGTTCCCCAGAGGGTGATGCAGTTGGCAACTTCGTGGATGGGTTGATTGCCAGAGATCAGGGCCAGTGAACTTCAATTCCAGACGTCCCACCTTTTCCAAGATAGACATTAGACACAAGAGTTAAACTCGAGGCTTCTTTCCGAGTTTACTGATTGTTACACATTGCATGCCATGTCTTTTATTGGAAACATCTACACACACTTGGAGCATAGATTAGATCTTTCAGTTGACTGATGATAGCATTCTAGTTGACTTGCTTTCAATAAGGACGTGCATGTTTTACCTTGTCCATTTAGATTAGATGTTTCAGTTAACTGATGATAGTTTGCCAGTTAACTATATAGTTTCATTCAATTAGGGTTTAGGAATAAGATCTTGCATGCATTGCAAGACTCTAGTTGACTCAAGGTGATTTTAGGGTTGCCTACACCTTGAAGTCTATAAATAAGAGCTTTCAGCTCATTTGTAATTTAACTTTTGCTTGATAGCATACATGCTGCGGCTACCTTGCCTGTAGTATTGCTATTATTGTATCCGTTCAAAGAGTGATTGTTGTTATAATAAATTGCTGCGCCTACCTTGCCTTCATATTATTGTCATGGTGTTTATTCGATCTTAGTTAAATGGGCTTGCTGGTTTGATCGTTATTGCATGCATATTGCGTCTATACAATTTACTGTCCCAGTTGCTTACCTTTTGTTTTGTTTATCATAAGCCTATTCAGAAGAGCAAATAGTTGTGCCCACCTTGCCTTCATGTTGCAAAACTGTACTCAAAGCTTATTGTTTGATGTGTGTTATAGTAGACCCATTCAACCAAGCAAATAGTTGCGCCTACCGTGCCTCCATGTTGTGAAGCTGTACCAAGTTTACCGTTTATTTTTTTGTTTTAATAAACTTCTTCCCGGATTAGCAAATAGTTGCGCCTCCCTTGCCTTCATGTTGTGAGGCCCACTTGAAGTTTATCGTGTAATACATTCCCGCTCCATTTCCTCATGCTCTGTTTCTTGAGGAAACTGGATAGATTTTAAAAGAAGTCAGCTTAGTTGTAGTTAGATGATCTGCGAAACCAAAAAATACTTAGCTTCAACGTTCTAGGTTTTCTTAACCTTGTGCCTCTACCAGCTGAGATTAAAAAGATAGGACATTAGTTTAGTTTTCTATTTCATGCATTCCAGCACAACGAGGGAGCTTCCCCTCCTAATTTGAAGAGCACTCATTAAGTTGTGTGCATAGCTGTACATACAAACTCACACTCCAGAGGTGTTAGTTCTTACGCCAACAAAATCAATAATATTTATTCATTTATAAATATCAAATATAAAATTATAAAATGCATGTTTAAAAATTTATTAAATATAGAAAAACCTAAGGGTGGATCTCTAAAGGTATCAAAGATCTCCCTCCAAACCGTACATACAACTTTCATCGAATACGGCTTTCCACACGATTCTATCTGCATATATAAGATATAATTCTTATGCATAAAATTATGTTTACTCATTCTCAATTGAGTATCCGTTTCCTTTCTTTTGCTATGATTAGAAATCTTGTATTTTCTATATCTATACGATTAAGTCCTTAGGTTTTTAAAAGAGTGTAAAAAAAAGGAGAAGGTGTTTTAAATTAATGCTATTTGAATTGAACCTGTTCCGAAAAGGTCAAGACATTTCAAATTTTATGTTAACACACACTAAGTAAGGGAAAACTTATGAAATGAATTCAATATTAAACCTTAGACATATAATATCCTTACAAATTAATACGATCGTTTGTTTTAGCCTGCTCTAGTCCCCTTACAAAATAATCTCATTGGCTCCTGAAGTATTATAATTATACACTATGTAAAAGTAATGTCAGGCATATGGATTAGTTATATTGAGGGTCGTTGTGCCTTTGAGGAGCTTGCAGGTCGACAATAGGATTAATGAGATCTTGTGGCGGCATGGCCTGTCACCCTAAACAATTCCTTTCCACACATGTATCTTTGCTTTCGCGCCTTTAGACCTTTGTCGTGCATGTACACGTTGAGCTTGGGGCTTTAATTTATTAAAAGCTATCAAAAAACCTTTAAAAAGTTTGAAAATATTTTTTAATAAAATCAGCACACCGCCTTTTCGAGTACGATTTTAGCTGCGAATTTTGATGAATTTTACATGTTTGTTAATGTTCGTTGAATTTCAAAATTCAAGCATGAAATTTGGCGAACCCTATGATATAGTCCATATGTGCTCCGACATTTCGTCAAACAATTTGTTATAATTATTTTGGGATAGTTTATAGTTGTCTTGGAGGAATTGTAAATATTCAACAAGAAAGTCATTTTCAAATAACATTCATGCCAATAATAATAGCATCAACATAACAAAGTAATTCCCTTTTGAAAAATGGATAATGCTGTTAATTTTTACATTGTTTAGGAAATTACAAAATACCAAGATAAATTTTCCAGATATCATCAACTAGTGTTAGCTGACCTGAAATAATATCCACATCCTTTCTGGCATCTAAATATGCACTCCTTAAAGTGCGACTCCTTCCTACAAGAGTTTCACAGGCTATAGGAGTCTCATGGCTTCGTTACATATCATACGAGGCCACAAAATAGGCAGTGGAAAATTTAGGAAGAGAAGTGGCGGTGGAAAGAGAGGTAAATAAAATCTTCAGGGCACTCTTTGACTTGTCCACATCACACACTTTGTCCACCCTAATTCAAGTCCTTCATTCTAGAGTCTTTGAACATTGAAAATGCCGCAATATTCCTTGCAATAAAAAGTAGCAGCTATTTAGTAAATTCAACCCCCCTTTGGTTTTTGTTATTCTAGGTGACTCCTTCAAAAGTAATTGCGGCCATGATAATGAGTTCTGTGATGAACTTAAACCACAAAAAAGGCCTTCAAATAAACCTACACTCCTATTCACTATAAATGAGGAATAATGGGGAAACTATTATTGGACTATTCTTAAAACCCATTAATATTTGCTCATTTCATATAAAAAATATTCCTTTGAATTCATTTATCCAAACAACTCTTAAATTTGTCTCTATAAGGAATTTTTTGTCTCCACCTGTAATATCCCTGTGAGAAATCTGTGTAATCTCTCCAACAAATTGGCTAGGGTAGGATCAATACACCACTAAATCCAGTTACTCATAGGGTTTTCATTCTAGGGCTTCAAACTCCATAAAGCTTTCCAAAATCCACACAATATAATAATAATCAAGCATAGTGAAGATGAACCTTGAAAATCACTTTTGTATCCAAATCCATAATAACTTTTCAAATTCCTCTTGATATGTTAATTAAACCCGGGAATAAAGTGTCTTTATTATCCTTTATTAAATAATCCACTGAAGCAACCCTCTATGGTGTTTGATCTGACTTTCTTCCTGTCTTTGTATTTTCTGATTGTTTTTGAGTTTTCTGCAATTTCTTTGTTGGAGTTTTTCCAATAATGGAAATAATGTAAAAAAACAGAAAGGGAAAGCATAAAGCAAGGAATACCCAAATGATTATAATTGATTTCAAATAGATATGTCACATACCCATTTTGCTGAACTCGTATTTCATAATTCCGACTTTATTACAATAGTCTGATTTGAATGGTTTCCTAGACACCTAGGGTAGATTTGCCAAAAATTCAAGCTGGGAATATTGTAGATCTGTAGGATACAGCTAGGCACCAAATAGAAATGAGAAGGCAGGTTCAAAGACAAATCGCTCTATCTCCCACTTGACACGTCCTTCAAGGAAATGTACGACCTGCTTTGAGCTGAAACACGTGCCAATTTGCAGTGCCTTTGTGCTGCTCAAAAAGCTCAGGAAATCACTGACAAAGGGACGCCAAAAGAATATGCAATGAATAGAAGAGGTACGACCCATTAGTTTGAAACTTTGAACTTGGTAGGATGCAATCTTCAACCCCAATGTGCTGGTCATTAATTGGTAATCTGCAACTAAATAAAATGTCAAACCCTTGTTCAAGATCTGACATGCAAATCTTGAAGGCCTAATTTATTCTTCTAAGAAATAATCAATTTGATGCTCAAATGTTGATCCCTGTGTGAGACCAATCAAGAAGGATCCTTGGACGGTCTTGCACACTTGTAGAACCTGTTCTAAAAGAGGGTATCCATCCTCAGTCAGCCATGAAAGTAAACTTGCAGCAGCAGCTCCAAAAATTATAATATTCTCAATGATAATGAACAATGAACTCAAACCATTGCCTTATGGAGTTTGTGCGCCACTTTTAGGTTTCCACTTTTTGACAAGTCAAAAGAAAAATATCTTCTCAAGGAAATCCACACCACTTTTCAAAGCTCATATAATTAAACATGAAATCAATTGCCAAAGTGATTTTCACTTAAATCTTTATAAAGTGACATGACTTAAGATATTATTTTAATAAAGTCGCTTTTCACTTTATAACATTAAATCACTCAATCACTTAATAATAGAATATTATTAAATGACGTGACTTAATAAATCCATGACTCCTCGTTTGGATATCCAAATTGTTGATGTTTATAGCATCGGGAGATATTTTCTCCTAGATAAAATAAAATAAAATGAAATAATGCTCAAGACAGGTCGGCCTTTTGGTATACAATCAATATTTTTTATATTTTCTATTTTTTATTGGAGGCCGACCTAGAGAAGAAGTCGCCTAGATTTGTATATATACAAGGTGAAGATCTTTCATTTAGACATCAATTCATTCTCAATTCAATTCGCACCTTCAAGAAGAAGTTCACACTTTACCAATAGATCATTATTTTGTAGCAGCAAATCGATTTCAAGGAGAAGAACATATTCGATTGTATCTTTGCATCTAGGAGAGAGGTTGTTATTCATTGTATCAAATTCGGCCCTGTGTTGGGCCTAAGTTGTAAGCATATTTCTGCTCTTCTTCATTCAATATATAAGAGATATATTTAGCTGGGTTTTTCTCCCTCAAGGAGGGTTTTTCCAGGGTAACTTGCTGTGTTCTTTGCTTAGTATGTTGTATTTCTGCTTATTTACATTTCTGGTCTAAAACTAGCATGGTATTAGAGCGGGTTTAAGCAAGATCGGATCAGATTTGTTTAAGCGGTCAAGTCATCTCCTTATCTAGGGCAGTCGATCAAAGTATCGAAGATGGTGAACGAAATCAAGGTCGAAGATAGGCTTGATGGAGCATCAAATTTCAACTCTTGGAAATTCAGAGTTCTCATTGCCTTAGAAGAAAATGATCTTCTAGATTTCGCGGAGAGTGGTGTGTCTGAACCATCCGATGATGTAGAGATAATTCAATGGAAGAAAAATGGCACGAAGGCTAGGAAGGTCATGATAGATTCTGTGAAGAATCATCTAGTTCTGATTATCTCCAAGATGAAGACAACCAAAGAAATGTTCGAGGCTCTACAAGGATTGTATGAGATCAACAATACCAGCAGAGCTCTTGCATTAAGACAACAACTCCATCATATAAAAATGGCTAAAGGAGATTCGGTCATTTCCTTCTTCATGAAGATTTATAATTTGAGAGATTAGCTATGCACGATTGGAGACATAGTTGAAGATAGAGATCTTGTTATGTTGGCACTGAATGCTCTTCCTCAATCTTGAGAGCCCTTTATCCAAAGCATCAGTGGGAGATCTAAGTTGCCCAAGTTTGATCATCTTCGAGTTGATTGCATCCAAGAGGAACCTAGATTGGCAGCAAGAGGAAATGGGCGAAGCTCTCATAATGAAGAAAATCATGTTCTTGCTGCTCAAGCTTCTAGAAGGAAAGGAAGAGAAGGGAAAAGAGGCAATTTCAAGAGGAATAGAGAGAGAAAATCAGATTCTGTTCAAGAACCTAAGAAGAAGAAGGATCTCTCTCACATTCAATGTTTCAGTTGTGACAAGTATGGTCACTATGCTCGAGATTGCATATCAAAATCGAAGTAGCATGATTCTACTACATATGTTGATGATGTGTCACCTCAAAAGGAATCTAGAGACGACTCAGGGGGATTTCTATTCATCTCCACTCTTTCAAGCAATGTTCCAACTGACAGTGACATTTGGCTGATAGATACTGGTGCTTCATGACACATTATAGGATACCTAGAGCATCTTATGGCCTTGGTAGAAAGAGAAACCAACTTGCGAGTGATAATCGAAGATGATGCTTGTTATTTTGTAAAAGGAGCTAGGGCCACCTCTCTTCAACTAGATTCTGGCATTCCTCTTTATTTGAGTGATGTCTTGTTTGTACCAGGGATCAAAAGAAATCTTGTCTCCATTTCAGCATTGGAGGACAAAGGGTACCAGGTTGCTTTTTCTGAAGGGAAAGTTCTTGCCTGGCCTAAGAACTGGAGTATCAAATCAGCTCGTGTGATTGGTGTTTGTCAGGAGAGCCTATACAAACTTTCTATTCGTCTAGTTTAGGCACTATTGCACGACTCTATCAGTTCGAGTGAGCTATGGCACAGGAGACTTGTTCACGTACACTTCAGAGCTCTTCCAGCTATGGAGAAGGTGGTTACTTGTCTACCAAAGGTCAGTCTGGAGCACGATGGCATTTGCAGAGGATGTGCACTCGGTAAGAATATCAAGAGTCCCTTTCGTAGTAGTGACAGTAGATCAAAAGGAATTCTAGATCTTGTTCATTCTGATTTATGTGGACCAATGTCTGTGGCATCCTTGAGTGGATTTTGGTATTATGTGATTTTCATTGATGATTATTCTCGAAAGGCTTGGATTCACTTCTTGAAATCTAAGGAGTCTAAAGAAGTACTTGATAGATTCAAAGAATTCAAGGCTCAAGTTGAAAACATGTCCGAGAAAAGGATTAAGGTTCTGAGATCTGATAATGGAGAAAAATACACTTTTGGAGGCTTTCATAATTTCTGCATTGAGGTAGGGATCAAGAGGGAGTTCTATGTTCTATACAACCCTCAACAAAATGGAGTTGCCGAAAGAAAGAACAAATCCATAGTTGAGGCAGCCAAGGCTATGATTCATGATCAGGATCTACAAACCTTCCTATGGGTTGAAGCTTCCAAAACCGCTATGTATGTTCAGAACCAAAGCCCTCATTGAATATTGGGAAAGATGACTCCTAAAGAGGCCTTCATAGGTGTGAAACCTAAGGTTAGTCATTTGAGAATTTTTGGTTGTCCTGTTTACATTCATGTGCCTAAGGATAAAAGATCAAAGCTAGAACCTTTAGGCAAGAAGGGTATATTCGTGGGATACAATGAGTCTTCAAAGGCCTACAGGGTCTATATTCCAGGGCAGAAATAGATTGAGATCAGCAGGGATGTCTCATTCGAAGAGGAAGTGGCATTCAAAAGATCTAAAGGGTCTTACATGGAGATAGACAGTGAAGAGCAGGAGTCTTTTCAAGATATGGACATATCTCCTGATCATACGCCTGACATTCAGAGGGAGTCCAACGAACCGACCGAGACTATTGATCCAGTAGATCTAATGGAACCAACTGATGGGCCTAGAGACATTGCAATAGGTCGGAAGAGGCCTCTATGGGCTCGACAAACTATGTAAGAGGCAAAACAATATGCAGCTCCTTGAGGAACCTTTAGAGAAAGCAAGAGACCGCAGAAGTTTCTAGGTTATGTGGCATTGATGAGTCACATCATTGATTCTGAGCCTTCCAGTTTTGAGGAAGCATCCAACTAGTAGGTATGGAGAGATGCAATGACATAAGAATATCAGTCTATCATCAAGAATGATGTATGGGATGTTGTTCCGAGACTTGAAGGGAAATTAGTTGTGTCTTCCAACTGGCTCTACAAAATCAAGCATGCAGTTGATGGTAGCATTGAGAAACACAAGGCAAGATTTGTGGCAAGAGGCTTCTCTCAGAAGGAGGGAATGGATTATGAGGAAACTTTTTTCTCCTATTGCTCGATACACTTCTATCAGGACAATTATTACAATTCCATCCGCTAAAGGTTGGAAGTTACATCAAATGGACGTAAAGATTGCATTTCTTAATGGTGTGATTGAAGAAGTGTTGATTGAGCAGCCAAATGGTTTTGTGATTCATGGGAAGGAGTCTCATGTATGCAGATTGAAGAAGGCATTATACGGCCTTAAGCAAGCACCTCGAGCATGGTATGAAAGGATTGATAGATATTTGATGAGCTTGGGATTCTCCAAGAATGATGCAAATTCAAATATTTACTTCAAGGTAGTTGATGGCGAGGATTTTATATTGGTGCTTTATGTTGATGATTTATTTCTCACAGGAGCAGAGTATCTCATTGTCAAATGCAAGAAAGAGTTAGCCTCCAAGTTTGAGATGAAGGATCTTGGTCTTATGCATTACTTCCTGGGGCTGGAAGTGTGGCAAAGACCTAATGAGATTATTCTAAGTCAAGGGAAATACACCATAGACATCTTGAAGAGATTTGGGATGATGGATTGCAAGTCCATGTCTACACCTATGGAGAAAAATTTGAAGAAGTTGAGTGACTCTGCAGTTGGTTCAGATTTGGTAGATTCCACAATGTATAGACAATTGATTGGATCATTGATGTATCTAGTCAACACTAGACCTAATATTTGTTACGTTGTAAGTGCTCTCAGTCAGTTAATGTGTGAACTAAGACAAATACATCTAGTTGCAGAAAAGCATATTCTAAGATACTTGCGTGGCATTGTGGGATATGGCTTGAGAAATACTTCGTGTGAAGATTTGAAGTTACAAGGCTATATTGATTCTGATTGGGCCAAGAGTGTAACTGATAGGAAGAGCACCTTGAGATGTTGCTTCAGTTTGGGGTCTGCTATGATTTCTTGGTGTAGCAGGAAGCAGACTTCTGTGGCACTAAGCACTGTAGAGGCTGGATATATTGCAGCATGTGTGCTAGCCCGAGAAGCAGTGTGGCTTCGAAAGCTCCTTGTAGGATTGTTTGGTCAAACATTTGAGCCAATTGTGATTCATTGTGATAATCAAAGTTGTGTGAAGCTCTTAGTAAGTCCAGTGTTTCATGATAGGACAAAGCATGTGGAGATCAAGTATCATTACATCAGAGACATGGTGCAAAGGAAAGCAATTCAACTCAAGTACATTTGCACTGATGATCAGACGCTTGATATTCTCACCAAGCCTCTTTCCAGAGTGAAGTTTGCACATTTTCGAGACAAGCTTGGAGTAGTGGAGAATGTCGCTCTTGTTGAGAGGGAGACTCAACATCAGTGAGCCTTGATATAATGCATATTTCTCTAAGACGGAGAAATATGAGGTGAAAACCCTCGTACATCTCTGAGATGGAGATGTGGTTCTTTCCACACATGTGAGTAGCCATGGTGGACATCATGTTGAGAGACTCCATGACAATATCACGTTGAGAGACTCCGTGATGAACCCCCTATACTTGTGTTTTTCCACACATGGGAGTAGCCATGGTGGACGTCATATTGAGAGAGTCCATGATGACATCACGTTGAGAGACTCCGTGATGGGCACTTGTACATGTGTTCCTTTCCACACATGGGAGTAGCCATGGTGGACGTCATGTTGAGAGACTCCATGACGACATCACGTTGAGAGACTTTGTGATGAACTCTTGTACACCTCTGAGCCTAAGATGTGGTTTTCCACAAATGGGTGTAGCCATTGTGGGATCATGTCGAGAGACTCCATGCAAGGATATCTAGAAAATACCTCCCTAGCTAAGAGGGAGTGTTGATGTTTATAGCATTAGGGGATATTTTCTCCTAGATAAAATAAAATAAAATAAAATAATGCTCAAGACAGGTCGACCTTTTGGTGTACAATAAATATTTTTTATATTTTCTATTTTTTATTGGAGGCCAACCTAGAGAATGTTGGCGTTTCAATTAGCACCTCTAGAGTGCTTATTGGAAACATACAGCTGTTGCAAGTGTGTTAGTACATGCTCTTCGGATTATAGAGAGGAAAATCTCTCTTTGCTGAATTTCTATTGTAAAAAAGGGGTGTACTAAGGTTCCTATCTTTTTTACTCAGCAGCAGGACACAAGGGTGCATAAACACAATGCGCCATAGCTAAGCCTTTTCTCTAGTTTCCGCAGATCTTAACTACGACTAACTAAGCTTCTAAACTATCCTAACTCCCCAAGATAAACAGAGCATGAGGGCATGGGAGCAAAATGGATTGGTTGGATCACTTGAATCCTCCGTCTCAATGGAATATGGCCGAGGCTCTGAACCTTCAGATATATACCAAGATAGGGCTCGATACAAGCAAACACTCTCTTACGGTAAACTGGATCCGAGACTTGCCAAGGAGGAGGAACCTCTGTTCGAGGTGTAGGCTTGGAAACAACTCACTGGAAACAACAAGGACGATGGCCTGTCTAGTAGGATTCTCGAGGAGGTGATGACACCTGTCCAAAGTCTAGGCTGCAAGACAAATCATTAGACAACATCATACGATAATGATTGATAACAAAATATCCAAGGAGGTGACGACACCTGTCCAAGGAGGAGATTGAAACAATACATTATTTGAAAACAAGACTATGAATAGACTCAAGTATTTAGATCAAGGAAGCATGCGCCATTTGATTTATTTCTTCAAGCTTTCTCCAAAGAATTACAAAGGTTGGGACAGCAAAGGCACGAAATCATGCACAATTGCGATCAACCAACGAACTCTCATTCAAGAGTGAACAGATATAAACAAGCTAACTCTAGCAACAATGGCGCAACAATTTTTCTTAGCAAATAAAGGTTAAACACATAAAGAACCTAAGGCTCTTATTTATTGAAACTCAAAGGAGTAGGCAACCCTAAAATCTCCTTGAGTTAACAAACAGTTCTTGCCAATCAACAAGATTTATTTCTATGTCTAAAAGTAGGTGAGCAAACAGTTAACTGGAAATCTACTTCAGTTAACTGAAACTAAACAAAAGTCAAACTGGAAGTCTACATCAGTTGACTGACACCTAACTAAAAGTGAACTTACAATTACAAATGTGTCTCCAAATAGATATCCACCTTTTGAGGAGATCTGAGATCCACAAATCGTGGGAGTCAAATAAACATCCTAGATTAGTGGGATTTGACATGCATGATCTGTGGAGATTTGGAGTCAACTTGGAAAGGGGCATCGAGTTGACTTTAGTCATAATTAATGCTATTTGGAGAGTAGGACGTCCTTCCTTGGTGCTTTACACCTCTTCACCATGGGTCAACAAAGTCTCTATCCAGTCATTGACCTCTTCGGCCTCGAGCAATTAATGCTTTTCAAGGTGACTATGTGGCGCCTAAGCATTTCTTCACCCATCGTAAGCTACTATTGATAGTTTATGCATTGGGCAGTTGCTTCATCTAATTGGATAGATATGGCTGCAATTTTGGCTGATTTGCAACCATTGGGGTCTTCAAGGAATGATGATTGGATGACATCTTGGAATCGTGTCTGTACTGTTTCAAGCTCAACATATTCTCCTCCTTCTCGGTGATATTCTAACTCAGGGAAGGATATTACCCACGTTCTTGCGAAGTTGATAATATTGGCGACAAAGCGTCTATAGTCAATCAACTCCAGTGAATTGGCATCGTAGGCTCTCACCTTATATGCCACTTGTTCTTTCCACTCAAAGAGATGGTGTTTATTCTCTGTGGTTGTAACTGATTCATATGCTTGTTGCAGACCAGCAACTGTCGCCTCCTCTCTCGGCCTCTCTTGAGCTACTTTCAAGTCTGACTGCTGGATTTCTGATCGAAGTCCATGTGCTCTGTCTCTCAGCTGATATGCTTTTGCTAATACACACCTGTTGTGACCTTTTCACACATTGCCCCATTCAAATGTGGACCCCCCCTAATTTTTGCTCCATTCTGGTCTTTTTGTTTTGTTTTTGAGTTGTTTTGCGTCTCTCTCTCTCTCTGATCTTTTTGTCCTTTCGGGGATGTCCTATTCTTTGACCTAATTTGGAATTTTGGCTGTCTGTGAAATTAGGGTTTTCATTCTTCAGGCTAGTTTGAAGTTAAATTGAGTTGGCTAATTGACGTCTGAGCTTAACATCGTTGTCAGAAGGCTTCCAACAGGTTCCCATTGAGTTTTCATTGAAATCGAACAACTTACTATTTTTAGTAAGTGCTTAATCTGGGATCTTCTTAACAAGATTTTGGAATTTTGACTGCTTCGGCACATTCAGGGTACTTTCAGATACTTGCACGCAAAATTTGGGCAGAATTAGACAACTTGCTATTTTTAGCAGTTCAGGCTACAGGAACCATTTTCAGGGTTTAAGCATATGATTTTCCAATGCATGATTGGAAAATGGATCTGGGTTTTTCAAGACGTTTGCAATGGTGTGGCATGCAAACCGAGATGAGGACTTTCAGCGGTTCAGCCTTCAGAGGCTATTTTTAGGGTTTGCATGCAGAGTTTTTCAACGCATGTCAAGATATTCCTTATGGGTTTTTTGAGAGCTTCACAACGATATGACATGCAAGTAGAATTGATCACTTTTCAAGGACTTACTATTTTTAGCCAGTACCCACATGCAGACCCGTTTTCTGGGTTTTTTTGGGTTTTTTGAGATCCTACGGGCAGTTTAACATGCAAATTCATTTGGCAGTCGGTTGGTCACTTTTCAGGCACTTACTATAAATAGCAGGTTCACTCCGACAACCACCCGACACTTCATTTCAGTAAGCAGAATGGCATGCAACAAAAATCAAGTCAAACAAAGGTCATTTGAGCCACATGCAAGTCAGATTAGGGTTTCCAGCTTTGATGCCTAAAAAGATGGGTAAAAAGCCAGAATTTTGAAAAACGAAGGTATCTCACTGCGATCAACAGCCTTCAAGCAGTCCATTGGTAAAATTTGGGCGCAATCCGAACACTTACTATTTATAGTAAGTCATCTTCGGAACATGGCTATAAATAGCAGGTCAGCATGAGGGGCAGGTGTGAACAGGTTCACCAAGCGATGAGGACCACATGGTGAAAAATTCAAGTCAAACAGAGCTACAAGAGTCAAGCAATTTTAGGGTTTGCTAAAAATAGCAAGAGGGCTAAAAATAGCAGATAAGCTTGGGCAACAAGTATAAAAAAGGTAGGAAGGCTATAAGATGCATATCACACCAGCTCCAAAGTCAGAACCGGTGGAAGCCATGAGGAATCACACTTCTCCAAAATTTGCTAAAAATGGAGTGGCAAGAGGTGGCTGAGGCATTGAAAATTTCCAAATGGAAACTGATAAGAGGAAGTATGAAATGCGCCCAGCTTGCGGGAATGAAGGCTGGCATCAAAAATGTCTAAGTATTAAGAATTTCTCCTCATACCCTCAAATGCGCCTAGGGCTGAGATGGTGGCATGAGAAATTCTAAGGCATGAAAAATAGAAGCTTGCACATATCAATGCGCCCTCACGGAAGGTGATGATATAAAAGTTTCAAGTGTTGAAACTTGAAGCTCCCACATGAAAATGCGCCCAAGTCAAGTTAAGAGGGCATGAAAATATGCTAAGGCATTTGAAAATCCCCCTCCACCTCTCAAATGCACCCAAGGCAATGTGGTGTTTAAAAAAAAAAATATTTTGAGTATTTGCAAATTCCTTCTCCACCCTCCAAACGTGCCTAACATGCAAGTCATAGAGGAATCACAAGGGAAAATGTTCTAAGTATAAAAATTCCTTCACACCCCTCTAAATGCGCCCAAGTTAATAAGGAGGAAGGGACTTAAAAGAAAATCTGTGTGGAAAATGGAAGCAGCATGTGTCAAATGCGCCCAAGATTGAAAATGAAAGTTGCTGCATGGAAATGTGCCCACAAGTGGAGAAGGCATGGCAAAAAATTCCTAAGGCGTGAAATTCCTCCTCCACATGCTAAATGCGCCCTCAAGCAAGATGAAAGTTCCTACACCCCACATGAAATGTGCCAAGCTTGAGAGTGGAAGTGGCATAGGTGAAATGCGCCCAAGTTTATAAAATTTCCTTCACCACTCGTAAAATGCGCCCAAGATATAGACAAGGAAGGCGTGGTGTTTAAATTTTTTTCTAAGTACAGGAGATTTCCTCTTACTCTCATATGTGCTCAAGGCAAGAGGCCTAGTGAAATGTGCTCAAAGATGTAATGAAATTCCTCCTTACTATGTGATATGCGCCCAAGGTGTGGGCAAGGTTGTAAGGAATTTCTAAGGCACAAACAAGTCCTCCTCATAGGGTGAAATGCGCCCTCAAAGCAAAGGGTGGAGAATATCGAAAAGCTTCTAAGTGTTGGCGGATTTCCTTCTCCACCCCCTAAATGTGCCCTTAGGTGGAAGTTGACCCATGAATATGCGCCCTTGTCTGTGGAGGAAATAGTATAAGATTGCTAGGGCGTGGGAATGCCTAAGGTTTGAAATAGAAGCATGACAGGTGAAATGCGCCCTTCAGGGGTAGGTTGATTAAAATAGATTTTCTAAGGCATTTTCTAAGGTAAAATGAGAAATATGCCTAAGGAAGAGGTATTATTAAAATTTCTTATGCAAGGTGAGATGCGCCCAGATGCAGGAAATAATTTCTTCAGGAAAGCAAGAAAGATGCCAAGGCAGGAGAATGAAAGCTACAGGTGTGAAGTACGTCCGGAATTAAAAGTTGAATCAACCTTAGCAATTTTTATTATTTTTCAAAAATAATAAAAAATTAAACTTACCCCTTCGTCTGGATACATATGAAAATGAGGATTTTTGAGGGGAAATTTCTTCTAGGTATCGGACATTTCTTACTGGGAGATGATTTAAATCTTTTCCACACCTTGCTCGTGTTGTTTCGACAGAAATTTTAGCCTAGCGCCTATTGATGAATTTCCTAGGTGAAAATAAAATTTCTAAGGCAGAGAAATGTTTTTACAAAAAAATGCCTTGGCTGGTGATGTCAAAATGAGCGCCTAGATTATAGTGGATGAAATTTATAAAGCAGACAAAATTGTCTAAGGAAAGGGAAAATAGAACAACAAGGGGTCAAATACACTCACAAGGAAGAGATGAAATTTGTCTAAGGCATGGAGGAATTCGAAGATGAAATGAAGCTCGAACATCAAGCGTTCGAGTGCGTCCTCAGGGTGAAATAATTTCTAAGGCACAAACTCCAGGCACAAGGTGGTGGATGCGCCCTTGAAGAAGACTTCATGAAATGAACACCATGCACCCATGATGAAAGTTTGCTAGAAAAGTGATGACTTTTATCAAATCTGGAGGTCAAGCAGACCTTGGAAGTCAGAACGTGAAAATTAGATAAGTAAAGTGAATTTATATTATAAGCATTTTGACGCTCTTCTTTCTGTTTTGCAGGATGAACACCGGAGCCAGAGCGTGAGGACTTGAGGTGATGAAGTTGGACAACGTTACAAGTTTGGAAAAAGGAAACGACAGTGAAGATTTGTCTAAGGCATTAAGAACGTGATGCAAAAGAGGCTAAATGCGCCCAAGGCAGTGGGCTGGAGAAATATGAAGGTTACGAGGAAGAAGTACGTCCAGGAGTTAAAGCAACAAGAGGACTTAATGGAGAAAAACTTTTTGCAAGGAGGGTTCGAACTGAGTGTTGTGTGCTTACCTCCTCCTAGTGCAACAAAATTGGTAGGCAGAATAGTGGGAACGCGTTTCTGGACGAGAGTCTTCTAGAAGATGGTGATGGGCATTAATTGCTCATAGTGGTTCCTGCAAAGGAGTGGAGAATCTTCTGTGCATTCATTTCCCCACTCCTCTTTTTGGCAGTTTTTAGGGCAAAAACCCTAATTAGGGCATATGTGGCTCGATCTGAGCCCTTTATTGTAATTCAATCTCAGCCGTTCGTTGGACCGGGCCAACTATAAAAGGGGCATCCCCCCTCATTTGTAATCTACTAGACATTAGATCAAGAGTTGAATCAGAGCTAGAGAGTAGAAGGCATATAGCATTTAGTTAGAAGTTAGCTTAGTTGAAAAGGAAAGAAAAGCTTTCCCTTTGAAGGTTTTTGTAAGAAGTTGTTGTGGAAGACTCTCATAATACAAAGAATTTCATTGATCGGTGATTCTCTCTTTTGTTGTGAGTGGTTGACAGGGCTTTTTCGTCTTTTCGATTCAAGTAGATTAGAGTAAAATAGACTTTTATTTTATGCAAGTAGTTGTTAGTCGTGGAATGTGGCATTTAATTTGAGCAAGTCTTCTTTTGTCCATACCACTAGCGAGCTTGCTGATGGTAAGTTCGCCTTGCATGGTCAACTGGAGTATTAGCACTTAACTTCAATTGTGGCTCATATGTCCATATGCATCGTTGTGATGGTATGAACATGTGTCATAATTTGAACACTTTTCTCATCCTTTGAAGATTGCACTGACTTTGTGGAAGTTGTCTGAAGGGGAGGCGAAACAAAGTCTGGTTTGAAGATTGTTTAAGTTGATCCTCACATTCCACCCTTTAGAAGTAGATTGTAGAATTCCTACCCCTATTCCTTTTCAATTCAGTATTTGCCCGGTTAACTTAGGATCAGAGCCTCATTGTCAAATCATTCATGTCTTAATTGCTTCACGAAGTTGAACAATTACGTAAGTCCCCTTGGAATACCTAGCATATTCACATCAACCAATTGAGCCTATTCGCGATAAAAGGAACCTTGGAGTTGAATGCATGAACTTTCACGCAATCTTAGCATGCGGAATACTTTGATCAAGAGAGAATAGAGTGACTGTTGGACATTTTATTCTATGTTGGTGTGGTCATAAAACACCCGTCAACAACACCTTCCTTTGATGACAAACTCATCCACTTGACGTCTCAAGTGTTTGCCGTATGTAATCAACTGATGATGGTTTCTTTCAGCTGGGAGATCCAATAGTCCTTGAGGCAAGGCCGAGGAGTTGGGAGTGTCATGTATCAAACTAGAAATGTACAATTTTAGCTGACGAATTTCAGCCTTTAAGGCTGCTTTGTCTTGTCCATCCTTTGTCATCCTTTCTTTGACGCTCGCTGAGGCGATTCCAAGAAGGTCTGCTTCCACTTGTCGAGTGGTCTTTCCAAGGTTCACCTGTGAAAGCGTGAAATCCTCAACCCTCACATTATGTATGTCTTTATCTTCAGGCGGGGCAGCAGTCTCTATGACAACCTCGTTCTCTGCATTCCTCTCTACATGTGTCTGCTTCTTCAACTTCTTTGCCGACATGTGTTGTGAGACATGGTGGAATTCAGAGAAGTCAAGCTGATAAGAAGGTCTCTCCTTTTTCCTCCCAAGCAAGCTTTCCAGCCAGATAGAATCTCGGCTAGCATCGCTCGGAGGAGGAACATAGGCCCCCTGAATGCTGGAAGAACGAGACTGTGCCGTGGCAATGCCTTGTGGTGGCGAGTCCAAATCAATAGGACTTTGCGACCTCTGTGATGGTGGTGAAGCCGGTGGCTCTGTTTCTATCACAGGCACCGCTTCTGCCGCAACTTCTTCTACAATGGATTCCATCTCTGCAGCGATTATTTCAATCACTGGTTCTGGTGTTGCTGCAACGGTCTCAACTGTTTCAGGTAAATTGGTGGCTGTGTCCACCTGTACCTCTTGCCGGGTTGTGCTGGCAATTCCTTTTCTTCCCCATGTGCTCCCTGACATCCGCATTCCTTCTGGAAGAATGCTCATCTTCTTCTGTCTAGGTTTCCTCCTAGACGAGGAAGGTAGTGTAAACTGAACCGTTGGTGGGTCTGATCGGGGAAGTACTACCTTCCTTGCCTTTTTACTGTCAAGGTAGAGTTGACTGTGTCGAACTACTCTACCCATTCTTTCCTCAATAGACGCACAATCTTTCGCGTACCAGTCTACTTTGCCGAGTGGTTGTGCATCCACTTGACCCGTGAAGAAGGAAGATCGAATGACTTATTCTTTGTCATTAGATAAGCCCTCGATGTCCTTTGACATGAATTTTGCAATCTGCGAGAGCTTGAATCTGCTGTAGTTCCTTTTTCTCACTTCAAACTCATCCTCGCAGTTGACCCAAAAATCCTCTATGAAAGGTTCATGTGATGATCTTTGCTCAACGTGTGCTGCGAAGATGCCTTTGGGGTCATAGGATGGCCTCCTGTCAATGAGGTACTTGAGATTAAATCTCATTATTTCCTGGCTTATCAACCTGGCATCGGCTGCAGTCCTGCATCTGTAGAATCCCATCTAAAAAGGAAAGTTTGCAGCAGAATTCTTCTTTATGCGAAGGTAAGAGTGAACCTCAGCCAACTGCCTTAGGAATTCCATGAACACTACCCTATCTGAGGGGTAGCGTGGCATCATGGCGGGGTGACCATTGTAGCCATACACGCGTATGTAGGTAAAAGTGGGGAATTGGATGAACCAATCCGCCCAGTCCACCATTGCTGCCTTCGCTGCTGGTGAAATACGAACGTGCATCTTGTGGTCTAGCTCGTGCACGGTGTGCATAGTTGAAATGTCATTTATCTTCTTGAAGTGCCTTTTCGCTAGAGTAAACTCAAGGCGAGGAAAGTATTCTTGGACCTTTTGCACACCCAGGGTTTCCATTGTGTTTAGTGTTCTGAAATCGCCTTGGAAGGCTATCAGGTAGACCAGGTATGAATACATGTGGAAACGGTGCTCTTCTAGAAACCCGGTGAATTGTTGGTGGAGTGTGTCACTGATCAAAGAGGTCCAGTCGTAATGTTCTTTCCCACTAATTATTTTGCCAATAATGTAGAACATCCACGGCTTGAAGGATTTCCCCTCCTCTTGTCCAGTGACTCTGTTGAGTAGGGTGATTAACACTCCGTACTCATCTTTGAATTCTCCTCTCCCAACCAATCTGGGCAAGCTGGTTCTCTTTGTTTTCAACCAATGTTCAACCATTATAAGCGAACACTCATCCTTCGAAGCCTCGAACACCTTTTCGCATTCTGTCACTGATATGACCTTCTTGGTAGGGCATGGTGGAATTGCAAAACAAGTCTCTATGTCCACCGGCTTCAAGCTGCAAATCACCATCTCGTCCACTGACAGGATCTCCCTTGTAGTCGGGTTGTAATGCTTTGTGCAAGCAGTTACAAGCTCGATGCTCTGTAAGGTGATCAGAATAGACGCAACTTGGAATAAACCGGATTCTTCAATGTTTTGCAACGTAATTTGGTTCATGCCCTGCAAGTCTTCAGAATTGACCTCTGAATTTTTCTGCCATAAATCTGTGTCAGTCGTTTTCAGGTAATCATGGTATAAGACTATTTTGGTCTTGTATTGTACCTGAGAGTACTGCATTCTGAAAACCTTGAATATTGACTGGGCACTTGACCCTGTTCTGACACTTTTTTGGAACTACTAAAAATAGCCTCGCTGGGGGTAATTTTTACGAAAAATTCTGAGACATGGGTTTCGTTGAGAATGATTTTCTAAACAAACCCAGATCGTCAGAAATTTAGAAAAATGAGTTTTTCTTTGACATGCAAAAGCCCTTTGGTGGCAGAGGCAACGGGGTACCAGAAAGTGTTTTTTCTCGGAAAAATCTAACACATGGGTTTTGTTCATGCTTCAAAACTAAAGAAACCGAGTTTTGCTTTTCAATATTACGACTTTTTCCGGGAACCCTAAAAAATAGGGCTAGCAAGGCAACTTTTTCTGGAAAAATCTAACATGTGGGTTTTGTTGAAAAAGCTGTGCTGATCATACCCAGTTGGCCAGATCTGTGATTATCTATCGTTTTTTGTGACATGCAAAGAAATATAGACAAAATAAGAGGAAGTAGACAGAAGATGGCTTGGAAGTTATAAACTGCCACTTTGCAATAATCTATCTTTGGAAGCAATCTCCGGGGAAGAATAATTTTACTGCCAATGATCTTCAAAAATATTGAAGATCCGTCCAAAAACTCTGCCAGATCTTGAAAACGTGTTCTCGGGAGCTATTTGATGTTTTATCCTTCAACCTGCAAAAAGAATAATGAAGAATGGGACGCCTAACATGAATATATGATGATTAGGGTTAAGATCCACAAAGTATGGAAGATAACTCATCATTTAGGTATGATTTGGAGTTCCAAAAGGTGATTTCCACTGATTGTGGAGTGTTTGGCCTTTTTGGCTCCAAATTTGCTAACTCAAGTCAACACTTTTTGCTTTGACTTCCTTTAGCCGTCCATCTTTGAAGTTAATCATTTTTATCCATTTTGCAAGCTGAAGTGCTCCCATTTGATCTTTGATTCAGGTTACTCAGTTGATCTCTGGCAGTGGCTGGCAGTTCTGTTGTTGAGGTGGGATCAACATGATGAGATATGCCTAGGAGGGGTTAACTCAGAAAACTGAGTTCAGGCCTCTAGAAAGAAGGGCGCCTTTCCTTGAGAGGGGCGCTTTTGCCAATGCCTTAGTCATTTTTCATTGGCTGTTCTTCATTTTGACCTTTTTAGACCCTCTTTGCTTTGATCTGACGTTCCTGATGTTAGATGAATTAGATGACTCTGCTTGACGATGCATTAGGTAGCCGGCTCGGTCTTGCTCAGGATGACTGACTTCTCAGTTGAAGCTGGCAGGTTTAGGTCCTTCAAACTAAAGGGTGCCCCTGGCCAGCAGGGGCGCTTTTAGCTTTTGATTGAATTTCTTCATGCTGTGAACTGCCTGACTTTGACCTCCTTCATCAGATGTTTGATTTGTCAGAAGTTATTACTGATAGTCCTACTGACGAGATAGGTCATAGCTGAGAAGGTCATCTTGGGAGACAGTGAAGATTCTGGATGAATTTGGATGCCTTCAAGAGAGGGCACTTTTAGCCATGCCTTAGCCATTTTCTGGCTTATCTTTCCAGTTCTTCAATTTTGGCTTTTTCTGCTTGATCTCAACTCGTGATCGTTTGGTGTGTCTTGTGGACTTGCTGTCGGATTGATCATGTAGCTGGGAGGAAGCTGGAAAGATATCATGTATAGAGTTGTTGCTTATGGATTCATTTGGTGCCTGCAACTGAGGGGCGCCCCTGGCCACCCGGGGCGCTTTTACCTTGAAGCTCTCTGATTTGGCATCTTCGTCGTTGATGGATCCTCCATACTTTGTTGACGGTTGGTCAATGATCCCTAAATCAGATGATTTTGCTGATTGTTTTGTTGTCGAGCCAGCATGAGAGTGAAGAGGATGACTGAGTTGAAGATGCCAAATGTTTACATTTGCCCTTTGAGATCCAAGGGCGCCTTTCTTCAAGAGGGGCGCCTTTTTCAATTGTAGACTATGTTTTGCCTTGGTAGACAAAACGTCCATCTTCCAGAGTTAGCCAAATTTTGGCCTTTTCCGTTTTGAGAATCTCCTTCATTGAAATGATAGATTACATACTCTCCGATTATTCTCCGAGTAGCCGAGTAATCTCCAAAAAATTTGCATGCCGAGTAATCTCTGTTTTTACTCTCGGGCAGTATGCATATGGATTTTCTCCTGTCAAATTATCGAGTAATTGCCAGTAGCTCGCAAAAAATCCACAGACTTGGCAAGTTTGTGTGTGTATAAATATGTCTCTGTGTGTATATGCATGCAAACTTGGCATCCTGTGTATGTTTATAGATATGCATGTGTGCATAGTGCAGTCCTGAGTATACATATACATAAATATCCACATACATTTGCCGAGGATTTGCCCAGTTTTCCCTGAGTCAAAATTGTTATACCCAAAATGAAATTTTTGGCATTCTGCTTAAATTGAGCTAACCAACGTAAAAATGCCATCTAAAGTACGTTTTAGGTCAAACCAAATATGAAATCTTTGTGGGTTTCTATCAAGGAACCTATGGTTAAAATTCTGAAAAAATGAAAATTAGGGTTTTACACCCTATTTTTATGGAAACCCTAAAAAATAGGACCTTCCTGGAAATGATTGAAAATAATTCTGATAGGATTAATAGCCTTCACGATCACACTGATCAAGTCAGAATTATCAAAAATTATGTTTTACTCTGGTGGGTCTATTTCTATTTTTCAGGAACAAAGTTAGGAGCTCCGTAGCCATTAATGGCAGATTGGCCAGTACCAGGTGCTGAAAGCTAAACCTCAAAAGCTTCAACGAAGAAACCATGGCGGAAAAGGATGAAAATGATGACGTTCAACGAAGGAGATTCTCAAAATGGAAAAGGCCAAAATTTGGCTAAGTCTGGAAGGTGCACGTTTTGTCTACCAAGGCAAAACACAGTCTACAGTGGTTAAAAGCGCCCCTCTTGAAGAAAGGCGCCCTTGGACCTCAGAGGGCAAATCAAATCATCTGGCATTGTCAAAACAGTCATCCTCTTCACTTTCATACTGGCTCGACAACGAAACAATCAGCAAGATCATCTGATTCAGGGATCATTGACCAACCGTCAGCGAAGTATGGAGGATCCATTGACGACAGAAGTGCCAAATCAGAGAGCTTCAAGATAAAAGCGCCCCTGCTGGCCAGGGGCGCCCCTCAGTTGCAGACACCAGATGAATCCAAGAGCTGTAGCTTTATACATGATATCTTTCCAGCTTCCTCCCGGCTACGTGATCAATCTAACAGCAAGTCCATAAGACACACCAGACGATCACGAGATGAGATCAAGCAGAAAAAGCCAAATTTGAAAAACTAGAAAGATAAGCCAGAAAATGGCTAAGGCATGGCTAAAAGCGCCCCTCTCAAGGAAAGGCGCCCTTTCCTAAAGGTATCCAGATTCAGCTGGAATCTTCACTGCCTCCCAGGATGACCTTCTCAGCTATGACCTATCTCGTCAGCGAGACTATCAGCAAGAACTTCCGACAAATCAATCGACTGATGGAGAAGGTCAAAGACTGGCAGTCCACAACCAAGATGAAACCAAGCAAAAGCTAAAAGCGCCCCTGCTGACCAGGGGCGCCCTTTAGTTTGAAGGCCCAAAACTTGCCAGCTTCCACTGAGAAGTCAGGCATCGTGAACAAGACTGAACCGGCTACCCGACGTATCGTCAAGCAGAATCATTTGATTCATCAAACATCGAGAACGTCAGATCAAAGCAAAGAGGGTCTGAAAAGGTCAAAACGAAGAACAAGTCAATGAAAATTGACTAAGGCATTGTCAAAAGCGCCCCTTTCAAGGAAAGGCGCCCTTCTTTCTGGAGACCTAAACTCAGTTTTCTGAGTTAATCTCTCCCAGGCATATCTAATCATACTGATCCCGCCTCGACAACAGAACTGTCGGACACTGCTTGAGATCAACTGAGTAACCTGAATCGAAGATCAAACGGGAGCACTTCAGCTTGCAAAATAGACAAAAATGATCAAACTCAAGGTTGGACGCCTAAAGGAAAGTCAAACAGAAATGTTGACTTGAGTTAGCAAATTTGGAGCCAAAAAAGAGAAAAACACTCCACAATCAGTGGAAATCATCTTTTGGAACTCCAAATCAGGACTGAATGATGAGTTATCTTCCATACTTTGTGGATCTTAACCCTAATTGCCTTATATTCATGCTAGGCGTCCCTTTCCTCATTATTCTTTTTGCAGGTTGAAGGATAAAACATCAAGTAGCTCCCAAGAACAAGTTTTCAAGATCTGGCAGGGGTTTTGAACGGATCTTCAATATTTTTGAAGATCATTGGCAGTAAAAGCATTCTTCTCCCAAGATTGCTTCCAGAGACAGATTATTGCAAAGTGGCAGTTTATAACTTCCAATCCATCTTCTGTCTACTTCCTCTACTTTTGTCTATATTTCTTTTGCATGTCACAGGAAACGACAGATTATCACAGATCTGACCAACTGGGTATGATCAGCACAGCTTTTTCAACAAAACCCACATGGTAGATTTTTTCAGAAAAAGTAGCCCTGCTGCCCCTATTTTTTAGGGTTTCCGAAAAAAGTCATAATATTGAAAAACGGACAAACTGGGTTTGTTTGGCTTTGAAGCACGAACAAAACCCATGTGTTAGATTTTTTCGAGAAAAATCACTTTCTGGTGCCCTTGCTGCCTCTGCCACCGAAGGGCTCTTGCATGTCAAAGAAAAACTCGTTTTTTCGAATTTCTGACGATCTGGGTCTGTTTAGAAAATCATTCTTAACAAAACCCATGTCTCAGAATTTTTCGTAAAAACTACCCCCGGCGAGGCTATTTTTAGCAGTTCCAGAAAAGTGTCAGAACAGGGTCAAGTGCCCAGTCAATATTCAAGGTTTTCAGAATGCAGTACTCTCAGGTACAATACAAGACCAAAACGGTCTTATACCATGATTACCTGAAAACGACTGATACAGACTTATGGCAGAAAAATCCAGAGGTCAGTTCTGAAGACTTGGAGGGCATGAATCAAATCACATTGCAGAACATCGAAGAATCCGGTTTGTTTCAAGCAGCATCTATTCCAATCACCTTACAAAGCATCGAGCTTGTAATTGCTTGCACTAAGCATTACAACCCGACTACAAGAGAGATCCTGTCAGTAGACGGGAGGGTGATTTGCAGCTTGAAGCCGGTAGACATAGAGACTTGTTTTGCAATTCCACCATGCCCTACCAAGAAGGTCATATCAGTGACAGAATGCGAAAAGGCATTCGAGGCTTCGAAGGACAAGTGTTCGCTTATAATGGCTGAACATTGGTTGAAAACGAAGAGAAACAGCTTGCCCAGATTGGTTGGTAGAGGAGAATTCAAAGACGAGTATGGAGTGCTAATCACCCTACTCAGCAGAGTCACTGGACAAGAGGAGGGAAAATCCTTCCAGCCATGGATGTTCTACATTATTGGCAAGATAATCAGCAGAAAAGAACGTTATGACTGGGCCTCCCTGATCAGTGACACACTCTACCAACAATTCACCGGGTTTCTAGAAGAGCACCGTTTCCACATGTGTTCATACCTAGTCTACCTAATAGTCTTCCAAGGCGATTTCAGAACATTAAACACTGTGGGAACCCTGGGTGTGCAAAAGGTACAAGAATACTTTCCTCGCTTGGAGTTCACTCTAGCGGAAAGACATTTCAAAAAGATAAATGACCTTTTTACTATGCACACCGTGCACGAGCTAGACCATGAGATGCACGTGCGTATTTCACCAGCAGCTAAGGCAGCAATGGTGGACTGGGCGGATTGGTTCATACAATTCCCCACTTTCACCTACATACGCGTGTATGGCTATAATGGCCACCCCGCCATGATGCCACGTTACCCCTCAGATAGGGTAGTGTTCATGGAATTCCTGAGGCAATTGGCCGATGTTCACTCTTACCTTCGCGTAAAGAAAAAGGCTGCAGTGAACTTTCCTCTTCAGATGGGACTCTACAGATGCAGAACAGCAGCTGATGCAAGGTTGATAAGCCAAGAAATAGTGAGATTTAATCTCAAGTACCTCATCGACAGGAGGCCATCCTATGACCCCAGAGGCATCTTCGCAGCTCACCTTGAGCAAAGATCATCACATGAACCTTTCATGGAAGATTTTTGGGTCAACTGCGAGGATGAGTTCGAAGTGAGAAGAAGGAACCATAGCAGATTCAAGCTCTCGCAGATTGCAGAATTCATGTCAGAAGACATCGAGGGCTTATCTGAGGACGAAGAAGAAGTTATTCTTTCTTCCTTCTTCACGGGTTTAGTGGATTCACAACCACTCGGCAAAGTAGACTGGTACGCGAAAGAGAGTACGTCTATTGAGGAAAGAACGGGTAGAGTAGTTCGACACAGTCAACTCTACCTGGACAGTAAAAGGACAAGGAAGGTAGTACTTCCCCGATCAGAGCCGCCAGCGGTTCAGTCTACACTACCTTCCACGTCTAGGAGGAAACCCAGACAGAAGAAGATGAGCTTTCCTCCAGAAGGAATGCGGATGTCAGGAAGCACATGGGGGAGAAAAGGAATTGCCAGCACAAGCCGGCAAGAGGTACAGGTGGAGACAGCCACCAATTTGCCTGAGACAGTTGAGACCGCTGCAACTACACAAGAACCAGTGATTGAAATAATCGCTGTAGAGATGGAAACCATTGTAGAAGAAGTTGCAGCAGAAGCGGTGCCAGTGATAGAAACAGAGCCACCAGCTTCACCACCATCACAAAGGTCACAAAGTCCTATTGATTTGGACTCGCCACCACGAGACATTGCCACGGCACAGTCTCGTTCTTCTAGCATTCAGGGGACCTATGTTCCTCCTCCCAGCGATGCTAGCCGAGATTCTATCTGGCTGGAAAGCTCGCTTGGGAGGAAGAGGGAGAGGCCTTCTTATCAGCTTGACTTCTCTGAATTCCATCATGTCCCACAAGACATGCCGGTAAAGAAGTTGAAGAAGCAGACGCATGTAGAAAAGAATGCAGAGAACGAAGTTATCATAGAGACTGCTGCCCCACCTGAAGACAAAGATATACATAATGTGAGGGTTGAGGATTTCACGCTTTCAAAGGTGAACCTTGGAAAGACCACTCGACAGGTGGAGGCAGACCTTCTTGGAATTGCCTCGGCGAGTGTCAAAGAAAGGATGACAAAAGATGGACAAGACAAAGCAGCCTTGAAGGCTGAAATCCGTCAGCTAAAGTTGTACATTTCTAGTTTGATACATGACACTCCAAACTCCTCGGCTTTGCCTCAAGGACTGTTGGATCTCCTAGCTGAAAGAAACCATCATCAGTTGATTACATACGGTAAACACTTGAGACGTCAAGTGGATGAGTTTGTCGTCAAAGGGCGGTGTGTGTTGAGAGAAGCATATCAGCTGAGAGACAGAGCACATGGACTTCGATCAGAAATCCAGAAGTCAGATGTAAAGGCAGCTCAAGAGAGGCCGAGAGAGGAGGTGACAGTTGCTGATTTGCAACGAGCATATGAATCAGTTGTGACCACAGAAAATAAACACCATCTCTTTGAGTGGAAAGAACAGGTGGCATAGAAGGTGAGAGCCTATGATGCCAACTCTGTGGAGCTGATTGACTATAGACGCTTCGTCGCCAATATTATCAACTTCGCAAGAACGTTGGTAATATCCTTCCTTGAGTTAGAATATCAGCGGGAAGGAGGAGAATAGGTGGAACTTGAAACCGTGTAGACACGATTCCAGGATGTCATCCGATCTTCATTCCTTGAAGATCCCAATGGCTGCAAATTAGCCAAAATTGCAGCCATGTCTGTCCAGTTAGATGAAGCAGCTGCCCAATGCATAACCTATCATCAGCAGCTTACGACGGGTGAAGAAATGCTTAGACGCCACATAGTCATCTTGAAGAGCATTAATTGCCCGGAGGCCGAAGAGGTCAATGACTGGATAGAGACTTTGTTGACCAGTGGTGAAGAGGTGTAAAGCACCAAGGGAGGACGTCCTACCCTCCAAATAGCATTAATTATGACTGAAGTCAACTTGATGCCTCTTTCCAAGTTGACTCCAGATCTCCACAGATCATGCATGTCAGATCCCACTAATCTAGGATGTCTATTTGACTCCCACGATTTGTGGATCTCAGATCTCCTCAAAAGGTGGATGTCTATTTGGAGACACATTTGTAACATAAGTTCACTTTTAGTTAGGTGTCAGTCAACTGAGGTAGACTTCCAGTTTGACTTTTGTTTAGTTTCAGTTAACTGAAGTAGATTTCCAGTTAACTGTTTGCTCACCTACTTTTAGACATAAAATAATATCTTGCTGATTGGCAAGAACTGTTTGTTAACTCAAGGAGATTTTAGGGTTGCCTACTCCTTTGAGTTTCTATAAATAAGAGCCTTAGGTTCTTTATTTGTTTAACCTTTATTTACTAGCAAAATTGCTGCGCCACTGTTGCCAGAGTTCGCTTGTTTATATCTGTTCACTCTTGGATGAGAGTTCGTTGGTTGATCGCAATTGTGCATGATTTCGTGCCTTTGCTGTCCCGACCTTTGTAATTCTTTGAAGAACCTTGAAGAAATAAATCAGATGGTGCAAGCTTGATTGATCTAATTATTTGAGTTATTCAAAGTCTTGTTTTTAAATAGTGCATTGTTTCAATCTCCTCCTTGGACAGGTGTCGTCGCCTCCTTGGATATTTTGTCATCGATCATTATCGTTTGATGTTGTTTAATGATCTCTCTTGCAGCCTAGACTTTGGACAGGTGTCGTCACCTCCTCGGGAATCCTGTTAGAAAGGCCATCGTTCCTTGTTGTTTCCAGTGAGCTGCTTCCAAGCCTATACCTCGGATAGGGGTTCCTCCTCCTTGGCAAGTCTCAGATCCAGTTTACCGTAACGAGTGTTTGCTTGTATCGAGCCCTATCTTGGTATATATCCGAAGGTTCAGAGCCTCAGCCATATTCCATTGAGACGGAGGATTCAAGTGATCCAACCATACCATTTCGCTCCTACGCCCTCATGCTCTGTTTATCTTGAGGAGGTAGGATAGTTTAGAAGCTTAGTTAGTCGTAGTTAAGATCTGCGGAAACCAGAGAAAAAGCTTAGCTACGGCGCATTGGTTTATGCACCCTTGTGTCCTACCGCTGAGTAAAAAAGATAGGAAATCTTAGTACACCTTTTTTTTTTACAGTAGAAAATCAGCAAAGAGAGATCTTCCTCTCTATAATCCGAAGAGCATGTACTAACACACTTGCAATAGCTGTCCGTTTCCAATAAGCACTCCAGAGGTGCTAATTGAAACGCCAACAAAAATTTTTGGGCTTGCCGAGTACTCTCCGATTCCGAGTATGTAAACTATGGTTGAAACAACATCTTTTTGACCTTTTCCGCCATGGCTTCTTGGTTGAAGCTTTTGAGGTTTAGCTTTCAGCACTTGGTACTGGCTAATCTGCCATTAATGGCTGCGGAGCTCCTAACTTTGTTCCTGAAAAATAGAAATAGACCCACCAGAGTAAAACATGCATTTTGATAATTCTGACTTGATCAGTGTGATCGTGAAGGCAATTAACCCTATCAGAATTATTTTCAATCATTTCTGGGAAGGTAGGGGCGTAAAACCTTAATTTTCATTTTTTCAGAATTTTAACCATAGGTTCCTTGACAGAAACCCACAAAGACTTCATGTTTGTTTTGACCTAAAACATACTTTCGATGGCATTTTTACATTGTTTAGCTCAATTTAAGCAGAATGCCAAAAATTTCATTTTTGGTATAACAGAGAAGAAGTCGCCTAGATTTGTATATATACAAGGTGAAGATCTTTCATTTAGACATCAATTCATTCTCAATTCAATTCACATCTTCAAGAAGAATTTTACACTTTAGCAGTAGATCATTATTTTGTAGCAGCAAATCGATTTCAAGGAGAAAAACATATTCGATTGTATATTTGCATCTAGGAGAGGTGCTGTTATTCATTGTATCAAATTCGGCCCTATGTTGGGCTTGAGTTGTAAGCAAATTTTTGCTCTTTTTCATTCAATATATAAGAGATATATTTAGTTGGGTTTTTCTCCCTCGAGAAGGAGGGTTTTCCCAATGTAACTTGCTGTGTTCTTTGCTTAGTATGTTGTATTTTTGCTTATTTACATTTCTGGTCGAAAACTAACACAAATGACCCCACGACAGAGTCCCATGACCAAGATCAATTGCAAGCGTGCCACCACTGGCCTGAAATGTTACTTACTAAAAATAGTAAGTAGCAAGGACAAGTCTTGAAACCCATCAGAAAGATTCCCTAACCATCCCGTTAGGCTACGAGAACCATAGGAATAGGCTAACCTTGTTCCTCAAGCCACTGGCTAGGAAGGGGACATTACATCCACTTAAAGTCACTTTATGAATTTTAGTAATTTAATTAAATAACATTACACTTAAAATATGTTGGAATAGATTATATTAAATAATTAAATTATCTCCGACATTAGCCCACGGGAATAAAATAGGCTAATTAATCACTCTTTCTTAGGCATCGAAAGGGGACATTACATTGGATGCCAAGAAAACCCGATATTGAGCTCTCCAAGAATTTGGGAATCCCCTAACCACCTCCAATTAGCCTATGAGAACTTTGGAATAGGCTAATAATAATTGACACAACAACTGACTAGGCTTGAGAAGGGGACATTACAATTCACTATTTAGGGATACTTCCAAATCTTTTTCTTCACTACAAACTTTAAATATGGCTCCATTCTTAACAATAGTGTGATTGGAATAAAAGGGAAAAAAAACTCCTATAAAAGATATAACTCTTTAGCATAGTCTTCTTCAATCCTTCATCAATATGCACCTATGAACTTTATCTAAATCCACCTCCAATTTGACTAGGAAGAAATCTTTCATCTTTGAAGCTAAATAGCCTCAGGGTTTTCATCCTAGGGTTTGAGTTGAACACGTATTCCAAACTTTGCAATGAAAAATAAAAAATGAACAAGATCTCTAATTTCCTTTTTTGTACTCCCTTTTATACTTCGCCTAGGAACTTTCAAGAACTCTTATTTTTGAATTCCATAAAGTGTCCTTTTATTAAAATAATCATCCATTAGGTGCACATAAAGTGACTATTTTTTTTCTTTTTGAACATGACTTAAGTCACTTTATAAAAATCAATTAAATACAAGTTGCCAGCAACATTAATTTAAGCCAACTTAATTTAATTAAATAAATTATTCTCTTTTTAATTCTTCGGATTAGACAATAGGAATAAAATAGGCTAATGGGGCTTCCTCGAACTCCTAGGTCGAAGAAGGGGACATTACACAATAACCTCAGCCGACAATACACATGTGATACTAGCTGATAATAAAAGGAATTAGCAAAGACTCTTGACAACACAAAGCACATGATGAAGGGCAACTCTATTGCTGCAGACATAATGATGCCTAATCAGGACTGCTGAGTGAATATTTCTCACATATGATCGTACTATTGTATATGGCTTATGCTAGAACAATTATCATATGATACAAATTTTTGGTATATTGTTCCTTGGTCTACATGTTTTACCATAGCGAAGCTTGAGTTTCTGTGTGTAGACATATCCTTGGCCACAAATTTTTTATTTTCTGTTCTTATACCTTGGTTTTATCAATAAAAGTATTTTTTCCTATTAGAAAAATGCTACTAGTATGGAACGTATCTAATTCGACAACAGCTAACTCATGATTGAATATATGTCTTGCAGCATCAATTTTCTTTGTTGCTGTTTTATTTCTTGTTTCTTTTTCCCCATGTGAGGGCATGCACAAGAGGGTTGCCAAAATTTTATTGGGTGGGGAAAATTAGTGTATATCAGCTCAAATGCACATTGCAGGATTTGGCTGGAATCGATTTTTTTTTATGCTAGATCAATGCTCTCAAATAAATGATAAAACAGCTAGCCATAGTTGAAGATTTTTAACTGCCCATAGTAATCAAATCCCAAAGAACCATTCATTGTCATTCGTAGTATGTTTGTTTATATCTAATGTTTGAACTAAAATTTAAGTAATCAATGTTTGAACATTTTAAAACCAGGCAGATTGTCATAGCCTATGGACTGCTGAGTGGTAGTACGATTTACTTGTCTACTTGCCTTTGATCATATGCATAAGAGAGATTTCATGTTAAGGGATAACATTTGTCACTTGTTAATCCCTATTGAGTTACACTGAAAGACATCATCTTCCTCAAATGTTTTCATCATATTAGTAACACTTCATGGGAAAAATAATTGGCATTATATGCAAAATGATGATTTTGTAGGAAACATTCTTAAATAATGCAATCAAGAACTACAGCAGTGGTAGTATAAAATTCTGTTAATTGCACTCTATAGAAAATTCTTTGGATAGGAATTCCCATTGGGGCTAATGATGGAAATGAATTCATGGGAAGGGTCTTAGATAAATCATAAGAAAAAGAGTACAATTCCGAAGTTATTCAAAATCCAAAGTGATCAACCTTCTTTTATTATTGCCTTCTGGTTGAACACCAGAATTCATTCTTTGTAATGGAAATGTGCAATAAGAAACATCCTGAAATCTTTCTTCTTGCCCCAGTAAGATTGAAATATCTTCAAGATAATATTTTGTGTGAGGTTTGGAAAAACTTAATCTGAACTTGATTAACACATGCTGTAGGATGAACTTACTAGTAACGAGAACCTTTTCTTTGGGTTGTCTCAAGTACTGCAGAAAATTCCAAAAGACATTGGTAAGTATCAAAATTAAATACGTATCAGTTCTTTTTTATTTTCTTTTATGGTAGAATTATAATGTTGTCCAATTACTTATTGTAAACATTGGGATTGAAACTTAATTTTTATTGTTTTGGGTTTGAGATCGGGTGCTTTGCCACTTTTGCTTCAAACCAAAGAAATTTTCTGTTGAGTCTTCAAAATATACCAGTGGAAGGAGGAGCCAGATGCTTGTGGCTAGTATTGTTCTTCTAAAAGCAGCTTTAGAAGCCTTGCCTCTACTTTCAGAGGTACATGGTATTTGAACTGCTATACACATAATTACATAGCAGTCAGCAAATAGTTAGGGTTTTCATAGAATGTAATTTCTGCTCAATATGTCCCAAAATTGCAGGTTTTGAAGAATGCTAAAAGCTTCCTTCTCTGCAAGATACACAAATCAATTTGTGAAAATGAAAAATATGGCCTTATTAAAACTAGGTATGATATTTATATTTGTTTATAGTGGAGCCCTATCTTTGGCATTGAGCTTAAATGTATTCTCTATATCATTTATATCTTTTTAATTGCAAAGAATAATTAGAAGTAAATATTTTACTTTTCCTAGCTTATCTGTTGTGTTTATGCACTATTTTCTCGTACCTAGCTAATTTTGTACTCACTTCTGATCAAATGAAGTTTTAGTGTGCCTAAGAATAAGAACTTGCAAATGTCTATTCATTCTTTTATGGAAAATAAGGGTGTGGCATTTTTTATACTACTATGCTTATCTTTCTACTTCTACTTTTCATTCTTCATTTGTTATCATTTGAAATTCCATGAATATCAAGAGATCACATAAATTAATTTTAAGAGGCCATATAGTTTTAGGTATGTACACTGGACTTATGAACTAGTTTTGAATATTATAATGAAATTCATATCTTTGTGTGTTGGCATGTAATGACAAACATTTTCCAAGTTGGAAAATCACAATTAGGGCCATCGGTTATTGCAGAATCATTTATATTATGTCTGATCAGTCTAACTTCCTTAATTCATGGCCAAAGCCATTGGTACAGTACATAACATATTTACAGGTCAGACTTTATAATTCTAAATGAGCCTTTTTTAAATAAGATCTATATCTGTAAAATGCAAAACACAGGGCCAACCCCTAAATTATATAGTGTTACCTCATGGGAATAATCACAATGTGTGCGTGATATGCTGTCCTTAGGTTCAGTAAAAGAAGATCAGAGTCAAGCTAAATCCATGCCTTATATTTTTCAGTGCAACTGTTTGAAAATCTTAAACATTGTCATCACGGGTGCTCATGCTTCCATAAACTGCATACACTGAATAAGGTTTGAGCATTCTAAAATATGAAGCTTAAGGTTGTAAGCCATTGTCTACCAGAAAGTCTAACTGTTTTGAAGTTTTTCATTTTTTAAATTGGTTTGCAGGCCACCATATACTGCTGCATGAATTTTTTGGGTGAGCTTCCGGGATAACATTAAAAAGCTCAATGATTTGTATTAATATATCATTGCCCACTTCTTTGCAATTCACATTTGATTCTGTTCAATTTCATCAACTTTTTTCATTACTTACTTCAACATAGACATTAAAGCTGTTTGGTTTTTCTGAATCTGTTGCTGCAATTTCCTAGAGTTGTCCACTACAAGGTCAAGTTTTCAGTTGGGAAGCCATAATAAAAATGATGATCCTTAACATTCTTGTATCCAGGATAGGAGTTTAGTCTCTAGATTATGAGAACTTTCAAAGAATTCCATTTTCTTTTGCTTCTACGTTTCTTTGATTTCTTCATTTTTAATTTTCTTCCACTTTTGCTCTACTCAATCTTGATATTTCATCTTATTTGTTTCCTACTCAAATTTATTTGAATGTCCATAGTGATCCTTCCAGCCAACTAAAATTTCCTATCTGTCCTCTTTTACTCAGATTTTTCTTTGCTTGTGTTTGGATCCCTCTTCCTTTTCCATCCATTCTTTTCACCATGATCTGCATCTTAGTTGTGCCTTTACAAGGGCTATGCATCTCTCTCAATCTTGGAGTAGGAATTCTCCAGATACAATTCTAGGATTTTTCTTCTAAGATGTGCCTCTTTGATGCAGTAATCAAACCGATAGTTGTCTATGATTTGGTGTTTTGGTGTCCCAGCCTGAGGACTGCTGATTGGGCTCAGGTCAAGAGGCTCCAAACTCTCATGCTGCAGCATATGATTCGATGCAAGAAGACAGTTTCTCAGTGCATTTTCCAAGTTGACTTTTGTGGTCATCTTCCTCTGAAAGTGGTGATTATTTAGGTTGTTAGAGATGATATTACCGGTAGCATATCTAATTCTCGTGGACCTTTCCCCCTAACTTCTTAGTCCTAAGCTCACCTTTTATGTTGAAAATTTATTGCCAATCATAGGTTGTATTATCACTTGACTTGATGACGTCCAATATCATTGGTCACATGGATTGAGGATTCGCCTTTGGAAGCTGAGAGTATGATTCCACTAGCTTTGGAGTGTGTTATGTTGATGTTATAGCAGCTTCGGGCTGCACTTCCTTTGCAGAAATACCAAGAAGAAGAACATGAATTAAATAAGTAGCCTTCAGCTATTTAATTCATGGCTACACAATTATTAATGAAAAAGGGCCGACGCTAACATGATTCGCATTTATTAATTGTTGCTTGGGGCCGACCCTAGTTGTATTTATCTTTATTTATGTTTTACTTGAGAAGGCCGACCTACCTTGAAGAGGCGCCTCTCTTGTATATATACAAGGTCACTTTGTCATTGTAAACTCATCCCCATCTCAAGCAAGTTCGCACTATTCTTTATGAGCAGAATTCGCACCTTATAGCAGCAGCTCGGATTCAAGGAGGATTTCATAGTCATTGCATTGTTTGTATTTAGAAGAAGGGCGAATACATTGTATCAAGCATTGGCCATTGTTGGGCCTGAGTTGTAAGCAGATTTCTGCTCTTGTGTTACTTTATATAAGAGAATCATTTGCTGGGTTTTTCTCCCTCAAGAGGAGGGTTTTCCCAGGGTATCTTTGTGTGTTCATTGTCTTATGTGTTGCAATTCTTTTAAGTACTTTATTGATTAATCTGATCTAAGAAACACTAACATGGTATCAGAGTGGGTGTGAAAAAGATCGTGATCAGATTTAGTGGTGATTATTTAGGTTGTTAGAGATGATATTACCGGTAGCATATCTAATTCTCGTGGACCTTTCCCCCTAACTTCTTAGTCCTAAGCTCACCTTTTATGTTGAAAATTTATTGCCAATCATAGGTTGTATTATCACTTGACTTGATGACGTCCAATATCATTGGTCACATGGATTGAGGATTCGCCTTTGGAAGCTGAGAGTATGATTCCACTAGCTTTGGAGTGTGTTAGACCACCATATCCTGCATGAGGATTTGCACAAGACTAATCAGCACTCCTACATAAGATGAGAGTTTTTTGATAATCTTTTCAAAATGATCTATAACAACTAGGAAATGTTCAGTCTTTTTAGCTAAAACAGAGACTAGAAAGAATAAGAACAACCCAAGGATTGAATTAGATTGAAACAAAGACACAAGATGTTATGAGTTAAATATGGAGATTTGCATAGAAAGCTACATAGCCCACATTAATAAAAACTACGATATAAAGCCTGCAATGATTATCAAACTGTATTAAACTCATAAAGACACTTACACAAAACACACAACTTAGCTTGAACAACAATTTTGGCAGCAACTAGATATAAAATTACTGCTGGCTAGAATCTAAGTGCATTAAGCACTTATTTATATGTGTTTACAAAGGTTTCTATGCTTGTGCTATGCAATTTATTCAAGATAAATACAGAAATAAAATACTGAAGTTCAATGCTAAAAATAGTTTTCTTCCACACAATGCAAGCTCAAATTGCCAAGTTGTTTGAAAATATAACATCTGAGTAAACAATTCTCCAAATAGATTTCTACTAAAAATATGAAGTCTCAAATTAAACTTTCTAGGTCATCTAAAAATAACCATCATCCAAAAATAGGTAGCTAAAAATAGCTACTTGGAAAGGTTGACTTGTGAGCTTGGCACAACAATTGCATCTTGATGAACTTGCATTTCCTTTGCAAATTGATCTTTGTTAATAATGTTAAGGGTTATCCCTTCCAAATAAAGATATAAATTAGTGTTGGTGCAAGCTGAAAACAACTTATGACAACCACAAATCTCCAAAATCAGATTTTTATTGGTTGGAGCATAGTTTACATACTCAGAATCGGAGAGTACTCGGCAAGCCCAAAAATTTTGACTCGGGGAAAACTCGGCAAATACTCGGCAAATGTGTGGATATTTATGTATGTGTATACTCAAGACTGCACTGTGCACACATACATATCTATAAACATATACAGGATGGCAAGTTTGCATAAATATACACACATAGACATATTTATACACATACAAACTTGCCAAGTTTGTGGGTTTTTTGTGAGCTATTGGCGATTACTCGATAATTTGACAGGAGAAAATCCATCTGCATACTGCCCGAGAGTAAAAGCAAAAATTACTCGGCGTGCAAATTTTTTGGAGATTACTCGGCTACTCAGAGAGTAATCGGAGAGTATGTAATCTATGGGCTGGAGTATCCAGTCTCTTCAGCTGAAACAATAAACTAACCTTTTCCAATGATTGAATGGTCTGAAAAAGCACATTCTTGCAGCTGTTCAAGTCTGAAATCAATAACATATAATCAAATTTTCTCAAAATCAGCACCCTGGAAGAGGAAAAATTGCTGCAAAACTGAAATATTTTAGTAAAGATACGAAATTTGAATATTCTACCAGCTGAAAATACCTCCCCAATAATCACCAATTGAGCCATGCTCCAATTCTTGATTAAACTTTCTCTCCAGTCTACTTGTAAGTATACAAATGAAATCATATATTGGCTGATGGGAAAGAAAACAACCACATTAATTCTGAAATTTTTATCCATAACCATCCATAGAATATTTTTTTCATCATCCACAACCTCTGCAAGAGATTTCCATAACACCTGTAAGTACTCAAATCTAACTTCTTGGTGGCTGAACTGTATCAAAACAGCAATAAAGAAGTATTTCTGACTTGTAGGTCTTTACATAGCCACTTCTCTGTCACTACCAAACTCTACCACCTTCAATTGATGTTCTCTTGCATGAAAACTAAATGATAAGGCAATATACTTGTAATGTCCCCATTTTTAGCACTACACTTTCCAGTGATTGATAGACTATTCTCGGATGCCCGTAGGCTAGTCAGTGGCAAAATTAGGGTTTCCATTTTAGAGGAGGTTTTGAAGGCTTGCATGCGAGATTTTCTGATGCATGTCTGGTGGAGCTTTCTGCGTTTTTGGAGAGCTTCGAGATGTGGTAACATGCATGACGAGATGTTGACTTGCAATTTTGGCTGTTCCTTGGTTGTTGTAAGAGACCAGGTGTCTCTCAACCCAATCACTGACTGAAACTACTGTGTTTTTGTTTGTTTTCTGAATTTTTTGATTTTTTTGTGGTTTTTGCAGCAAATAAGGATTTGCGATTTTGAGAAATAAATAGAGATAAATTCATAAATAAATAACAAAGCATGAAATGACTCCCAGAACAATGGCAGATGATTTTATTATCATTATTGAGCAACTACAATATTATTCCGGTGACCATAGTTGGAAAACTCGGACTCGCCGCGGACTCGGCAGCCCAAAAATATGACTCGGACTCGGGACTCGGGACGGACTCGGGAAAAGACTCGGCAAGGACTCGGCAAAAAAAAAAACCGTAGTTTTACAAAAAAAAAAGAACAAATTAATGCATTTAGAGAATATAAGAGCTTAATTTGATTATCAAACACTCATAATTCAAAGATTACACATGTCATATGATCATCAAACACTCAATAATTGAAATTTAATCATTCATAGTCATCAAATACTCATAGTTTCACTTTCAATGTATAACATCATAAGTTTATAAATGTTTACATATAATCATGTCAAAAAGAGGAAAACATTAACAACCACATATAATCTACATCTTCCTCTTTCCCCTCCCAATGGTACTCAATTTTGGAGGCCTAGAACTAGAAGGTGCCCGTGTTGTAGTATGCAAACGAGGACTAGGAGATCGAGCAGGGGAAAAATGATATTCAAATGTGTCTTCGTTGTCCTCCATGGCATCCAATCTTGCTGCTTCTTCTTCTTCTGCTGCTGCTCTCTCTAATTCAGCAATATCCTCATCAGTAAGTAAGACATCAGCCTCATCATTTTGTTCATTAATAGTCCATTCACCATATGGATCAATGTCATCCAAGTCGATGGACTCGTGTGAAACACCCTCCACCTTCCTAGTTCGAAGGCGAAGGTTGTACCGAACAAAAACTAAATCATTTAGGCGCTGCTGAGTCAACCTGTTTCTTTTCTTTGTGTGAATGTTTTCAAATAAACTCCAATTGCGTTCACACCCAGAAGCACTGCATGGCTGCGACAAGACACGTATGGCTAGCTTTTGAAGATTTGGTGTGCTAGCACCATAGTTCTCCCACCATAGATCTACAAAAACATGTTTAAAAAATATAAGTATTAAGAAATAAGAATAAAGTAAAAATCTATATGTAAGAATCAAGTTTCTAATTTCAATTTTTACCTGGTTGTTGTTTTCCTCTCCTTTCAATTGCTTGTTGGGAGGAAAAGAGTCTCCCCTCTGCACCCTTGTAGACCTTGAATAGATAAAAGAAAAAGTAAATCAAATATAGAAAATTCATAGATAGTCAAGGCTCAACATTGCAAATTCATAAATAAGATGTAACAAATCTCACCTCCAACTCATCAAGCACCTTATTTCTCAGCTCACTATCAGGCACCATCCTATCAATGCAAGTGACAACACCGTCCATGACCTCCTCATCCGCCTTAAATGAGTCCGAGAAGTAGAACTTCGGATTCAAGAAGTAGGCAAAGGCATGAATCGGCTGGTGGAGTTGGTTTGTCCATCTCCGATCAATGATGCGCCATATGATTTCATATTTTTTTTTGTTGCCGCCATAGTAATGTGATATGGCCTCTTTGGCCCTATCCATGGCCTCATAGATGAAACCCATTGGCATGCCATCTCCATCCACCATACGAAGAACCCTCACCAAAGGCTCTGTCACCTAAAAAAATGAAAACAAATGTTAAATTATAACAAAATTAACCCCTCAAAAAATAAAAAACAGCAAATAGATTATCATGTATAATTTTTTTTGTGTGATTGCTACTTACCCCCATCAGCTCCTCTCCATTTTTGATGAATGTCTCATCAAAAACTATGGTAACAATCCTCTCCCCTTCAGCTCTACTGGAAAATGAGGACTCCTTCCAAGCATCGGACACAAACATTTGCTTGAGATGACCAATGGCACCAAGAATGCTTTGCAATGTGAGGAAGTGGCTAGCAAATCGTGTCACTCCAGGTCGCACAAGGTCCTTGCCATTTGTGAATTTCCTCATCAAAGAAAGCACCCAAGTATGGTTGTAGATAAATTTTGTAACACTTTTTGCATCTTCAACCACTCTTTTGACCCATGAAATCTTCCCAATATCCTCTAACAATAGGTCCAAGCAATGTGCAGCACATGGAGACCATGCAATTGTGGGATACCTCTCCATAAGTAGCCTACCTGCAGCTACATATGCAGCTGCGTTGTCCGTGATAATTTGGACAACATTATCAACTCCAACCTCCTGGACCACCCCATCCAATAGACTGCATAAAGTCTCAGCATTTTTAACTTCATGGGAGGCATCTATTGATTTTAGGAACACCAATCCACCATTTGAGGCCACTAAAAAGTTCAAGAGAGTTCTATTCCGTCCATCTGTCCACCCATCAGATAAAATGTTGCAACCTTTTCTTCGCCAAAATTTCTTTTGCTCATCAACTACAAGCCGTGTATTCTTTACGGATTCCTCTAGCAATGGCCCACTCAAATCTTTAGCTGATGGGGTCTTAAACCCCTTTCCTGCAACTGTAAGGGCGTTCACTAGACCTTCCCAATATGGGCTGCTTGCAACATTGAAAGGTAGATTATTGTAGTACCAAAAGTTTGCAGCAGCCATCCTAGCTTCATGATGCTTTTCCTTATTCCAACCGGTACCTTCAAGTGAAGGTTGTGCTCCTAGAACATTACGTGGAATAAAATAATTTGGTCCTGATGAAGGACCGTGGCCAGCACTAGCAGTAGAATAGGAACCCTCAGGACTCTCACCAAAAGATGAATGTGGAGCACGAACACTTGGACTTGCAGCAGTAGCACCATGAGGCATAGTTGGTGTAGAAGGGGATCCACTCATCATTGATGCTAGGGCATTCTTTGTTTTTTGTCTTTCATCTTTTTTTAGCTCATAGTCAGCAAGAAGGGCCTTTATCTCTCTAATAATCTCAGGAGTAGTTTTAGGGCATCCCTCCACATTTTGCCCAGGTATCCTTGCAAGGTGGTATTTTAACCTGTTTATTCCTCCTGTCATCCATTTTTGACATTCAGTACATGTCACTTCACCTTTTTTGATTCCTGGTATTCCATACTTCCATGCAGGGTCTTTTCTCATTCCCTTTGGATTTGAAGACGACATTGCTGTTTCAAGTTCAACGTGGAAAAAAAAAAATCAGCAAGGGTTTGCAAAAAAATCAGCAAAAAAATGTGATTCAAAGTTTCATTTATTTGCAAAAAAAAAGAATGCAAAACCAAGCTAGAAATAATAGGAATTAGGCTATAATGGCTATTAAGGAAAATAGAAAAAAAATTTGGCAGCATATCCCCTTATTTTTCTTGATTTTTTAAAATTTTGAAAGCAAAAAAACAAAAAAAAAGAAATGTTAGATCACTTACCTGGCTCTATTTTGATCTTTTTAGCTCCTCCTCCTGCCTTCTTTCAAGCTAAAACCAATTTGCAGACCTTAAAAACACCAATCTTCAAGTTAGAAATAACAAAAAATTAAAAAAATGTATGGGTTTTAACCCAGTTTGACGCCCCAGCCGCGGACGAGAGTCTTGGGTCGGGACTCCCGAGTCTGACCTCTGGACTCGGCCCTCCCGAGTCCGTGGCGAGTCGACTTGGCTCAGCCACGGACTCCCAAGTCCGCCGAGTCCGCGGCGAGTCTTGAAGAGTCCGCCAACTCTGCCGGTGACAGAGAACTAAACAGATGATATTATTTTAAAGAACCTGATTATTACTTGCAGCCACCTGGGAGAATGAGTAGAAAGTACGGCCAGCTTGTAGATCCACTTCTCCAACCTCGAAAAGTGTGCAGATGCTTCCAAACCCCTAGGCGCCCAACATGGATGAACCAACAGGCAAGAAATATAGGCATTTTCAACTGGAGAAGGAAATGCGTCCCTGCTGCAGCAAAGTACGGCCTGTTAGCAGTGTTAAATGCAGCCGTACATTTCTTGGGAAGTGCGTCAGATGCTAATAACTACTAATCTTTGAGAAGCGATTCTTCTTGATGAATGATAGAACCAAAATACTGAATAAAAAAATCCACTGTATGCTTTGTATGACTTCTGGATAAAGCCACTCTGATGGACAAGCTTCAACTGGTATTTCACAGCCTCAGTATGCCAGATTCTGAAGAGGGAACGTTCTCCAAAATCAAAAGTCTGCAGAAACCCTTGTTTCACAAACCCCAATGCTCTCAAAGAGAAATAAGACAAATTAGAATAATCATGAATGAATTCGATTTGTCTTTGAGGAAATATATACCTCTTCTCAAAAGTTCGACCCTTTTTTATAAATCATTTAAAATCCATTTAAATGATATAAATTTGCCTCTTTTAGACTTAGGCATTTTATTTAATAAAAGGCGTCCCACTTAAATAAGTAATGAATACTTATTTAATTATAGCATTTCACCTTTATTATAAAGTAGTAAATACTTTATAATTCGCCCTTTAATAAACATTTTAATATTTCATTAAAGTGACTTTATAATATAAAGTCAAATTAATAATCTTTTAAAATAATTATCAAATCCTCTGATAATCACTGTTTGCTCATCAAATCATCCAACTGGGTCGAAATTGAGCTGACCAACTAAAAGAGGTGCCCTGCCAGAAAAGGTAACCCCTATCTGCCTGACTTACTAAAAATAGTAAGTATCTGAAAAACACCCTGTGAGAGTCTGCAAAGGCCCAAACCTAAATCAATTGATGGAGTAAGGTTCCCGAATGTAGGATACTGCCTCAAGTGATCCTCTATACATGTCTGTCAACCTACGAGGATCGGAATGATAGGCTAACCTCTGAACCAGCTGCACTGTCTAGGAAGGGGACATTATAGTCCACCCTCCTTGAAATTGCTTGTCCTCAAGCAATCTCAACTCTGGATGCTGTAAAATCTCCTCAGACTCCCATGTAGCATCCTCAACTGGCAAATCTCTCCACTTGATCAGATATTCCCTGATCACCCGCCTCTGAAGATGTCTCTCTCTAACCTCGAGGATGGCCTCAGGTACTAGTATAAACTTCCCCTCATCATCAAGGGGTGGCAGAACTGGAGAGGGTATCACATGCTGACTCAATGCCTTCTTCAGGCGTGAAACGTGAAACATGTTGTGAACCCTGCTATCCGCTGGTAAGTCCAACTCATATGCAACCTCGCCCACTCGTCTAATGACTCGGAATGGACCATAGTAATGAGGTTTCAATTTCTCTGCACCACTCTTCCGCAGAGTGGACTGTCAGTATGGCTGTAACATGAGATACACCATGTCCCCCGTTGCAAAAGAATGCTCAACCCTTTTTTGATCAACATACTGTTTCTGCTGATTCTGTGCCCGTTGAATATTGTCCCTGAGAGACCTCAAAATATCCTGCTGATCCTGCAACATATACCCTGCGCTGGGCACTCTGCTATCACTCAACACCAAATCCAAAAGGTTGGGCGCCTCGTACTCGTATAATGCCATGAAAGGTGTCATCTGTATAGTCATGTGATGGGTGGAGTTATAACAATACTCCCCAAGGTATATCCACCTCACCCAAGCTTTCTATTGTCTAGCTATATAATTCCGTAAATATCTTTCCACCCACTTATTGACGATCTCTGTCTGCCCATCTGTCTGTGGATGGTAGCTGGTACTCGGTGTCAATTCGGTTCCACAGAGTCTGAACAACTCCTACCAAAAGTTGCTCATGAACCGACTATCTCTATCATTGACTATAGTTCGAGGCAAACCATGGAACCGAAAAACCTCTTTGAAGAAGAGTTCTATAGTCTATGATGCTGTGAATGTAGTGGTGATCGGAAAGAAGTGAGCATATTTTGTCAGCCGATGAACAATCACATAGATACAATCCTTCCCTTGGGCCTTCGGCAAGCCTGTGATAAAATCCATCGATAAACATTCCCACTTCCTCTTTGGTATTCGAAGTGGATGTAGCAAACCAGCAGGATATGTGTGTTCCTGTTTGTTCTACTGGCAAACAGAACACTCTCGTACATACTGTAGCACCTTAGTCTTCAAGCCCTTCCAAGTAACCCACTCCCGTACCAGTTTATATGTTTTAAAATAACCGGGATGGCCTGTCATAGGAGAATCATGAAAGGCTTTTAGAACTATATCCCTCACATCTGAATCAGGAACCAGAAAAATCCGCCCTTTGTAAATGATCAAGTCATTCACAATGGTATATCTACTATCCTGCTCTGTCCCATCAACTATGCTAGAAGCCCATGGGTTCTTAGCATACTCGGCAATAATCCTGTACCTCCAATCCTCAGAGATCTGTGCCATAGCATTCAACTGAGGTCTGCGAGATAATGCATCAGCTACCACATTCTGCTTCCCCTTAATGAAGGTAATATCAAAATCATATGATTGCAATTTGCTGACCCATTTCTGCTGTCTTTCATTCAGGTCTCGCTGCCCAAGGAAGTGTTTCAAGCTATTATGGTATGTACGCACACTGAATTTGCTGCCAACCAGGTATTGCCTGAACTTAGCCAAAGCATGCATAATGGTTAACATCTCCTTGTCATAAATGCTATAGAATCTTTCAGGACCTCTAAGCTTTTTGCTCTCGAAAGCAATAGGGTGTCTCTCCTGCATCAACACGGCACCAATGCCCTCTCTCGAGGCATCACAGAATAAGTCAAACGACTTCGTAAAGTCTGGTAGTGCTAACACTGGACATGAAGTCATGATTACCTTAAACCTGTCAAAGCACTCCTGAGCCTGTGGTGACCAAGCAAAAGCCCCCTTCTTTGTCAAATCGGTAAGGGGTGCAGCGTGTCGTGAGAACCCACTAACAAATCGTCTGTAGAAAGCACACAACCCAATAAATCCTCTGAGCTGGGTAAGGTTCCCTGGAACTGGCCACTCAACTATAGCTCAGACCTTTTCAGGGTCCATATTGACTCCCTTGGCACTGATGATGTGCTCGAGATACAACAACTCAGCCATGCCTAGCTCACACTTGGACTCCTTGGCATACAAGGACTCCTCTGCCAAAATACCCAGTACTGTATCCAAGCGGGCTAAATGCTCCTCCCATGACCTACTGTACACCAGAATGTCATCGAAGAAGACCAATACATATCTTCACAAGTGAGAACTGAAAACTCTGTTCATCGTAGCTTGAAAAGTGGCAGGGGCATTGGTTAAACCGAAAGGCATAACCAAGAACTCAAAATGACCGCAATGGCACCTGAATGCGGTTTTCTCTATGTCCTGCTCCCTCATCCGAATTTGATGGTACCCCGATCTCAAATCAATCTTTGTGAAGAAGATAGCACCATGCAACTCATCAATCAACTCATCAATGCGGGGAATAGGATACTTGTTTTTTATAGTCTTCTTATTGAGCTGACGGTAATCAATACACATCTGTAGTGATCCATCCTTTTTCTTCACCAAAACAATCGATGAAGCAAAAGGTGATTTGCTAGGTCTGATGTGCCCCATAGCCAACAACTCACTGATTGTTTTCTCAATCTCATCCTTGAGGCGTTTCGGATGTCTGTAGGGTTTGATCATAATGGGCTTTGCGCCCTCCTCCAACTCTATAATGTGTTCAGTTCCTCTGTCTGGAGGTCTACCTGGTGGAATATTGTTAAACACTTTAGAGTGTTTAATCCTTATCTCTTGAATGTCGGGATGGTACTCATGCTTTTGTTGTTCCTATTGTGTGGGCATCAACATACATTCAGTAGCCCAATCTACCATATCATGACGAATGAGCCTCTCCATCCGTCTGTGAGATACAACTCTCAAGTTGCTATCCCTGATAGCTTTAATCACATGCGGCTTCCCATTAACTTTAAACTTCATCTCCATATCCCGAAGATTGAGTGTGAACTCACCCAACTCGTGAAGCCATGCCATTCCAAGTACCACATCAGTGTCCCCCATATTAACAACCTAGAATTCAGTCTTGAATTCATAGTTGTTTAATTTCATCGGAAGATCTGCTATTTTCCTGTCACATTTGAGGGCGTACCCATCCGCTACCTTAACTCGAATCCCCTCAAACTCTTCCATCTGAATGCCTCGCTTCTCAACCAAACGTGCATCTATAAAGTTGTGCGTTGCACCTATGTCTAGCAGTGTTATAACTTTTTGACCAGCTAGGAGCCCACATAGTCTAAAGGAGCCATCTCTCTGAAGACTAGTCAAGTGTGCCTCCTGTAGTTTCCTTCCACCATCATGTTCACTATCATTTTCAGACTTTTCATCATCTGAATGCTCTGAATCAGTTTGCTGGTCCGATAGATCAGATTATTCTTCACCCTCATAAAACCACTCCATCTGGTTACTTTTGGCTTTAGGGCGAAGAGGGCATATGTGTTTTTCATCATAAGGTGCCTTGCACCAAAAACACAACTTTTTCTTGCGTAGATCATTTAATGTCTCTCTGTCAAACGGTGGTGCATTACTTCTCCTAGGATCTGGTGGGTCTCTCTTCCTGTCAAAAGGTCTATCTCTATCAAAAGATCTATTCGGCCTTGAGTTTGGCGTGGAACTCGAAGAGAACTTGCTGCGAGGTGCTGCAAGCTCCATGCTACGTGCCTTCCTCATCGCCTCTTGAAGGGTGGGAGGATCAAATGCCTTGACCCAACCTCTCATCGGTTCATATAACCCCTCGGTGAATAGGATAACAAGTCTTCTCTCCGAAATACCTGTTACCATGACTGCAATCTTGTGGAACTCCCCGATATAAGCATCCAAACTACCTGTCTGTCTGAGCTGTGCTAGCTCTTTGAAGTAAAGTTCTGGATCCTTCTTATCAAATCGCTCAATGAGCTTGTTCGTGAACTCTTGGTAAGTAGTGACCTGGTGATGACCCAATGTGTACATACCGTGATGCCACCGATCATGCACCAATCCATCAAGGTGTAATGTGGCGAATTTAATGGCCTCGTCCTCCTGCATAGGTCTCAAAGATAGGTAATTGTCTAATTTCTGTACCCAAGACCTCGCTGAATTTTTATCCGAGCCATCAAAATAAGGCAAGGTGATCTTGCTCACTCCATGTTGAAGATCCTTGTTCACTTGTGGTGGTTGCTGGTATTGGTGTGTCCTGCGCCCAAATCTACCTCCACCCCTAGGCTTATGCACATCCATGAACTCATGAAATGACAACGACTGTCTAATCTCGGGAGCCAAGGTCGAATACTCTCCAAACAATCTAGTAACATCTGCCACTGAAGTACCCAAGGTCGAATACTCTCCAAACAATCTAGTAACATCTGCCACTGAAGTACCATGCTGTGGCTGAAACTCGGTATTGTGACCCTGTTGTTCTGCCTCCAGAGTCGATGGTGCCTCCTGACTGATAAAGGTGGGTTGTCTAGGCCTACGCTCGTGAACAACCGGTGACAGTCGCGGTCGTGCAGACATTTGTGGTTGATCTATACCTCCCGAACCACTCGACTGTCCGATTTGAATATAATGCTGATGGGGCGGCGTGTACTGTCTCATAGTACCTATCAACTGCGACATCATGTCCATCATGTTGTCGTGTCTACTCCTGTATTCTGCCTCTGTCATCTCAACAATTTTCTTTTCTTTCCCTGCATCTCTAGGAATCTCTTGATCCGCCATGAGTGTAGTCACACTGTTTTCGCTGCCACTAGAGCTAAACCTGTGAATACCAAGGATCCCTGATATTGACTCACCTTTTGGAATGGGTGGACCTGTCCAATCCTCAACTCTGCCTATTCCTCTACCCTTACTATAGAAAATAATGTCTCTACTCATGAAAAAACATCTAAAAAGCAAGCTTCAAACTGAAAAAGCACAGGCTGGCAGGACTTCTGTGCTCTGATACCACTGTAGGAGACCAGGTGTCTCTCAACCCAATCACTGATTGAAACTATTGTGTTTTTGTTTGTTTTCTGAATTTTTTGATGTTTTTTGTGGTTTTTGCAGCAAATAAGGATTTGCGATTTTGAGAAATAAATAGAGATAAATTTATAAATAAATAACAAAGCATGAAATGACTCCCAAAACAATGGCAGATGATTTTATTATCATTATTGAGCAACTACAATATTATTCCAGTGACAGAGAACTAAATAGATGATATTATTTTAAAGAACCTGATTATTACTTGCAGCCGCTTGGGAGAATGAGTAGAAAATACGGGCAGCTTGTAGATCCACTTCTCCAACCTCGAAAAGTGTGCAGATGCTTCCAAACCCCTAGGTGCCCAACATGGATGAACCAACATGCAAGAAATATAGGCGTTTTCGATTGGAGAAGGACATGCGTCCCTGCTGCAGCAAAGTACGGCCTGTCAGCAGCATTAAATGTAGTCGTACATTTCTTGGGAAGTGCGCTAGATGCTAATAACTGCTAGTCTCTGAGAAGCGATTCTTCCTGATGAATGATAGAACCAAAATACTGAATAAAAAACTCCACTGTATGCTCTGTATGACTTTTGGATAAAGCCACGCTGATGGACAAGCTTCAACTGGTATTTCACAGCCTCAGTATGCCAGATTCTGAAGAGGGAACGTTCTCCAAAATCAAATGTTTGCAGAAACCCTTGTTTCACAAACCCCAATGCTCTCAGAGAGAAATAAGACAAATTAGAATAATCATGAATGAATTCAATTTGTCTTTGAGGAAATATATACCTCTTCTCAAAAGTTCGACCCTTTTTTATAAATCATTTAAAATCCATTTAAATGATATAAATTCGCCTCTTTTAGACTTAGGCATTTTATTTAATAAAAGGCGTCCCACTTAAATAAGTAATGAATACTTATTTAATTATAGCATTTCACCTTTATTATAAAGTATTAAATACTTTATAATTCGCCCTTTAATAAACATTTTAATATTTCATTAAAGTGACTTTATAATATAAAGTCAAATTAATAATCTTTTAAAATAATTATCAAATCCTCCGATAATCACTGTTTGCTCATCAAATCATCCAACTGGGTCGAAACTGAGCTGACCAACTGAAAAAGGTGCCCTGCTAGAAAAGGTAACCCCTATCTGCCTGACTTACTAAAAATAGTAAGTATCTGAAAAACACCCTGTGAGAGTTTGGAAAGGCCCAAACCTAAATCAATTGATGGAGTAAGGTTCCCGAACGTAGGATACTGCCTCAAGTGATCCTCTATACATGTTTGTCAGCCTACGAGGATCAGAATGATAGGCTAACCTCTGAGCCAGCTGCACTGCCTAGGAAGGGGACATTACAGTTGTTTTGGAGGTTTGCATGTTGGAGTTTTACAATTCTGATTGTGGATTCCTTCTGGGTTTTCAGAGAGCTACGCAGTGGTGTGACATGCAACTGAATCATATAAATTTTTTGGACTTACTATTTTTAGTAAGTATGACGCCTGCTCAGATTGTGGTTAAAATAAGTTTGGAACAACTTACTATTTTTAGCAGTATGCTATTTTTAGTAAGTTCTATTTTTAGCAGTGCTATTTTTAGTAGGGTTTTTGTAATTTAGTTCTATGGCTATATCTGGTGGGTCAGTTTGAGCAGTTTGGTCTCCAACACCCTTGGTGCTATTTTTGGTAGTGCTATTTTTAGCAGCAATTCACCAGTTCTGTGCAAAGGCTATTTTTGTCAGGTGTTCAATAGTTTGATACTATGGCTATATCGGGCAGGGCAGTATATTCTGTTTGGTCTCCAACTTTTGAGGTATTTAATGAGGAGATAATGTTTTAAGTGAAAATAATTCTTTTGCAATAATTGACAACTTCATAAAGGAAATTATTTAAGTGATTTATAATGTTTATTTTCTCTTAACTTATTGGATGCCAATATTATACTTTATTTGCATTTTATAAAGTATATTCCCTTCATGAAAAAGGGACGCTTTGGAGAAGATTTTTGGATAATTATAAAGTATTTTCCTCATATGCTTTTGGATGCCTAAGTGAAGGAGGTAATGAAATACAAATTACAGTTTATTGAAGGTAAATGTGGATTTCACCTTGGGCGCCCTAATTGGAGGGAAAAGGAATTCGAATTTGGGAAGAAGTTATAAATATGAGACTTGGCCTTCATTTGCGGTTATCTATTGTTTATCTTAATGAAATGTTGCTGAAATGGTTTCAGACATATTGCTTCGAGGAATGCATACCTCCTAGCTTATCAGTTTCATACTTGAGAGATAGTACCTAGCTATTGAGACTGCTTCTTCAATCCAGAGGTTGCAGATTGAGCTTCAAGTTGGTTTTTGAGTGATATTTCATATTTTGGAGTTGTTGGTTTGGTGCTTGGCTGAAACACATTTTTACTCGTTGGTCCGCACTCGATTTTTTGTTGATTCTGGGTATTGACCCTATGCTTTAGTCTACCTTGAGTGCCCCTTCTTGCAAACTTTCAGAATTCTTGGTGGGCTCTTGGTTTTTATCTTTCTGGTCGACTTCTCCCAAGTCATACTTTTGCTTGGGAAGTATCAGAAAGTTGTAGAAAAATAAATAACTCTAGTTTGTTACAATCTCTCAGTTCTATCTTGGTCGCCCTTCTCTTATGCTTCATTTTCACTTGGTTTGAGGTAATTTTGAGGTGTTTTGACGAAGTTAAGAGCGTTTTGGTGATTGTAGGGCTTGCTGGTATGAATTTTTGATTGCTGCAATTTTTATATCAGACCTGATATTTCAGTCCTTTCAACCATATTTCATATGCTGGATAGCTTGTACTTGTTTGGAGCTCATTTCCTAACATTCTAGAGTTCATTGGTTATCTATATCTCATTGTATTTACAAATTGTTCTTCATATTGTAATGCTGAATCAGTAGTATTGATCAGCTCTTTACTTTCTGCACTTTACATTTTGTATCCCCACTTTAGTGGAAGAGAATGGCTTCGCTGTCTATTTACTTTTCAGTATCTACTTTCTGTACCGCTCATTGAAAAGCGGAAGGGGTCGTGTTGTGACCTTTTCACACATCGCCCCATTGCAAATGGGGACCCTAGTGGTTTTTCCTCTGGTAGTTTTGCTTCTGAGTTTTGGTCTTTCTGGTGGGGTACTTAGAATTTGAAATTTTGAAGGTCATCCGAGTCAAGAAATGATTGTGAACCCGAATCAATGATAGAACGTTGCCAAAGCGCTTAGAAGGCCTTGTGGATGAAGATCGACTGTCCGTTCAGTCAATTCTGACACTTCCTAAATTTTAGGGTTTCCATCTTGGGCCCCTATTTTTTAGGGACTTTTTTTTGGCATTTTTAGCACATTTTGGGATCCCTATTTTTTAGGGATTATTTTTAGAAATTTTCTATTTTTGGAAAATTTCTATTTTTAGAAAGTTTCTATTTCGGGAAAGTATGCAAGTCATGGCTTCGTAAACATCAACTTCAGAAGGTTGCAAGAGAAAAAATGGGTATAAAATTTGAAAATCTGAAAAAATTCGCCTAAGGCATGGACATGCACAAAGAAGAGAAAATGGTGAAGTGCAAAGGAAGTCTGCCCAACACTTGCAAGAAAAAGATGAAGTCCGCCCAACATATGCAAAAGTGAAAATTGCAAAAAGAAGAGGAAGTCCGCCAAACACTTGCAAGGAGATAGTGAAGCCCGCTCAACACTTGCAAGGAAAAATTGCAAAAGGAAGTTGAAGTCCGCCCCAAGGCAAACATGCAGGAGAGTTGGCAAGTCCGCTCCAGGAAGTTGGGAGATTGCAAATGCAAGTCAAAGTCCGCCCAGCAAGATGAATGGTAAGGTAAATGGCAAGTCCACTCCAAGGAGTTGGGAGATGCAAATTCAAGGCAAAGTCCGCCCCAAGGTAGATGATAAGAAAGTTGGCAAGTTCGCCCAACAATGCAAAGTGCAAAAGGCAAGCAAAGTCCGCCCATGCCATGTGCAAAGTGCAAAGAACACTCAAAGTCCGCCCAACACATAGAAGATTGCAAATGCAAGTCAAAGTCCGCCCAAGGTGAAAATTACAAAAGACACATGAAGTCCGCTCCAAGAAGGTTGGAAAGGGGTGAAATGCAAAGAGGTTCGCTCCAGGATGTTTGGAGGTGGTGAAATTACAAAGGAAAATTCGCCATTTGCTAAAATTTAATGGCAATTGCTAGTGCAAGTCCACCCAAGCATGGTAAAATGAAAAAATTGCACAAGGCAAATATGCCTAGGCCATGTATGTCATGAAAAATACTTGGAAGAGCAAGGATTTAATTGTTTGCCTAGAAAAAATCAAAGATTTAAAAATTTGCTTAAGTCCAGACAATTGGAAATTTAATTGAAAAATCAAATTATATGTCTGGCAAAGGTGAAATTTGCCTGGAGTAAAAAAAAATCTTTTGGCAAGATTAAAATTCGCAGAGGCACAGAGAGATTTAAAAAATTCGAAATTTGCCTTTGGATGAAAAAATAATTAAATATTATTATATAATTATTTTAACGAACGGGTTGGAAACAACACATAAAATATTATTTTAATATTTTATTTTCCAAAACCCATTTAATGAGAAAATTCAAATTTCTCTAGGCAAATTGCTGAGAAAAGAAAGAAGAAAAATAAACTTCACTCGACTGGCGACGAAATTAGAAACTTTCTTTAATGACTTATGCTGAAGATGGAAATTGCCATTCGAAAGACAAGTGCCCGCCGAGTTCAAACTGAATTAATTGGAAACAATTAATTTTTACTAAATGGGTCAATTTTCTTAGCCTTAAATTGGCTTTGCATTTCATTTTCATTCATTCTTTCGAAAGCGAAGTTGAGAAAATTTGTTAAGGCAGAGAAGTTTGTATTTTTTTTTTTAAGTAAAAGGCTGAAAGTGCGAATTTACTTCAGTAGCAGCACAGTTTTCATTGACAGGCAGACTTTACTTCCTCTATTTTTGACGAAGTTTTCTCTTTGCGAGCGATTTAATTCTTTCATTTCCAGCAACGGTTGTTTTCACGAATTAACTTATCGAGTTTGCTGGAATTTATTTATGTATAAATAATTTCTGAATTAAAATATTATTTTTTGCAGATTTATGCTGAACGGCGTAGAATCATCAAAGAAGAAAATGAAGTTTGCAAGCAAAGGTGCGCAACTGGAGTCTAAAATTATCTCCAAATGGAAGAATGTTGCTGACACTGATCTCGGCCATGTTGACTTGGAGAAATTTCGGAAAAGAATGTATGGAAGTGACACACGCATGCCAACTCCAATTGCGCGAAGGATGATGCGAAATGGTATAGTTCAAGCTACAAGATTTCCGCCAGCAGTCGAGTGTCCGGAGTTGATGGTAGAATGCGCCTTGCACTATAATGCTGAAGAAAGACAAATTGAGGCGCCTGATGGCAGAGTATTGGCATACTTTGGCGAGTTGGCTATACAGGAAACATTTGGCATTCCGGCTTACCATCGAACGTACTACCGGTCGAAGGAGGAAGCGCAGAAATTGTACGAAGATAAACAGACTCTTTGCATGGCCAACATGAACAAGAACTGGCTAAAAACCTAGATGCTCATCCAAGAGATTGCCCAAGATATTACTCAGGCCATTTTTTAAGGAAGAATACAGAGACATAGTCTTGTTGCTGAACAGACTGGTAGGTAGTCGTCAAGGAGCGCTTTTTGAAAGCTAGATGTATTACTTCATTGATGAAGTATCTGCTAGGACAAAAATGTTCAACTGGTCAAGAATGATCAGTGATAGTATTCATGAACAATTGGTCAACCTGGAGAAATCTGAATCCTTTCATATGGGTTCTTACATTGTGTATTCACTTGCTCGTACATACCGATATACCGGTCTAATTTGCAAAGGTGTAGTCGGCAATAACGAAGGGGAGCTCAAAGTTTATAACTGCTATCCTCAATTGCAGTTGAGCGAGAGGTCACATTGGCGTAGGGTACATAACGCTTTTCTCATGTACATCACTCGGGTGTTGTAGGGAGGAACACATCAAAGACTTACACCTGAAGCAAAAAGTTTAATCAGTAAATATGGATCCTGGTTCATCCAGTTTCCAAATTTACGTATATCCGAATACAAGGATTCACGGAATCTCCTTACAGGTTGCCAATCTATCCTACTGACAAGATGATTTCACTAGAAGTAATCAGGCAGCTGGAAACATTCCAGAGTATTCAGTGACCGAAGCAGAAAGCAGCTGTCACGTTTCCCTTGTTCATAGGAGACATGGTAGAATCCTGTCCGTCATCGCAGGCAGCAGATAGTGCCAGGATAGAAATACAGTTATATCCGTTCACCTTGTACAAGTCTAGAGGGGATTTTGATCTACTCAATCATATGGGAATGGTAAACGGAAGGAAATACAAGCATAGAGTTGACCTTGAAGACTTTTGGGCAAATGCTGCTGACGAGTATGAAGTAAGGAGAAGACTTTGGTCAAGGTTATCCTTGAGCATGATCAGGACAATAGAACTTTTCCGTGTGCCTGACCAACTGGATGATGATGGAATGTACATACAGCCAGGATATGATGAAAGATTGCCGCTTCCTCCTGTCAAATGGTCAGAGCCTGAGTTGGGTGATTTAACAACTCTTATGAGACCAGTAGTCAAGTACTCACAATGGTGGGTAGATCAGCGGGTACAAACGTTGAAGCAACAAGGTGTGCCATTTACCTACGATTTAATGGGCGAAGTTGAATCTTGTTCTTCAAATATTGGCGCTTCTCAGGGAGATGAACTGAATGAGCCTACCAATCAGAAGAAGAGGAAAGGTAAAGAAGTGGCAACAAGCGAGAAGCCGATCATGAAGAAGCCTAAGGCCCTTCACTCAGCCGCATCTGGGAATATCAAGCAACTACTGATTATGGAAGAGGAATCATGGGGAAATATAAGAATTCCTTCACCAGTGCTTGAAGGAAACATGGAGCCTATGCAGATAGAGCATGACTTTCACCATTCTCCAACCGGCACAGAGATTTGTGAATCAGATGAGGACTTGAATGACAGGGAAGGCGACTTTCAAGAAGGGATGATTTCAGCCCTAAGGGGGATTCATGAGGACCCACCGGCACAAGAAATCCAAGAGATTCAGGATATTCCGGACTGCGAAGATGATGGAGTCGAGCAGCCTACAATACCAGACTGGCTTAAGGAAAGAATTAAGGTTAAGGTACCAGTTGCAGCACCAGAAGTAGCTGATATTGACAATTTCTTGGCAAGGTTGGAGCAAGTAAATACGAAAAAACCTGCAAGAAATTCTCTACTATTCAAAGAGATGAGACTGGTAACCACACAGTGCAAATTGCAGTCCCGATAGTTGAGAAACCGCAGGATGAAATTACTCCTGCCGATTATGCCATTACTGTAATTGATATTGGTCCATCTACCAAAGGGCAAGAAGTAGAAGATCTGGACAATTCTGTTTCCACCATTAAGTCCAGATTAGAAAAGGAGACTCAGAAGAAAAGGGAATATAAGATGGAGGTTGAGCGCCTGAAGGAGTATATCCGGCATTTGACAAGGCCACTCAACCAAGGCAACCAATCAAACCCTTTGCTCTCAAATGCATCACAAGAACTAGTAGAAAGTCTTGAGAAAGAACTAACTACTGCCAGGGAAACACAAGAATGGATGGCAAGAAAAGAGGGAGAAGTAATGGCATTTGTGGAGAAGTTAGTGCATGCTCATGGGCAAACTTCTTCCCTGCTCACAAGGATTGCAAATTTGATTGAGGCATGGGACGGATTGTAGGACTTGCAAGACAGAATCATTCCTTGCCTTCGTGATATAAGGAAAATTCCTAAGCAAAGGCTGATTAACGAGAAGATTATTGCAGCTGGGGCGGCTTACGACTTCAACAACTGGTATTGCGCATTGGTCTACTGTAGGGAAGTGCTTGAAAAGGTTAAGGCAGAAAGTATCAAGGTCGATGAGCAAGTAAAGAGCATTCAAAATGGCATCTTTCATATGGCTGCAGATATATTGAACCAGGATATTGTTCGAGAAAATGACTTGTGGCTGGATAATATGCAAAGGGAAGTGCAAAAGATTTTCTCCATCATGCCAATTTTGGGTGAAAATCTGACTAAGGCATTTGACCTCTTGACCATCCGTAGTACCTTCTTGCAGCACGAATCAGAAATGGCAGTTGTCTTTGCCGATTGTGCAGACAGTTTGGACCTACTGGAATACAATGTCAGCACCTTGCCAGACATTACCATCGAGGAGATTGGCGCCATTGTGTCTAGGTTTGTCGAACGAAGCATTGCATGAGTGGATAGGGATACAACCGCCAATGGGTGACTCATTTGTCAGTTAACTGGTCGATGTTTTGGTAACCCTAATTAGGGTTTTCTTTGTTCAAATCTGGGCCCTTGATCTTGTTTTAATCTCGGCCATTCAATGTACTTGGGGAATTCTATAAGTACCCTCTCATTTTCATTTGAAACATATCGGAAGAAATCAGAAAAACTATTAGAGGATTAGAGATTAGATTTTTTGAGTTAGAATTAGTTTTTTTTTAGAAGTAAGAGAAGAGTTGTATGAAATTGTTGTGAAAACCATTGTGATAATAAAATTCATAATTGCATGAGTTGCTTTGAAACCTTTATTGTCAAATGGGTGCATGGTTGCATATTTGCTCTTTCTCGTAGGATTGTTATAGATTAAAATTTATTTGTTAGTGGAGTGAAAGATTGATGGTGAGGATTGAAAGTAACTTAGCTCATACTTTTTTCAAATGGATGCTTTTCATTTGATGTGCAAAGTTAGACTAAGCTCTTGATATAAATGCTTTTAAAACGCTTACTTTAAATAATATTGTTCGAATTGATGGTGTTATTTATAGTGAAAAATCTCAAGCATAAATCCCAGAAGATTGCACTTGCTTTCGTGTAGTTGTCGTTTTTCGAGACGAAGCAAAGCATGGTTTCCTTTAAGTTGCATTTGATCTTTACCGTCTCCTAGTTCCTTAGGATTAGCATAAGATTTCTCACCCCTTTCCTTTTTCATTTTTTATCTCCAAAATCAGAAAATCCAAAAAAAAAAAGATACAACACTGCATTCAAACCCTTGCTTTCAAAATGACTTACTGAAGTACTATGCCCCCTTGGGTTACCAGCAAACCTCATACTACCACAGAGCCTATCCGCATCCCAACTTTGGAACATTGGAATTACCTTGTGACCTATCTCGCAATCTTAGCACGAAAGGTGATTTTTATCAAGAGAGGATAGAGCATCTCCGGACACTTTATTCTAGTATGTTCGTGTGTGTCACAAAACACGCATCAACAGGTCGGCTAGCCACCCAAACATTTACTTTCAGTACTTTGTAATTCACTCCCGCTAAAAAGTGGTTGAGTTGCATTTCTCATATTGCTGATCGGATGAGCCATCAATACACTCCCGCTGAATAAGTGGTCGAGTTGCATATTTACTTTCAGCATTGTAATTTCAATTGCAATCCTCCCGCTGAATAAGTGGTTGGATTGATTATTATTTCCTCTCATTGTACTTTCATGCAGTTCTGATTTTATGCTAACGATCCCCTTTCGAGTATGCTCTCACCTTGCCCATATTGGGATTTGGGTTGATCAGAAAGAGAAAGGGTTCCATTCAGTTGGTTTATGGTTTCATTAATGTTAACGGGTGAAATTAGTGTGTTAAAAAAATTGAAAAAATTGGCTAGCACATTTCAATACTCATATTTTTGCTTCCTCAATTTGTTAATCATGAAGACTTCTTTAAAGATACTTAAAATCTTAGCACAGTTCTACGTCTCACAACAATTATGGATTTTCCTACTTCTTGACAAACACATACTTGTGGGATCAAACACCGTACAAGGTTGATATAATACAAAACAAACCTCATCATGAAAGTATACTTTGGCTAGTTTCAAAACATTGCATAACTTGATTTCATACCATGAGTCAACCAACAAAGATGTTATCCAAATGATAAAATTTTCATCCCATGGGGAAACTTCTTCTACCTCATTAATTTCTTCACGAAGTGGCCTTCTAGAACGATTACCAACCAAAATCTTATTATGCTTGATTACATGATTTTGTACATCATTAGGATTAAGTCTCTAGTCTCCATTTAAGGCTTCATGTGAATCAAGAAATTGAACATGAGGGAAATCCCTCTGCACATCTTCAACAATCTTTGGTGGTCTCTTAAGCAAATCACATGGCACCACCTCCTATTTGAACACCATACTTGGATCCCATATCTTGTTATTGTCATCACTTGTGTTAGAAAAATCAAGAAGTGTCTAAATATCCATCACAAAAAGTGGCTTATTAAAACATGACTCTACATCCATCTCAGAAAGTGACTTATAAACAAGTTGATTGTTTTTCCTATCCTCTAGCTCAAACCAACCTTCTTGCTGAAACCTTGTGATGAAGGGTACTCCCCTTACAATCTGAAACTCACAACAACAACAGAGAATTGCACAAACAATATGCAAGAAGGAAACAAATTTTCTATAATCACTGATATGAAAATTAAATTACAACATTACAATTGTCATCATATGGGTGTTCTGATTACATAAATTTGCAAATCAGAGCCACAATCCACTCTGCTTTGCCGCCTCTCTGTATCCCCTATTGACATCCTTTATTCGGAAGGTGTAACCACCCTAGAATCTTCTAGAAAGTGTAACTTCCTCAAGAAAGTTTGAAATTTTATTAATTTTGGTAGTACAACTTCGTAGGGTCATAAATTTTGATTTGATTGTCGGATTTTCATTTATAATACTTTTTCGAAAAGCTCTTGAAAAGGAAAACCCCCCAACAATGGTACAAATAGGTAGACAACTTTCGTTTTCCACTAATTTTCAGGCCCATCCAGAGCCTCTAAGTGCCTCAAAATTGACTTTTAATATTTTGACAGGATTTTCGGAAATTGAAATTTTAATCTCTCAAACAACAAATGATATTGAAGTGATTTCTTCGCCATTGGCTTCAATTTACCATTCCGGAGGTCTGTGTAAGATTTTGCACCCAACTATGCATAAATGCAAACTTACTAAAAATAGTAACCTTGCCAAATTTAGCCTTTATTGAAAAGAAACGACATTTTTTTTTTGGGTGATACAAGATTGCCCTTACACCCTGGATGCTCCTGCATCACCTTGTACATGCAGCTTCTGATTTCTTTGGAAAATATTCTAAATTAAAATCCTCTAGAAAGCTTTCAAGATCTTCAATTACTTGACTGATTTTTTTGCCCTTTCCTCATTGTCTTGCCTTAATTGCATTGCAACATCAAGCTGATTTTTTGCTTCTAGAAGTGTCACTTGGAAACTTTTTAATGAATGCTTTGTTGATTAAGCTGAAAGGTGAGCTCACCAACTTCCTTTTCTTTTCAATGCATCAAGGGTCTCTTTTGCAAACTTGATGGTATGATCCTTGTCTAACTACAATTGTAGGTAATCTTATTTCATTGTTTCCAATGCCTCTTTGATTGTTTGCAAATCAGCAAGGGTAGATCCTCCTTCAATGCCCTTTTGTCTCTTGTCAACTGGGGCTTTTTGAATGATATCTGAACCATGAACTTGTGTGTGTTATCAACTTTTGTCAAGACTTGTACCACTTTATCATCAATGATCAAAAATTGATTCTTCAATACTTGCAATTTCTAGGCCTTTGATTCAAATCAGAAAAGTAACTTTGATCATCACACAATAAAGATTCATGTCTCCCTTCAATTTTTGAATAAGCTTCACTTTCTTTTGAATTATCTTGGAGATACTTCTCATTGGATTTTGTTTGAGAATCAATCTTGAACACTTTTTGCATGGGAAATTCCCACTCAAATTCTGAATTGTCATTACTAGAGCGATGCATGTGCTCATCAATAGTTGCTGTTCTGGATTTTTCAGCTAGCTCAACTTCATCATTGATAGCATCAAAACCTTCAATAGAATCATTTTGGGGATTCACACCACATGCCCCTTGAAATGTGGCATTTTCTATTACACAAGTAGGTTCTGAATGTTCATCTTGTTTGGATTTAAGCTCTACTTCAGAGATTTCTGCTGTGAACTTTCCATCCTCTTCCTCATGCTCCACTATCATATATGGTTTCAAATTTTCTTCACATTGGTTAACAACAATTTCAACTAACATATTTGCAACAGATAAATAATCTTTGTCATCATTCCTCATATTAGCCAATAAAACTGATAAGAGTTGATGAGGGATACTATCACTCTCATTGACCATTAAAGTCATACTTTTCTGCATTGCTGTTACAATATTTTCAGCGTGATAACTTTTGATAGAGGCAAAGAAATAGTGAAACATTTTGAAAATTAGATCATCACAATCAAGGTCAATCATCAACACACAAGATCTAACCTTAGCAACAGTTTCTAGAATTCTTACTCTCTTGGCAAAAAAGAATGTCTAGTATCATCAAAATCATGGAAACTCTCTAGAATCAATTGAAATACTTCCTTCATTGTGTCATCATTGTACAGTACTTCAGGAGCTATAATTCTTGTAATCTCACTAGCACAAGAAGTGATTACAACTCTTACTTCTTCATTTGGGCATCTCATAAGCTCAAGCTTAACCGAAGAATTCATAGGTAGAACCACAAAAAATTTCATCTCCATAGAATGAAGCTGATCTATCATTACTAAACAACTTTCCAATATATCTAGAATGCATAGTAATTCATTTTTTTATAGAGGCAGGTGTTCAAGTCTCTTTCCTACACTAAAAAGATTCTTCCCGATTCTAAAGCCATGATTCACCAAAAGGTAAATACTAAATTTTTGAATCTTCTTGTCACAACTAGATGAAAAGATGAGATTAAAAAAAATCAACTGCTGGAACAATGTTATGCAATTAAAGAATCTGCTACAAGGGTTAGCTTCCCAATAGGTTGGCAAGATCACCAACTCTGCTACCACTATAATATGAAACCCAATTTTCTTGGAAATTTTCACCAACTGAAAGTAAGATGCAATGCGATAAACTTTCCACTTATTCAGTGGGGTGAGAAAATCCAAAACCATCCACTTATTCTATGGGGTGAATTCATACAACAATGAGCAAGGCTAAACACATTGGTGGTACTACCATCCAATGTCTTTCCAAGATACAAGTAAATTGCAAAAAAAATTAACCCAAGATGATAAAATATTGTTGCAACAACTGATATACTGAATTGTCAAATTTGAACATTGCTGCAAGAACATTTACAGGCTCAAATGACTCCAACAATACATATGCTATGAACCCAACCTAAATGTACCTCATATAAAGATGCAATGGTATTGACACAAGCCTGGGAACACTCCGATACAATTGATATCTCTGCCCAGCCAGGTCTGATACAATTGAAACTCTTTGTTATAGGTCTGAACAACCGAGGCAACACTTCAAAACTTCACACAATCAGGCCCAACACTGTAATGTCCCATTTTTGATGGAGGCTAGGAAAAGGCATTCAAGAATGCATTTGATCATGATTGGAGTTTGGCAATTTCGTGAGTCTCCTATGGAGACGAAATTGCAGGAGTTCGATTAATTAGATATATTGCGAGTTTCAGATTGATCTTGTTGCATATTATTGATTGCTTATCGAGATACATCAAATGAGTTTTATTGCGTTGATTGGAAGCCTGGTGCCTAATACTGAATATTAATGCAGGCAAATATTGTTAGATAGGCGTTGCCTTTAATTGGAGATTTGATATATTTATTATGAAGGTAATATTGATTAAGGTGATATTCATTTTTCTATATCGTATTATTCCGACGAAGCTAATCTTATATTCTAGTTTAAGGTATTAATATTATCATCAGAGGCGATTTACGGTGTATTGAAAGGTGACGATTCTTTATATATCTGCCATCAACATTTATAAAGCTGTCTGGGAACCTGAAGGAAAACATCACCCCTATTAATCGATATACTTGCCAACACCAACGTTCAGGAGAAACTACAAACCAAGGTAATATCATATTCCATTCAATGCTGCATTTAATTGGTCGAAAGCTTGAATGAGGTCATCATTTTGATAGAAGAGATTGTCATATATATGGATGTTGAATTGGTCACGATTTAATACTGTCCAACTGATTTATGCAATGGAGTAAGAATTACAATAATGGACGATATGTCTATGAGAATTGCCGCCTTAAGAGGAAATTGCGTGTCTTATTAACTTGAACATCCACACTGGCTGAAGGTAACTGGGGTCTCCTTGATTATTATAAGTGCATCTTCTACAAATTCAGCGCCTATCACCACAGGAGGTTGACGTGGAATTTTGAAGTCAAAACCATTATTATATCTGCTTATCAGGACCTATCTACATGTCTACTCTAATATATCTGGCAAAGGGGATAAATTGAGATAAGTGTTGGCTTTATTTGGAGATTTGTCCTTAGGGGAAAACAGTTAGAACTATCCTATCGGGCCATAGTTTACTTGCTAGATGCATATCGTTCCAGCTGCTACATCGATTGGAGTCACATCCATAGATAGCATATTATAAGTGATTGCCATTATGTTTAAAAGGGATTTGAGGATAAATGAAAATATTTTAAGGTAACAATCTTCATTAAAGTGTGTTAACAATAAGTCATGTATTTTTAAAAGGTTGTCTCTATTCCAAGAGATGCCTCCCTTCATGAAAGGCATAAGGATATAAAAAGAGTTGTGGTATGTGAAGAAGGGGGAGATGGAGAAGATTGTAAATTTATATTCACCAACTCAGATTGGGTGCTCTCAAGAGCCTACAACTTGCCAAATGCGGGTGGCATATTGATCACCCATTACAAGGATAAATGACGCATGAATAATCAGAAATAATCAGATACAACGCCAAGTAGGAATCGCATGAATAGAAGGATCTAATCAGAGACATCAAATAGATAAAGGCATCAGTCTATTACATATTCCATCGCATGAGTATAAAGATCAAATCAGGGATAGTGATCAGATGAAGGTCTAATTCTCTTACACATTCAAGACACATGATTTTAGAGTAATAAATCAGAAACAGCGGTTACCTCTTATTGTCAATTCTTCATTCTTGAATTAATTATCAATTCAGACTTCTATTCAGAATTCATATTAGAAATTGGCATCATAACACCTTCTCCTATAAATATATGAGTAATAGTGTTAATCAGTTAAGGTTAGGGGAAGTCTGCCATAGGTCATTTAACTTATGTAATATTTCAATCTGCATGCATATTACATTCGTAGATGAATTAATGGTAATTGCAGCATGGGCATAAAGAATGTCTTATTCTAGTATATTGACAATATTAAAATATTGTAGAATCTTCAAATTGCAACACACTATTTTCAGTCTTGGACATTGAGTACAACTCTGTGATTCGTTATTATTGAAAACATGTTTACATTGTCAACCCAAACGAACTAAATCATAAAAACTACCAATCTTGGGCAAGGGTTATTGCAAACACATCCATCCATCAACCAAGATTTGAAAAGTTACTCCAAACACACTCAAACTTCCATTAAATACCTTAAACATCATCAAAAACACGCAAAGATGGAATTCAATCATATTGCGGGTCTGGAAATAGGTATTTTTCTGTTGATACTACATGAATTACAGAAGCAAAGTCTATAAACCTCCAACAAACTTCATAAGTCCACCCTACAGTGGATTGGACTGCATTCCCACAACCTAGGCGCCACAAAACAAGCTGAAAAACACTTGGAAAGGGTAGCTCTTCAGACAAGGATTCCCGTGCCCTTCTTCAGCTAGTATGACCTCCATGTGATGAAGTTAAACTCATAAAAACTGAACAGCATCCCATACATTGGTATGGCCTATACATATATAGTTGTTAATTATACAATAATAGGAATATGAAGGATAAATCACCTTAATGTTCAACACTAATGATATTGCCAGGAGAATGGTATGACCAGCTGCAAACAAACTATTCAAAATCACCCTTCATACACACTAAAATATTCTAGAAACACTCAACAAATAATATCAAATATTTGCATCATCAAAACAAATCAAAATTGTCCATGATTGCTACCCAAAAAATGAATCTTTGCTCTATAGCTCACTGGTGATCTTTAAATGAAACCACTCTAACTAGCTAGGGGGATTTTCATCCCTAAAACCAGCGATTTCAAGAGTGTTTTTCGTCCTCAAGAAACTATGGAAGAACTCAGGTTCTCTCCAATAGCAAAAGTAAATGACATAACATGACTAAACTCACAAATGAGCCCTCAACCTCCTTTTATAACATTTTTGGAGGGAAATACCAATTGTAAAATATAATAATTTATTTTCTCTCACAAAGACCTTCTAGGATAATTGATATTATTTTTCATGTGCAAAGTCCCCCAAGCCTAGGCATCCAAATTTAAACACATCTCAATACCTTTCCAATTAGCTATTCTACTAAGTTGTCCTTTTAAAATTTCCAACACTAGACAACTTAAATGAATTAATTAAATAACTCAATAACTTACTCAAGTTGTGGAAAGTATCCAATTGATGTAATTATGCAATTTTGATCATACCACAATGATACTAGAGTCATAATGATGAACCAAAGCAACTAGGTGACTTACTAAAAATAGCTTGCTCCTCCAAGAAGTTTGGAGAGCTCCCAAAAGGTTGGAAATCAATTCTGAAAGCGTTACAAGGCTCACCAAGGCCAACTGAGCTCACTTCCAAGAACCAAAGTCATTGTTTAACCAATGCTGAGCACTCCAAGAAGTTTGGAGTTCTCCCTAGCACACCAATTAGCCTTCAAAAGGACTTTGGAAACTAGCTAATTGCTTACAAATCGATATAGCTTAAAATGGGGACATTACATTGCCAAGGCATAATTAGGTATATATAGGAGCTAGTGGCCAATTATTATCATCATATTGAGTATTGTTTCTTATTGAAGAGTACTGGAGGTTTCCATCTCGAAGTGGCATATTAATATCAACTATATGTAATGTATTTCCTATTATATTCTTCTATTGTGCAAGTTGTTTAATTACAACTTGAGGACAAAAACCCCCTTATCCAATTCGGTGGCAATTCCAATCCAAGATTGCAATTGAGTTTATTGTAACACATACTTTAGATGGAGCAATTTTATGATTGCAAGGAAATCAGCATTTTGTCAATTTTGTTGAATTTGCAGATGTGCTTGCAGCTGCACCTATGTTTGGTGGTATTTGGCACTTCATATTTAAGTCTTTTCCAGCTATTTTTAGTAGGGTTTTTCAACTTCAGCTGCTGCCATTTCATTCGAGCCCAGTGATTAGCATTAGGAGTTTTGCCATCGTCTGGTTTTGGCTTGTGCCACATCCTTTATCAACATTTCTTGAACTTTACTGCTTGCACCAGTATTGTTGGCATTTCAAATAGCACCTCTAGAATGCGTTTTGGAAACAGACAGCTATGTGCAGTAAACTGCTCTTCAAATTAGGAGGGGAAGCTCCCTTTTTTGTTGAGTTTTATAAAGTAAGTAAACTAAAACTAATTTTTGCCTATCTTTTTGATTTAGTTGCGAGAACACAAGGTTATAGAACTCTAGATGTTGCAGCTGAGGTTTTCCCTTTAATGAAACTTGACAACTACAACTTAACTTACGCTAAAACGTTTCTATCCTCTCGAGTAAACGCAAAGCAAGAGAGTCTAGAAATGGACGAGGTTGATTTTCTGACAAAGATACTTGAATAAACTTTCCTCAACATACATCTACTAAATTTCAATGCAGGCTGAAAAAGGAGATCATAAAAGTATTACGGAAATATGAGATTTTATTTCAAGGGCAGCAAAGCAAGCTTCAAGATTTTATTTCCTCTCACTTCTGGCGCAAAACAATAAACTGAAATCTGAGATATTTATATTGAGGGCAGCAAAGCAAGCTTCAAGATTTTATTTACTCAAACTTCTAGCACAAAGATTACAATTTCGGGACAGCAACTTGTAGCAAAATACTTGCAACATGCGATCAACCTGATTATAATTGACACATAACACATGCACTAAACAAGGATTTGCAGCTAAGGAGGCATGCAAACTTACTCTTTACACAAAGTGAACTGACACTAAACGATAACAAACATGAAGGCATAAGCTCAACGATTCTGTTATCACAAGCACGGCTAAACTAAAATGAGCAAAAACACTGCTCTTATTTATAACTAAGCAGAGGAGTAGGGAACCCTAAAATCTCCTTGCTTTTACAACTACTTCTTGCCAACATGCAAGCTTTATTTCTAATTCTAGAAAACATAAAACATCTAAACCTAGAAAGCATCTAAAAACGGAAAGTGCCAACTCATTACAACTTGTTACAGCTGATTTCTTTCTATCCTCAAAGAATGAATAAGAATTGAGACAAGAATAGAAAGAAAGGGTGGAAGAAGCTTCTAGAAGAAAGTAGATTTAAATCTTGATCACATCCGCTAAAAAGCGGGCAACTTCATCTGTGGTGGGAGTGTTGATACTATTAATAAAAATGCCACTTTTCCAAGATTTCTTCGCCATCTGCAATAGATCTCAAGAAATCTTCACTCTCATTGGCTGCTCTCTCGAACTGTATTGACATCATGGAAATCATCTTCATTCTTCCAACACTGCTATCGCTGCCATGCAAGACACTCTGAAACTTTGTTTGGACTACGTCAAGCCCAACGCATGAACCATCCTCAAGGCAATATTGACAAGGAATTGCTGCAACAAATTCTTTGATGAACTTAAGAGTATCAATAACTCTTTGTTTATACACTACAAACTCCTTAGATATTCTAACATATGTATTAACCTTGAAAAGATGACCTTCTTTCCACTCCAAGATCTGTCTTTTGTGTTCTCTTGCCATTGTAGAGCCATAAGCCATCTCTAAATCTGTAATTATGATCTCGTGCATAGGCTTGAACTCGGCTATCAACTGCTCAAAATCCTGGATACCTTGACGTAAGTCATGAGCTTTGTATCTCAACTGGAAGACCTGTGTTAGAATCTCTTTTCCTTTGATGATGAACTCTTCAATCTATTCCTGAGTTTGTTTTCCACAAATAACCAATTCCCTTAACTGCTGCTGATTAGCGGGTGTTTCTAAAACTTGTGGCAACAACTGTGTTGTTTGTGAGTTGCCTTGAATAAGATTTGATATATACAACCGGAGTTGACGATTTTCAGCTTTGAGGGCTGCCTTGTCTTCTCCATCCTTTTGCATTCTTTCTTGAATATTTTCAGTTATCATCTTAAACAAACTCATATCAACATGTCGGGTACTTTTACCAAGGTTTGCTTTAACTATAATGAAATCATCATTATCCACCTCATCCCTGATTTTATCTTCAAGCGACGTAGTTGTCTCCATGACCATTTCACCCTCAAGATTCCTCTCAAAATGCATTTGTTTCTTGGCCTTCTTTTTGGGTGCTTCCTAATATATACTGAGGTCATCATCAATCACTTGATACGAAGGCCTTCTTCTCGTCTTTCCCAAGGAGCTCTCAAGCCAAGATGTGGTATCTCTACTAACATCCAAGGGAGGAATAATTGCAACATTGGCCTCTATCTCCTCGTCTTGTATCAAAGGCTCATCTTGTACTTCTTCTTGAAGTATGGGCTCTAGTGGAGGAACTTCTGTTTCAGCTATAGGCTGCTCTTGTATAACAATTCTTGTGTAGTCCAACCTCCTCTTGGCACTTTTTGCTGATCTACTGCTCTTTGTAACCTCTTGAGATTGAACTTTTTCTTTCATCTTCATTTGAGCTCTTGAAGAAGAAGGAAGAGGTGAATGTTTATTTGGCGGCTTTGCTACCGGAATGGACTTCCTCCTCTTGAGGATTAAGAAAGTCTTGCTGTACTCTACCATTTGTCATGTCCTTTCTTCCACTATAATGCATTATTTGTTAGCCCAATTGACCTGTGGAAGAGGTTGTTGTTCAACCTGATTTCTAGTATAGGCTAGGAGAATTACATCCCCATCATCATCTGGTAACCCTTCAATGTCTTTGGATAAACAATCTTTCATTTGATGAAGAGTGAGCCTACTATTACTTCACCTTCTCACCTCGTACTCGTCTCTGCAATTAGCCCAAAAGTCTTCAAGTGCGGGCACATGAGCATAGTTCTAACCAAGCCGAGTTGCATAGACACCATGGGGATCATATGATCGTCTCTCATTGAAAGGATTGAGACCAAGTTTATCTAACTCATTACCCATTATTTTAGCGTCTGCAGATGATCTGCACCTGTAAATACCTAAAGCAAAAGGAAAGCTGAAGGCTGGTTTCTTTTTGTTGCGCAAGCGAGTGTGAACATCTGATACCTGTTTGAGAAATTACATACACATGACTTCATCTGACAGATACCTCGGCAACATAAGAGGAGCTCCTGAATAATCGTAACCCTTAGGTAAGTGAAAGTGGCAAACTGAATAAACCAATCAACCCATTCTGACATTGCTGCCCTGGCAATAGATGAGATGTGAACATGTAGCTCGTTGTCCAGGTCACGCACTGTGTAGATTAAGAATGCTTCATTCACTCTTTTGCAATGATGTGATGCTGCAATGAACTCCAACTGAGTGTAATAATTGTAGATATGTTGAACATTTAGAGAACCCTTCGTTTTAACCCTTTGAATTTACCTTGATAGGCAACCAAGTAGACTAGGTAGGAGACCATGTGGAATGCATGTCTATTAAAATATTCAGTTATTTGATGGTGAAGGCAATCACTAATCAATCTAGGCCAGTCATAGAACTCTGTCTTCTTCATTATGTGAGGTATCACGTAGAACATCCAAGGCTAAAACTTTGTTGCATCTACTTGACCAGTAATCCGGTTGAGTAGGGTGATTATTATAGCAAATTCATCCTTGAACTCTCCTCTCCCGATGTTCTTTAGCAATGTATTGTATTTATCTTTCAGCCACCTATGTGCAATCTTCTTTCTATACTTTTCTTGATGCTCTTCCCATATCCTTTCACATTCTTCAATGTTGATGGTGACACTTACAGGCCATGGTTGGATGGAGAAGCATTTCTCAATCATGTCTGGCTTTAAGTTGCATATGATTCTTCCATCAAGTGATTGGATTTCCTTTGTGGCTGGATTTTAATGTTTGATACAAGCAATTATGAATTCTAAGCTCTGTATTGAGAAAGGTATGGACCCTGCTGCGAGAAGACCTGAATGGCCAAGATGCCTGATGGTGGTGTTGCCTGCATTTTCCAAAGGACGTATATTGAATACTGGATTAATATGGTGTAAGTCAGTCTCGGTTGTATCTATGAAATCATGGTATAGTGCTGATTTGGTCTTGAACTCTGTAGGAATGTACTCCATTCTGCAAAACTTGAAGATTGACAGTAAACACGCTTAGGTTCTGACAAGTTTTTACAAACTTTCTAATTTTAGCTTGCTGATTTTCCTTCGTCAAACGGATGAAATTTTTTCTGAGATATAGGTTTTGATAAGAATTTCGTTACAAGCCAATCCAGATCGTCCGTTTTTGAAAATTTGAAGTGAAGACTGAAAAAGTAGCAAACCCTAATTTTCTCTGAAAAAAGCAGCAAACCCTAATTTTCTCCAAAAAAAGCAAAAAAAGTTGGCATCTGGGTATTGTTCATGAGTATGTACTGGATGAATCTGGTTGATCAGATTTTGCAAACCCTGGCTTTTGACTGAAAAAGCAACCACTTTAAGTTTCTTTGAAAAAGTTGTGATATGGGTTTTTTCTAGAAGAAGGTTTAGTATAGACCCAAAAGATTAGAAATGGAAGAATTTGAAGTTTTCTCTGACATGCAAAATAAAAGCGATTGTTGCAACCTTGAGAAAATTCTTCAACAATTTGTCTAGAAGATAGAACAAATATACCAGCTTGCTGAAAATTGGTAACAATGGCCTTTCTTCACAAATTTGATGTTCTTGATGGAGAAATATGAAAAAACGAGCTTTCTTTGAGTGCTGATCTGAAAATTTATGAAAAACCAGCAAGTTTAGGTTCTTGAATCTGGAAAAATATATGTTTGAAGTTGCTGCTCTGTTTCTTCTGTAGTATCCCCATTTTCGCCCTACGCTCTTTATTTGGATTTAGCCTATTTCCGGAAATCCGTAGGCTACTTAGATGTGAAAATTAGGGTTTCCTATTTTATAGGGGTTCTAAAGAAGGTTTGCATGAATAAGGATTGCGGATTCTTTCTGGGTTTTTAGAGAGCTTCGCAGTGGTATGACCTGCAAAAGCATTGGGCATCTTTTCAGAATTTACTATTTTTAGTAAGTTCTATTTCTGACAATGCCATCTTGGGCAGTAGCATCAGCAGTCAGTTCAGTTTCCATTTCGGGCAGTGCAGTTTGGAGCACAATTGGCTTTCAGCATTTTGAGGCCATTTTGGTGAAATAATATAATTCAAGGCATTAATGTTTTAATTTGAAGTTGACCCCTTGGCCTAGCTTATTAACTTTAAGTTGTGTTTAAAAGGTGGCCATGAAGGGGGACGCCTTCATGAAGGAATTATTAAACATTTAATGAAGTTTATTTATGCCTTGAAGTGGACGCCTTTTTATGAGGGATTTCATATTTGTGAATTATTAAATATTTCAAAAAGGGAACTTTTGGCGTCTCTTTCTTGGGGGAGTTTTGAGAATGTGGAAAGTCACCTCTTTTTCTATAAAAGAGAAGTTTGCTCCGGCTTTTGGTATCCAATGTTTATGCTATTGTTATGTTGTCAAAATGACAACTTGTTTCTTACTTCGAGGAATGCTGACCTCCTAGGTCAATCCAATTTCGTGTTTGAAAGATAACACCTAGTTGGTTCTTATTACTGCTTCTCATCCAGACTAGCAGATTGAGCCTCACAGTTGAAGTTTTTGGTGATAGTTTCAGTTTTGGAGTTGCTGTTATTGTTATGGCTGATTGGTGTTTTTGCTCACAGCTCTCTTGTTGATTTTATTTCTGTTATGGGTATTTACCCAATATCATTCTATGCCTTAGGCGACCCTCTCCAAGGAGTTGTAGATTTTAATAATAAGTTTCTGATTTTTAAAGGGAAATTCGCCCCTCTTGAAGGCCGTACTTTTCCAGAAATGATGTTGGGATGCGTGCTAAATAAATAAGGGGTTTTTGGTACAGTTTGTGTATTGGAACTTGGGTACCTTTACTCCTACTGGCTGCTGCATTTAGAATCACGTCATTCGGAGGAGGTTTGCTGAAGTTATGAACAATTTAGTGAACCACAGTTGCTGGTAATTCATTTCTAGTTTTGCTGTTTCCATTTCAGACTTGTTTTAGTTTGCTTCTTCTATTTCTCGTCATCAATTTTTGTCTTGTTATGAATTGTAAACACTCTATATTTCTGGTGCTCGAATTGATTTTGAAATCCTTGTAATTTGCAGCTCTCTTTATTTGTAAAAGGTTGTTAACAGTAGTATTATTTCAGTTTATTTATTGCTGCATTATTTTAATAACTTCACATTAAAGCACCCCTGGATGGTATACCGCCAGTGTGGATAATCTGATTGTAATCTCTTTCATGCCCACTTTCAAGTGGTGAATCCCCACTCTTCAGTGGATGCCTGCCGCAGTAGAAGAAGTTTTTAATGTTGTAAACTTTTCCCCCCCACTGTTTGGTGGTAGCGTGGAAAGTTCATTGGCTGGTTATCCGCCTTGTTGTTATTTCAATTCAGCAGTAGTACTCCACCATATGTTAGCACCTCACCTGCAAAGGATCTTGAGTGCACATCTTTGGTGTTGAGTTTAATATCTCTTTCAGTATAATCTCGTACTTGTTGATTCAGTAGATCCTAGGGATCCTCTAACCATATGCTCGCCCCTCCTCCTTAAGTGGTTTTAGGGCGCATTCTTGGTTAGAGTTCTTTTTTCTACGTTTTGGTTATGCTAACCTTAACGGGTGATTGATCTTATTGTAAATGTTCATTAAAAACAAGGAAAAAATTGAGAGAGAATATTTCATCTTCTTGAAGACACATACAAGAAAATATGAAAAATAATAAATAGAGATGTCCTTAAATAAGTTTTTGCTTTGAGAAACAGCTTCTCAAACCCTAATTCTGAAAACCCTAAATTTAGCTCATGCATTTGATTTAAGGCATTTTTTCCTTCTTTGAAATTTCAAAAAATTTCTCTAAGGCATGAGAAGTTGGGCGCCCTTTTTGAGGTATGGCGCCCAGTCTCTCCAGACTTAGCCATTTTTTCACCGTTTTCACATTCTGCTCAATTTTCAACCCGTCTCTCGGCTTCCAGATTGATCCGACGAACGAACTGAAAATTTCATTACGGAGCCAGATTGAATTTAGCGACATTGTTCTGGAGACGTCATCTGCCAGAAACTTCTTTTGACCCTTCGAATTGTCAGCTGCCTATCTCTAACAGGGGCACCTATTTTGTTCAGTTTGAGCCTTTTTCATGATTTTGAAAGCCTTGCTTGTCTTCTGACCTTCAGATGATTTCACGATTTCGGGCGTTGTACTGATCAGATTGACTGACTGACGGATTCACTGGATAGCTAATAAGATTTTGGAAGGGGTCTTCTGTATACCTGATCTCCAAAAACTGACTTTTGATGGCTCTAAAGTCTAAACCCTAGGCGCCCTTCTCCTTCAAGGGCGCCCATCTCCTCCAGACAGTTTTTATTTTGAATTTTCCACTATTGCTTCCAACTTCTATCGTTTTATACACTTTTTCTCCTTTGTTTGGCTTGCGACATCTGATGGCTACTAACTCTGACTGACGAACTGATGAATGCGTTGGATAGCTTGACCCAGTCTGACGATATTGTGTTGGAGGTACCTTTTGCAATTATCATCATTTAACACCTCAAAAGCTTGGGTGCCCTTTTCCTTCAAGGGTGCCCATTTCCTCTAGGCTTAGCCATTTTTGATGATCTTTTGTCTTTAGAGTTCTGAAACACCTCTCTCCGTGACCTCTGTTTGATTTGAGATTCTGGTTGACCGGTTGATCGGATGTTCGTGCTGACTGATTCATTGCGGGGCCAGGATGACTCTGAGCAACGTTGACCTAGAGGCAGAAACCCTAATTCTGAATTTTAACCTCTTGAAAAAGCTGGGTGCCTTTCTCCTTCAAGGGCGCCCATGGCTGGCAGAGTTAACCATTTTAATGTAATTTTCAAATTTTCACCTTGTTTAACGTGCCTTCCTTGTTTTTGACTACTGGAAACAAAAATATTCTAAGGCATTGAAGTATGGGCACCCTTCTTGACTGGAGGTGCCTGGATTCACCAGTGTTAGCCAAATTTTTGCCTTTTCTAACTTTTTCAGCTTCTACAATCTATTCTTTGTTCTTCGTGCACATTACTCGTTGATAGCCTCTGTTTGATGCTCGAACATCTGATTCTGACACCTAGCAGCTGATTGACCTCGATTGATGACCTTGGATCTTCAAAAAAGCTTCTAAAAAAGCAAAATAGACCCAGTAGGGTAAAATTGATGTTTTTGTGATTTTGACTACACCAGCCTGATGAGCAAGTATTTTAAGCCAATCAAAATCAGTCTTAACCCTAAAAGCCAAACTTTCGTTTTTTAGAATTTTTCTATTTTAGAAAATTTTACAAGTATCCATTTCTTAAGAAACCCAAAAAAGCCTAGAAAAAGTTTCTATTTTAGAAAACTGCTAAAAATAGAATTTTTTCTAAAATTTAGGGATGAAAAACTGAAATCTGGGTATCGTAGGTTTGATCGTTTTGAACTGACCTAGATTGTTTGATTAGGAAATTTCTAAGTTTAAGACATGCAAACCCCAATTTTGACCTTTTTTGATAGATTTAACAGTATTTTGACTCATTTCTTCGAAATGCCTAAGTGTAGCGAAAATTTTAATTTGGGGTACAACAAGTATTAGGGCTGATATATCAGCCCTTGCACCATCATTTGGAGCTTATTCTACTACCATATAGGCTGTATGGATGCCTGTAAGTAGGAACACTTATTATTACATTGTATCAGATTGTTATTGCTTTAGTTTCTATCATTTTCTTCTCTCTAACACTAGTTTAATCATTGTTGATTAAGAGATTAACTAGCCGCTTAGATCGTATGCTACTTAGATCCAATTATTTTATTTAATGTTTAGAAGTTTCCTTGATCATTTGAATCAAAATAATTTACTTTCTATTCAAGATATTTTTATTCTCATTTACCATCATTATTGATCCATTATCAGATCTGAGGTTTCCTCTATTTAATTAACATCAATGATTGATGAAATGTGCTAGTCAATTTATCTTTGAATTTTCACAGTCACAACAAGCACTAAACCAATTGATTAGTTTTAGCTCCAAAATAATAAGCAAACTAAAAAAACACTCAACACCAAGAATGTGCCCTACAACCTGATGTGGTTGAGGGGCTAGCATATGGTGGAGGCTAATGCTCAGTTACTAAAAGTAAGTTACAGCTGAAAGTAATGAGGCGGTGAACCAACAATGAACAATTTCCACACTTCCACTTATTCAGTGGGGGGAAAAAGAAACAAAACAAACTAATTCATCTGCTGTGGCAAGCATCCACTTGTGAGTGGGAATTCACCACTTTTCAGTGGGTACAAATGAGAGATTATTGAGTTATTTTTCCACATTGGCGGTAAACCATCTAGGGGTTACAAATATGAAAAATTAAGCACAAATAAGCAGTAAAGAATGACTGAAACAATACTACTGTTAACAATCTTACAATGTAAAGAACTACTGCAAATTACAAGTGATTACAATAGAATTGAAGCACAAGAAATAGATGGTCACCCACTCTAGAATTATCTCAATTATTGAAGGAATAAACTGAAATCAAGACTGAAATTTTTCTGATATAAAATCAGCAAACTGAAAGTTTGAACCAACAACCTAAGAATCACCAAAAATGCTAAAAACTCCATCAAACTTCAAAGTCACACTTCAAACTGAACTTACAATTACCATAGGCCAAGGCAAGAAGCTCCAAACTCGAATGACACTCCAAAACAACCACATTATATGAAGCACGAATCCCAAGATAAGCTGCCAAGAAAAGTACGACCTTTCTAAAAAATCAGAAACTCCATAATAAAATCTTCTCTTTTGCGATTTGAGTCGCCTCTATCATAGATGCATGTAGCATCAATACCCATAAGCAAATTAAAATCATCCAAGGAGCTGTATGCAAAATTGACTTTCAGCCATGGTATAATCAGCAACATCAAAATCTGATAAACTCCACAATTCTTCAACTTTTAAGCTCAATCTACTAGTCTGGATGAGAAGCAGCCTAGAAAACCAACTAGGTGTTATCTTTCAAATACGAAATTGGATTAAAACTAGGAGGTAAGCATCCCTCAAAGTAAAATCAAGTTGTCATTCCGACAGCATAACAATAGCATAAACATTGGATGAGAAATGCTGGAGAAAACACTCTCTTTTATAGAATTGAAGGTGACTTTTCAAATTCCATAACCCCTCCAAGAAAGGGATGCCCCTTCACCTGTTTGAAATATTGAAATTTAAAAAAACACTTTATTCCATCTTATTTAGGTGTCCTAACTTCATGGCACAATAAACATTATAAAATATCAATTAATTCCTCCATGAGGCATCCACCCTTTATGTCTACTTTTAAACACAACTTCAAGTCATAACACTAGGCCAAGGGGTCAATTTAAAAATATAATATTAATGACTTGAATTAACTTATTTTTCCAATATTTCACTTTAGAAGTCAAAACCAAACATACTCAACTGCTCCAACTAAAATGGAGAACTTACTGAGATGTTGTCAATAGGACCATTGCCAACATTAGAACTTACTAAAAGTAGTAAATTCTGATAAATGCCAAAAACTTCCAAACGATGGAAATCCTAGTTTCACCTTGACAAGCCTATGGGCCTCTGGAATAGGCTGGCAAACAAAGAAGAGTGTATGGCTAAAAATGGGGACATTACAATCTGCCCTTCCCAAAATTTCTTGTCCTCAAGCAATACCACAACACTCCAAACTGATCCCACCAAATCAAATAGGATCCCGTGGTCCCATGTCCATCTCTAAAAAGTTCCACCATGCTGATGCTGCTCTACTCTGATCATACAAATGTAGTCATTGCACCAGAACAACACAAACTGTTCCTGCAGCCTCAAAGAGACAACATGCCAAAAGTTCAAACTGAACATGGAAGGATTTGAATGAAAATCTAATAGCATCTCTTGCCCAATAAACTCTGAGGAATTAACATTTGCAATGTCAATGTCAATCACCATTCTGAGAACAAAGAAGAATAATTTAAACAACTCAAAAATATTCTCATCAACATCACTCCTCAAAGCATCAAATCGAATCACAACAACAAATGTGACTCCTTCATAGCTATTTGCAAAGGAAAAAATAACTCTTTGCAAAGTCATAGCAACTGCATCCTCAAACCTCCTCAAGGATGTATAATGCCTCCTCTGAGTAATTCTGACATATTCAAGAAAATCTCTGAAAACTTCCACCAATCTCTCCCCCAAAGTCTCAAAAAGTTGAACCAAATCAAGCAAAGGTTCGCTGCCCCAAACACTAGTGCAAGAGATTGAACAAAGATGATCACTGGAAAAGAATTTGAACATCATTTAAAATTGATCCGAATCATAATGAAACATCATTTCCCACTTTAGAGGCCATAAAACCTCAATGAAAAGAGATTGTGAAGAGAAAAAATGAGTGTACCAACTGTCCATGAAGTCTGAAATAAACCAATTAAAGTCTGATTTAAGGAAAATCAGCATACAAGGAGTTGAACAGCTGCTGCAACTTTGGGAATCAGTGTTCATATTATGACAATTGTTCATGCCCCAGGCTGGAAATATTCCCTCAAGGAACTCCAACCCATTATTAATTCATCTTTTGTTTGAAGCATCTCTCCAATCCATCAATGGATGAACCAAAGGAACCATCAAATGTTTGGTAAAAATAGGGGCAGCATCAAAGACTCTGAAAATTGGATCATTATCTCTTCAAAGATTCCTCTTTCTACTAATAACAATCTCCATCAAGCCATGCTAAGGATTCCAAACATGGATACCCAACTGAAAATGTTCTCCAATGCACCGGAAAAAGTACACAACATTTCTCCAAGTGCTAATCGAAGCAAAAAGCAAATTCAAGAAGCTAGTGTCTTCTTTGATTAACCCATGTAGCCCATCCATGAAAACATCAACATCAATGGAGCACGAAACAAATGTTGTTCTCAATTCCCATTCCCCCAAAGGACTAGGATGAGCCAAAACATCACTCAACCCAAGAGATAGATTGTCAAGAAAGTAAATAATCTGTTTTGGTCCATCTTTCTTCCAAACTTCATGATTAATAAGTCTGGAATCTTCACTCTTTGCTGCTGCAATGGAGTTACCAGCAGCTACCAAGACTTGTTTTATTGACACCTTGAAGCCAGCGATGAAGAAATCTCCTTGAGTCCACACTTCTCATGTGAAGACTTCATCCTTGAATCCACTTATGCTTTCATTATCAAAATTCCCTTGATGATTACTACTCACAAAACATGGCAAACCCTCATAGAAATTATCTATCACCTTATGATTAACCAAATCATTTGAAGATAATGGATTGTTGTTCTCAACAATATTTTCTTCTTCCCTTTCCTTGGTGTCTTCATAGAATTCAAGCTCATCTTTTTCAACTTGTGGATACCTATCATTAGTTGCCGACCCACAAAGTGTAGCATGTTGAATACCACATTCATTATCCGTCAAAACATGTATCTCATAGCTGCAAACTATTCCTTCTTGTGGCAAAGTCTCTTCCCAACTCAAGAGTTCACATTTTTGATGTACTTCCCAATCACCATCAACATATGGGATCACCTTGGTATTATGCAATGTTTCATCATTATGGAGTTCATTTATTCCTTCAACTATTTGCTTGATCTCCATAATCCTTGTATTAGCTTCTTGTTCCTTAAGTGTGGCTGCAATAGGTGATTGATTTTCTGTTTTGCATAATGAATGATGAGCTAAGGTAAGATCAAGGCAAAGCCTATCAAACTCTTTCTCCTTCTCCTGGTAGCCGCCATAAGTCTCCTCTGCAAACTTAATAGTATTATCTCTATCTGTGAGCAAGTGCAAATAATCTGACTTAATGGATTCCAATGCCTCTTTGATAGATTGCATCTTGGAAAGAGAGTTTCCATGTTTAACTCCATTTAGTTTCTCTTCAAATTGAAACTTCTAGCAGAGCTCTTCAATGAAGTGGTATGTGCTATCAAATCTTGACAACACTTTAACAATCTTCTCTTCTGAAACCAATAAATTATCCTTCAAATTTTGCAGCTCTTTAGGCCCTTGATCATGATCAGCAAAGAGGCTTTTCTCTTCAAACATCAACTTTTCTGATTTGCTTTCATTGGCAAGATTTTCAAAACCAGCGCCTTTACTAACCTCTTCACTGCATAACTCTTGAATAGAAGGCTTGTTAGCAACTTCTTCAAGCAAATTAGTATTTTCATCTTTACTTTTCAAGTTCTCGTACTCTTCTTGTGTGTCAATGTGAAAGGCACCCAAACCATTTTCTGACTTTAAAACATTCTTCTCTTCAACATAAGAATTCACATTCTCATTAGCTTTTTCTGCAACTTCTCCTCCAATGATCACTTCATTGCTTGCAATGCAAACTGAACTTGAAACTTCATCTAGATCAAAAGGAAATGTATCAAGGAAATGTATCCCACTTCGGTTCATTATCATATCTTGGTGCCATCACGCCCGGATCCCAAATTTGAATGATTTGATTATATTGATCAATAGGAAATAGATCATTATGATCCTCTTGGATTGTCGACTCATTGAATGAGTCACTCGTCATTCCACTCAAACTGAAATCTTCATCAATAACTTCCTCCAAGAGCTTAGTTTGATGATCAAGCTCAATACTGCCTTTGCCACCATCATCATACTGGTAATAAGAGTCATCAAAGCTGGCTGCTTTGATTATTTTATCATTTTTATCTTCAACAAACCCATCATGAATAAGTATGTTGCTGATTTCTTCATTAGCAGCCCAATGAATACCAAAGAGGTCTCCTTGGCTACTTGTCAAAAGTTTATCTTGTGAAAACTCTTGAGAGGTTTGAACAGCAGCAAGAGGGGAATATTGAATAATCTTTCACCAAATCCTTAACAAGAAGAGGTATTAACACATCGTAATCACCACCAACATCATCACCATCGTAATGATCATAAGCTGGTTCAAAGACACCATTAGTAACTTCTTCATCTTGCTCTTCTTCAACGAACTCATCCCACACAACAGTACTTCCATCATCTTCTGTGAAGCCATTTGTCTCAAAATCTTCATCTGTTGAATCTTTATTGGGACTCAAGACTGCTGTTATGTTCTTCGTACCCAAACAATCTTCATTTTTTCCCAACTCATGCAAGTCTACGGGTGTATTTTGAGATTCTAACTTAATCTCCTCATTTGCCAAGGTATCTTCGTCAAGCGCACTATCATTTGGAAGCAAAACGTGCACCTTGCTCGTGTCTTCTTCAGCACTAGTTGACTGATTATCCTTTTCAATTTGCTTACATGTAGGCTTCAAGCCACAAGCAAATACTTTTGCTTCTTCCTTCCTTAATTCTTCAACCATGGCATGTTCTGCTTCTCTTTTAATTTTTTTCTTGATGTAGTTGAACACACCCAATTTTCCAGGTTTCACAGCTACCACACAATTCAAATATGTGTCAAAAGACACATTGTTCTTAAACTCATCTGTCATGCTTTGATATTTTACACGGAATACAGAAGCATCATGTTCACATTCCCTCTTAAATTGTTCAACATATCTAATGAAGTCCATTGTGGCAACACTAATTTTTCTGTTCTCCCAACAGGATGGCAAGAACTTCTGCTCTGATACCATTGAAATGTGCTAGTCAATTTATCTTTGAATTTTCACAATCACAACCAACACTAAGCCAACTGATTAGTGTTAGCTCTAAAATAATAAGCAAATTGAAAAAACACTCAACACTAAGAATGTGCCCTAAAACCCGATGTGGGTGAGGAGCTAGCATATGGTGGAGGATAATGCTCAATAACTGAAAGTAAGTTACAGCTGAAAGTAATGAGGCGGTGAACAAGCCATGAACAATTTCCACACTTTCACTTATTCAGTGGGGGGAAAAAAGAAACAAAGCAAACTAATTCATCCATTGCAGCAGGCATCCACTTGTGAGCGGGAATTCACCACTTTTCAGTGGGTAGAAATGAGAGATTATTGATTTCTTTTTCCACACTGGCGGTAAACCATCCAGGGGTTACAAATATGAAAAATTAAGCACAAGTAAGCAGTAAAGAATGACTGAAACAGTACTACTATTAACAGTCTTACAGTGTAAAGAACTACTACAAATTACAAGTGATTACAATAGAATTGAAGCACAAGAAATAGATGTGTTGACGTGTTTTTTATGACAACACCAACACAGAATAAAATGTCCAACGGTCACTCTATTCCCTCTTGATCAAAGTATTCCGCATGCTAAGATTGCGTGAAAGTTCATGCGTTCAACTCCAAGGTTCCTTTTATTGCAAATAGACTCAGTTGGTTGATGTGAATATGCTGGGTATTCCAAGGGGACTTACGTAATTGTTCGACTTCGAAGAAAGGATTTTCAAATTTTGGGAGATCTGTCAATGAAGCTCGGGTTCTTAAACTAACCGGATAATGCTGAATGTAAAAGGATATAAGGATTAGAGATGCTACCATCTACTCCTAAAGGGTGGAGGACGAGGATCGACTTAAACAATCTTCAAACCAGACTTTGCTTCGTCTCCCTTCGGACAACTCTGACAAAGTTGGTGCAATCTTCAAAGGATGAGTAAGATATTCAAATCATGATTCAACATGTGCATTCCGTCACAACGATTTAAATGAACACGCAAATCACGACCGAAGTTAGGTACTGATATTCCAGTTGACCACACAAGGCGAACTTACCATCAGCAAACCCGCTAGTGGTATGGATGAAAGAAGATATGCTCAAACCACAACGCCACACTCCACAATTAACAATTACTTGCATAAAATAAAGTCTACTCTATTCTATCAATTTGAATTGGAAAGACGAAAAGGTCTTGCTAGCTATTCATAACAAAAGATAGAACCACCATGCAATGATAAACCTTTGTATTATGAGAGTTTTCCACAACAACCTCTTACAAAACTTTCAAAGGGAAAGTTTTCTTTCCTTTTCAAACTACGCTATCTTGTAAGCTAACTTTCTATCTATTATAACTTTTGTCCTCTACTCTCGATCTAATATCTACTAAGTTACAAATGAGGGGGGATGCCCCTTTTATAGTTGGCCCAGTCCAACGGACGACTTAGATTGAATTACAATAAAGGGCTCCGATCGAGCCACATATGCCCTAATTAGGGTTCTTGCCCTAAAAACCGCCACAGAGAGGAGTGGGGCAATGAATGCACAGAATATTCTCCACTCCTCTGCAGGAATTGTTATCTGCAATTAATGCCCACTTTCTTCCTCTAGAAGATTCTCGTCTAGAAACGCGTTCCCACTGTTCTTCTCTGCCAATTCTGTTGCGTTAGGAGGAGAGTGAAAGTCTCTAAGATCGTCTCTGCAGATAATAAAATTGAAAGGATTTGACGTTAAGCCCTCCTATTGCTTTGACTCTTGGACGCATTTCTTCTTTGTGACTTTCACATTTCTCTAGCCCACTACCTTGGGCTCATTTGCCTCTTTTGCATCACGTTCTTAGTGTCTTAGCCAAATCTTCACTGTCATTTCTTCTTTCCCAAGTTGCAATGTTGTCTAACTCCATCAAGTCCTCACGCCTTGGCTTCAACGTTTATCCTGCAAAACAAAAGAAGAGCATCAGAACACTTTATAATCTAAATTCACTTTACTTACCTCATTCCCACGTTCTGACTTCCAAGGTCTACTTGATGTCTGATAAAATTCATCATTTTCTAGCAAACTTTTATCATGGGCCCATTGTGCTAGGGCGCATGCCATCTTGTTGTTTTCATTCTCCCGCTTTAGCAATTTCATTCACTTGCCTTATCCACCTTCCTTTAGGAGCTTGGTGACTTAGATAAAATTCCACTCGTCTTGAGCTTGAATGCACTGGACCCACTCTGCTTTCCTTTTCCATGCCTTAGAAAATTTATCCCTCAGAGCCTTAGGAAATTTGTTAAACGGGTGCCAGGCCGAAATCTCTGCCGAAACAACACGAGCAAGGTGTGGAAGAACCTCAAATCATCTCCCAGTGAGAAATATCCAATACCCAGAAGAAATTTCCCCTCAGAAATCATAATTTCCATGTGTATCCAGACGAAGGGGTAAGTTCAATTTTTATTAAAAATTACTAAGTTTTGTTTCATCTTGATTCTGGGTGCACTTCACACTTGCAGCCTCAATTTTTAAATCCTGGTGTTCCTCATATTTTTCCGAAGAATTTCCTCCAGCTTTTATCACCTTGCATTTGGAAAGATTAATATTAATACCTCCTCTAGGTGCATCCCTTGTCCTTGCCCTTGCCTTAGAAAATAAAAATGTCTTCAACTCCATCTTGGGCGCACTTCACAAGGCCTAGTTTATTTTATCCACCTTAGAAATTTCCTTCAAGTCTTAGCCACTTAACTTCTACCTTGAGGGCGCATTTAGCTAGGCAAGCTTCAATTTTAATGCCTTAGGCATTTTTCCTATCATCTATCAATCTCCCCAAGGTTTGGGCGTATTTTGCCTAGGGAGTTTTTATCTCCTTGCCTTAGAAAATATTTGAAGTCATCTTGTTTCACCTTGAGGGCGCAAATTTCCATGTCCCCTTTCATTTCATGGGCGCATTTCACCTTTGGAGATTTCATTCTCTAAAGTGGGCGCATTTAGGCATGTCTACTTTTACTTTCATACTTAGAATATTTTCACATCATTTCTTGGCAACTTTGGGTGCATTTTAGTTGGGTGGCTTTTGTTTTTGTCTTAGAATATTTTCGGCCTTCTACTCACCTTTGCTGGGCGCCTTTCCACCTTTGAGCTTTCATTTTTCTTTTTGTGACTTAGAATACTTTCAACCCTCACTTCCCTCATGGGCGCATATAGAAGGGTATGCCGCCATTTTCATGACTTAGATAATTTCTAAGTCCCACTCTCCTCATTCTTGGCGCATCCAGCATGTGGCATTCTCATTTGTAATGCCTTAGGCGTTTTTTGCTCTTTCAGCAACCTTGGGCGCATTTCCACATGCAAGCTTCCATTTTGTGACTTAGAAAATTTCCATGCCTTCATTCCTTGCTTGGGCGCATTTTAGGGGGGCTACTTCCATTTCCATGCCTTAGAATTTTTTTTATGACTTTCCTCTATGACCTCGGCGCATTTGAGGGGGTGAGAAGGAATTTGCAAACACTTAGAGACTTTTTTAAACATCCTCCATGCTGAAGGTGCATTTCACCCTTGATGCTTTCGTTTTCTTGCCTTAGAAATTTTCTTTGAAGTCTCCATATAGGCTGCTTGAAGTGGGCGCATTTTGCCTAGGGAGCTTTCATTTGTGCCTTGGAAACTTTTTCAAACACCCCAACTTACCTTGGGCGCATTTGGAGGGTCAAGCTTCCATTTTAAACTTAGAAACTTTTTCAAACTTCTTGCTTCTCATCTTGGGCGCATTTTTACCCATGCACTTCCATTCTTCAAGACTTAGAAATTTTTTCTAAGACTCATGCTTACCTTGATGTGGGCGCATTTCCACTAGCATGCTTCCATTTTGAGTTGAGGGCGCCTTCTGATGGTGGAGCTTTTGTTTTATACTTAGAATATTTTGACCTCTTTAGCCTGCCTTCACATTCTATTTTTAGTAAGTCTCTGCTATTTTGACCTGCACAGCCCCGTCTGTCATGCATGTTACACCATGTGACCTCCTTTGCTTGGTGGACTCGTTTTCGCCTGTTCTACATGCCAACTTGCTATTTATAGTAAGCCCTTGACTTTCTGACTTCCACTGCTCCGTTTGACTTGAATTTTTTGCCAAGTGGTCCTCATCACTTGATGAACCTGTTCACACTTGCCCCTCGTGTTGACCTGCTATTTATAGCCTTGTTCTGGAGATGACTTACTATAAATAGTAAGTACCCGGATTATGCCCAAATTTTACCAATAGATTGCCTGAAGGATGCTGATCGCAGTGGGATACCTTCGTTTCTCAAAGTTTTGGCCTTTTACCCTACTTTTTAGGCATCGAAGATGGAAACCCTAATCTAACTTGCATGTGGCTCAAATGACCTTAGTTTGACTTGATTTTTGTCGCCTGCTGCTCTGCTCGTGAAACTGAAGTGTCGGGGAGCTGCTGGAGTGAACCTGCTAAAAATAGTAAGTGTCCGGAAAGTGGTCAATCGGACGTCGGATGAGTTCGCATGTTACACCGCCCGCGAGATCTCAAAAAACCCAGAAAAACCCAAAAAATTGGTCTGCATGCGGGCACTGGCTAAAAATAGTAAGTCCTTGAAATTTGATCTTCTCTGCTTGCATGTCATATCGTTGTGAAGCTCTCGCAAAATCCACATGGAATATCCGGACATGCATTAAAGAACTTTGCATGCAAACCCTAAAAATAGCCTCCGAAGGCTGAACTCCGAAAGTCACCATCTCGGTTTGCATGTTACACCATCGCGAAGGTCTAGAAAAACCCAGATCAATTCTCCTGTCATTTATCGGAGAATTGTATGTTGAAGCCCTGAAAATAGCTCGTGAAGGCAGAACTGCTAAAAATAGTCAGTTGTCTGAATCAGCTCAAATTTCATGTGCAGGCCCTTGGAAGCTGCCTGAAGGTGTTGAAGTAGTTAGAATCCTAAAATCCTGATGAAAAGCTCATAGATTGAACACTTACTAAAACTAGTAAGTCATCAAAACATGATGAAAATTCAGTGGGAGCCTGTTGGAAGCCTTCTGAAAGCAATGTTAAGCTCAGCTGTCAATTTACCAACTTGATTTAATTTCAATCCAACTTGAAGAACGAAACCCTAATTTCACAGATTCACTTCAGACTTAACCAAAATTTCAAATTAGGTCAAAGAACGGGGACATCCCCGGAAGGACAAAAGATCAGAGAGAGAGAGACGCAAAACAAAAGCCAAAAGACCAAAATGGAGCAAAATTAGGGGGTCCCCATCTAGCATGGGGTGATGTGTGAAAAGGTCACAACAAGATGGTCACCCACTCTAGAATTATCTCAATTATTGAAGGAATAAACTGAAATCAAGACTGAAATAATTCTGATATAAAATCAGCAAACTGAAAGTTTGAACCAACAACCTAAGAATCACCAAAAATGCTAAAAACTCCATCAAACTTCAAAGTCACACTTCAAACTGAACTTACAATTACCATAGGCCAAGGCGAGCAACTCCAAACTCAAATTAGACTCCAAAACAGCCACATTATATGAAGCACGAATCCCAAGACAAGCTACTAGGAAAAGTACGACACTAGGAAAGGTACGAACTTTCTAAAAAATCAGACACTCCATAATAAAATCTGCTCTTTTGCGATTTGAGTCGCCCCTATCATAGAAGCATGTAGCATTAATACCCATAAGCAAATTAAAATCATCCAAGGAGCTGTATGCAAAATCGACTTTCAGCCATGGTATAATCAGCAACATCAAAATCTGATAAACTCCACAATTCTTCAACTCTTAAGCTCAATCTGCTAGTCTGGATGAGAAGTAGCTTGGAAAACCAACTAGGTGTTATCTTTCAAACACAAAATTGGATTAAAACTAGGAGGTAAGCATCCCTCGGAGTAAAATCAAGTTGTCATTCCGACAGCATAACAATAGCATAAACATTGGATGAGAAATGCTGGAGCAAACACTCTCTTTTATAGAATTGAGGGTGACTTCTCAAATTCCATAACTCCTCCAAAAAAGGGATGCCCTTTCACCTTTTTGAAATATTGAAATTTAAAAAACACTTTATTCCATCTTATTTAGGCGTCCAAACTTCATGGCACAATAAACATTATAAAATATCAATTAATTCCTCCATGAGGCATCTACCCTTTATGTCCACCTTTAAACACAACTTCAAGTCATAACACTAGGCCAAGGGGTCAATTTAAAAATATAACATTAATGACTTGAATTAACTTACTTCTCCAATATTTCACCTCAGAAGTCCAAACCAAACATACTCAACTGCTCCAACTGAAATGGAGAACTTATTGAGATGCTGTCAACAGGACCACTGGCAAAATTAGAACTTACTAAAAATAGTAAATTCTGAGAAATGCCAAAAACCTCCAAACTATGGAAACCCTTATTTCACCTTGACAAGCCTATGGGACTCTTGAATAGGCTGGCAAACACAAAAGAGTGTATGGCTAAAAATGGGGACATTACAATTGATGGATCTGCTAGCTAATCACTGTTGTTTAATTTAATTTCTGAACTTTATTGTAATGATCTAACCCAAATTTCTATACCAAAATATTGTAATTTTCACAGTTTATATGGGACATGCATTACGTCAAACAGTCTGTATGCTGCTGATCTGTTTATGTTTCCATAATTTTGTATGATAGGATGTGATATTTATTCATCAAAGTAGCACTCCACAATGTTTAAATTTACTAATAAATTTATTCAGCACCATATAATTCATAATGTAGACATTCAGGTAATATTTATGTGATTTCTTATACTTCTAGATTGATCTAACCACTAAGAGACTTAATCAACACATCAGGGTGCACCATCAACTTATCCATGTCACTAAAGTTGGTCATGTATATGCTTAGCATGATTTTAGAGGGCATAGATTTGAGTGGATGCTACTTCTTATATTGCTACTATGCAAGGATTGTTTGGAGATGCCAAAGAGTGGATATTTTTAGCTACTACTATTTTTATTTGGATTTTGGGGTTTCTTCTATTTTTGGAGTACAATTTTGGAGAAGTTTCTAGATCATCTATTTGAGGGTAAATATTTTAGGTAACCTTCTAGTTTTCTATTTTTTATTGTAGTTATCTTTATCAAAAATCTATTTGAAGTTTTCTGATCATAATTTTAGTTGATGTATTTCAAGACAAATTTGTTTTGGGCTTGGACATTTGTATTTTGGGATTGCTTTGTTTGCAAGCAAAGTATTGATAGCTTAGGAACTCTAGTTTTCTTATTTGATTTTGGTGCAAAATCTTGTAAAAACTCAATAAAAGTGTCATTTACAGTTGAATTTTCAATAGAATTTGGTATGCCTATTTACTACTAAAATTGCTGTGATATTTTGTGAAGTCTTGTATATGTGTGCTTAGGTAAATATAATTGCTTTGTTGAATTTGCAGGCTTTGTAATGCAGGTTTCCATAAAGTAGGTGCTTGTGGCTTTGTATGCAATTCCTTGACTTTTTCATTTACTAAATTGTGTCTTTTGTTCAAATTAATTTTACACTTGTTTTAAATTCATGCTTTTTGGTTTTTGTATTTTGCTGAAAAATGTTAGAATTTATTCTCATTTAAGTTTTCTGTGTTAGGCAAAATAATAAATCTCGTCTTGTGTAGAAGTGCTGAATTGCTGTGACCTAACTTGAAAACAAAAAGGTTTGCTTTTAGTTTGTATTACTGCATGCTCACAGAAATCCATGCTTTTTTTAGGTCTTATTTTTCAATTTTTTGATTAAGGAAATATATCATTTCCTTGACTCTTTGTAAAAGGGATCTTCCCCTATGAATTTGAAGAAAGTTTTAACCTTAAATGCCATTCTGTTTTGTGTTGTACCTCAAGATACAAATTAAAATGCTAATATTTACCAAAATTAAAACATAATAATGAGCATATATACTGACAAAATATGTTTGGTACACACCTTCTATGACATTTCTTTCAACGCCAATGCACTTTTTCCTGATTCAAAATAGAATACCGAAATTAGAAATGTATGCAGCTTTTGGGAATCTTCCACCTTCGATATTGATGTCGCTCAACTATAGTAGCCAATCCAAAAGCATAACTTTTTGTTTTGTACTCACTTATCTTTGCACCAAATTGTAAAACATTGAAATCCAAGCACTCAAATGCTTTGGTCAAACGAATGGTAAGGTAATTTCAGAGTTAAAATCTAGTCATTAAGAAATTAATTTTTAGTATTTATTGGCCATTGGAGAGATTGATTTCCTTGGTTATTTTTTCAATTTTCACTTCTTGAAGAGATGCTTGAATGCATTATTAGTAATAAAATAAAGAAAGTGAATTGCATCTGCTTTGCACCTGATCAGAAACCCTTCAACTGGATTCTTATTTCCAAATTTACACTAGTGCAGCTAAAATATCTGCTAAAAAAATGATTCAATTCATACTGTAGGAAACCATTGTATCATTAATCATTAAACCTCAGTAATGGGAGCATGATTATGCTTTACCTTCATGCTTCCTTTTGGGTTGTGTAAAGTTAAAGAACTTAAATTAGGACTTAAATGTAACATTAAAATGTTTGTATATTCACTAAAAAGATTGATTCTTATCTTGTATGTCAAGATATGGTGCTTATTGGTGAAATATCTCAAATCGATAAAGCTTTCCTTGCCATCTAATTCACTTCTATGTTCTTGGTGGTAATTCATTGATAGGATAGAAGAGGTCATTGATCCAGACGTCTGTAATGCAAGGGCACCTTTTTTCATGCGCACACAACAATGTTTTGCTGTCAAGTCTGGATTAGATGGATTTCTTGATGTAGCAAGAAAATCTTTTTGTGATACAAGTGAAGGTGCATTCTCATGTAGCCTTTCTTCATCAGCAAGTCACCTTACCCATATTCCTAGATTTTAATTCTGGAAGACAAATTTCATGTTGGAATGGAATGGCAGCCATACATGCTCTCGCAAAAAAATACCGCGAAGATATGAAATTGCCAAACTTGAAGATCCCCTTTAACAATCGACAAGGTTTCTATATGAGTATACCAGAGAAGGATTTGCCAGAAGGGGGTTTGCCTAAGATATTTATTCAGGTTATCGCCAGGAAGCTTCCAGTTTCATTTTGAAATATAAGAGTTATTTTTATTTATTTTTTAATTATATTGTCTTTTTGTGAAGTCTTCACCGCATCTGGTATTTGAACATGGTGCTGATTGACAGGTTATCAAACAAGGGAAAAACATACATTGTTCTACTCAACAATTGATTTCGGTAAATACTCTATTTTCAATTCATAGTAACTTTACAAATACTCTGAGAATGTATTATTCAGCAGAGATAATTCTCATTTACAATAAATTTTGGTGGGAAACATGTTAAACACTATGAACAAATAAAAGCTGACATGTTGTAGCAGCCATTTACTAATTAATTTAAACATGATGTAACTTAATTTTATACATGATGAAATGGTAACTGCTAGTTTGATAGAAAAAGGATGCCTTGATTTTAAAATATTCCATGGCAGTTGACAGCTACAACTGACACTGTCTGTATTATAATCACTGTCTGTGAATGTAAAACAGCAACATGTGCCACACAGTTCTTGATGCTATAAACCATAAAAAGCTTACAATCATATAGATCATAACAATGTTTTTACAAAATTTTAAGAGAAATTACAGTCGAATGTCAAACATTAATGCAAACAAGAAGTTTTCTCAAATGACTTTAAATAAACAGACATACCTTGCACGAAAAGTACACTTGTATTCTTCTTTTGCTGGTCACGCTTTCACCTAATGACAACCTCTTGCATTCCATTTTTCATTGGCTTAACCACAATAAAAGTGTGACGTTCACACTTAAAAATTAAACTCATTCATGTCTTGTCATGCTTTTCCTCCCACTTGGCCATTTATGTCATGCTTTTGGACTATTTATGTCACCATAAAAGAGCAACACTTCAACTCTTTTCACTTAACATGCTTGTTGCACTTTCTTAAACAATTGCAACTTAAATAGTGCAAAATGCATGTTATTTTGACTTAATTTCTTTCTATGCACCATTCACTTAACTTACTGCCCTATTTGGTGGAGTTTTCCCTTGGTCTCGCCATCATAAAAGTGCAATTTTCAGTTGGTTGATCCATTCCAAAATGTGTGACATAACTTGAGTTTACTTGTGGCATGGTTTTGTGCTTCTTCTACCAGATTTGGCACCTTTCTTGAGTGGCAATGCCAATAGAAAAGTGTGACTTCACTTAACACTTGTATTCTTCTTTTGCTGGCCACACTTTCACCTAATGAAAAAACTTGCATTGCAATTTTTCATTAGCTCAAACACTATAAAAGTGTGACTTTCACACTTACAAACTTAAAATTCATTCACATCTTGTCATCCTTTTTCTCCCGCTTAACATTTAAGTCATGCTTTTGGACTAGTTATGTCACCAGAAAAGTGCAACACTTAAAATTTCACTTAACATGCTGGTCACACTTAACTTTTCACTTAACATGCTGGTCACACTTTTCTTAAAGGATTTCCACCTAAATAGTGCAACATGCATGTTATTTTGACTTAAATTCTTTCTTTTTCAAAGTTGTGATTTCTTGCTTGTTTGAACCATTGTATGTAATGTCCCCGAACCTGATTTGCCCTAGAATTTGCCTACTGATCATAAATTGAAACAAATTAGGGTTAGGGTTTCAGCTTATTAAATAAATATCTCTTTAATAATGTCATCTTGGGTTTGAATCTTGCAAACACCATATGAACAAGATATGCATATATATATATATACACTTATGAGAGTTAGACAATCACATTGTATTGTCCCCAATTTTGAGTTAGTATACGATTAAATAATTAATTCTAAGTTGTCAGGAAAGAGGTTAAAATATAAAGGCAACTTAAATTAATTATTTAATGGTGCAAAGTAATTTAAGTTATAAAGTTAAGGAAATTAATTAAGTTACTCTTTGGTGAATTCTCAAAAGACAAAATTAAAAGTAAACAAGGGGAAAAGATGAGAATTCAAGGAGACACGAGGAGTTACGAAGTGCAAAAAAAATAAAAGATTGCTGGAGAATTGTTGCAGCTATGTTGGATTTGGTTTTTGGAATAGGTATTTGGCTAGATAATTTCCAAAACTTTGTGAGGACGGAATTCTTCACAGAGAATATGATCTTCGGAGTTGAAAGACACTGCTTGGGTGATGGCTAACAGTTTCATTCAGAAGTTGTGCCGATGGGTGTAACGTATTGGGCACAGTCTTAGAAAATGATGATATTATAATGAAGCTATGAATGTATAAACAGTTGGATATCAATGTTGGTAGTTAAAAAGAAGATTTAAATATTAATCATGGAAGGAGCTCATTTGTTCATTATGCAGGGGAAGACCAAGAATATTTGCAATTTGAATTAGATAATGTTTAGCCACAACAGTTTTAAGAGGGCTCATCAATATTGAAAAAGTAAATATGGCCGACTATCATTATGTGAACCGCAAATAATTGTGGGAACCGCAGCTATTAAAAGGGTGCCATATGAATTAGAGGGAGAGTCGAAGGGATATGAGTATTAAATGGAATTCAATGCAGGTAGCAAATTCAATCATTCATAGTGCCGCTGTATTAGCTACCGAGTCTTGGTGTGAAATGAATTTCTGAAAAAGATTTGGCAATTTTCGAAGGAACTAACTTTAGTCTTGGTGTATGAGTTTGAAGGAAGCATAATGTTAAAAAGGAAAAATTCTATATATATATATATATTTAAGAGCGCTAACTTGAAGAAAGAATCAAATAATCTCTCATTGTTCCTTCATTTAAAAATCTCACAACCTTCAAAGAATAGTGAGGAGTCGCAGACTGTATGGTAAAGTATCGCCATTCTTTAACTCTAACTGTTGCTGGGGGAGAATTAATGGTGAAATTTTTGTAATGTCCCCTTCTCGAGCATGATCTTTTCAATTGACCGTTGGCCTATTCTAGAGACCCGTAGGCTACTCGGAAGGTGAATTGAGGGTCTCATGTTCTGGGGGTTGCTATTGCTCGTGAATAGATAATTGAATGGCGGATTCTTTCTGGGTTTTTAGAGAGCTTCGCAGTGGTGTGTTTTTCTTGGCATTTCGAGCACTTTGTGGAATTTACTATTTTTAGTAAATTCTATTTCTGGCAGTAGATCGTCGTTCTCGGCACAGTTGACTTTCCTCTTTGGTCGACTCAGTTGGTTTGTTCAATTTTGGCCTTGGGATGCATTTTGGAGAGATAAGTTCATTTCTTTAAAACAATGATTATATTTTAATGTTGTGATACCCCCTTGGCCTAGTCTCATAACTTAAGGTTGTGTTAAAAAGGTGGTCTTTATGGGGTGGCGCCTCATTGAGGTAATTTCATGTTTATTAAAATCAAAATTGAAGCTTTATGTGGGACACCTATATTGAAGAGATGAATTTCAAAAAGGGTCAAACAAAGCCTTGAGGAAAAAGGACGCCATTCTTTGGAGGGAAAAGGATTAGGGTTTCTAGAAGCTTCCGAAGAGGTCTTCACAAAATTATAAAAGGAAGTCTGGGCTCTTCATTTTGTATCCGTTATCTTGAGTATTGTTATGCTGCTGAAATGGTTGCTAGATTGCTTCGAAGAATGAATGCCTCCTAGCCTTGGCTCGACTTCATGCTTGAGAGACAGCATCTAGTGGAGGATTTAGCTAGTTTTGTGAGAGGATTTTGTAGTGAGGTTTGCTTGTTGCATTGTAGCTTGAGTTTTGCTTGTAGTTCAGTTTATTGCATTTTATGTCATTTTCTAGAGTTGCTGATAACAGGGCTGAATCTGTAGTTTCATTCATAAATCAGAAAATAAAAATATATTCGTTCTGGGTATTGCGTATTTCCTTTTGTCTATGCTGGGCGCCCCTTTGTGCCAATTTGCAGATCCTATTTCGGAGAACCTGATTTTATTAAAGAAATTCGCCCTTCTTGCCAGGCCGCCCCTCCTTGGAGTGCATTGGGAAGCGTGTTAAAAAAAGAGTGGGTTTAAGTGTGATTTTGGGCATACAGCTTGGTCGCCCTTGTCATAGGAGTGCATTGCATTTGATTTGAGATCGTTTGGTTGAGAAATGAGTGAGATATGAACAATTTGGTAGGGTTTTATGTTGCTGGTCCTATCTTTCAAGTTGCTGATCAGGCATATCAGTTTGTTTAAAGTCTATCATTTGAGTGGGGTTTGGGATGACAATCTTTGTGATTATTGATGGAACATTATACTAAATTGCAGCATGATCAGACTTATTTATTTTATGTATTTGGCAGGCAAATCTCTAATTATTGTAAGCTGAACAGTAGTACTGTCAACAATCCCTTTTCTTCTCTTTAATGCAATTGTAATACTTAGCATTTCTGTCATATGGTAGCGCCAATTCCATCTTGGGTTGGAAAACACATTCTTGACGTCGAATTACTTCAGTATAATAGTTGGTAGGGATCTTCTGACCACATGCTCGTCGTTCTCCGACGCATTCTTGGTTAGAGTTCTTTGTATCAGCATTGCATTAAGACCCTCTGACCATATGCTCGTCGTCATCCGGCGCATTCTTGGTTAGAGTTCCTTTATCAGCATTGCATTGAGATCCTCTGACCATATGTTCACACCTTGCCCAACTCGGGATCCTGGTGTACATTCTTGGTTAGAGTTGAATTCCGCATCGTTTGGTTTACATACTAACCCTAACGATTGTGTATTGCTTTGCTCGTTGTAATTGAAAAATTGAAAAAATTGGTTCGGTATATTTCAATTTTTAAATGAAATATCTTTTCTTTCAGCTAGCAAGAATATTTCATGAAGCCACCACATTCAAAATAATGCTTATATGCTAACAGGACCATGAGTATTTTGAATATAAATGTCCTGCTTCTGAGTAATGTCTTGGAGTCACCTCATACGATTGGTTGATGCTACACCAAAAAACGTGGAAGAAACATCTTTTTGGTGCTGCTTAATATAAATCAATACCTATCTAGCAGAAGCCGTTTGTATGACAAGAGAGTTGTGTGGTTATAATAAGTAACGAGTTATAAAATATTGCTTTTTATTAGGAACACATTATACAGGGAGTACGTGACTTGTTGAGGGGATCAATTAACAGGTGGCTGTAATTGCCAACAAAGCCTTGGTGATACATATCGACTATAGTGAAGAGTCACAGTAATGTGCCAAATTTATGAAGAAAAGAGAGAGTTAATGAGTCACATTAAAATTGTAAGAGAATATCATAAATCAGGAGTAAGGAAGATTTAAAATTTAATTGGACCTGTTGTTTCATGAAACGGGAAGTGCATTAGTTGAAGGCTAATTTGATGATTATCAAGTTTTATTAATTTTATCATTGAACTTTATCTTCATTGTTTCCTGTCATCTCTATTTTCCGTGTGTATTAAATGAAATTGTGGGAGCTCTAATTTTATCGAGAGTTGCTTGCTATTCGATGCAATGTCTTGGCTATGGAAGGAGGCTTAAAAAGTTACAACTCTCTTTTTTTAAGGTGGCTTATTTGGTGGCGTTGGTTATATTGATATTTTGAAAGGTGAGCATTCGATGTATGCAGACTGTACAAATCAAGACTAGATGTTGGGACGATTATCTCAGGTCAGAATTCAATATGTTTATGTATTCAATATGCCCGAGATATAAAGGAAAAGAATTTTGCATATCTTTGTAAATTGTGTTGGTGTTTAATTTTGAAGTTGGAACTACTTTCCTATAGTGGCTTATTGTGGAATAACTGTTAAGTGACTATATGGCAGGATTTAGTAATTATTAATCAATGTTAACAATTTAGAGCAACACATTTACGAGTTTTGACCAAATGCTCATGCCATTGTTTGGGAAAAGTTAAAAAAAATAGTGCTTAAAATTGGATGAGAAAATACAGATTGGGGTTAGCTATTACACACATCACATCCATAGATTATCAACAATGCAAACATATTAGAACTTTGGGAGGAGGGACATGATGGGTCTGCCCGAAGCCATATACCAAGCCTAAGAGGGTGTATACCACATCCCTCCCCCTTGGTGACTTGTATCTACTTTCGCTGTCAATGCCTCGACTCCCTAAAGACACTTGCCATCTTGTCGAATTGGGTGGGGGTTGTAAGTGCGCTCTATCGACTCTCTGCTTAAGCGTCCTTACTTAGCCTATCTACCACTCCACCCCAAGCCCATCCTACAAGATGGGTTTAAGACAATCAAGCACATCACATAACCTATCACAAGAAATCATTCATTAAATATTCTTATTATCATATAGGCAATATACATACGTGTGTAAACAATGATTTGCAGAAAATACACCTGAATATAGGATATATCTGATAATAGCATTCTGCGGTGATGAATTGGATTGATTCTCTTTGTTTCTTGGTTTGTATGTTTCTTCTCCTTAATCGATATTTTCTTAACACTCAGAAGATATCGTTAGTGTAAATCAAACAAATAAGAATCTATTATCTGTGTTTATATTAAAGCATCATAATTACCCATAAGGCTCAATAACTATTGAACTATTGCAAGCACCATTATTGCATATATATATATATATTTAAACTTACTTCCCCAATATATTATTGGCAAAAATTCTTAATCCAATTCAATCTGCTACTTATTCAGATTTCTGATTGATCCATATATCCCTTCCCATATATTTCTTCTTCCAATTCTGATTATATCATATTAATGTATTTGCTATCATACTCATAAACTATTCCTATTTCTCTCCTTATTTACTCTTCATATCCCTATGTTTTAAATCTTTATGTTCCTTCGTTGCTTTGATTATATCTGTTGTTTTACTATATATTTGCAGAGTCCGATTGTTGTATCTGATCTGCAGATTGCCTTCCTTGTATTTTCTCCTTCTAATACTTAGAAGATATTCTCTTTTTTTTTATATTCTAAACCTAAGTTATCAGGTTCACCCCTGGGAAGCCCGGGTACGATACGGGTTCGGTCCAGGTTCGAAATTTGGGTCCGGTTTGATCAAATACGCCTTGGGTACAAAAATTCCACTATGGGTCTGGCCAGGGTTCGGAACCTTGACTGTGGGTTCGACCAGGGTTCGGGTTTTTTGAACCCAGTTTGAACCCGGGCATAATTCGCGTCCAGACAGACTTTTCCAATGCCTTTTTGCAATTTTTTAATTATTTTTTTGATTGTTTGTTGAATTTTTAAGACTTTTTTATTCCCTCTAACCCTAATATTTGCCTCTAATACATGAAATTGGTAAAATGATACTCATTTACCAATTTGTGAATGAAAAAAAAGATATTTTGCCCCCATTGCTGAACTTTTTCTCTTGCTTGCACAAGCTTGAATAGACTTGAAGGTTGATTGTAGATTGTTCGAAGTTGGTTGTGCTGCTATTCCTAAGCACTTGCAAGTGCCTATTCGTTGCCAAGAAGATCGTAGAGCAAGATTTCTTCAAAAGAGGTAGTTTTTTTGATTATTTTTTTTACATTTTTTTAAACAAATAACCTTCAACTCTTTTGTTTTGTTTTACTTTTCATTCCTCTAAATGTCTATAACACATGTTCAATTTTTTCATTTTTTTGAAATTAGTTAAGTCTTTTAGTTTCAAATTCAATGAATCAATACCAAAATTTCAATATGTTGTGCCTTAGGTATTCCATATTACAATGGCAACAATACCTCCTCAAGTTCAATCCAATCTCATTTCAAAACAAACCCAAACTCCCCCCTTTGGAAATATGTAGAAATGGTTCAACAACTTCCAGGTGGTGGAGCATATGTTTGGATTTGTCGTCTTTGCCATGTTCAATATTCGAGCTCATACAGTCGAGTGAAAGGGCATTTGTGTGGAATCCCTGAAACAGGCATCAAAAATTGTGTAGGTGAAAACAACAAAGGCATTCCAAAAGATATAGTGTTGAAATACATTGCTGAGCAAGAAAAGCAGACCAAAAAGCAACTAGTATTAAAACAAGCCATCCTTTGAAGAAAGGATCTCGATCCATGAAACCCCCTACACTGCCTTCTTCTTTTCCACCTACAGAAAGCCATCCATTTATGGACATCCCTCAAGAGAAAACTGTGCCCTCTTCAAATAAAAGATCTAAGGGACCGTTGGAAGCTTCATTTCAGAATGAGGCAAGAGAGATTGCTGATCAAGACATAGCAAGATGTGTCTGTGCCAATGGATTGGCATTTAATGTTGTTCGTTCACCATATTGGCAAAAAATAGTGAAATCTATTAATGAGGCTCCAAAGGGGTATAAGGGCCCTCGTTTTGAGAGGGTGCATTGTACCTTATTGCAGAAAGAGGTGAAACATGTAGCAGACTCTTTGAAGCCCAATAGGGATTCGTGGATCGAAACAAGGGTGACCATTGTTTCTGATGGATGGAAAGATGCAAAAAATGCCTATTGATCAATGTTATTGCCGTGTCCCCTAAAGGGGCAATGTTTTTGAGAGCAGTGGATTGTGAAGAACAGGTGAAGGATGGTCCATTATTGCTAACATCGTTTGCCAAGCTATTGAAGAAATGGGCCATCAAAATGTTGTGCAAGTTGTAACTGACAATACCAAAAATTGTAGGGCTACTAAGTTATTGGTTGAGGAGAAGAATCCACACATTTTTTGGACACCTTGTGCTGTCCATTCCCTCAATCTAATGCTACAAAAAACTGGATCCAAAATTGAGTGGATCAAACAGGTTTATGCTGAGGGCGAAGACATCCAAATGTTTGTCACCAACCACCATATGACACAAGAAATATTTATACAAAATTGGAGTTGTGTAAGGTAAGTTAATTCTCAATATTTTATGTTTTTGAATTTTGTTTAAATTTTAAATTTTGATTTTGTATATTTAAATTATATTTTAATTTTGATTTTCAAACAGGTTGCTGAGACTCGTTTTGCCTCCAACACAATTGTGTTGAGATGACTTATAAAGGTTCGTGAGGCACTCTATGCCATGCTAATCAACCCTAATTGGACCATATGGAGGCAATCTAGCAATGAAAGGGCAAATAGGGTCAAGCAAAGGATCCTAGATGATAGTTGGTGGGATCGTGTTGAGTATCTCGTCAGTTTCACTGAGTCCATATTGAGCATGATCCATTACACTGACATGGATAGACCTTGTTTGGGTGAAGTATATGATGGTATCGACGCGATGATTGAGAAGATGAAATCCATTATCAATGCAAAAGAGGAAGATCCTGAAGAAATGTTCTTCAAAGAGCTACAAGAAATCATTGTTGATAGATGGAACAAAATGACCACTTCGTTGCATCTTCTCGCTTTTGCATTGAGTCCCAAATATTATAGTCTTGAAATAATTTCTGCTTCATCAAGGGTTGCTCTATATAGGGATGCTGAAGTGGCTCAAGGGTACAAGGAAACACTTCATAGACTCTTCACTGATCGTGACCAACGTGATTGAGTGAGGGCTGAGTTCATGGCTTTTGCATGTTCTGGTAGTGTTGATCATAATCTTGATGCTCTTTGAGACAAGGTCAGGGTGGATGCTCATAGTTGGTGGTACTTCCATGGGCAAGAATACAGGCACCTCCAACCTATTGCAATAAATTTTTTATCCCAAGTACGTTTTATATTTTGTAATTTTAATTTTAATTTATATTAATTAATAATTTTGTTTAGTTAAAGTTTGTAACTCTTAACTATTTAATTTGGTCTTAATAGGTTGCTAGTTCTTCTTCTTTTGAGAGGAATTGGAGCACATACTCCTTCATCCACTCAATAAAACACAATAGGCTACATTAAAAATAGGTAGATGTGATATCCCCTCTCTAGTCAGTTCTCGGGAACAGTGTGTTAGCCCTCTATTGGACCCCTGTGGGCTAACTAGTTTGGTTAGAGGGTTAGTGGTACTTTCTGGAGAGCTTGGTCGTTCTCGTTTTCAGAGCTCAGAGTTTGGTTCACAGCAGGCGTTACAACAACTCTTGCAGCATTTGGTCCTTTCATCACTTATACATGCATTTCCATTAGGATTGTTAACTAATAATTGTTTTTCCTTTACTTGTTGCTACGGACCACAGTTCTCAAAGAGTTCAAATTTATTTCCTAGTATTATAAACATAAAAGGTTTTCTTTTTTAATTGGTAGATAGTCTATAGATTTTTTCTTGATATCACAAGATATAAATAACGTATTACTGTAGTTACTAGGCTTGAAACTTTCAATTTGTTTGGGAAGTTAAAAAAATTGAAATCTTGAATTAAAAAGAAAATTGGTAAATTTTTTGTAGGAATTGAAAAGTCTAAATCAATCAAATTCAACTGGTTAAAAAAGCCCAGATGATCTAGCTGGATTTGGTTCATAAATTCTGTATTTGGTAGCTACTGGTTTTACAATTTTAACTTGTACTAGTCTTTCATTAAAGACTCATTTGGTCATGTTATATTTGATCTCTTACAAATCTTCTGGATGATCTAATTGAGCAAGTGTCCTTTTATTTAAAAAGGGAAATGAAATGAGAGTTGTGGCATCCATTCGATAAGAGTGAAAAGCATCTCCAGATTTTTCAAAAAGATACAAGTTGGTTGTAAAATTCCACCTAGAGATTAATGAAATGAGAAAACCTTCACCAAAGAAAATTCTTTGGTCTATAATTTGAAAATCATCACTATAGTTACCCACATTCATTATCGTCCAAACAACAATAGCAACAAAACGATTTGGCAAGGCCTACAATGTATTACACACTCCATTCAAACCATGTGAGGCTTACTCACATGAAATTATACCCCAAATATAAATTTTAATGAACTGATCTATTCGAGAGGAGCAAGGTTGTTCATTACAAGAACAATATTGCCAATAATCTGTGATGTCCCCTTCTCAGTAACCATCCAGTGAGCATTTAGCCTTTATTTATTCCCGAATGCTAAATAGAAGAAATAAGAGAATAATGATTAAATTAATTATTTGTAAAGTTATCTCAATAAATTAATACCATAAGCTAGCTTTATATTTATTTAATTTAATAAAGTGACTAAAATAAAATAATATATCATAAAGTCTCTTTGAGAGTAAAATAATAATATTTCTAGAAGCTTCTTGAAAGTCATTGAGAAATCTTTATAAGGAGCTGTGGGCTTGGCATTTGGGTATGTCTTGGATTATACTTCTCATACCAGATTGGTAGAAGCTTGAATGCTTTGCTTGTCCAAGGGTTTGAAGACTTTAGGATACCAGGTTTGGTTGTGAAAAATCAACCCTAGTTGGAGATTGTTGAGGAATCCATCCAGGGTTTCTACAGGTGCTTCATTGTAAGAGATTGAATTGATGCAATAGTTGATGTATTATTGCACTTCTGATAAAAAGACTGAATTAATGCAATAGCTGGTTTATTATTGCATAATTGAATTGCAGCAGCTGGTTTATTATTGCAATCAACATTTGACTTGAGGAAGGAATTTACCATTGGCTGGTTCAATCATTGACAAATTTAATGGTCTTTGACCAAATTTGTGAAGCAAGAAGATAATCAATTTTTGTAAAGAAGATATTGAAGAGTTTCTTGATTCTATTTGAAGTTTCAGCTGCTTTGGAGAAGTGCAATTTTGAAGGGAAATAATTGCATTATTTTTCTGTTCCTTTGGCATATCGATTTCATTTGGAAAATCTAATTTCATTAAGAAATTTTGGTGCAGCAATTTGATAACAAAGGAATTTCGAAATTTGAAAGAATTGCATTCGTTTTTTATCAGATCGAATTTACTTTGAGGTCGTTTCTAATTACTGGAGAAATCATTGCATATTGAGTTGGGAATCACAGCTTTGTTCATTTTGATTTTGGAGGATTAAGTTACATTTCTGGGTGCAGCTTTTTCAGCTCGATTTTGGTGATCAAGTCTCTTATTTATATCCGAATATTGCTGGAGAAAAAATTGTGATCTTTGGAGTCAATTTTCTGTCATTGGTGGAAGTCGATTTCATATACTCTCAGTCAGTCGATTTGGAAGATTCAGGGCATTGTCACATTCACTCTTTGCTGGGCTGGTCGGCATCTCAAGGGCGCTGTTCCAGGTTTTCATTTCTATAAGAAATTTGTATTTTGATTGGCATTTGCATGGTCTTTAAGTTGCTCATTTGCAGTCAATTAATTTGCTGCCAATACAGCATTTGTAATTGTCATTTCATAGAAAATATCTGAGTTTGCATTGGGTCGCTGTCATTGTCAATTTGCATTATAAGTCATCTCCTTAGAAGCAATTCACTGTGTGCATGATTCACAGTCATTGTAATTGGTTTAAGCTGCAATATTAAAGGAGTTTGATTGCATAACAATTGTTTGTCATAATGCCACTTTGCTGTAGCAGTATATTTGCATGAGATTTCAGTCATCTTATCATTGGAAAAGTCAGAAAATTATCTTGCATTGCATCCTAATTTCAAATTGCAGTCATCTAGCAAATTTAGTGAAGTCTTTTCATGCGTTTATCATCACACAAAAAGGAAAAGCAAAACAGAAAACATTTACCAGCTGAAAATACTTTGCACAACAACTGTTTGACAAAATTGCCAAGCAGTCAAAACAGAAAATAAAGATAAAAATTGGCAAGGGTCTTTACATAATCAACCTAGCAGTCACGATGTTGCATTAAAATATATTTTTTATAGAAACTGTGGTGTTTGATACACAATTTTCTGTTTATCACTTGTAGACTTATCAGTTTTTACTAGATAGTCACTCTCTCTATGATGCATATGAGAGATCACATAATGAAAGTATCCCTACTAGGAAATAGATGTCCCAAAGCCATTATTAAGATTTGCCAAAAAAATTCAATGAACTATTTGTAGTTATCAACAAATGTTTCAAAGAAGTACAAGAATTTATTTATCTTCCTGCACGACAATTTTTCTTCTTATGCTTGTCACAATTGCTTCCCACAAAATAAAAATGCTATTATTTGTAGTGTAACTTAGAACTTCACTTTTGTGTTGGGTACTATCTTATATGGTACTTAAAAATATGTAAGAAAATCATGTTTAGAGTGTTTTCTATTTTCTTGCAGCTAAATATTAGGAACAAGTCAGCTGCCACAGAATGTTACATAAGAACTGAGCGCTGTTTGGAAGGTCATTTTGAACTTCATCAACTTTGATATTTTTGTTTATTTGATGGTTATGCCTTGAGTTTGCATTAGGCTATACATTTGTTTCCAATAAAAATCAAAATTCTCATAAGAATTTGCAAAAATGTATTATAGAATGTATACATAAGATGTTTTCATTGTCATGTTCAAATAATCTTTTTACTTTTGCAGCAATAGAATAAGATTATAGATTAAATTATGTTCTGCTAAATAACCAATTAATATAAATATTGTGGTGTATGTCCATTTCCATCTAGTCTTGTGTCATGTCTCCTTTTTAGAACTAAAGTAATTAATTGATGACCTGTAGCTTATTTTCTATTTCTCATAGGCTAAGGGATGAAATAAGAAAAATAATAATAGCATTTAAGTGGCCCAAACTCTTTATTTTCGAAAGGACAATTTAAATATTATTATAGGGCCTATGTAATATTTAAAAATCATATGTAATTTAAAAAGTACTTTTTGTAATTCAAAAGTATTTTTAAATGCTTGGAGGGAAAAATAAATCAAAAGAAGGGTCCAAAAAGACAACTATAAAAGAAAGTCATTTACTCAAACCAAATCATCTAAATTTGTCATTTTGTTACTCCTTCCATTTTGAATATTAAAGCATTCAAAGATGAAAACCCTAGGTGTGGGAGATTAGCAGAATGAAAACCCTTTTGGTTTCTATATTTTAATTTGAGAATGAAAGCCTATAGGTGATTCCACTTAGGAATCACAATTGTGCTGATTTGTTGAAGATTGTTTGAGGAATTAATTGCAGAAGATTAAATCAATAGGGTATTTGTTGATTTTCACTTGATTTTCACACCATTTATTGTTGTGGTTCATCATTCTAAGGTTGAGTGTAATATCCATTTTTCGGCGCCCCTGGCCACTGGGCGCCTTTTTTCTTCAGACTTAGAATTTTTTCAATGATTTTCATGATTTGCATTTTGCTCCTTTGCCAAGACTTCTCCGCTTGATCTACAATTTTGACTGACTGATTGATTCGATGGTCTTGCTGATAAATTCATTGCGAAGCCAGAAAGATTCTGAGCAACAATGTGCTGGAAGCAGAAACCCTAATTCCATCATTTGGGACTCTGAAAGGCTAGGTGCCTCGGGCTAGTAGGGGTGCCTTTACTGGCAAGTGTTAGTTTTTATTTTGCAATTTTCAACTTTCCTTCATTCTTCATCCTTCTGCTTCGTTCTCGGCAACCGGGGTTGAAAAATATTCTAAGGCATGACTGGCTAGGTGCCTAGACTGAGTAGGGGCGCCTAGCATCTCCAAACTTAGTCAAATTCCCTCAATTTTCAAGATTCTCGAACCTCCTTCCTTTGCTCTTCGTTCTTCAAGCAACTTTTTCCATTTACTAGTCTGTGCAGTGTTTGAGACCTTGAATTTGACACCTGGCAGTTGAGCAACCTCCATTAATGACCTTGGAGCTCCAGTTTAGCTTCTGAAAAAGCAGAATAGACCCACTAGGGCAAAATTGATCTTTTGACGATTTTGACTGGACCAGCCTGATGAGGAAGTATTTTATGCCAATCAAAATCCGTTTGAACCCCTTGAGTCTAACTTTCCATTTTTAGAAAAATTTGCTAGCATTTGTTTGAGAAGAAACACAAAAAAAGTCTATTTTAGAAACTTCCTATTTTTTAGAATATTTCCTAAAATTTAGGGCTGAAAAATTGAGATATGGGTTTTGTGGACTAGGTCATTATGAGCAAACCCAGATCTTCAAATTTTGAAAATTTTGAGTTTTTGCCCCTAATGCACGACATGCAAAATCCATTTTTTGACCTTTTTGACAGTTTTTACACAAGATGACCAATTTTTCAAAATGCCCAAGTGTAGCAAAATTTTTAATTTAGGGTACAACACTCCCATAAGGGTTTCCACGTAAATCATGTGTTCTTTTTTGTGTTGCTTAATTGTTGGATCTTATGTGAATGATATTGGGCAATTGATATTATTGTGGTTGTTAGTTTGAAAAAGTAAAGAATTGTCTTTATACTAATTCACCCCCCCCCTCTTAGTATAATCGTGTGCTCCATAGTTGGTATTACACAGGTAATTGGTAGAATATTGGATGATATTAACAATGAGCGAAAGCTCAATAAATAGGTTACAAGATGTACAAGAGACAACAAGTTTCTATATTTAGAAACTGCCAAGAATCAACACACGATCCAAGACATAATTACAAAACCGTTACACTTACACGATACTGACCATTAACTAAAAATAGAGATTCTAGCAGAATATAAGAATATCTTAATACCCTCCCTTAATGGTCAACCTATTTACAACACCAAGAGATCCCCTGAATTTTACAAACTTGTCAAGACTCAAGGACTTGGTGAGAATATCTGCTGTCTGATCCTCAGTTGGAACATATAGCAATTGAACTGTGCAGTCTTCAACCAGCGATCTGATGAAGTGACAATGTGTCTCGACATGTTTGGTTCTCTCATGGAAGACCGATTCTTGGCAAGTTTGAGAACTCCCTGATTGTCGCAAAACAGTGGAGTCGGACCTGCTTGAGATATTTGCATATCGGCAAGCATCCGGCGAAGCCAAACTGCCTCACATGCTGCCTTCTCTGCACCTCAATACTCAGCTTTTGTTGAGGAGAGGGCCACAGCCTGTTGCTTCTTCCTAGTCCATGTGACGGCACCGGATCCCAAACTGAACACATACCCAGACATTGATTTTCGGTCATCAACTGAACCTGCCCAATCTGAATCAGTGAAGCCCCGAAGGTTGGGATCATAATTCCTTGTGTAAAGGATACCAAAGTCAGATGTTCCCTTCACATACCGTAGCACATGCTTAGCCGCTACCCAATGATCAGCCTTGGGGGCTGTCAAGAATCTGGAGATGTAGTTGATTGCAAAACTGATGTCGGGTCTAGTAGCAGTTAAGTAGATAAGACTGCCTACTAGCTGTCTGAATAGAGACTCATCAACCACGGGTGAGTTGGACTTAGCTGACAACTTAAGTCCTTTTTCCATAGGCGTGGAGGCTGGTTTACAATCTTGCATGCGGAACTTATCCAGAAGATTGTGAGCATACTTTGATTGAGAGATGAAGATGCTATTTTGTGTTTGCCACACCTCAACACCGAGACAATAATGAGAAAGTCACAAATCTGCCATATCAAAAGTTGTGCACAGGTTCTGTTTGATCTTATCGATCAAGTGTGCCAAGTTGCCAATAATGAGCAAGTCATCCACATAGACAACAAGCAACATGATATCACTGCCAATGTGTTTGATATATAAATTTGAATCAGATGGAAACCGCTTAAAGCCATGTTCTGTGAGGTATGTATCAATTTTGATGTACCATGCTCTGGGAGCCTGCTTCAAGCCATAAAGTGCTTTGACTAGTTTATAGACCTTCTGTTCTTGACGTGCAACCTTGAAACCAGGAGGCTGCGTCATGTAAACTTCTTCCTGCAACTCACCGTTGAGAAAGGCACTCTTCACATCCATCTGATGGACTTTCCATCCAAACTAGGCTGCTAAGGCAAGAACAAGCCATATGGTGCTCATCTTGGCTGTAGGAGCAAAAGTCTCCTTGTAGTCGATGCCTTCTTTCTGTGAGAAACCCTGAGCAACAAGTCGTGCTTTGTACTTGTCCAGGGTTCCGTCAGCCTTGTACTTAACTTTATACACCCATTTACAACTAATGGGTTTCTTCCCGGGAGGAAGATCAGAGAGGACCCAAGTGTGATTCTTCTGAAGGCTCTGGTATTCTGATTCCATTGCCGTATCCCACTCGGGAATGCCTTTAGCCTCCTGAATGAGTCTGAGGCTCAAAGACACTGTGCAAGTTGACCATGAGAGCAAAATTGACTGTAGGCTGCTTTTTGCTCTTATTCCGAGAAGATCTACCCTCAACAAATTCATCATCATGAAGATCGGCAATCGTCTTTGACCACCATTTTGGTCGACGGGTAGAGGGGCCAACATCAGGGTCAATATCAGGTTCAACAGGAGGTTCTGGATCTGAATCAGGTGCATCAGGAGGAGGTTCTGCATCATCCTCAGGAATTTCAGGCTGAGACTCATCGGAATTTGAGTCTGAGGAATAATCAGCATCCCTCCCATCAGGTGGACCTAATGGTAGATGAATACCCAGGTCAGGAGCCTGCAAAGGCTAATCCTCTAACTGCTGCACAGAAGAGGGGGAGAAGAAAGGTCCCCGCTCTTCATTAAAAACTACATCCCGACTGAAGATGAGACGTTCTGTCTCGATGTCAATTAGCCTGTAGGCTTTGTGGTTATCACTGTATCCTGTGAACATGAGTTTCTGACTCTTGGAATCTAGTTTGGAACGCTTGGCATCTGGGATCCAAACATAAGCAAGAGAGCCAAAAACTTTCAGATGACTGACCCGCAGCTTGCGGCCAGTCCAGACTTCTTCAGGAGTCTTCTCCTTGACTGCATAGATCGGAGACCGGTTAAGGAGGTAGACTGTAGTATACACAACTTCGGCCCAAAATTTCTTGGGAACACATCTGTGCTCCAGCATGGAACTGGCTAGCTCAGTTATAGTGCGGTTGTGCCGCTCTACAACACTGTTCTGTTGTGGGGTGTAAGGTGTAGTCAATTGGCGTTTGATGCCATGTTTTTCATAGAAGTTGGAGAAGTCATGAGAAGAAAATTCCCCCCCATTATCTGACCTAAGAGTTACAATGGAACACCCAGACTCTTTCTCTACTAAGGCCTTAAACTTTTGAAAAATTAAAAACACATCTGATTTCTGCTTAAGAAAATACACCCACATTCTTCTACTAAAGTCATCAACAAACAATAAGAAATATTTGCATCCAGTAACAAAAGGAGCATGCATAGGTCCACAAACATCAGCATGGACAAGTTGAAGTACCTTGGATGCACGCCAGGAGTCACCAGTCGGAAAGGGTGTGCGATGTTGTTTCCCAGCTTGATAGGATCCGCAGACACCAAAGTTCTGAGACTGAATCTCAGGAAGCCCATCTACAAGGTGCTGTCGGGAGAGCTGAGACAGGTAGTGCATGTTCAGGTGCCCATACCGCTGATGCCAGAGACTGGTGATGGAAGAATTCCGAGCTGCTAGGGCTGATTCTGGAGGACCACCCGAATCCACAAGTCTGTATAGACCATGATCCTCAATGCCAACAGCTACAGAGCATTTGGACAGTCGATCAATGATAGAGCACTTATGAGTGCTGAAGACCACATCAAGGTGGGGAGAGTGTCGCATGATCTGGCTGACTGAAAGTAGATTAAGTTCCATGCCAGGAACATAATACACATTGAGGAATATGAGATTCCTCCCACCAGACTAAATCTGAATAGTGCCCTTGCCGGCAACTATGTACTCTTCACCACCACCGAAAATGACTGAATCACTGAAAGGGGAGAGGTCGGTGAACCAATCACGTCTGTGAGTGAAATGACGCGAGGCACCAGAATCTATGTACCAAGCAGAGGATTTGACATGGTCTGCTGGTCTTTTAGCCATGAAGGCATAAAAGGTAGACTCCTTCTGCTCAGTGTGCTTTGCTGCATGTGCACCCTGCTGAGACCCTTACTGTCGCTTTTTCTTAGAAGCCAATCGAGCACGGCAGTCCTTCATGTGGCCGAACTTGTGACAATAATTGCACTGCACATTCTTTTTCGGAGGGTGATCTTGACATTGTCCAGAGCCTTTCTGCTGTGAAGGCTGACCTTGCCCTTTGTGCTTGGACTGAGAGTTGGCTATGAAAGCCTACTCTGTAGAGGAAGCCGAGGCATTGGTACCAAACTGCTGTTTCCAACGATCCTACTATAAGAGGGTGGTACAAAGTGCTGAAAACTTCAGATCAACATTAACAGAAGTAATGTTCAGAGTCTCTATGAAGTGTTCATAAGACTTTGGTAGACATTTTAGAGTGATGACAACCATGTCTTCTTCCTCCATCTTTCGACCAATAGCCTCTAACTGATCTCGGATTTCCTGGATCTTGTTTAGGTGCGCCTGCAAGGTTGTTTTCTCATCCATAACGATGGAAAACAACATGTTCTTCAGGAAGAATGCATGGCTCTTGTCGGAGGTTTCATACAAACCTTTGAGATGATCCCAGATTTCTGTGGCTGATTTTCCAATCGGAATCTGAGGTAACTGATCATCTGTAACTGAAAGTTTAATAAGCATGACAGCTTCACGATTCTGCTCATCAAACTTTTCTTGAGCTTTGTCTGCAGTAGTGGGTCGAGTAACAGTGCCCAGAATCATCTGATCAAGGCAGCGGTATTCAAAGATGGTCATCATCCGCTGCTTCCAGGTGTTATAATTTCTGCCATTGAAGCGTTGACTACCTTCCAACATAATGTTTGTCAATGACGCGATCTTGTACGTTTCCCAATGCACGGAAAAATAATAAAACTGAGAGGAGACGCAAGCATGGAATTTAGAGCACGAATCCCAAGGCAGAAAATAGAGGCAGATGCTGGTACATGCTGCAGAAAGTATAGTGTACGGATGGCACAAAAAAATGAGAAAATTTTTCGACTAACCCAGAAAATTTTGATAACAACCCAGTTGAGCTCTCAAAAAACCCAGAAGGAATCTGGAATCAAAATTTTTTTTCGAAGTGAGTTGACTGGTCAAAACCCTAATCGAGTTTGTAGGATGCCCTAGCCGCCATGAAAGCTCAAAAACTTGCAAAAATAAGCTCAAATCTGCACAAAAATTTGACAGAAGGTGTGCCAAACCCTAGGCGACCAGGAGGCGACCATGTTCAGAATAAAAACGGAGCTCAAACGCCAAGAACTCAAAACGTGTCTGAAAAAAAATGCGGATTCTTCAGCACCCACACAGAAATTCGCGCGGTCACAGGTAGAGAAACGCCCAGAAGTTGGTGTCCTTACACAAAGGCGCACGAAAAGAACAAAACAGCGCACGAAATGAAGAGCGCGGGTAGAAGTCGCACGAACCACAGAATGAAAGGCGACCAGCGACAAAAAAAACGTGGCTTTGAAAGACCCGAAAAATTCCCACGAGATTGCAGTAGGAGGATCGCGATTTTTAGTGAGAGAGTACTCACGAAAAAAAAAATTAAACAAGAACCCTCAAATTTCGAATTACAGAATTCATGAAGTTTGGAAAAATTTCAAAAGAGATTTTAACCTCGCTCTGATACCATATTACACAGGTAATTGGTAGAATATTGGATGATATTAACAATGAGCGAAAGCTCAATAAATAGGTTACAAGATGTATGAGAGACGACAAGTATCTATATTTAGAAACTGCCAAGAATCGACACACGATCCAATACATAATTACCAAACCGTTACACTTACACAGTACTGACCATTAACTAAAAATAGAGATTCTAGCAAAATATAAGAATATCTTAATAGTTGGAAGACTCGCCTTGGCAAAAAAATCGCCAAGCCAAAAATTGGAGAGTCAACAAAAACTCGGCGAAAACTCGGCAAAAAACTCAAGAACTTAGAAAATTGCTTAAATTTCATTAGAAACACATTTTTTGCAAATTTCAATGACAAGATGAATCCAATGAGTCCATAAATGAGTACAAAAGTGTTTTCTATTAATTTTGATTGACTTCAATGCAAATTGATTTCAAAATCGCATTCTCATGTAGAATCTTGATGGCTAAAAGCTTGAAAGTCTAATACATGAAAATAGTAAAACTAGAACTAGAAGCAAATACTAAACAGTAACTAAATACATGCTAGACTTTCCTCTTCCCTAGTCTAGCAGCAACTAGGGAAGGGGTGAGTCCTTTAGGCCTGCTGCGTGTGGGTGGTGGATGGCGGTGCTACTGCTGTTGGCTGCTTGGCTGGCATGGAAGGCTGTGGCTCAGGCTCAACCACCATCCTGGAAGTATTTGGCTCTGGCTAACTCTCATCCACATCATCATGAATGTCCTCCAACCCTACATCTCTTATTATAACAAACAATTAGAACAACAAAACTTATTATATTTCCTAATAAATGTGAGATAACTTGGATACAATCTTGATTATATATTTTGACCAATTGGATCATTTTTTTCTGCATCTCTACACGAATATCTTGTGAATGCGGTTCCGAATAATCTTCCATCATTATTTCTAACAGGAATAGCTCTTTTATTTTCTCAAATTTGTCTACAACACTTTCTTCTTGTAAATAATCAATTTTTTTTTTCAATTGACTAGTATTCCACCAATTTGTAACCCAAGATTCCAAACCGTTCTATAATGAAATTGAAATTGCCCAAGGCAATACTATTAAACATGTAAGATATTGTAGAGAAGCTAATGTTTTATATTTGGCGACTTCCAATTCGTGAATCATTAACGAATTCAATTGGCCCGTTAGCTCTGTCCAAAATCTGAACAAAGTACGAATTATAGAACGAGGTATGAGATTCATAAAATGATCTTAGGCGTAATTCTTCGAAATATCTTTCGGATGAGGGATAGTTTATTTGGAAGGAGAAGTGGAGTAAAAAATGAAGGATCAATCCTTAAAATCGCTTTGATCTGGACTCATTTTCTATTTATTGTTTTCTTTTTTAACTCTTGACCCGAAGAATCACTTCAATTCGAGCGGCAAATAAATTGAAGTTTAAGTCTAATAATACCAAATTTGTACTCTTTTTCGGGCACATATGTAAAAAAGTGTAAAAAACTAGAGGCATTTACTTCATTGTATTCTTTTGAGATGTTATATCCGTATTTATTAGACCTTTTGTCCCTATCTAATAGATAAAGAATGATATCGAGTGTTTGCAAACTGCCGAAGAATACCGGTATGCTTCTATAAGTAACATTTCGTGTTGGTGTAAATAAACTGACTATACTTCCCCTCCAGACAAATGTTATGTCAAACTTTTTCTGGTATCTACTAATACGAGATCTATCCATTTGTATATTATAAAAGAGGACTTTCCCATATCTGTTTCTCAAAGTCAAGGATCTCGTCCGTGGTAAACAATGGAAGTTGCTCATCTCGCCCTGTCCAATCATTGTAAGGATCTATCTCATCTAGATCAATAGGATCCAGTGATTTTTCTTCTAGTCTCTTTGTGTGCAATCAAAGGTTGTATTGCACAAAGACAAGGTCATTGAGGCACTTTTGTGCTAACTTGTTCCTACTCTTCATGTGAATGGCCTCGAACAAGCTCCAATTGCGCTCACAACTAGATGCACTACAAGGATGACATAGTATGCGGAGGGCAACTTTTTGTAGATGTGGGGTATTTCCATCGTAAGTTTTCCACCAAACCTCTACAAAAAAAATAAATATTGAAGAGTTAAAAAACAAAGTCAAAGACTCAAAAGTCAAAACACATTTTATCAAATTATAAGATGTATGTGAAATAAACTCAAAAGTTAAAGACTCCTAATTTTATACCTAGTGGCTGAGTGGTTCTTCCTCTAATAGCTAGTTCCGCAGAAAAGAGATTACCCCTTGCTTCCCTGTAGATATCCAACTCGCCGATGATGAGGTCTCTCATTGCAACCGTGGATTCCATCCTCTGAATGCATGTTGTGAGCCCCTCCATAACCTCTCCATTAGGATCGAAGAAGCTCTCTAAGAAGAGATAAGTAGGGTTGAGGAAGTACCCTGCTACATGGATGGGTTGGTGGAGTTGATTGTTCCACCTCCTATAAGGAATTACATGGAAAAGATATCAATTAAATGCAGATAAAGATTAAACAGAGGAATGAAAAATACACAGAAATAATAATAGCGAGAGATTATTTTTAATGTGGTTCACCCAAAGTCTAGCTACATCCACCAACAAAGAGTCCAATATTATTATCCTGCAAATCGAACTGATTACACCTAGAAATCCTTGCAACTCAATACTGCCGCAAATGCTACAATACAATATCTATGAAAATGCTAACCCTTAGCCGTTTTATTAAGACTTATGTCGGTTACAAAAATAGGGTTTTTCTTATGTCGGCCAATAGAAAAAATAACTCACGACGCCTTTATAAAATAATAAAATTCGTTTGAGGTTTTGGGGGCATTGCCCCCCAAGCCCTCGAGGGGGCGCTGCCCCTTGACCTTACCTTGTATCATGACAGAGAGCGTGCCAGGGGTGTTGCCCCTTGACCCCGTCTTGGGGGCGCTACCTCCAAACCCCCATTAAATAATTTGGGGTGAAACTGTGTCGATAAAAGTGGGGAAAAATTAACCTCCGAGTTTGATTAGGCTCCATATAACAACACCTCCTATCAACAATCTCCCATATGGGATCAAATTTGAGGTTGACCCCCATGTAATAACTTTTGATAGCCTCCTTGGCCCTATCCATGACCTCATAAATGTATCCAATTGGGTTTTGATCCCCATCTACCAAGCGGAGGACTCTAACCAAGGGCTTCAACAGCTAGATTAAAAATACAAAAAGATCAAAGTTATTATAATGAAAGGCTTAAAATAAATTTTATATATATATATATATATATATATTCTCTCCTTCTAGCTTCTTTGAATATGTGGAGTCATTCCATGCTTGACTCACGAACATTTGTTTTAAAGAGCCCAAAGAATCCAAAATTCTTTGCAGCATTAGGAAATCATTGCAAACCTTGTGGCACCCGATCTCACCAACTCCTTCCCTCGCGTATGCTCTCTCATCAAATTAAGAACCCAAGGGTGATTGTAGATAATTTTGTGATGCTCCTTGCATCATCTATAATCGGTGCCGCCCGAACAAGTTTGCTTATGTCCTCCAAAAGAAGGTCAAGGCAATGGGCCGCACAAGGTGACAAAAAGAGTGATGGAAGTCTAATCTCAAGCATTCTCCCAACTGCCACATACACTTCTGCATTATCCATGATGACTTTCACCACATTAGCAATCCCCACCTCCATCACAACTTCTTCCAACAATGTACACATTGTATCAACAGTTTTTATCTTGTTGGAAGCATCCATTGATTTCCAAAACACAACTTCACCTTTGGAAGCAACCAAAAAATTAAGGATGGTGCAGTTTCTCCCGTCGAAAAGAATGGAGTAGCCATATTTCTTCCATTTATTTTTTTGTTCTTCCACCACATGCATTGCCCTTTCAGTTGCATTTGTGAGCAACCTGCAAGTACATAGTAAAATAATTAAATAAGTACAAAATTGTAAGTTTCAAACAAAAAATAGCTTGAATTCAACATAAATTAATTTAAATTAAAGAACATAAACTTAGCATAAAATTTAAGTTGATTTACCTCCCACTCAAATCTTTGCGAGAAGGTGGCTTGTAGCCTTTTCCCGCAACTGTCAATGTGGTGACCATATTGTGCCAATAGGGACTACTCGCCACATTGAATGGTATGTTATTGAAATACCAAAAGTTTGCACATGCTATGTCGGCATGTTGATGCACCTCCTTGTTCCACCCTGTAGCCTCCAATGACATATGTGCTCCTGGTGTGTTTTGTGGCACAAAAAAGCTCTATGGGTTGCATGAAGACGAAGGTGGTGGTGGCACTGACACTGGCACTCTACTCGAAGTAGAGGAAACGGGGGGCCTAGAGGACGGTGTGGCTGTGGTTGTGGCTGTGCCATGAGTGCGAATCTGTGGACCACGAAGAGAGCCCACAATGCCAATATCTACCTCCTCATTTGACTCTATCTCCACTTGCGCGACCTCGTGCTCCTGACCATGTCCACTAGCTATGATTGCTGCTATGGCTCTTTTTTCCCTCTCCCTTTGCATTTTTCTTTCCTCGACAACTGAAAGTAGGGCAAGCATTTCTCTTCTAATCTCTTCTTTGCCTTCCTCACAAGGCTTGGCATCACGCTGAGGAATGCCTGCAAGATGGTATTTGAGGCAATGTATGCCTCCATGATATGTATTCTTACACTCACTCCAAATAATTGTTCCAAGTACCGGCCCTCTCATAGCATACTTCCATGTAGGGTCTCTAGTCCCTAGAGGACAAGTGCCTAGAACCAATTATGATGGTGTGGGCACTGATGGGGCGAAACCTAATGTTGAACCAGAACCAAAAGCCATTATAGTGTGTGTTCAATCTACACATACAAAAAAATGTAAAACATATTAGTTTTTTAATACAAAAAAAAATAAAAAACAACCTAAATCATTAAAAAATATCTCTAAATTTGATTTAAATTGATACAAATGTGTTTAAATGAATTTTAAATTAACATTATTAACTAATCTAAACATTCTACACAAAAAATGAACCTAGGTCTGAAAATTTCAAAAATAGTGAGAAAAATAAAAAAAAATCAACAAAAGATTGTGACGAATCTTGTTTTTTGGATTCTAAATGCAAAAAATTGCTTCTTTGTACTCTATCATGTCTTTTTTTCAATTTGGAATGAGTATTTTGCAAGAAGAATGAAAGAAAATGATTAATCAAAAAGAAAAAAACAAAAACAAAAGCCCTACCTGTGAATCGAATTTGCCTTGAAAATCTACACAAAATGGCATTTGAATTTGCTCTCCTCGATGGTAGATCGTTGGAAATGATGTCTCCTTGCTTGGGGGGGTTTTTTGCTCTCCACACAAAGTCTTAAGTGTTTTTGAAATGAAATGAACTTCAAAAAAGACGTTGTTTAAGTGAATGACGTAGGCGATTTTTTTCGTCGGACTCACGAGTTTTCGGTGAGTACTTGCCGAAAAAATCGCCGAGTTTTTCAAAAAACCTGGAAAAACTTGCCCTCAAAGACTTGGCGACCTAACCTCAAAAAAACTCGTTTTTGAAAAAAACTCGCGAGTTTTCTGCAAGTCTTCCATCTGTGGTGTGCTCATCATATGCATCAAAAAGAAGGGCAGAAATTTGAATGAATTCGACATTCTCAATTCTGCATACATATAGAAGATGAATTTCTTATAATCAAATGTTGACGGTTTCTCTCATTGAGCACCATTATATCTTTTTTTGTAATATTATTTATATTTGCATAATAAATTATTATTATACTGAATACCCACTTAAATAGTCATTACCTAACTTTACTTTCAAAATTCTCATTCTCTAATACCTAAGTTACTGGTTCTGGTTCGGGTTTGGGTTCGGGGACGGATTCGGGTACGAGAACCCGTTACGTGGGTACGTGAAATTTTTTTTAAGGGGTTTGGGTACGTATGGGTACGTGTGCGTATATATATAAATATATATACATATATGGATTATATATACAAAAAAATAAGAGAAATATACAGAATTGTAAAACTAAATCATTTCATAGTATGATACTTGAGCATTGATCAATGCCAAATGCCAAAGATGAATATTAAATGCCAATTGATAGTTGAAAAATATTCAAATACACCATATCAATGATATCATATATGTTTATGTTCACGATTCCAATGGAATTATGGAAATCATCACAATTTGAATTATTGAATTACAAATTGTAGTTCATGAAAGTTGAAACATGATTCAATGTTCATCAATCATCAAAAGCATTATCAAAAAAATCATCGTGACATAGATTTTTAGCAGCTTCAACTTTAAGATCATCATCATTTGAACCCAAAGCGGTTCCATTTCTAGCACCATGTAGTATGTCATGATCATCATTATCATCCACATCATTCATAGTGGCTCTAGCAAGATCCTAAATGGTTGCATCCAAGTCAATAGACTCGGGTGCTACATCCCAAAGCTTTGCTGCTCCCTGCTTGTATTGAGGCTCCTTACATGACAGAAGACGCAAATTGGAAGGAATAAACACCAAGTCTTCAACTCTTTTTGCAGCCAACTGGTTACGCTTCACTGAGTGGATAAAGGAGTATGTACTCCAATTCCGTTCAACGACAGAAGAGCTTGCAACCTCAAGAGAAAACTAACAAAATAAAAATTGAAAAATGCAAGATAAATTCAAGAATGTTAAGTTTTAAATTCTACAATACAAATGGCAAAAAAAAAAAACTTACTTGTGAGAGGATTTTGATTGCAAGAGGTTGGAGGTACATATAATCTTGACCATGGATGTAATGACGAGACCCTCCGGTAAAATAAATCGAGTAAATAAATGTGCTAACAAGTCATTGCAATATAATTTTTCATTCCTTTATTGATAATATATGAACATGATATCATATTACAGTTACAATAAAGATTCCATTTCATTACAATAACTTCACAAGTTCAAGTAACGAGAAAACATACCTTAACTATCATAGCTCCAATGAGCTTTAGAACAAATAGTAGTAAGAAGGTCTAGGAATTTTTTCTTTCAAATCTCGATGCGCTAGTAGCCTTCGGAGGAGGACAAGCATGACTTGGGTGCTTTTCCGCCAACCACGGACTTATAATGCGGTCCCCCGCACATCTATTATTCGATAGATGGCCCTCCCTTCAACGAAGAGATTGATAGGGTAACCAATACTGTTTACCAACTGAGCATAGTGTTGTGTCCTATTCACAACTAGAACCTTGCTATTTCACAATCTCATACTAGTACAAGGATCATGATGAACTGACAGTGTAGTCTCAAGCATCACACAGTCTAAGTGGATGTCGTACATTGCACTACTTTGAGTACTTTGAGTTTGAATGAAGGTCATCTATCATAAATACTACTTAGGGCCGATTTGACTTAGGGCTATCTTACACTGCGTATAGGCTATGTCCTTCAATGGGTATTCAGTCACCCTAGACTACCTACAACAAACTATCTACTTAGAAACGAAATAGTCTACAAGTGGCTTGTAACATAACTCCTAATCCGGAAATTTTTATCCTAGGAGTGCTTAGCTTGTCTCAGTTAACCTAATAACGTAAGCTTAAGACCATACTTGGTTTTGCCTTCATTTCGATCCTAATAGATAATAACTACTTCATTGTATTCCCCATATATGGAGATCATACAAAATATGTAATATTCATTCTAAATGCATTTCAATCCCTTCCCTTATCTTCTTTCACATTAATTCCCTTTACTTAAATTCCCTTTTAAGCATAAAACATTTTCCTTTCCCTTACAACTACATTGCATTCAGGAAATACCTTTCAGCCTTTGCAAACACAGCAACACAAGGAAATAGAAACATAATAATTCATTCCTTCTTTCGCACAAAAAAACAGCTATGATTGACTTTCAACCTATGCACAATAGTAAACACAAAGATTCCTTTTCTTTTGAATAATCAATAACATAATGGATAGTAGAAGAATATCCCATGCCTGTTTTCAAAGCTTTCCTTTGAAGAAGATGTCTTAGCACTTGCAATGACTGACAATTTTTCTCTAAATTGCAGACTTCTCTTCTCAACTTATCTCACATGTGCCTCTACTCACTCAATTGTATACACTCAGAAATTGATATCCTCAACTCCCAGAATTGGTGAATGCTCTTAGCAAATGATAATCTCACAGTAAATAGAAAGCTCACAGCAGTATGGATGCTCTCAGAAAATAAAAAAACTCAGAAAATAGAAAGAACTCTCTGTGAATAAGATTCTCAGGTTTATGAAACTCTCAGTAAATAAAAATACTTAGAAATATGAATGAGCTCTCAGAAATTAAGAGTAATTTCGAATTCCAAAGATAGTGAAGAAGAGTGGCCAGGGCGGCCTTTTATAGAATCCTTTGTTCAACAAAATCCTCATTCCCAGGCATGTAACCTGCCAGAACTATGTTTTGAACAATTCCAATTGAAATGTGGCAGATTTCCACACTCACACACAACTCAAATGAGGTGAGTCGACTTCCAGCAATACAAAGAATGTTTCAAACCTTGCACATGTTTAAAATAGAGAATCGACACCTACATGTGTCTCCAATAATGGCGCCAATGCAGCAATCTGTTTGATGATTTAATTCACTGAAATGGTCAAGGTTAATTGCTCACCACTTTGCCTAAATTCGTGGTTCAATTGACAAACATCCATGGCTGTGTTTTCATTCATAGAGACTTGTTCATTGCTCTGTGTGCCAGTCCCGTGTGTGTATTTTCTTCAACACAACATTTTCTTTTATTTCAAAAGTTCACTATAGTTATGGATGAAATATTTCCCTTTGCAAGCTTGGCATCATTTATCTCCAAAGGCTCGATTCAAATAAAAATGATTTAATTTTCATCAAATGAGAATAGCTAGACTTCCTTATATTCGGCTGGAAGATATTCATTAATTTTCCATAGTTTAACTTTAGTATTTACTCCAAGTAAAATATAATCTTTTAAATTTTCACTTTAGAGATTTAAAATATTTAAACTATATATATATATATATATATATATTACTCATTACTCACGTAATGTATATATATATATGTATATATTATTTTACTATAATATATATACATATATTTACCCATTATATAATATATATAAATAAATATATATTTACATATATATTTACGCATCTATGTATATATCTTTTAATAACTATACATAATTCGATATATACATGCATACATATATATGTAAATTACTAGGCACTATTAACACCATAATATTTATATCCACAGATAATAGGTAGCATGTGTATGTATATACATGTGTATAACTGTATATACCTTTGTGTACACGTATGTGTATGTATACCATGTCGACACATACGTATGAGCATATCCATTTGCCGATCATACGTCTGTATCGATATGTTTTACATATGGATGTGTGTACATAATGTATACATGTGTATACATACCCACTCAACCTATTCACATGTATCCATTCATGTTTTCCACACATTGATCACAGAACAGTAAGTCTGATAGACAAATAAACATCAGTCACAAAGCACAAAGAGGTAAACCAAACTCCTTAAGCCTATGGATGACTTATCAGGACCAACTTATTTGACTTGGTTCTCTCAATCTAGGGTGTGTATGCTTAGATAGTTCACATTACCGGTTAATCGACCAAGCTCCTCTCCTGAGTGATACTTCCCCTCCCCCTAGGGAATGAACCTTTTCCTACAACCACTAGCACATACATTTAGCAACATCATATATATAAACATCGTTAAAGTTAGAATAACTATACTTCAAAAGCCATCTATTCATATATGCAGTATTTCACCATGAATAACATCAACTGAGACAACACCAAATGAAACAACATCAAGTGATATAACATTCATATTGATAACAAGGTACATGCATCATTAATTCATCTCGAGAATTCACATCACATTCACTTTTACCACATCTAGTAATAGTAAATAGTAACTTCACATTTTGGGATGTAACAATGGAGGTACCACCATGTAATAGAATCCATTTTGTATTTGTCTTTGACAGCAGAAGGGGTAAGATTTTTTCCTGAGATAAATATTTCCAAACTCATTCATAACACTTGTCTGCACTTCTGGATCAATGAAGAGTCTATAAAATGCCCTCTTATACCCTCTAGCAACTTCAGAATCTCTATATGGCAGTATTCTCCCTAGGATAGAAAGTACTTCTATGGTATAGTACCTTGGAGATAGGGCATATGCAATGAGGTGCAATGGTGTTGTCATCTTGTTCCAATGATGAACGATTGCTTCCACCCTTTTGTAAAAGGTGTCTTCAGGATCATTCTCTCTCTTTTGTATTTCAATTTTTATTTTCTCCAACATTGTGTCCATGCTATCATAGACATCCCCCAAGCATGGTCATCTGTATCAGAAAACCGAAGCATAGACATGATAGGTTTGGTGAACTCCAATACATAATTCACACGATCCCACCAATCGTCATCCAAGATCAATGCCTTGACCTTTTGGGCCCTCTTTGAATTTGACTGCTTCCATATACCCCATTAGTTGCTAATAACCGTTTGACTCAATGCCTCATTCACCTTCACAAGTCGTCTCAGAACAATTGTCTGAGATGCAAATCAGGTCTCAGCAACCTAAGAACATGTTAATAGTAAGTTAATAACACATTTAAAATATGTAAGTTACTAAATAAGTAAAAAAATAAAATTATTCAATTATGTAAAACATGACATAAATGAAACTAAATAAATTAAATTTACCTTCAACAATACCAATCTTGAAAAATTTCTTAAAATTGCTTGTGACATATGGTGGTTTGTCACAAACATCTGGATCTCCTCAGCCTCCTGGTATATTTCTTTCACCCACTCTATTTGGTTGCCAATTGCTTGCATCACCAAATTGAGGGAGTGTACGGTGCAAGGTGTCTAAAAGATGTGCTCATATCTAGCGTCTACCAAAGCACTTGCGGCCTTGCAAACTTTTGCATTATCCGTAATTACTTGGACAACATTTTCACTACCCACCATCTCTATGGAGTCAATGAGAATCTTGGAAATGAACTCTACATCTTTCACTTCCCCTTCACAGTCAACCTGTAATGTCCCCCTCTCGACAGTGATCTTGGAGGTGACCGTTAGCCTACTTTCTGAGACCTGTAGGCTACTCGGATGAGAAAATTAGGGTTTCCTTATTTGGCAGTGGTTGTTCCGGCTTTTCTCAAGTCTGCCCAAGGAATTTCGGAATTCAAATTGTGGATTATTTTTGGGTTTTCTGAGAGCTTCGCAGCGGTATAGATGGCTTGTTGTTTTGAGCAATTTCTTGAATTTACTATTTTTAGTAAATTCTATTTCTGGTAGTGATCCTGATGGTTGCAGTTCAGTTGACTTCTCTCTCCAGCCAGTTCAGTTTGCAGTGTTCGATTTGGTCCTTGGATGCTCTCTGGGGGGAAAGTGAGTTATCTTGATTAAAAAGGTGATATATTTTAATATTGAATTTGGCCTAGTGATATAAAATAAAGTTATGTTTTTAAAGTGGCCTTTAAGGGTGGACGCCTCATTAAGAAGGGGGACAAATACTTTCTAAAGTTAAAAACATGACTTATCAAAAAGGTACGCCGAGTTTGGGGATAAGAGGATTTATCTCATTTTATATTATAAGTCTCTCTAAAATGGGACGCCAAGTTTGAGGAGGCTTTGAGTCAAACTTGAATTCGAATTTGTGTTGACTCTTGGTTTGAGTGCACTTTCTAGAGGCTTCTAGAAGTTCTTTCTAAGGCTTTAAATGGAGGGGCTGTTTCTTCATTCGGGATCTTTTGTCTATCACATTGTTATGTTGCTGAATTATTTTCAGACAAGGCTTGGAGGAAAGCTTACCTCTTAGTATTTGGCTCATCTTCTTGCTTGAAAGATAGCAACTAGTTGGGAGATAGTTTGTAGTTGAGTCATTTGGCATTGTAGTAGGCTTCTTTTATCTATAGTTCCAGTTCTTTGCATTCTAGTCGAATTTTTCATAGTTGCAGGTTTGTGTAGCTGATTGTGAGTTTTATTCATAAATTCAAAAATATAAACATTATCATTTTGGGTATTGCATCATTGTGTTTCTTTTCCAGGGGCGACCCTTTTTGATTATTTGCAGAATTTTTAGATGTGGTTTGGATTTTTAAGAAGCAAGTCGTCCTTCCTGAGGGCCGTACTAGCTGGGGCTGCATTGGGAATTGTGCAAGGAAAAATAAAAGGCTGTGAGTTGGGGTTTCTTCATTGGGATAGGGTCGCCGCCCTTCTAAGAGTCTAATGCACTTTGTTTCATTCATTTTGGGTAAGTATTGAGCTAGTTGTGAGCTTTTGGGTGGTTTTCTATGTTGTTGGTCTGTCATTTCCAGTCAATAACTAGTTATATCAGTTTGAGTGAATTTCATTAGAAGAGATTGAAAGAGAGTCTTAGGGTCTTGTAAGCTTGAGAAAAGTTGTCAAACTTGATTGAAGCATTGCAGATTTTATAACCTTGTGATCTTGGCAGGCAAGGTTCCTCATTGTAAGCTGAGTAGTAGTACTGCCAGCACTCTCTTATCTATTTTCTCTTGTTACTTGTATTTCCCACGATTGTGGAAGGGATTGGCTATATCTTAGTCTTAGTTAGTTTCAATTCCTTGTATCACCCGCTGAAGAAGTGGAAGAGGCCGTCTTGCCGCTTATTTCTTTACTGTATTGCATCATCTATCATATTGCTGATCAGTTGAGCCGTCAACGTACTCCCGCTGAATAATTGGTCGAGTTGCATCTTTGAAATTCAGTAATGTACTTTCTATTCCAGTCCTCCCGCTGAATAAGTGGTTGAGTGATTGGAACTTCTTTCTATTACTCTCCAACAGTTTCCATTGTGCCAATGATCCCCTGTCACGTATGCTCTCAACCTTGCTCGCATTGGGATCTGGGATGATAAGAGGAGAGGGTTACTTTCATCTGGTTTATGTTTGCACTAATGCTAATGGGCGAATTTAGCTGTGTAAAAATAAAATAAAAAAATTGGCCGGTATATTTCAGTGGTATCAGAGCCAGGCTAGGAGCCCCAAGCACCCGCAGTGTGGCTTAAGGGGGGTGTTGGAAATAAGCCACATCTAGACCAACGATGGGCTGGCCAGAAGGGGCCAGTAGCTCAGTTGGTAGAGCACTCTAGTAGCAAATGGAAGGTCCTAGGTTCGAGTCCTAGCTGGTCCAAATGAGCAGCAGCTCTACAAGTGGTATCAGAGCCATGATTTTGCCAACCTGTGATCTAGTTGAGTTCAGTTACCGATGAGTGACAGAGCCCACAAATACTACACCAGAAGGCAGGCGAGAAATCCGCCATATCAGTTTCCGTGTACACCAGAGGCAAATACTTTTTCTGAGGCACTCAGAGAAATAGGGCAAACAGTTGACAGAGGTAAAGTAGTTGCAGAGATGGCAGATAGCAACAAACAACCCATGAATGATAGAGATGACAAAATAAAGAAGAAGTTTGATGGGATGATTGACATACTCGGCCGCTTACTTGCAAGAATGGATCAACAGGCTGCAAACAATCCGCCCCATAGTCGAAACAAATCTAACGGTGAAAATAGTGGAGTTAATGGGAACAATGGCAGTGGGAGAGACAAAACCATTGGACAGCATGAATCCATGTCTAGAGGATCAGCCTCTAGGCCCCCTTTTCCCACATTTACTCAAAGAGAAGAAACCCACGTTGAAGCTGCAACAAACTTTGCAGATGACGCCAGACAGGCCTACTTGGAGTATGCCTCTTTTCCTCCTGATCTTAGAGAGCAGCGGTCTTTTGATCAGTTCATGAATCAAAGGAACCAGAGGAATGGTGGAAGAACTGAATACAAAGCTCCTTTGGGTCCTAGAACGGATTACCAACAAGCTCTTAGAAAGGTGTCCTTGGCTCATTTCGATGGAAGTGATGCATGCACAACTAGAGCATGGCTGCAGAAACTAAATAATTACTTATCCTTGAGACCTATGGCGGAAGAGGACACAATTAAATTTGCCACCCTACACTTAGAAGGTGCTGCCTATGAGTGGTGGTATCACGGTTTGGTCACCCTTGGCCACAACCTAATCAAAACATATGAAGAATTCACCAATAAGTTGATTGAGAGATTCGACACTAAGGATCTTGAGGTGAAATTCAAGGAGCTTGCTCAATTAAAACAACATGGTTCTTTGGAATCATACATTGGAGACTTCCAAAGACTTTCCGTGATGGTGCCCAACATAACTGAAAGAAGATTAGTGGTGCTATTTTCTGAAGGACTGATGGAACCATTGAAGGGATGGGTAAAAACTTTTGACCCACCAATCCTTGAAGAGTCCACCAAGAAGGCTAGAAACATGGAGCTGTCCGCACCAAGACCCAAGTTTCCATCCAAGCCTTTTCCTCATAGGCAAGACAAAAGGCACTTCTCAAATCAGCACAAGAAGTTTCCTCCTAGGCTGGATGATGATGCTCGAGACAAGCTTAGAAAAGAAGAAAAGTGTTACACATGTAAGGAACCTTGGTCAAAGGGACAGAGGTGTTATGGAAGAGGCCGTTCTAACCATATGGAGGCCTATTCTGATTATGGATCAGAATATGATCACTTAGAGCAGCACTCAGAAATTGCTGAGAGTGATGAGGAACGGGAGCTAGAAGACGTGGAAGAAGAACAGGGAGGTGAGGGCACCTTTGCCCAACTCTCAAGTTTCCAAAAGAACGAGTCTTTCAAGATTCGTGGCTCAATTGGGAAGCATTGTGTGATTGCCTTGATTGATACTGGAGCAACACACAACTTCATTGATGAAGGATTGGTTGCAAAGAGGGGACTCAAGACAGAAGAATTTGAAGGCTTCAAAGTGATGGTTGCTGATGGGTTCCACATCTCTTGCACTCACAAAGTTACCAACATGTCCTTACAGTTGGGTAACCATGAAGTCAAAGACGACTTCTATGTTGTTAACATTGGAGACACTGATGCCGTTCTTGGTATTCAATGGCTGCGATCTCTTGGAGAGATCTCTCTAAACCTACAAACCATGGAACTCAAATTTCAATCCGATGGGAGGAAAGTAGTGCTAAGAGGGATGTCAAATGTGGGTCCTCGGATTGTCTTTTTCAAAAGGATGGAAAGGTTGATTCGAAATGATGCAGTTGAGTGGGCTATGAAGTGTATGGTTCTTCCAGCTAGCCCGATTGAAGCAAAGAGGGAATATCCACCAGATATTCAATCCGTGCTCTCAAAAAGAAGTAAAGTGTTTGTTGATTTACCACCAAGACCACCTCCAGATAGAGGTTTTGAGCATGTCATTGAGTAGAAGGAAGGAGTCAAACTAGTAATCACAACACCATACAGATACCCTAAGAAACAAAAGGATGAAATTGAGAAAAACATAAAAGAACTTTTGGAGATGGGTTTCATTCGCCCAAGTAAAAGCCCCTTCGCTTCAACAGTTGTACTTGTGAAGAAGAAGGATGGCACCATCCGCATGTGTGTGGATTATCATGCCTTGAACCAAAGCACCATCAAGAATCGATATCCCATTCCCCGAATCGATGAGCTCATTGATGAGCTACATGGTGCTAAATTTTTCTCAAAAATTGACTTAAGGTCAGGATACTATCAGATTCGGATGAGGGGATCAAATGTTGAGAAAATGGCATTCCGGTGCCACTATGGTCACTTTGAATTTTTAGTCATGCCATTTGGGCTGACTAATGCTCCTACCACTTTCCAATCTTGCATGAACAAAACCTTCCAGAGGCAGTTGAGGAAGTTCGTGTTGATATTTTTCGTGTTGATATTTTTTGATGACATCCTCATTTACAGCAAGACGTGGGAACAACACCTCAAGCACTTGGAGGAAGTGCTTAGTATCCTTGAGACAAAAAGTTTCTTTGCAAAAGAATCAAAGTTTGAATTTGGTATGGGAGAGTTACTCTACCTTGGCCACATCATCAGTGCAGAGGGAGTCAGAGTTGATCCAAAAAAGATCAGGGCTATCGTGGATTGGCCAACTCCAGAAAATCTAACCCATTTGAGAGGATTCTTGGGCCTATGCGGTTTCTACAGGAGGTTTGTGAAGGGTAACTCTCAAAGTGGTGCTCCTCTTACTGATCTAACCAAAAAGGGGGCATTCTTGTGGTCAGAAAAGGCACAAGTTGTCTTTGATAAATTCAAGAGGATCATGAGTTCTTGTACGGTTTTGGCCATACCGGATTTCTCCAAACCATTTGAGTTGCAATGTGATGCTTCGGGAGAAGGGGTTGGTGCTGTTTTGATGCAAGAAAAACACCTTATTGTGTTCGAAAGCAGAAAATTAAGAGGCATCGAAAGGACATACTTGATCTATGACAAAGAAATGCTTGCAATCATGCATGCATTAGCCAAGTTCAGACAATACTTGGTGGGGAGTAAGTTTGTTGTCAAGACTGATCACAACAGTCTCAAACACTTCATGCATCAGAAGGAGTTGAACGAAAGACAGCAGAAGTGGGTGAGTAAGCTATAGGCTTATGATTTCGACATTGAGTATGTCAAGGGGAAGAATAATGTTGTGGCAAATGCCTTGTCTCGAAGGCCACATTTGAGCTCATTATGCGAGCTTACTGCTGATTGGAGAGAGTTGTTGCTTGCTGATTATGCCAAAAATCAGTTTGCAACGAGCATTATTGAGGGTACTTGTTCAGACGAAAAGTACAAAGTAGTTGATGGGCTGATACACTACAAAGAGAGGATCTTCTTGGTGCTTGATTCTAAGCTCAAAAGGAAGATTTTGCAGACTTTCCATGACACTCCACTTGCTGGTCACCAAGGTTACTTTAAGACTTACCGGCAGATCCGTGAAAGGTTTTCATGAAAGGGATTGAAGAATGAGGTTTTGAGCTAAATCAAGGAATGCCATACTTGCCAAATGAACAAGAATGAGCACACATACCCCGCCGGACTGTTGCAGCCCCTACCTATTCCCAATCAAAAATGGGAAAGCATCTCTATGGACTTCATCACGGGGTTGCCCAAGACACAAGGGAAGGATTGCATCTACGTGGTGGTAGACAGATTAACAAAATTTTCTCATTTCTTTGCCATCACAAGTTCATTTGCAGCGGCTCAGGTAGTCGAGTTGTTCTTTCATGAGGTGTTTCGGTGGCACGGTTTGCCAAAAAACATTGTGAGTAATAGGGATAGCAAGTTCCTAAGTACCTTTTGACAAGAAATTTTCCGGATGAATGGTACGGTACTTACTCCGAGTACCAGTTATCACCCCCAAACCGATGGTCAAACAAAAATTGTGAACAAGTGGTTGGAGGGTTATCTCCGGAACTATGTTTCAGAACAGCAGAAGGCTTGGGTCAGATGGCTTCACTTGGGGGAATATTGCTATAATTCATCCTATCACATGTCCATTAGGATGTCTCCATTCAAAGCCCTCTATGGTTATGAGGCTATCAGCTTTGCAAATTTGGTGTTTGGGGATAGCAAGGCACCTCAGGCCAAAGATCTGTTACAACAAAGTCAGGATATTCTGAAATCATTGAAGAACAACATTCAGATAGCACAAAATCAGCAAAAGTTGTACGCTGATCAGCGACGTGTTGAGCGCTCCTTCGAGGTGGGGGACATGGTTTACCTTCGTCTTCAGCCTTACAGACAGTCTACTCTCAAGAAGAGTGGGGTAGACAAGCTCAAACCTCGTTTCTATGGACCTTTCAGAGTCATCAGAGGGGTTGGAGCGGTGGCCTATGAGTTGGAATTACCGGCTAACAGCAGAGTACACAACGTCTTTCATGTGTCTCGCCTCAAGAAGGCTTTGGGACATAACGTTGTTGCTTCATCTAGTTTACCCCCATTGGATGAGGAGGGGCAATTGGTACTTGTTCCTGAAGAGATTGTCGATTCCAGAGAGCGTTCTTTGAGGGGAAGGACAATCAGAGAATACTTGGTAAAAGTGGAAAAATTTTCCGTTAGAGGATGCCACTTGGGAGAATGAGGAAATTTTGCAGCATCCTGGTTTATAGTTGCTTGTGGAGAAGCAATTTTGGGGGGGGGGTGGATTGTAATGTGCCCCTCTGGGTAGTGATCTTGGAGGTGACCGTTAGCCTATTTTCTGAGACCCGTAGGCTACTTGGGACATAACGTTGCTGCTTCATCTAGTTTACCCCCATTGGATGAGGAGGGGCAATTGGTACTTGTTCCTGAAGAGATTGTCGATTCCAGAGAGCGTTCTTTGAGGGGAAGGACAATCAGAGAATACTTGGTAAAAGTGGAAAAATTTGCCGTTAGAGGATGCCACTTGGGAGAATGAGGAAATTTTGCAGCATCCTGGTTTATAGTTGCTTGTGGAGAAGCAATTTTGGGGGGGGGGGTGGATTGTAATGTGCCCCTCTGGGAAGTGATCTTGGAGGTGACTGTTAGCCTATTTTCTGAGACCCGTAGGCTACTTGGATGAGAAAATTAGGGTTTCCTTATCTGGCAGTGGTTGTTCTGACTTTTCTAAAGTCTGCCCAAGGAATTCCATAATTTTAATTGTAGATTCTTTCTGGGTTTTCTGAGAGCTTCACAGCTATATAGCTAGCTTGTTGTTTTGAGCAATTTCTTGAATTTACTATTTTTAGTAAATTCTATTTCTAGCAGTGACCCTGATGGTTGCAGCTCAATTGACTTCTCTCTCCAGCCAGTTCAGTTGGCGGTGTTCGATTTGGTCCTTGGATGCTCTCTGGGGGGAAAGTGAATTATCTTGATTAAAAAGGTGATATATTTTAATATTGACTTTGCCCTAGTGATATAAAATAAAGTTGTGTTTTTAAAGTAGCCTTCAAGGGTGGACGCCACATCAAGAAGGGGGGACAAATACTTTCTAAAGTTAAAAACATGACTTATCAAAAAGGTACGTCAACTTTGGGGATAAGAGGATTTATCTCATTTTATATTATAAGTCTCTCTAAAATGGGACGCCAAGTTTGAGGAGGCTTTGAGTCATACTTGAATTCAAATTTGTGTCGACTCTTGGTTTGAGCGTAGTTTCTAGAGGCTTCTAGAAGTTCTCTCCAAGGATTTAAATGGAGGGGTTGTTTCTTCATTGGGGATCATTTGTCTATCACACCGTTATGCTGTTGAATTATTTTCAGACAAGGCTTGGTGGAAAGCTTACCTCTTAGCATTTGGCTCATCTTCTTGCTTGAAAGATAGCAACTAGTTGGGAGATAGTTTGTAGTTGAGTTATTTGGCATTGTAGTAGGCTTCTTTTATCTATAGTTCCAGTTCTTTGCATTCTAGTCGAATTTTTCATAGTTGCAGGTTTGTGTAGCTGATTGTGAGTTTTATTCATAAATTCAAAAATATAAACATTATCATTTTGGGTATTGCATCATTGTGTTTCTTTTCCAGGGGCGACCCTTTTTGATTATTTGCAGAATTTTTAGATGTGGTTTGGATTTTTAAGAAGCAAGTCGTCCTTCCTGAGGGCCGTACTAGCTGGGGCTGCATTGGGAATTGTGCAAGGAAAAATAAAAGGCTGTGAGTTGGGGTTTCTTCATTGGGATAGGGTCGCCACCCTTCTAAGAGTCTAATGCACTTTGTTTCATTCATTTTGGGTAAGTATTGAGCTAGTTGTGAGCTTTTGGGTGGTTTTCTATGTTGTTGGTCTGTCATTTCCAGTCAATAACCAGTTATATCAGTTTGAGTGAATTTCATTAGAAGAGATTGAAAGAGAGTCTTAGGGTCTTGTAAGCTTGAGAAAAGTTGTCAAACTTGATTGAAGCATTGCAGATTTTATAACCTTGTGATCTTGGCAGGCAAGGTTCCTCATTGTAAGCTGAGTAGTAGTACTGCCAGCACTCTCTTATCTATTTTCTCTTGTTACTTGTATTTCGCACAATTGTGGAAGGGACTGGCTATATTTTAGTCTTGTTAGTTTCAATTCCTTGTATCACTCGCTGAAGAAGTGGAAGAGGCCGGCTTGCCGCCTATTTCTTTACTGTATTGCATCATCTATCATATTGCTGATTGGCTGAGCCGTCAACCTACTCCCGCTGAATAAGTGGTCGAGTTGCATCTTTGAAATTCATTAATGTACTTTCTATTCCAGTCCTCCCGCTGAATAAGTGGATGAGTGATTTTAACTTCTTTCTATTATTCTCCAGCAGTTTCCATTGTGGTAATGATCCCCTTTCGTGTATGCTGTCAACCTTGCCCGCATTGGGATCTGGGTTGATCAGAGGAGAGGGTTACTTTCAGCTGGTTTATGTTTGCATTAATTCTACTGGGTGAATTTAGCTGTGTAAAAAAAAAATGAAAAAATTGGCTGGTATATTTCACAACCACCCTCAAAAACATTGCCCCTTTGGGGGACACTGCAATAACATTGATCAATGGACGGTTTTTGCAATCTTTCCATCCATTGGAAACAATAGATACACCTGTTTCAATCCAAGAATCTCTAACTGGTTTTAGTTGGGCCTCTATATAGTTTTCTTCTCTTTTTGCAATAAGGTGGTATGCACCTTTTCATACCCAAGACTTGTGAAACCAAGAGGTGCAGTATTTATTGCTGACACCATGTCCCACCGATATGGTGATCTCACCAAGCTGAGTGGAAGACCATTGGCATAGAGGCAATGTGCAATTTTTTTTTCAGCAATATCTCTTGCCTCCATTTTAAATGCCCTCTCCAATGGACCTCTCTTGCGGGTGGTGATTTTTTGGTCATCTTCATCTTCCTATTCCGTAGAGGGCATAGACAAGAAGGGATGTCTGGTGGCCCTAACTGTCTGAGAGGGTAATGTTGGTTTTTTTTTCTTTCCGGATGAATAACCACTCTGTTTTCCTTTTGCAATCAATTTGTCAGCATCTTCTTGTTCTTTTATAAATCCTACTATTTGTATAGCTAACAACCCCTTCTTATTTGGGCCCTCACACATATTAATCCCTTTACCACTAGGGCCCATAAAATGAAGTTTCACTCGATAATAGGAGCTATTATATTGTGCATTGCAAAAATTACACTTCCAAACAAACCCGCCACCTCCAGAAAGTTGTGAAATTCTTGTGGTATGTCTCCATAAAGGAGATGCTTTATCAATTTTGTAATTTTGACTTCCCTCCTGTAATGTCCCCTTTCTAGTGGAAGCACTTATACCAAAATCTTGCACTCAAAGTGTTTGTCAAAGAGACATTAGAAGTGTTAAAGATCAATAAGTTTCAATGATGATATCTAATAAGTTCAAAAATGACATAAACATGTCATTCTTGTCAAAGGGTTACTTATTTCTTCCTTATCACTCTTATGAATGGTTCTTCTATATTATATTTTGTAAGTACATTAGGGTAGATATTAAACGTCTATCAAGATCCCAAAGATAGTATTCTATTGTACTATTTATCACCATAGTGAATGAATAGTTATTATTACTTATAAGACTCAATAATTGCTGCAAGCATTATTATTGTATAATCATGTATATATATTCTATTTAAATATGTGTACATCATTATTTCTAATAAATATTTACATATCATTATTTAAATAGTATATATATTCTTTATTTATTTCATATTATCTATTATTATATCTATATCTATGTATATATATAAATAATAATAATCATCATCCTTACATGATGATTGCATATAAATATTAATAATATTCCAAAGATATTACTTACTGATTCTTTTTACTCATTATATTCCTGATATGCTTTTATATTTTTTTTTCTATCTTCCTCTCCCGTATTGCTTTCTGTTCTCTTTGTTAGTGTTTCTTAGATCAGATTATACAACTGAAAGTACTTAAAATAATGCAACACATAAGACAATAAACACAGCAAGATACCTTGGGAAAACCCTCCTCTTGAGGGAGAAAAACCCAACAAATAATTCTCTTATATAAGGTAGAACAAGAGCAGAAATCTGCTTACAACTTAGGCCCAACAATGGCCAATAATTGATACAATGAAATCGCACCTCTCCTAGATGCAAGATATACAAATGAATATGATCTTCCTTGAATTCGGACTGCTGCTATGAAGGTGCGAACTTCTGCTCTAATTGCAAATATACTTGATGAACTTGAATGAATGAAATGACAAGAAAGACCTTGTATATATACAAATGAGGTGCCTCTTCAAGTTAGGTCGGCCCTCTATGAAGAAACATAATAAATGATAATTACAAGGTAGGTCGGCCCAAGCAATAAACAAATCATGCGAACCATATATGGTCGGCCCTTTATGTTTATCAAATGTTATTAAAATAAATTAAATAGCCGAAAGGCTACCATTTAATTTATGCTTCCTTCTTGAAGCGTGTGCAATGGAAGTGCAACCCTAAGCTGCTATAACATCAACACTCCCTCTCAGCTAGGGATGATACTTCCACCTGCACAAGACACATCATATCAATATGAAAACAAATAGAATATCACCTCATCGTGATATCAACCATTATGGCTACCTCCATAGATGGTATGTAAAAGTGCTCATCACTTAATGATGTTGTCACCTCAATGTGACTTTCACCATGGCTCCTACAGAGGGTGACACACAAGTACAAGTAAATCATCACGGATTCCCTCACGTGATGCTGTCATGGAGTCACACACATGACATCCACCATGGCTCTCCTAGAGGGTGGAAACAAGGGCTTTCACCTCAAATCTCAAAGAGAAATGCACTACCAAGGACTTGCACCCCAAATCTCTCTCAATAGAGAAATGTATTATCAAGGGCTTGCACCTCAAATCTCTCTCAATAGAGAAATGCATTACCAATTTAAGGATCACTGATACTGAGACTCTTTCTCAGTCAAGGCTGCATTCTCCACCATACCAAGCGTTTCTCGAAAGTACACAAACTTGATTCTGGAGAGAGGCTTGGTGAGAATGTCTGCCGTTTGCTCATTAGTGCTGATATACCTCAACTGTATAGATTTCCTGAGTACCATATCTCTAATATAATGGTACTTGATCTCAACATGCTTTGTTCTATCATGAAACATGGAATTGACAGAAAGCTTTACACAGTTCTGGTTATCACAATGTATAATGGTAGGCTCCATTGATTGTCCAAACAATCCTGCAAGGAGCGTACGAAGCCACACTGCCTCATGAGCTGCCATTTGGGCTGCTATGTACTCTACCTCGGTTGTACTCAAAGCCACTGAAGACTGTTTCCTGCTACACCAAGAAATCATAGCAGTACCCAAACTGAAGCAACAACCAAAGGTACTCTTCCGATCTGAGACACATCCTGCCCAATCAGAATCAGTAAAACCATGCAGCTCTAAATCCACACCTGAAGAATATCTTAACCCATATCCAATTGTGCCACATAAATATCTCAGGATATGTTTAGCTACAACAAGATGTATTTGCCTTGGTTCACACATAAACTGGCTAAGTGAACTCACTGCATAGCAAATGTCAGGTCTAGTGTTAACTAGATACATCAATGAACCAATCAACTGCCTATACATTGTGGAATCCACTGGTTCTGAACTGCCTGCAGCCTCCTTCAACTTATCTAGATTAGTCTCCATGGGTGTAGACATAGGTTTGTAGTCGATCATACCAAACCTTTTGAGAATGTCAATAGTATACTTGCCTTGACTTAGAATCATCTCATCTGGCTTTTGCCAAACTTCTAAGCCAAGGAAGTAATGCATGAGACCTAGATTCTTCATCTCAAACTCTGAAGCTAACTCCTTACATTTTAGAATTAGGTGTTCCTCACCAGTGATAATTAAATCATCAACATGTAGAACCAGAATCAAAGCTTTACCATTTACCACCTTGAAGTAGAGGTCAGAATCTGCATCATTCTTTGACAAACCCAGACTCAATAGATATTGATCAATCCTTTCGTACCAAGCACAAGGAGCTTGCTTAAGACCATACAAGGCCTTCTTCAGCTTGCAAACATGAGAATCCTTCCCATGCACCTCAAATCCTTCAGGTTGCTCAATGTAAACCTCTTCTTCTATTATACCATTAAGAAAGGCTGTCTTTACATCCATTTGGTGAATCTTCCATCCTCTAGATGCAGAAATAGCAATGATGGTTCTGACAGACGTATATCGAGCCACAAGAGCATCAGTTTCTTCATAGTCAACTCCCTCTTTTTGTGAGAACCCTCTAGCCACGAATCTTGCCTTGTGCTTCTGAATGCTCCCATTAGCTGCATGCTTGATCTTGAAGAGCCATTTAGAAGACACCACAGATTTGCCTTTGGGTCTAGGAACAATATCCCAAACATCATTCTTAAGTATGGACTAATATTCCTCAGTCATGGCATCTTTCCATACTTGTTGACTAGAAGCTTCTTCGACACTTGAAGGCTCTAACTCAATAATCTGACTCATCAAGGCGACATAACTAGAGAACTTGTGAGGTCTCTTGCTTTCTCTAAAAGCTCCTCTTGGGGCTGCAAAACTTTCTGCCTCCTGCATTGTCCTACACGCCCAATGAGGCCTTTTCTTTCCAACCACAATATCTAAAGGCCCATCAATAGGATCCAAGGGTTCAACTGGATCAACATCTTCTTTAGGTTCTAGAGCCTCCTTCAGGTTCTCTGGAATATGGTCAACTTCCATATCTTGAGGAGGTTCTTCTTCATCGATCTCCATAGGAGTGCCCTTGGATCTTCTGAAAGCAACATCTTCCTCAAATGTGACATCTCTACTAATCTCAATAGACTTCTATCCTGGTATGTAGATTTTGTAGGCTTTTGATTTCTCACTATAACCTACACGAATTCCCTTCTTCGCAGAAGGTTCTAACTTTGTTCTCTTTTCCTTTGGAATATGAACATATACTGGACAACCAAAGATCCTCAAATGACTAACTTCTGATTTCACCCCTGAGAATGCTTCTTCAGGAGTTTTATTCTCCAAGATCCTGTGGGGACTCCAGTTCTGAACATAGACGGCTGTCCTCGATGTCTTAGCCCAAAGAGAGATTTGCAAGTCTTGATCATGGATCATAGCTTTTACTGCTTCCACAATAGACCTATTCTTCCTTTGAGCAATACCATTTTGTTGTGGATTATAGGGGACACTGAACTCCCTCTTAATCCCTGCTTCAATACAAAAATCTCGAAAGGTGCCAGAGGTGTATTCTCCACCATTATCGGATCTCAAGACCTTGATCCTTTTTCCAGACAAATTTTCAACTTGTGCCTTGAATTCTCCGAATCTTTCTAATACTTCTTCAGATTATTTAGATCTCAAGAAATAAATCCAAGTCTTTCTAGATTAATCATTAATAAAAATAATGTAATACAAGAAACCACTAGAAGATGCAATAGACATTAGACCACATAAATCAGAATGAATTAGATCAAGAATACATTTAGATCTACTTTCACTAGAATGAAACATACCTTTTGTTTTCTTGCCTAGGGCGCATCCTTTGCATGTACCTTCATGTTCCTGATTGAATTTCGGAAGACCGGTGACCATCTTCTCCATGATAGGTAATGCTCGAAAGTGAATGTGGGCCAATCTTCGATGCCAAAGATCACACATGCTGGAAGCGTTATGCACAAGCGCTTGAAGAGGACGAGTGCATAGCCTGTAAAGACATTCATGTCTAACTCCAATCACTTGACCAGTTTTGAAGTTGGAGTTCTTTGCCCATATAAGAACTTTCCCTTTAGAAAATGCAACTTGATAACCCTTGTCTTCTAATGCCGAAATTGAGATAAGATTCCTCTTTATCCCTGGAACGAATAGTACATCATTCAACTCCAATGAAATCCCGGAATCCAAGTGAAGAGAAGTTTCCAATTCCTTTCTCAGAATATCTTGCATCGTCTCCAATAACGACTTGTTCACTAGAGTTACTCTCCACTAAGTTTGAAAGGTGTCCCCTGAAACCGGTGATGTGCCTAGAGGCACCACTATCAATCAGCCAAGTGTTGGCGTCGGTAGATACATTGCTTGACAAAGTTGAATAGAATAGATAATCACTAGAGTCCTTCTACGGAGCAACTTCTTCAACATTTGCAATGGCAACCTGCTGCTTAGGTCTAAGAGGACATTCCTTCGCAAAGTGACCATATTTGTCACAATGAAAGCATTGAATCTTGGACATGTCTCGTTTCCTTTTGAAGGCAAGAGCACCATCATTTCTATTTTCTCGATTCCTCTTGAAGAACCCTTTCTTAAAACCTTTTCCTTTCTTCGACAAATGAGAGGCAAGAACATGTATTTCATCATTCTTTGAACTTTGACCAATGCCCCTAGCCGTTAGTCTCGACTCCTCTTGAATGCAGCCAATCCTCAATCGATCAAACTTGGGAAGATTAGATCTTGCACTGATTCCTTGAATAAACAACTCCCATGAAAGCAGAAGACCATTGAGAGCAAGCATAGTCAAGTCTTTGTCATCAATCATGTGACCAATTGTGGAGAGCTGATCTCTTATCTCTGAAATCCTCATGAAGTAAGTGATTACAGATTCTTCTTTCGCCATTTTCACATGATGAAGTTGTTGCTTCAGTGCAAGTGCTCGACTGGTGTTGTTGATTTCATACATCTCTTCCAAGGTTGTAAACATCTCTCTTGCTGTATCCAACTTGAAGACAATCGATACAACATGATCCTTGACGTAATCAGCCAACACTTTCTTTGCCCTAGTATCTTTCTTCCTCCGCTGCAACTTCTCTTCTTCCTCCTCAGGTTCGGGAACTTTTTTTTCACAAACTCAGCCAAATCATTCTCTTCCAATGTGAGCATGATCCTGAACCTCCATGATGTGTAGTTCGAAATTCTTTCTAGTCTATCCTCGATTTTCAGACCGTTCACCATCTTGAAAAATTTAGGAGATAGACTGAAAAAGATTAGAGTGAGTGCTGCAACTAAATCTGATCAAGATCTTTTTCAAACCCGCTCTGATACCATGTTAGTGTTTCTTAGATCAGATTATACAACTGAAAGTACTTAAAATAATGCAACACATAAGACAATAAACAAAGCAAGATACCTTGGGAAAACCCTCCTCTTGAGGGAGAAAAACCCAGCAAATAATTCTCTTATATAAGGTAGAACAAGAGCAGAAATCTGCTTACAGCTTAGGCCCAACAATGGCCAATAATTGATACAATGAAATTGCACCTCTCCTAGATGCAAGATATACAAATGAATATGATCTTCCTTGAATTCGGACTGCTGCTATGAAGGTGCGAACTTTTGCTCTAATTGTGAATATACTTGATGAACTTGAATGAATGAAATGACAAGAAAGACCTTGTATATATACAAATGAGGCACCTCTTCAAGTTAGGTAGGCCCTCTATGAAGAAACATAATAAATGATAATTACAAGGTAGGTCGGCCCAAGCAATAAACAAATCATGCGAACGATATATGGTTGGCCCTTTATGTTTATCAAATATTATTAACATAAATTAAATAGCCGAAAGGCTACCATTTAATTTATGCTTCCTTCTTGAAGAGTGTGCAATGGAAGTGCAGCCCTAAGCTGCTATAACATCAACACTCTTTCCTTCCCCTATTCTCATAAGTTGCTGCTTATTAATATAATCCTGAAAATCCTCCTAAAAGGTGGCATCTTTTAAAAAGGAGACGACCCTTGAGAAGTTGTCACCCTTCATAAAGAGACACCCATCATTGCCTTTAAGAATCGTAATTCCTGTGTAAAATCCTCTCTATCGCTGCATTCAGTAATTAACTTAACTACTGCTCTCTCTATTTCTAATCGTTGGCCATATGAGATTCTTTTCTTTTATAAAATCGCTGTCTTCAGTCCTTTAATTGCTGCTGTATATATTTTATATTTTATATTATATGTTTCTTTAAACTATATTTATTATTATTATTTTTATATTAGTCTTATATTATTATTTATATTTGTATATTAATCATAGGATGATTGTAATAAAAAAAATATATAATAATATTATCTCAAGACAAATTATAATTATAATAATATTAAATTTATATATATATATATATTTTAATATGTGTTTTATTTATTTTATTTGTTTATTTGTATTTTTCAATGTTTCATATTTTGCTGTTTTAGGGGCATGACACTTTCCCACCCACTGAATTTTGACTACTAGCCATTGTTGTAATCTAAAAAATAATTGAAAAAAAAAACATGCTTCAAAAACTTCTTCACAAACTTGAAAAAATCCATCAAAAAACTTGAAAAAATTCATTAAAAGACTAAAGAATAGGGTTTAAATGCATACCTTAAACACTTAAATCTCCTTTGTGGAAGCAATTTGGCACTCCACAATCGATCTCCTTTGTATACAATCACCTCCCTTCAAAATGCCAAGAAGGAGAGAAAATATAGTGAGAGCAAAATGAGAGGTAAAAATGAAATGTTTGAGTGTTCAAAGGACTCATATTGGGGCGTTTTAGGGTTAGGAGAAAAAAAAATAATAAAAAAAATGTATTTGATAAGTTTTTGGGCCCACTTTTAAAGTGTTGGGTCGTGGGTTCTCTTGGGTTTACCCGGGTTTGTCGGTGATACGCCCGAGTCCGCGCACCACAGTGTTGGGTTCGTGCTAGGTGCACACATGTGCGCGCCCAGCACTGTGGGTTCGTTCGGGTGTGTGGGTGTGCGCACTCGGGCGAACCCACAGTGCTGGGTGCGCACCCAGCACGTACCCACAGGCAAACCCGAACCGGGTTCAAGGCCTGCGGGTACGAACCCTGCAACTTAGTCTAATACTTCAATAGTTAGTTTATAACCTACCTCTTAATTTTTTCTTTTAAAATTATTGCCCATTGCAACATTTAACATTCTAAAGATTTTTCTCTTACATGCTGGAATTATTAACATTTCGTTTTATACTTGAAAATTTCCTCATAGGCATGCTATAATTGGCTTAACTAGTAATCTTAATGGTTAAAGAGTGTACCAGATTTCTAGAGATGTAAAAACCAGTCATAAAAGGAATAGAACAGTGCATTAAAGTGAGAATGAGCCATAACTGTGGAAGGCCTTAAAAACATTTTTTGGTCTTTCTGTGGATTGGTATCACATCTCTTGTAACATTACTACCACCTTGTGACAGTACTTCAAATATGTTTTGCCACAAGATTAAATACATAATCTCTAAAACAAAATTTTATCATAATTTATGAATGGTATCTTGAATATTATTTATTATATGTTAGATTATATCCACTTTTTCCTTGTGTGTCAGTAGTGCAAATTTGATGTTGAAAATTGATAAATCATAATATATATGTTTTTATTTTTATTTTTTTGGGCAGCTGACACATGACTTTTGCACAGGATTAATTGATTCTGTAAGGGAAGACATCTTTCTCCTTATTCTTCTTTCAGAATCTTTATGCCTCTTGGACATGATTGTAAATTCTTTTGCCCATATGATATTGAGTAAACCTGTCGACCACTACACACGACCTGAGTTCACAGGTACACAGTTCCACAAGTTGTTTCAGGACAAGTTATTAACTGCATATAAACTAATACTAATGTTTTCTGATGTTCGTTTGCGGTCATAAGAAAATGGCCCAATGGCAATAGAGGCAGGAAGGCACCCTATTATTGAATGCATTCGCCCTGGAGGATTTGTTGTAATTTTTTAATCTCATTTCACTATTTATTCTAGTGGTTTGATTTTAACAAGATGGCTTCAAACTATGTATACACTTTTATTATTGATGACACTAGAACATGAATTAACTTTTGACTTCTACGATAACCTGAGTTGTCAGTGTGAATAGTAAAAAAGTAAAAAATGTTTTTACTGCAGGCAAATAATACTTTCCTCTCAGAAGCTTCCAATATGGTTATTATCATGGGACCGAACATGTGTGTAACCGTAATACTGTTTTTCATTTCTATTTGTTTGTTTCTCTTTTGCAGTAGAAAACTCCTTGGCACTGAGAAATGGAAACTCTTTTTAAATGGAATAGGAAAATTGCAATAAAGTGTCAGCTATGAAACTTGATCACTAATAAGTTAATAGCAGAATGAAGATTTGTTTTTTAATTATATGACTTGATTTTCAGGAGTGGAAAGAGCACTTTTCTTAAGCAAGTTTGCCTTATAGTAATCCTTGCTCAAATTGGTTGCTACGTTCCTGCTCATTTTTCCACATTTAGAGTTGTGGACCGTCTGTTTACACGCATAGGAACTGGAGACAATCTGGAGTCCAATTCGAGCACGGTGCTTTTCAATTTTGCATTTCTATTTCATTTTTATTATTTCTTATTCAATTCAATTACCATTATAGGCAGGAATTGGGTACTCGGTGCGTTTTATAGATTGATTAGTGAAGACCTTATAACATGTTTTTGAAGTAAAGTATGAACTGCTCATTATGAAAACCTGATTGGTAAAGGTATTCTATTAATGATAGTTTTGAATTGATTCTGCAAAGGGGTTTCATCAATTCTGTGCTTGGTGGTGGCTTTTGAGTTTTATATATGGATGATATTGTCTTCCTTTCCAAATAATTTATTGGCCTTGAAAAACAATTAAGTGTTCCAACACATTATTGTCCATGAATTGTTTTTAATTGTTCCTCAAACATTTTGCAGCAAGTCTGGTTTGATAGTAAATATTGATAAAAACAAAGTTATGACTATAAAATCAAAAATGTTAATTTGTGTTACGTTTTCCTTCAGCAGTCAACCTTTGAAGATAGTCCACTCTTATAGATACTCAAGTATTGATCTCAATCAGAAACTAAATTGGAACCTTGGTATTGAGGAAATATTTTTTGCTAGTTGGAATGCTTTGGTTTAGAAAGTCACCATACATAGGTTGAACTATGGCATTGAATAAAAAGAAAGCACTATTATCTAGTCTTGTAAAATCTCTAATCCTCTATGGTTGTGAAGCTTAAAATAGAATTGTAACACAAGAATCTTGGAACAAATTTGAGCATTCAAATTTTGTTGGTACTCATATGAAACTTGATGTTCATACTACTTTCTGTCCATTTTTGTTATGAATTTATTATTGTTAGTGTGACAAGTCCAAGTAGTTATAGTGTTCCCCCCCTTAGGTTGTTGTTGGCGTTTCAAATCGCACCTCTAGAATGCGTTCTGGAAACGGACAGCTATCTGCAGTAAACTGCTCTTCGAATTAGGAGGGGAAGCTCCCTCTTTTGTTGAGTTGCATAAGGAAAGTAAACTAAACTTAAATACGCTATCTTTTTGGTTCAGCTGTGAGCACACAAGGTTATAGAACACTAGATGTTGCGGCTGAGGTTTTCCCTTTAATGAAACTAGACAGCTACAACTTCACCTACGCTTAAAACGTTTCTACCCTCTCAAGTAAACGCAGAGCAAGAGAGTTTAGAAATGGACGAGTTTGATTTTTGACAAAGATACTTAAACAAACTTTTCTTCAACGTACATTTTAAGCAAGCTGAAAAAGAGATCATAAAAGTACTACGGAAATATGAGACTTTTATTTTAGGAGCAGCAAAGCAAGCTTCAAGGTTTTATTTACTCATACTTCTAATACAAAACAATAAATGGAAATCTGAGATATTTATATCAAGGGCAGCAAAGCAAACTTCAAGATTTTATTCACTCAAACTTCTGGAACAAAGATTACAATTTCGGGACAGCAAAATACTTGCAACATGCGATCAACCTGATTATAATTGACACATAACACATGCACTAAACAAGGATTTGTAGCTAAGGAGGCATGCAAACTTGCTCTTTACACAAAGTGAACAACACAGAATAACAAAGAGAAGACACTAAAGGCACTTATGTCTTGTTATTACAGGCACAGTTAAACTAAAATGAGCAAACACTGCTTTTATTTCTAACTAAGCAAAAAAGTAGGAAACCCTAAAATCTCCTTGCTTTTACAACTAACACTTGCCAACATGAAAGCTTTATTACTAAACCTAGAAAAGATAAAACATCTAACCTAGAAAGCATCTAAAATAGGAAATGCCAACTCATTACAACTGTTTTCCTTCTTCAAAGAATGGATAATAATTGAGACAAGAATAGAAAGAAAGCATGAGATAAGAATGGAAAGAAAGCTTGGAGAAAGCTTTTAGAAGATTGCCACTTTAAATCTCTATCACATCCGCCAAAAAACGAGAAACTACCTCTCTCTATCAGGAGCGTTGATACTATCTATAGCCATATTCCGCTTTTCTAAGATCTTCTCCCCTTTTGCAATCAAACTTAGAGAATCTTTGACATCATCGGCTTCTTTATGAGTTCTTTTCTTGAAAAACATCGTTGCTTCAAAAGATGACTCACTAATTGATAACTTGGGCGGCTCTGCAACTTTATGCTTCCAACACTTCTCTTGATTCTCCCATGGAATAGTTTTGCACAACTTTTTGTGACACTTGTCCTTTCACTCATACTACTCCCTCTGCATGTTTTTCAACTGAGATGATGACATTTTATGTCCACGATGATATTGAAAAGCATTTACCAACATCGTCCTTTCAGATAACTATGATATAACACTTGTTTGGCTCTGAATTCGATAGGAGTGTACTCTATGTTGAAAAACATGAAGATTGACTGTAAACTTGATTAGGTTCTAACAAGCTCAGCATAAACCCTAAAAATAACTTGCTGATTTTCTTCATTAAATGGATGAATTTTTTGGAAATTTTTTTGAGATATGGGTTTTGTTTAGAATTTTGTTACAAGCAAACCCAGATCATCCGTTTTTGAAAATTTTGAGTGTAGACTGAAAAAGCAACAAACCCTAATTTTTTCTCCAGAAAAGCAGAAAAAGCTGGCATCTGGGTATTGTCCATGAGCACGTTCTGAATGAACCCATTTGGTTAGATTTTGAAAACCTCGAAGTTTCACTGAAAAAGCAACCACTTGAAGTTTCTCTAAAAAAGCTGTGATATGGGTTTTATTTAGAAGAATATTTGAGATAGACCCAGAAGATTGGAAATTGTAAAATTTGAAGTTTTCTCTGACATGCAAAATAAAAGCAGCTGTTGCAGTCTTGAGAAAATTCTCCAAAAATTATCCAGAAGATAGAACCAATATAAACCAGCTCGTTGAAAATTGAAAGTAATGGCCTCCTTCAAAGATTTTATGTTTTGGATGAAAAAATGTGAAAAAGCAAGTCTTCTTGTGTGCTGATCTGAAAATTTATTGAAAAACCAGCAAGTTAAACTCTTGAATCTTGAAAATAAAGGTTTGAACTTTGAAGTCACTGCTTTGTTTCTCCTTGAAGACCACCTGCAAGAAAATAATGAAAAATAAAACACAAAAGTGCTTTAAATAAGCTCTGTCTTGAGAAAACAACTTTCTTTTGCCCTAATTATTCAAAACCCCAATTCAAGTTTGTGCAATGAACTTAGACTTTTGTCTTCATCTTCAATTTTTGAAATTTCCAAAAATTTGACTAAGGTATTGGAAGTTGGGTGTCCTTCTTGGCTGGAGGCGACCATTTCATCCAGACTTAGTCATTTTTTCACTGTTTTCAACTTCTCCTCAATTTTCAACCCTAGTTTGATTCTGATTTCCTGCCTCCAAATTGATCCGGCGAACGAGCTGAATGATTCATCGCGAAGCTTGATCGAATTTGACAAAGTTTGTTTGGATGAGACTTCTGATGAAAACTTCGTTTGACCCTTCAAAAATTCATGTGACTATCTCCTCCAGGGGCGCCCACTTTCTCCAGAGTAGCCATTTTTCACATTTTCAATTTTCTATACTTGTCTTCTGACCTTCAGATGAATTCATGATATTTGGCGCTGCACTTGTCAGATTGACTAGCTGTCAGGCCATTGGATAGCTAAGAAGATTCTGGAAGGGATCTCTTGGATACCTCATCTCTGAAAACTAACATCTGATGCCTCAAAACCCTAGGCGCCCTTCTCCTTCAGGGGCGCCCATCTCTTCCAGAGATAGTTTTTATTTCGAGTTTTTCACTGTTGCTTTTGACGTGTCATTTCATTCACTTTTTCTCCTTTGTTCAACTTGCGACATCTGATGACTGCCTGCTCTGACGGACATGCTGATGATTGCGTTGGACAACTTCATCAAGTCTGACGAAGTCATGTTGGAGGCATCTTCCGCAAATTAGTTCATTTGACCTCATAAAAACTTGGGCGCCCCGCCCATGTTCACCAAACTTAGCCATTTTATCTATTTTTCCGTCTTCAAAGTTTTAACACCTCTTCTCATGGCTCCTGTTTGATCTGAGTTTGCCAGAAGCTGAATGATCAGATGACTGCATTGTCGAGCTCTCTGCGGAGCTGAGATAGATCTGACCAACATTGCCTGGGAGCTGCACTTCTGGTTTTATCATTTGATGCTTTAAAAAGATGGGCACCTATTCTCCTCGGGGGCGCCCAAGTTTGGCAGACTTAGAAACTTCTTTTTCTTTTTTTGGCAAATTTCAAAAATATTCCTCGTTTGACGTGCCTTCTTTGTCTTGACTACCGGAAACAAATTTTTTTCTAAGGCATGAAGGTTTGGGCGCCTCTTCTTGACTAGGGCGCCTGAAGTCTCCAGAGTCCAAACAGTCAAAAAATCACATTTTTCAACTTTGACAGTTTCTTTTCTCCTTTCTTCGTTTTTTTGTGCACGTCTATCGTTGACAACTTGTGTTTGACGCTCGGATGTCTGATTCTGACACCTGGCAGCCAATTGACCTCCATTGATGACCTTAGTTCTCTAGAAAAAGCTTATGAAAAAGCAGGATAGACCCAGTAGGGTAAAACTGATCTTTTTGAGATTTTGACTGCACCAGCGTGATGAGGAAGTATTTTAAGCCAATCAAAATCAATCTTGACCCTAGAAGCTAAACTTTCAATTTTTACAAATTTTCTGTTTTTAGAAAATTTTACGAGTATCCATTTTGAAAGAAACCCAAAAAAACCCAAAAAAAGTTTCTATTTTTAGAAAACTGCTTAAAACAGATATTTTCCTAAAATTTAGGGATGAAAAACTGAAATCTGGGTATTGTAGGTTTGATCTTTTTAAACCGACTCAAATTGTCTGATTTTGAAAATTCTAAGTTTTTGACCCTCATGCAAGACATGAAAACCCCAATTTTGATTTTTTTGACAAATTTAACAATATTTTGACTCATTTATTCAAAATGCCTAAGTGTAGCAAAATTTTTAATTTGGGGTACAACAGTTGCAAAGTCATCTTCTCATGGTGTTGTGGTTTGAATAACATCTATTGCAAGGTTTTCAAGGTTGCAACTATGTCAAGATGAAAAATGATGAGGTTCTTGATTGGCGATGGCTAGGGAAAAATAAGTATGGAAATGTCTAAGGGATAAAGGGTTTGGAAGCAAAGTGGTGATAGTGATAACAATTTCCACTTGATTCTCCACACCAAGAATGGAAATGTGGTCTAAGTAGAGTTGGCACACATTTTTTATATCAAAACCATAAGAGATTTCCAATAGTGCACCTTTTGGATGGCTAAGACAATGACATTCTTTGCCTAACACTCAAATACAAAAGTGACACTTTTTCTATTGCCAACTATGGTAACGTAGGAATTAAGATTCCTTAGGAATGCTAAGGAGTTGTGTTTCTATTCTTAGCCATGTGCTATTTTCAGCCAGCCACTTGATTTTTCAAGCTAGTTCTAAACTAAGTGGTTGCATGCCTATTTTTAGATGGTTGTTACTCTATATGTACTCAATATTGTGAGTTAATTCATCATTCCATTCAGCTATTGCTTTGCATATTGTGTGTTTTTCATTAATCTCATAGGTAAAGCGTGTGCTTGCTTGTCTCAAGTGGCTTGATGGTACGGGAATTCATTCCAATGATCTTGGCAATTTCTACATGGTATTATTAGAGCCATTTTGGAATTTGGGTACTGGTTCATTTATTTTTTGAGTTATTATTTTAAAAAACTATTGAATGCATACTTTAGGTTTTTTTTGCAGCATCAAAAAACCACTTGGGCATCTATTATTTTTTTGCAAATAGTAAATAAATCTTGCAAAAAATGCTGACAAAATAGCACGGTTTGGCCATTTTCCCTACAAGAAGAAGTTTTTTTTATCAACTTGCATCTTCTGCTCAGTGGGAAGAAAAATGCTTTATGGGTTTTGATCACAATGTTGAAAAGCTTTGTGGGTAGATGTTAGTTTTTTCATACAACAAGAGGATTTTGCAAAAACTAAATTAGAAGTGTCCCAAGCCATTATTGGTGGGAAAATAAAATATTATAATAAATTTTGATTGGTAACTCAAAATCAAGTGTTGTTTTCTTCAAAAGTTCATATTTTTTTATTTTCAATCCATTGGAACTACTTGCATTGTAAAAGGAACTAAATTATAAAGTGTCAAAATCTAGGGGGTGTTGTACAAGCATTTTATAAATAATGAACTAAGATAAAGTTACATTTTTGGGGGGATTCATTATGTCTTTTGATATTTATTTCTATCCTTCTATCACAAGGCTAAGTTCAAAGAACTATTTGTCCTAGAAACAAGGGATAACGAATCTTTGTATTGAGCAGGATATATTGCCCTATTTCCTTGGACTCATTCCTGAGCCAAGTGACTATGAGAAGAAGAATGCATGATTTAACCATAATGACATGGTCTATGGACTAATATGTGGTGCAGGTCAAGATCAAGGGCTTCAACAAGCTATTGAGTCATGTAACAAATAAAACTTATAGACAATTTTGAATATCTCTTTATTAACTTGCAACTTAGCAAGAGTATCAAATGTTCAGTACATTACAATTCAACACACATGTGTGGCTTCTTACATGCCCTATAAATAAGCCTTATAATCACAGATGTTCGACCTAGACAATTTCCTTATCATTCACTATGAAATCCCCTTCAATCTTCAAAAACTCATTGACTTCCCTCTAATTCATTCTTGTAGAAGAAGTCTCTAAAAACTAGCCTCAAAAGAGCTCAAGATTGTTATTTATAGCTTAAAAATAGAATAGAGGCGGTCCCCCATGATAGGACATGTGACCAAGCCTCATTGACCTTTAGGATCCACGTACGAGTGGTTAAAATTGTCACTTTGTTGTTTTCTAACGAAATTTTGCATTTTGATAGCAATTGGAGAAATTCAAGGGGTATAGGGATATATCCACTTGACTAGAAAATTATGTAGTTGCATGATTTTGAAGGAAATTAAACTAGTTGCAAAGTTTTGAGGGGTATAAGATTTGAATTGTGACATCCCAGACACTAGTAAAATCTTGCAATTGCATGACTTGCCCAAATGAACTCGGATGTTCTTCAAATTTGAAATGTGACATCTCAAACACTAGGAAAATCACGCAATTGGATAACTTTCCCAAATGATCTCGGGTCTTCTTCAAATTTTAAACATGGCATTCCAAACACTAGGAAAATTCCACAATTGCATAACTTGCCCAAATGAACTTGAATCTTCCTCAAATTCGAAATGTGAGAACCCAATTGGCCACTTAACAAGATGAAGTAGTCACTTGGCCATGAACCGTTCACCATTCTTTGGGAGTTGCATCATCCATTCTTGCAAGAAAAACAAACAAGAAAAGCGAAGACAAATCTTTTTGGATGATGTAGGTTTGCTTGTGGATCTAGATGCTCTTGCATCAATATGTCTTACTATTTCAGAGGATTTTCTACATCACATAGAGCACACTAAGTGCCCTTTCACTGCTTAGACCATCATCCAACAATTGTATGGAGACTTCAAATCTTCATTTGATAGTGATGTTTCCTTGGATAACTATGTAATGTCCCATTTCGAGGAGTGATCCGGAGTGACTAATTAGCCTATTTTATTCCTATAGGCTAATGCTAGTCAAAAAGGGAATATTTTAATTCAACTATTTAATATTATTTGATCAAGCTCATTTTATGGGTAATATTATTTAATAAATTTATTAAGTTTCATAAAGGGACTTAAGTGGAATATTTAACAGAGTTTAATAATGTCACTTTATTTCCTAGATTAAAATGAAATATTAAAAGTGCGAGAATTTGAAAAGTTCTAGTAGCTTTGGGAATCAATACAAAAGTGTTTTTGGAAGCCCATTTTTACATGCTTGATTATTTTGATGAAATTCGAGAGCTTTGGAGAACACAAAATGTAAGATTCCCTTACTTGGTTGATCCCTGATTATAGAAGTTGAGAGTGATAGGGTTTCAAAATGGTAACCTGCACTTTCACATTCAGATCCATACATTTACATATTAGCATTTAATACTCAATTACCAAAAGATTCAACATAATAATATCTGCATAGTTTAGATAGTAGAAAAATAGATAGCATTTATTCCATCAAGAGAGAGACATCCTTAAGGGGCCTACGGTCTACCATCCTCCGATTCCCAACCCTTATCCTGGACCTGTGGGGCAGGAAGCCTGGGACCCTCACCCCTCCATGACCCAACCCATTGCAATAGGCCTGTGGGACAGACTGCCCAACCCTTGTTAGAGCCTGGGGGCAGACTATCCAACCCTTGCCTGGGCTTGTGGGGCGGAACCTGAGTGAGGTTTTTAGACGAACCTTCTTAAGCATGACCCTCTACTCTTGATAGGAATCACACACATTCCAAAAACAGTATGCAATCATCTAGTTTATAGTTGACAGTGGTTCATTTTGATTTCCATCTATTATATTATTCAATTATTAACAACTATATAATCCCAAGAATCTTAGCATAATAATGTATCAAAGAACTAGAGTACATGTGATAGTGTGAATGCATATATGCCATTTTTATATTCTTTCTATCCATTATCCATATCAGAAGGTCTAATAGCATTATCAGATTAGAGTATTAATATCAATTGAATTTACTTGCAGAAAAATTCTTTACTGTGCCGGACAAGTTTATATGCAATGAGTGATTTAGGTGAGGTAATATCTAGACTGTGTGGTTCTTCCCGGGTAATTGTCGAGTCAGGCCAATGTGATATTCTTTCTTAGCATTGGACTGCGAACATATTTATTCTGTGCAGGCCGGGTAGGGAATTTTTTTACAGTATAAAGCAAATACATTTATGCCGGGTAATTCTGTCCCAGTAATGACGCATTCTAGCCAATCGTCTGAGAGATGAATTACGGTAGGATGACAACTAGAAGGACCGGTAGTCTTATCTATAGGAGACGTCTAGGTGTCAATGGAGGGATTTCATTTAGCACCTTAAACAACAGTTCGTAGGTTCCACAGACACCATTAAATTGAATCTACGAATAAATCAAATATCAAATACTAAGTGATAATACTCACATGTGTTTCCTGATGCCGCAATCCTCCTGATGTCGTGATTCTTTTCCGTGTTATCTCCTTCGTCTCTCTCCATCGATTTTGCTCTCATATGCTTGGGCGTCCCTATCAAGGGATGCGTCGTTTGTTCTCCAGGCAGGTGTGACTATTCATAATAGGCGTCCCTCTTAAAATGGTGTTTTGTGTTTATTCATGATTTGCTTTATAGTATTATTATTTTATTCGATTGAGAGAGGTGAAATTTATTAATTATTTTATTACCCTCTTTGATTCATTATTATTATTTTATTAATACTATATTTGTTGTTTAGTATATTTTTATAAAAAATGATTTAAAAGGAATATGTCAATAATTAAAGGAATATGTCAAATATTGATTTATTAATGAAAGATTTGCAAGTTTTCCCTTAGGGGTCATGACACAAAACTCTTGGAAAAAACCCTAAGGGATACTACTTTCAATAGTGCAATATTCTACCCTAGCTAGTTGCTGAAGAGATCATACAGATTTCTTGCATTTTGATACACGATTGGAGTCCAAAATTCGTGAAGTCTTGTGCCAAGACAAATTTAAGAGTATGTGATAAATGCAAAGTTGTAGAGTTGAATAAATTAAATATTATATTTGCAATCCAATACTAGCTGTTCCTTTCCAATTATTGTGAGGATAAGATTTTTATATTATACATCTCAATTGGGTTTGAGGAAAGAATTCGATGCCTTGATGTATTCAAGCTCTCCCTTTTACCGTTTTATGGTCTTTAAAAGTCGTATGCATTACTTAAGGAAGTTGTATATACTATGTGGAAGTCTCTTAATTAATTATAAGGAGAATTGCATAAGACGTTGATAAGAAGAGCCACCGCCAGGTTAGGAGTATTTATTTACCCCTTGGGAAGCCATCGCACCATATTAATGTGCCAATAATATTAAAAGGCATGGTCAAAGCTCCGGGAATAACTAAAGAGGAGCCGACATATGATTTGGGAGGAAATAGCGATTCCAAGAACTGTTGCTCATCTTCTAAGGTTGTCGTACTACCATTCATAGTTGTCATGAATTAATATTGGGGCATCGTACCAATTGCTAAGGGATCAAGCTATTGAGTGAAGGGATTTGAAGTCTTTTAAAGGACATCTCTGGCATTTATTAATAGGTTAGCATATTATTACCATTAAATGTCGTATAAGATCTTGGCTCTGATACCACTGAAATATACCGGGCAATTTTTTTTCACTTTTTCACAACTAAATTCACCCATTAACGTTAGTGAAAACACAATCCAAATGAAGGGAACCCTTTCCTCTGATCAACCCAGATCCCAATGTGGGCAACGTGAGAGCATACTCGAAAGGGGATTGTTAGTGCAACCGAAACTGCTGAAAGAGTAATGAAAGGAGATAACAATCAACTCAACCACTTATTCAGCGGGAGGACTGAAAATGAAAGTACATTACTGAAATTAAATATGCAACTTGACCACTTGTTAAGTGGGAGCATGTTGACGGCTCAACTGATCAACAATATGATAAAGTGATGCATTACAATATATAAATAGGCGGCAAGCTAGCCTCTTCCACTTATTTAGCGGGTGATGCAAGAAATGAAACCTGAAACTATAGACTGAAATGATGCTAGTCTCTTCCACAAAAGTGGGGATACAAAATACAAAGTTCAGAGAGTAAAGAGCTGATTAGTACTACTGATTCAGCATTACAATGCGATGAACAATTTGCAAATACGATGAGATGTAGATAACCAATGAACTTTAGAATGTTAAAAAATGAACTCCAAACAAGTACAATCTATCCAGCATATGAAATATAGTAAAAAGGACTGAAATATCCGGTCTGATATAAAAATTGCAGCAATCAAAAATTCATACCAGCAAGCCCTAGAATCACCAAAATGCTCATAACTTCATCAAAACACCTCCGATTGATGTGAAATCAAGTGCAAAGGAAGAGTAAGAGAAGGGTGACCAAGTACGAACCAAGAAATAGTAGCAAACAACCTCTGATATTTTATGCATGCTTCCCAATGCAATGGTAGGCAAAGTACAACCTCCAAGAAAGGGCGACCAGCAAGATAAAATCCAAATCACGTCTAAAAAATCTGAAAACTTGCAAGAAGGGGCGCCCCAGGTAGACTTGAACAATAAGCCAATACCCAAAACCAACAAAAAATTGTGCAAGGAGCTATGATTGAAAATGTGCTTCAGCCAAGCACCACACCAACATTACCAAAAACTGATAAAAATGCAAGAACTCAACTACAATGTGCTCAATCTATTCTCAAGGATTAAGAACAGCCAAATCTCAACTAGTTGCTATTTTTCAAGCAAGAAGTCAAGCCAAAGCTAGGAGGTATGCATTCCTCGAAGCAACTCACTAACCATTCCGGCAGCATAACATTACTGTAGATATAAGATAATGAACTAAGAGCCCAATGCTCTTATTTATAACATTTCTTGCTCCAAATTCAAATTCAGTCTCCCTCTAAATGGACGCCAAAACCAAACTCAAATTCACAATGTCCATTTGTGTCATTTGCATTTCATTTCTCCAAGTCGTTGTCCTCCAAAAAGTATTATACTTTATTAAAATGTCAATAAAGTATATTATGGTGTCCAAACTAATAATAAAGTGAAACACTTTATTAAAATGAAATACAAATATAATTGACCTCTTATTTCTCCAAGGCATCCAAACATGCCTTTTAAATATTTCATTTAAAATAATATTCTCATCAAATATCAAACTCGCCGAAATAATCACCTCAAATGCTGGAGACCAACTGACTATACTGCCCTGCCCGAAATAGCCATAATACCAAGTTGTTGAAACACTGCCAAAAATAGCACCAAGGGTGTTAGATATCAAACTGCTCCAATTGACCTGCCAGATATAACCACTGAATTGAACTGCAAAAACCTTGCTAAAAATAGCATTGTTGAAAAGAGAACTTACTAAAAACAGCATATTGCTAAAAATAGTAAGTTGTTCCAAACTCATTTCAACCACAATCCGAGCAGCCATCGTACTTACTAAAAATAGTAAGTCCAGAAAAGTTCTCTAATTCAGTTGCATGTCACACCGTCACAAAGCTCTTTGAAAACCCAGAAGGAATCCAAAATCCGAACTGTAAAAATCCAACATGCAACCATCATAACTTACTAAAAATAGGAAGTTTGGAGAAGTTCTCTGATTCAGTTGCATGTCACAACGTCAGAAGCTCTCTGAAAACCCAGAAGGAATCCAGAATTTGAACTGTAAAAATCCAACATGTAGCCGTTGTAACTTACTAAAAATAATAAGTCCGGAAAAGTTCTCTGATTCAGTTGCATGTCATACCAAAGCGAAGCTCTCTGAAAACCCAAAAAAAATCTCGCAACCAAACTGCAAAACTCCAACATGCAAACCCCTGAATCCTCAAAGAAAATCTCCAAGTAGCCAAAAACCCAAATTCTGCCACTGACTAGCCTACGGACATTCAGGGATGGGATATCATTCACTGGAGAGTGCGGTGCTAAAAATGGGGACATTATAATTGCATTCCACACCCTGTTTTTGTAATGGCGAAGGCGATCTGATCTTACTCGAAATTCATCTCTGACCTGCTTGGCAAGCAACTCTACATCACCTTCAACTTTGAGTTGTTTGATACCCATATCCTTTGTGTTCTTGAGACCTAGTAAAAGTGCCTTGTATTCTGCTATATTACTTGTGCACTCGAATTGAAAGCAGTATGCAAACAGATACAAACGACCTTCAGGAGAGATTATCACAACTTCTGTTCATGAACCAGCAGTAGAACAACTCCCATCAAACTGCATAGTCCACAACTTTCGATCTTATGCTGATGTATCTGCAGAACACAACCTCCTGACTTTCTTCAATTATTTCTGACAACATAGGGTAAGTACCAATTCTTGTTTCTTGATATAGAATTTAGGCTTGAGGATCTTGGGAGTTCACGGATGTGAATTGGGATTTGGCCTCTGTCTCTAGTTTGAAACTACCTTTCTTGATTGGAATAGTCATAGAAGACCAATCTAGTTGTATTTCTCCTCTGAGATCTTTGCAGAAGCTTCTACTCAATAACATCCCATAGCTAGTTGGAATGTCAGCTACCAGGATGGTCATCATTATCTTTTTGTCTGGAAACACCGCCAACCTTACTTGAGCATATTTTAATTGACCAACCACCGACACCAACTTAGACTCAAGCGAATACAATATGTGCATAGACAAAGATTTCAATCAAAATGAAACGACTACAAAAAATTACAGTTTGATAATGCAAATATTTTTATTACATTGCTTACATATCTGACCTGTAATACTGTGTGCTCAGAAATACACATAGAGGTTGTTGGCGTTTCAATTCGCACCTCTAGAATGCAGATTAGAAACGAACAACTATGCACAGATAAACTGCTCTTCAATGTAGGATGGGAAGATCCCTCTTCACTGATGATGCTTAAAGAAAGTAAACTAAACTAGTGCCAATCTTTTTGTTCTCAGATAAGAGCACTAGGTTATAAAGCTCTTTGTGTCATAGCTAGGGTTTTCTCTTTTCCAGAACGTCAACTACAACTAGGCCTACTCTAATGACGCTTCTAGCAACTCAAGTAAGCTCAAAGCTTGAGAGTTAGAAGTAAACAAGGAATGATTCAACACAAAAACTTAAATAAAGTCACTTCCAAGACACACCTAAAGACTCATTGTACTTTTAGATGTAAGTTAAAATAAAGATTATATAAGCAAAACACATAAAACAAAACTTGAGAGAGTAGATCAGAGCAAAGCAGGCATAAGATTTCCTTTCTCAAATTTCTAATAACAATTACACTTCTGGGACTACAGGTTTGTAGCAATAACAGGCTTACAGTTTACTGATCAAACCAAAATACACTTGACACAAATTTTAGCATTCACCATCTTTTGAATTTCTGCATAGATTGTATCTTGAATTCGCAGATTATAGTGTCTTTGTTTCTACCTGAAAGGCTTTGCTTCAGGTTTGAGAGGAATTGTATGAGACAATTCTCTTGGTGTGAAAACCTTCAAGTCTTCGTAGGACCTGGCAAAAACATCTCAGTATTGTTTGAACAAAGAGATGAACCTCTCACTCTCTTCTGCAGTACAACATTTTCCCAAATTAACAAGCCAAGGCTTGTCTTCAGTACCAATGTTTACTTGATGATGCTCAACAAAAGTCTTATCACTTGTGTTCTTCTGATCTTAAATGTACCTGTCATGCCTATCAAATATATTTTCCAAGGATACTAGGCCCTTAGTAATCTTATTACCCTTCAACTGGATAATACTTGAATGTGTTTCTTCTATCTTTCCTGCATCTTTTGTAGTTTCTGTCACATCAAAAACCTCTGTTACCGATTCTCTGAAAGGAGACGAATTGCCTTCAAAGAATAATCCTTTAAAACTATCTCCCATTACAAGAAAATATTTTATATGTTCGTCATCATCAAAGACTTGTTAGTTGTTGCAGTTGTTGGGAGCATAGTAACGAGGCTCAGACTTGGCTTAGACTCGGCTACAGTGACTTGACTCGGGACTCGGGGGCTCGGGACTTGGACTCGACGCAGACTCGGCATAATGAAAAAAAGTTGAAAAAAACCTAGAAATTTAGAGATTTTTAAGGATTTAAAACTTGTTTCAAGCACCCTTTATTGAATACAACACAAATAAAAGAAAATTTGATCACATACACAAGTATACAACGATCACATAAGTATAAAGTACACAAATTGTAGTTGCGTTGCTGAAGGAAATAGCATACTTAGATATATAAATTATAAAACTAGTCAAATGTATACAAAAGGCATGGAATAGGAAATCCATAACATCAAATGTTCCATACAAATATGAAATATCAAAACTATAGCTATAACTCTATGACTCTATGGCATAGTGGAGCCAACATCCTTCCTACGAAGGCATCTAAGGGTCCTGGATGATGTTGCAGTTGCAGCCATAATCTCTGCCTCTGTTTGACTCTCCATGCCACTCTCACCAACAACAACTATGTCTCCTTGTGCTCTAGCCTCCTCCTCAGCCATGGCTACAACCTCAGCTTCTTTCTCTGCCTGGTCCACCCAATCAAGGTCCTCGTCACTAAAGATTGCATCTGTAGCCTCAGTGGTCCACTTAGACTGTGGATCAACCTCATCTAGATTGATCGCGGTGTTGTTATGGTAAAAAAACCTTCCTGTATCTGAGCCGAAGGTTGTAATGAACATAGACCAAGTCATTTATCCTCTCCATTGTCAATCTATTGCGCTTCTTAAAGTGTATGTGCTCAAACATACTCCAATTGCGCTCACAACCAGATGAACTGCATGGCTGGCTCAATAGACGAATGACAATATTTTGCAGGTTCCATGTATCAAAACCAAACAAACCCCACCATCTATCTGAGATGAGAAAAAGAAACAAAATCAATCTCGTTTCAGGTTTCAAATTCAACATTTAATAATAAAATACAATATAAAAAGATGACAATTATGCCCTTAAATATATTTTTACCTGGTAGTAATGTTGTCCTACTATCTTTGCTCATTTGACGTGCAAAGAAGTCTCCTTGTGCCCTAGTGAAGGCATCTATCTCTTGCACTATCTGTGTAGTAATAGCGGGCAACATCCGCTCTATCGTCAAGTAGAGCCCTCTAAGAATTTCTCTATCTCCATGGATATCACAGCAGAATTGGAAGGCCGGATTTAGGAAACATGTGGCTGCATGGGTGGGCCTATGAAGCTGGTTTTGCCATCTCCTATCAATGATCTCCCAAATGGGACGATACTTCTCCTCAACTCCACCATAGACTGATCTAATGGCCTCTTTGGTACTATCCATGCCCTCATATATGTAGCCCATTGCGGGCTTCTCCCCATTTGCAACTTGTAGGAGAACTAGCAAGGGCTCAATAAACTGCAAAGTGCAAACATGTTTCACAAATAAGTGTGAATGAAAGTAAACAAATAAAAGATATGATTAAAAATTAAAAGATAATAAAGAATTAAATTTTACCTTCACAATCTCCTCCACTGGTGTCCAAAGCCCTTGCTCATCAAAAGTGCAATCAGCCACACCAATCCCTACAGTGCTTGTAGAAAAGGATGAGGAAGACCACTCCTCACCAACAAACATGCGCCTTAAAGTTGCCTTTGACCGAATCAAGGATTGCAACGTGATAAAATTTGTTGCAAACCTAGTGATGCCAGGACGAGACAACTCCCTCAACCCCGTGTATTACCTCATAAGGTTAAGCACCCATGTGTGATTGTATATAAATTTGCAAATGTTTCTTGCTGCATCCACACATGTTTTGATCCATGGGAGCTTGCCAAGATCCTCCATCATGATGTCAATGCAATGGGCGGCACACGGAGTCCAAAATATAGTAGGGTACCTCTCCATCAATAATCTACTAGCAACAACATAATTTGTTGCATTATCTGTCACCACTTGCACTACATTGTCTTCCCCCATATTAGTTATCACCTCCTCTATAGCCTCACATAGATATGTGGCATTTTTGAATTGGGCAGAAGCATCAATGGACTTAATGAAGACGGTGTCACCTGAAAGAATAAGCAAAACCAATTATTCAAGAAATTAAAAAACAAAAATCAGCCATATTAAATTATTAATCACTAAATCAAATTCAAATTTCAGTGCATTGAGGGAAGTACAATTACCTCCGAAGGACACTAGAAAATTAAGCAGCATCCTATTTCTCCTATCGGTTCAACCATCAGTCATGATGGTGCAACCAATCCTCCTCCACTGCACACGCTGCTCCTCTAATTGTGCTTTCACATCTACCACTTTTTGAGTGAAAAGTGGCCCCTTTAATTCATCTTCAAAAGGGGCTTTGAACCCCGGCCCACATATGGTTATGGCATCAACCATGTTTTGCCAAAAAGGTGACCTAAAATATGTCATAAAAAAATTAATAAGTTACATAAGTATTGTAAAATGAAAAGCTTTAAAATTTTAACTGCACTAAATTTGAATTCGATAATGAGATACATCTAGATTCTAAAATAATAAAATTTAAATATAAATTTTAAAACAATTAAACGAAAAAGAATTACCTGGCTACATGGAAGGGAATGGTGCAGTAGTACCAAAAGTCCGCAATTGTCTTTTTTGCTGCATCATGTGCATCTTTGTTCCAACCCATGCTCTCAAGTGACGGTTGAGAACCAAGAGTAGTGCGTGTTACAAAATGTTAGTCCACCCTAGATTTACGAACTCTAGGGCCAATGCTAATACTGCTACTACCACTAGCAGTACTAGCGCCACCAGCACTAGGAGTATGTACAGGGATAGCTGGTGTAGAAGCAATAGCACTAGCACAAGCACTAGCACTAGCACTAGCACTAGCACTAGAATAGTATGGAGGCATGGAAGAAGCATCTCCAACAGCACCAAGTCCCTGTTCAACTCCCAAACTCACCAATTCTTGCTTTTGTCTCTTTTTCATTTCTTTTTGCAATTCAAAAGTTTCTAATTGCACCTACACTTCATGAACAGCCTCAGGAGGTGCTATAGGGCAGCCCACTGCATCATGGATGGGTATGCGTGCAATATGGTATTTTAATCTATTTATGCCTCCATGATATATTGTTTTGCAGTATTTACATTTTGCTTCTCCTTTTTTGATTTCGGGAAAGATTTCAGCATGTTTCCAAGCAGGGTCTTTTCTGCCTGGGGTTTGAGACATTGTGAAAATAATAATATGTTTTGATTTGGAAATGAATGTGGCTGCAATAACAAGTAGGGTTTATAAAATTATTTAAGTTGCAAGTAGGGTTTGTAAAAAAAAATGCAAACTAAAAAAAACAATGATTTTTCAAATTACAATGAATTATTTGTTAAAAAAACACAAAAAAATCAATAAAATCAAATTTACCTCTTATATTTGGCTTGGAATGCAATGCAAAACTCCTCCCAATCACTGGTAATGAGCTCTCAATGCACCTCCTTGCTGGTATGAAGCTTCCCAAATGATATATGGCCCTGTATTTGTCTTCAACAGCTTGCTGGTTGCCCTCTCTTCTCCTCCTATTTTTCCTCACAACTCTCTCTTCTCCTCCTATTTTGCCAATTGAATGAAATGAGGTTGCTTTTAGGGTTGGGGAGATAATATAAGAAAAACAAAAAAAACCTAAACATCATTTTTTATGTTTTTTTTTTTCACTTTTTATGCTGCTGTCACCGGCCGCGTCCAAGGCTCGGGACTCTCCAGGAAGTGGCGAGTCCAACGAGTTCGGCAAGTCAGGCCAGGACTCGGCTAGACTTGGCTGTGCCCGAGTCCGGGCTACCAGGACCCAACCAGGGGTGCTTGGCTCGGGACTCGCCGAGTCCCGTAAATGTGGTCTAGACAAGGAATGAATTTGATGTCAAATGCCTCGAACCAGTTGATTGCATTCCACACCCTGTTTTTGTAATGCTGAAGGCGATCCGATCTTACTCGAAATTCATCTCTAACCTGCTTCACGACCAACTCTACATCACCTTCAACTTTGAGTTGTTTGATACCCATATCCTTTGCGTTCTTGAGACCTGGTAAAATTACCTCGTATTTTGATATATTACTTGTGCACTCCAATTGCAAGCAGTATGCAAATGGATACAAACAACCTTCAGGAGAGATTATCACAACTTCCACCAATGAACCATCAGTCGAACAACTCCCATCAAACTGCATAGTCCACAACTTTTGATCTTCTGCTGATGTATCTGCAGAACATACAACCTCCTGACTTTCTTCAATTATTTTTGATAGGATAGCGTAAGTACCAAGTCTCGTTTCTTGATATAGAATTTGGGCTTGAGGATCTTGGAACTTTACCACTATGAATCGAGATTTGGCCTCTGGCTCCAGTTTGAAACTACCTTTCTTTAATGGAATAGTCGTAGAAGACCAATCTAGTTGTATTTCTCCTCCGAGATCTTTGTAGAAGCTTCTACTCAATAACATCCCATAGCTAGCTGGAATGTTAGTTACTAGGATGGTCATCATTATCTTTTTCTCTGGACAAGCCGCCAACCTTACGTGAGCATCTTTTAATTGACCAACCAACGACACCAACTTAGACTCAAGTGAATAACACTTTTCTTTTGTCTTGGTGCACTAAAGTCCTAATGCATTCATCACTTGTAGAGGCACGATGTTGTCTAAGGCTCCTGAATCGATGATACAATTGCTCAATTTGAATCTTCCTATATACAAAGACATATAGAAGGGTTTAGGCTTGTCTTCCGCTAACACAGATGATTCGAGCAATGTCGGCTGAATGACAGCTTCCTTCTTTACAAACTTAAGAATTCGATCTAGTTGTTTCAGATGATCTTGGAGATATTCAAGCTGGGAAATTTGCACCTTTGTCTTCATCAGGGAGTCTACAATGTCAAAATTTGTTGAAGACGTGTCTTGAGCAACTGCTTTAATGTTCTCATGAGAAGTCTTAGGATTAGAAGCGGAAGCCATTTCTTTACCTTTTTCTTTTGATTTCAGTCTCTCTTCTTCTTCTTTCCGTTCCTTCAAATTTTCAGCTCGTGTGAACACAGGCGCTGAAAAATTCTAATGATTTATTGCAAGCGAATATTGACGAGGATCTTCTTCTTCTTCATTAACGGGCTCACTTTCAAAGTATCCCATAGTAGAGTCGCCATCACAGTTGTCCATTTGTGGTAAGACAACATTCGAACTTGGTGTAGGTACAAAACTTGAACTGGGTGTAGATTCAGCAAATAGGTAACCTAGCCGTTAATTGGAAAGTCTACTTCAGTTAACTTATTCTAAACTAAAAGAGAACTCCAAAATACAAAAGTGTCTCTGAAGATAGACATGAAACTGAGATAGTGACTTAACTTGGAAAGAGGCATCAAGTTAAATGTTTTTCATAAATGTTATCTGGGAGGGGTAGGATGTTTGTTGGCATAAGAACTAACACCTTTGGAGTGTAAGTTTGTACGGAAAGCTATGCACACTACGTAATGAGTGCTCTTCAAATTAGGAGGGTGTTGGCGTAAGAACTAACACCTCTGGAGTGTAAGTTTGTACGGACAGCTATGCACACTACGTAATGAGTGCTCTTCAAATTAGGAGGGGAAGCTCCCTCATTGTGCTGGAATGCATGAAATAGAAAACTAAACTAATGTCCTATCTTTTTGTTCTCAGCTGGTAGAGGCACAAGGTTAAGAAAACCTAGAACGTTGCAGCTAAGTATTTTCTGGTTTCGCAGATCATGTAACTACAACTAAGCTAACTTCTTTAACATCTATCCAATTTCCTCAAGAAACAGAGCATGAGGAAATGGAGCAGGAATGTATTTTACGATAAACTCCAGGTGCGGGCTCACAACATGAAGGCAAGGTAGGCGCAACTATTTGCTAATCCGGGAAGAAGTTTATTAAAACAAACAAAAGGACGGTAAACCTGGTACAACTTCACAAAATGAAGGCAAGGTAGGCGCAACTATCTGCTTGGCTGAATGAGTCTACTATAACACACATCAAACGATAAGCTTTAAGTACAGTTTCGCAACATGAAGGCAAGGTAGGCGCAACTATTTGCTCTTCTGAATAGGCTTATAATAAACAAAACAAAAGGTAAGCAACTGGGACAGTAGATTGTATAGACGCAACACGCATGCAATAACGATCAAACCAGCAACCCCATTTAACTAAGTCGAATAAACACCATGACAATAACATGAAGGCAAGGTAGGCGCAGCAATTTATTATAACAGCAATTACTCTTTGAACAGATACAATAATAGCAATACTACAGGCAAGGTAGGCGCAGCATGTATGCTATCAAGCAAAAGTTAAATTACAAATGAGCTTAAAGCTCTTATTTATAGACTTCAAGGTGTAGGCAACCCTAAAATCACCTTGAGTCAACTAAAGTCTTGCAATGCATGCAAGATCTTATTCCTAAACCCTAATTGAATGAAACTATACAGTTAACTGGGAAACTATCATCAGTTAACTGAAACATCTAATCTAAATGGACAAGGTGCAACATGCACGTCCTTATTGAAAGCAAGTCAACTGGAATGCTATCATCAGTCAACTGAAAAATCTAATATAATCTCCAAGTATATGTAGATGTTTCCAAGAAAGACATGCATGCAATGTATAACAACAAGTTAACTCGGAAAGAAGCCTCGAGTTAACTACTTCGATGACTCATCATTGTAAGCAACTGCATGGTCTAACTGAACGTCTACTCCAAGTTTATCATCTCCTCCAGGAATTTATCAATAGTATCATCATCTGGCACTTTGACGCTGTCCACGATGATTAACTGCTTGTCCAACTCTTTGTCTCCATCTCGGATCTCCCTCTGACTATCTCTAACCTCTGTGGTCACCTTTTTGAAACTGATAGTCAGCATTGTAAACTCCTCCATCTTGGATGCCTCTGGCCCTCCACATAAGTTATCACGAACTAACTCTTCGAACTCAGCTTGAACTGCCTCTAACTCGGCGTAAGTACCATCCTCATGCCGATAATGACATGGGATCTGAGTGATGTACTCGCTGATGAAACGAAGAGCTGCAACAACCTTTTCCTGAATCATGCTCATCTTAGCAGAAATCCTGTCATATGTCTCCACCCTGCAAAGATATAATTCTCTCCAAGTGAAGACCTTCTTCTAATCTCCATCTGCTTCAATGGCGTCATAGATTCCTGCAAGTTGTGATATCAAAATCAGGTCCTTCGGCTTACGCTCGGCTATGCAAATCTCGAGCTCCTGAATTCTCTAGCGAAGACTATGTGCGTCAACCCTCAACTGATATAGCTCTGTGAGGAGGTGTCGACCAGCAACAATAAAATCTTCAATCCAGGTATCCAATAGCTTTCCTCGATTAACCAAGTATTGAATCCTCTACTGCTCTGCGGCGGTTTCTCGAAGTTGTGGAAGTAAAGGTGCTTGCCCCTCGTTGCCATGAAGCAAACCCGAGATGTACCTGCGAAGTTGTCTGATTTCAGCCTTGAGAACTGCCTTATTCTCACCATCTTTCATGACGCACTCCTCTAGATTACTCGCGATGACTCTGAATAGATTCACGTCGGTGTGTCGAGTATTCTTACCCAGATTAGTTTTGACGAAGGTAAAATCACCAACATCAACTTCATCCAAGTATTTGTCTTTTGGAGGAGTAGCAACCTCTATGACAATCTCTGCCTCAAGATTCTTCTCAATATTTATCTGCTTTCTGGCCCTCTTATTCAACCTGTTCTGATAGGGCTCACCAAACTCAGACAAATCAAGATTATATGAAGGCATACGCCTCTCCCTCTCCAATGACTTCTCAAGCCAAGATGAATAAGGAATACTGTCCTCTCGAGGTGGAGTCGTTTCTACTGTATTAGCTGCTGGCAAATCCACTGGTATGCAGGTCTCATGTATCGAAATCTCAGGCTCCGAATCAATATCTATGGGAGATGAGTGCGCTGAAAAAGGTGAACCTGGAGATGACAACCCGGCCTCAGTCTGAATAACTGGTTCCGATGAAATAACTGGCTCTAGAAGTACTGTCTCTGTAACTAGAAGTGTTGGCTCCTTCTCAACTGGAAGTGTTGGCTCCTTCTCAACCTGTTTCCTTTTGGTGATGCTTTTTCCTTTTGAATTAATTCCCATCTTAACCCCTTCAGGCGGCCTCATAGTAACCTTGACTCGAGGTTTAGCTCTAGAAGTAGAAGGTAAAGAAGAAACTACCACTGCTGGCGGCTTTGTAACTGGGATCACCCTTCACTTCCGCTTGCTCTCAAGGAAGTACATGGTGGTTTTGATAACAGACCTGGATAAGTCTTTCACTGAAGTGTTCAATGGGACATACCAATCAGGTTGGCGAAGTGGCTGGCGAGCAACTTGGTCTCTAATGAATGAATGAAGAAGTATCTCGCCATCATCATCAGACAAACCTTCCACATCCTCTGACAAGAAATCAGCAATCTGTGGAACAGTAAGCCTACAATAATGACGACGGCGCACCTCAAATTCATCCTCACAATTGACCCAAAAGTCCTCAAGCGCTGCCGAATGTGAAACATTTCGCTCCAACCTTGCTGAATAATGACCCAACGGATCATAGGCACGCTTCTGAGGAAAACACCCAAGCTGAAGTTTCTCTAACTCGTGTGCCATTAACTTGCAATCAGCAGCTGTTTTGCATTTGTAGATACCTAACTCAAACGGAAAGGTGAAAGCTGGCTTATGTCGATTGCGAAGAAAAGTGTGAACCTCATGTGCCTGTCTCATGAACTCCATGAAAAGAACCTTATCCGATGGGTACCTCGGTAGCATCAGAGGCTCTCCTGTATATCCATATACACGAATATATGTGAAAGTAGGAAATTGGATAAACTAATCTGCCCAACTTTCCATTGCTGATTGTGCCTCTGTAGAAATCCTCACATGCATCTCGTTATCTAAATTTCTGACTGTTCTCATAAGAAAGTGATCATTCACTGCTGTAAAGTCCTGTTCAGCTTTCGAAAACTCCAACTGAGGGTAGTATTCGTACACTCGCTGAACACCCAGAACTCCATCGGTCTTTAATAATTTAAAGCTGCCTTGAAATGCAACTAAGTAAACCAGAAAAGTTACCATATGGAATTCGTGAATCTTTAGGAACTCTGTAATCTGCTGGTGAAGACACTCGCTGATAAACATGGCCCAGTCAAATGTTTCTTTTTTATCAATAACTCGTGAGATGAGGTAGAACATCCATGTTCGGAAAACACTTGCGTCTTCAGAACCTGCTAACCGGTTAAGGAAAGTTATCAAAATAGCAATCTCGTCCTTGAAATCCCCACGTGCAATCTTCCTTGGCATGTTGGTTTTCTGAATTTTCAACCATCGTTGAGCTACTTTCTTCTGTGATCTATCCTTGTCCTCCTCCCATATTCTGTCACAATCTGAAATGGATACAGCGAAATGATCTGAACGTGGAGGAATAGAAAAACATTTTTCTACATCCCTCGGCTTCAGGCTACAAATAATCCTTCCATCTGTCGATCTGATTTGTCTGGTAGACGAGTCATAATGCTTGACACAAGCAAGTACGAACTCAAGATCAAAGACTGAGATAGGAATGGACGCCGCTGCAAATATCCCTGAACGTTCAAGATTTTTGATTGTAGTACTGCTGATACCCTCCAATGAGTTCAGATTGACGATGGGAAAAACATGACTTAAGTCGGTATCGGTAGTTTTCAGAAAGTTATGAAGAAAGACCTATTTGGCCTTATAATCTATGGGATTATACTGCATTCTGAAAAACTAGACTTTTGACTGTAAAGTCGGGTATGTTTGGACAACTTTGGAAAACTTGAAAAAGCTCGAGGATAGGCTAAAAATAGCAAGGGGAAGTGAATTTTTTCGAACAAATTCTAAGATATGGGTTTTGTGCAGAATCAAATTCTAATGCAACCCAAAATGTCAGAATTTCGAAAAAATGGGATTTAGGCTTGCATGCAAAAGGTTTTCGGTTGAGATTTGAACTGGCAGTTAGGGGCACTGGGGGCAATTTTTCCCGCGAAAATCTGGAACATGGGTTTTGTGTAGAAATGGATCCTAAAACAACCCAGATCAACAGATTTGCGAAAAAACGTGATTTAGGCCCACATGCAAAGAGAATTCTGGAAAAAAGCACAGTGCTTCTAGAAAAGAGGCAGCGGGGCAATTTTCACAAAATAATCTAAGACATGGGTATTGTTGTTGATGCTGAAATACTCGAACCCAGATGATGCTTTTCTGAAAAATCTGCCGTTTTCTTTGACATGCGAAGAAAACCTAAGACGAGAATAGAAGAAAGTAAGACAGAAGAATAGAAGTTTTATTTTTTGTTTTCTCTCTTCTTCTGTAAAAATTCGCCTATGCTTGAAGTAGAACTGATAACACCTGCATGCAAAATAGAAACCAAGTCTGAAATAATCTTCCCTTGAACAATCTGAATCTGTAGCTACGAAGAATACTGAAATCTGACACCTGTAGCACCTGCAGATCAATTTTATGCTCAAGAAAGATGTTTCTTGTCAACTCTGATGAAGAATAATGGACGCCATTAGCAAAATATATAGCAAAATATCTTCTAAGGCGTGTGAAATGCATGTCAAGCATTGGAAATGGCACTTGAAGTACAACTGGTGCTTCAAAACTCACGCATGGCCTATATTTGGCTTCAAACTCAGTTAACTGGATGTAGAACAACCCCAAATTAGGGCGCCACCTTGAAAGACTCAGTTAACTAATGCATGCAAACTAGTTTTTGCCAGTTATGACTAAAAATAGGTAAAATAGAAGTCGACATGCAAAGAGTTTAACTGAAGATCTAAATTTGGTAAATTGAAAACTCTCTTCATGCACATTTCTACTCTTGAATTTCAAAAAAGTCAACCTTTGACTTTAGGCGTCCTTCCTTACTTAGACATTTTTTGAAAATTTAGAATCTAAAACCTCAAACGAAGCTCATGTTCAATCACTGATTCTGGTTGACTGTCACGTCGGATCAACTGGCTGACAATCTCGATGAAGAGCAGGACCAAATCTGACAAGAAGATTCCTTGAGGTGGCAATTCAAAATTCAACCATCTGAGGCTTCAAAAAGATGGGCCAGGGGCGCTTTTGACCTTAGTGTTAGAATATTTTCAAGCATTTTCATCATTTTCATTGATAACTTGACCATATTTCACTTGATGTTTCTCGGTATTTGACAAAACTTCAGAACATGCTGACTGGCTCACTACGGAGCAGACTGAATCCTGAGTAAAGGCTCCTGATGAACACTTTGTATAAAAACATCTTTTAACCTTCCTAAATCATGGGTGCCCCTGGCCTCCAGGGGCGCTTTTCCCAACCAATGTCATCCCTTGCTGCAACTGGCAAAAATTACTCAACTTCCGACTGTGGATTGCCAAGACATCTTCTGAACCGGTTGAGACAGGGAATGGAAAGCTGAAGCTGACACGAACGAGATGAGTATCTGAAATCATGAAACAGATTTTATTAAAGGTCTTAAAACCTTGGGCGCCCCTGGCCTCCAGAGGCGCTTTTGTCCTTTCTGAATAGTTTCTAATCAAGTTTGGAACCTCAAGTTTGACCACTGATGGCGGCAACTCGGTAACTCAGATTCACCTGCTGACAGATGCGTCGCGGAGCTGGACCAAAAATAGAAACAAACTTCCTGGGTGTCACTTGGTCAAAAGACTTTATTTGAATCTTCAAAAAGATGGGCCAGGGGCGCTTTTTCTCTTCAAAGTTATCTACTTTGTATTTCCCTCGTTCTGTACTGAACTTACGTTTTCAGGCGTTTTACTCCTCCGTCGGACTGGCTGGCTAGCTCATTGCGAAGCTATCAGGAAACTGAAGAAATCATCTTGGTAGAAAATCTCACAAAAAGTTGAATACAGCTTCCATAATGATGGGCGCCCCTAGCTGAAAGTGGCGCTTTTGACCTCCAGACTTAGAATATTTTCAATCCAGACTTAGCCAATTTCACAGTACTTTTACCTCGTTGAAAATCTCCTCCGTCAAAAAGCATAATTTTCAACATCTTTCATCGTAGAGTGTTCTTCTTTGAGTTTCAGGCTTAGATATTAACACCTGGTACTGGCCAACTGCCATTAATGACCTCAGAGGTCCTAACTTTTCTCCTGAAAAAGTTATAACTACCCACCAGCCTTAAACTGACTTTTAACTGAAACTGACTTCACCACTGTGATCGTGATGTGAAATAAGCCAATCAAAATTAATTCCAGCCAATTCTGACAAGTTCTTATTTTTTAGGGTTTCGGGCTAAAAATAGACTTCAAAAACCCTAATTTTCAAAATTTTCAAATTTTGCCAGTATCTTCCTGGCATCACACTGACTAAAAGCCCATACTTTATTTGCCCAAAAATTGAGTTTTGACCCCACTTTTACAAGGTTTAGACCATTTTAAGCAAAATGCCTTAATGAAGCAAAAATTTTGGTTTGGGTACAACAGAGGGGAAGCTCCCTCGTTGTGCTGGAACGCATGGAAAAGAAAAGTAACCTAAATCCTATCTTTTTGTTCTCAACTGGTAGAGGCACAAGGTTAAGAAAACCTAGAACGTTGCAGCTAAGGATTTTCTGCTTTCGCAGATCGTCTAACTACAACTAAGCTAACTTCTTTAAATCTATCCAGTTTCCTCAAGAAACAGAGCATGAGGAAATGGAGTAAGAATGTATTACACGATAAACTTCAGGTGCAGGCTCACAACATGAAGACAAGGTAGGCACAACTATTTTCTTATCCGGGAAGAAGTTTATTAAAACAAACGAATATACGGTAAACCGAGTACAACTTCACAACATGAAGGCAAGGTAGGCACAGCTATATGCTTGGCTGAATGAGTTTACTATTACACACATCAAACGATAAGCTTTGAGTACAGATTCACAACGTGAAGGCAAGGTGGGCACAACTATTTGCTCTTCTGAATAGGCTTATGATAAACAAAACATAAGGTAAGCAACTGGGACAGTATATTGTATAGACAAAACACGCATGCAATAACGATCAAACCAACAACCCCATTTAACTAAGATTGAATAAACACCATGATAATAACATGAAGGCAAGGTAGGCACAACTATTTATTATAACAACAATCACTCTTGAACAAATACAATAATAGCAATACTACAGGCAAGGTAGGCGCAACATGTATGCTATCAAGCAAAAGTTAAATTACAAATGAGCCAAATGCTCATATTTATAGACTTCAAGGTGTAGGCAACCCTAAAATCACCTTGAGTCAAGTATAGTCCTGCAAGACATGCAAGATCTTATTTCTAAACCCTAATTGAATGAAACTATACAATTAACTGGGAAACTATCATCAGTTAACTAAAACATCTAATCTAAATGGACAATGTGCAAGCATGCACGTCCTTATTGAAAACAAGTTAACTGGAATACTATCATCAGTTAACTGAAACATTTAATCTAAACTCCAAGTGTATGTAGATGTTTCCAAGAAAGACAAGGCATGCAATGTGTAACAACAAGTTAACTAAGAAAGAGGCACTGAGTTTAACTCTTGTGTCTAATGTCTATCTTGGAAAAGGTGGGACGCCTTGAATTGAAGTTTACTGGCCCTGATCTCGATCAATTAACCCATCCACGAGGTTATTGACTGCATCACTGTCTGTGGAATTGAAGCTTTGGCAAAGAATCCTATGTCTATGCAGCATGTCTTCTCCATTAGTTACCTGACACTGAAACTTGCCTTTACTCTTGATTGCCTCGTCAAACAATGCTGACATGATTGTTAGCTGATCCATCTTGCAGCCAATGGTCTCACCACTGAAAATACTGTGAATAAGTGCTTGGAGCTCTAACTAAATATTAGCAAGCTCAACATAGTCACCACCCACACACGGATATAAGCATGGTAATCGAGACACAAAGTTTCTCACATAGCGGAGTGCACTGGTAGCATGCTCTCTGTTCTCAGCGAACTCAGATGCTATAGTCTCTTCTATCTTAGCCTTGAAGATTAACTGTGTTCTCCAAACGTATACATCTTCCTTATCTTCTGCATCTGTGACTGAGTCAAATGGCAACCCCAGGTTAGCAATCAAAATCTCATCCCTGGGTCTAATAACAGCCAAGTCACACTGCTCATCCTGAAGTCCAAGATGAAGTTCACGTGCATTGTACGGCAACTGGAATAGCTCTGAAAGTACAAAGCGGTCTCTAGCAACAAAGTCCTCCTCCCACTCGTCTAACCACTTGCCATATGCAACCAAGTGATCAAGATGACCTTGTTTTGCTGGTGGTTCTAACATATGTGGAAGCGTGGTAACAACATCCCCTGTCCTATCTACCAGGCTAGAAATACACTGGCGAAGCTGCTGTATTTCAGCCTTGAGAGCTGATTTATCTTCTCCATCCTTCACCATTCTATCCTTTGCACTATTTGTAGAAACCTGTAGGAGGTCAATGTCCGTCTGACAAGTACTTTTACCGAAGTGGACTATGATAACTTCAAAGTCTTGAGCTTCCATGTCGTCTAGACTCCTATCTTCTAGAGGTGTAGCAGTCTCAACAATGATTTCCTTATCTGCACTCCTCCCAATATGGATTTGTTTCTTGATCCTCTTTTCAGGCACATCTTGATGGTCATGATCGAAATCTGAATGATCAAGTACATAAGATGGTCGTCTCCTTTTTCTTCCCAGTTGACTCTCAAGCCAAGACGAATCCCAACTAATCCCACTGGAATGATCTGTACTCGTCATAGGAGGATCTGATGAAAGTGAATGTGTAGAAGGGTCGCTGCAAGGAGGTGAACCCATGTCCAAATCAATGTGAATTGGAATTGGAGGCTGCTTTGGTGTTGGCGATGGTAAATGTGGTTGAACCTCAAGCTGTGGTTAACTTTGAACAACTTCTACGAGAGGCTCTATATGTGGAATCACAACAGGTGCTTTTCCCTTTGAGTTACTAGGCACTAGATTCCTTCTGGAAGGGTTACTCCTTTTCTTTTGCTTGGGTTTTGATGAGGAGGGTAGTACATCTCCTTTTGGTGGCGGCTCTGCTCTAGGCATGGATAAATTTTTGATCCTTTTGCTTTCTAAGTAAAGCATACTATTTTTGATTGCCCTGCTCGATCTCTCCTTCACTGATGAGAATTCTTTGGCATACCAATTCACTAATGGCAGTGGTTGTCCATCAACGTGTTCTCTGTAAAACTGAGGAAGTGCATCTCCATCATCCTTTGACAATCCCTCCATATCTTCTATCAAGAAGAAAAAAATTTGCGGAAGAGAGAACCTGCTATAGTTGCACCTGCGAACCTCGAAGTCATCCTCGCAATTCACCCAGTAATCCTCTAATGTAGGTTTGTGATAAGAGCGAATACCAAGGCGCACTGCGTAATGACCCCAAGGATCATATGTGCGTGCGTCAACTAAGAACTTGAGTTTACAATTCTCCAACTCTTGTCCTGCAACTTTAGCATCAACTGCTGACTTGCACCAATATATCCCAAGCTACAAAGGAAAATTGGCAGCTTGTTTACGCTTGTGGCGCAAACGTTTGTGAACCTCGTACAACTACCTCAAGAACTCCATGAACACTGTCTTATCCAAAGGATAACGCGGTAGCATAGCTGGACTTCTTTTATATCCATAGACACGGATATAGGTGTATGTAGGGAACTGAATGTACCAGCCTACCCAACCTTACATTGCTGCTCTAGTGACTACTGAGATACGAATGTGCAATTCTCGGTCCAAGTTTCTCACTGTATAAGTCAAGAAAGCCTCCTGCACACGTTTGAAATGACTTTCAGCCTTTGTGAACTCGAGCTGATCATAATATCGATAGACCTTTTGTGCACTGAGGATGCCCACCGTGTTCAACCCGTTAAACTGACCCTGATAGGCGATCAAGTACACAAGGTAGGAAGACATAAAACTGGTGCGCAACTAGGAAACTGGTGATTTCTTCGTGAATAGCATCACTGATAAAGGATGCCCAGTCATAATGCTCTTGCCCAGAGATGATTCTACCAATGATATAGTACATCCATGGGTGAAATTTGTTTGCATCTGAATGACCTGAGACATGATTAAGCAGTGTAATCAAAATACCATACTCATCCTTGAACTCGCTACGACCTACATTGTTTGGCAACTTGGTCTTTTTTTGTTTTAACCACCTCTCCAGCATCTTACCCTGACACTCATCAATTTCAGCATTGAATGTCTCCTCGCTCTTATTCATGGAAATGACCAACCCATCTAGATGTTGAGGTATACCCAGACTTCGCTTGATGTCGAGGGGCTTGATACTGCATATGACACGCCCATCTACTGATTGTATCTCCCGTGCAGCAGAATTATAATGCTTAATGCAAAACATTACAAACTCTACGCAATGAGGTGAGATAGGTATGGAAGCGGCCTCAAGTAACCCGAACTGTTGAATGTTCTTGATTATTGAATCTTTGATCTTAAGTGGATCCAAAACTGCTTCTTGAAGCACCTTATGTAAATTCGAATCAATTGTTCCGATGAAGTCATGAGTCAAAACTGACTTGGTCTTGAAATCGAGCTGTGTGAACTGCATTATGAAAAAATTGCTTGTTGATTGTGAACACGGCTATATTGTGACAATTTTTCTAGAAAGCTAAAATTAGACTGCTGAGGCTAAAAATAGCTTGTCGGATGAGAATTTTTACAGAAAAATTTGAGATATGGGTTTTGTCTAGAAAGTGATTCTAAGACAACCCAAAATGTCAGAAATGTAAAAATTTAACCTCTACTCAGACATGCAAAGGAATTTCGGTCGAGAAAATTAAAGCTTCGAGAACAGATGTTCTAGAACAAATTTTCCTGAAGAATTCTGACACGTGGGTTTTGCTAAGAAAACTCTTCTGAACCAACCCAAATACTTTGTTTTACCAAAATTTTCTTGTTCTTCGAACATGTGAGAGAATCTAGACGAGAAAATGGAAGAAATCTAGAAGAGAAAAGACGTTTTTTAATATTTTTAATTATTTGTCTTCTTCCTTCAAGATCGCCACTCTGCCTTGAATCTGATGTTGAATCTGAATCTGTACCTGCAAAAGAATGTTTCTATCACCTTCGAACTTGCTTGTTTGATGAAAATTCGCCTATCTCTTGAAGAAGTTCGAATTTTGTAAGTTGTGAATGAGAAAAGGCGCCACATTTGATTAAATAGATGAAATCGTACCCTTATGCATGCATGATGAAACCCTAACTGTGAAAGAATTCGATTGGCCCCTCACTAGTTGAACTGCCACTGACTCTGAGTCTCAAACTAAAAATAATATTTTAATTTTAAAACATGCAAAGAGCTAAAAGTGGCGCCAATATTTATCTTTGAAGAAATTCGTCACTTTTTAATGCCCTGCATGCAAAAATATTATTTTAGTCATTTTGCTAAAAATAGCCTCTGGATGTGCTCAGTAAACTTCACTGATTCCAAAAAGTCAAATTTTATCCTTCTAGGCGCCTATTTGCCAGAGTTATGAGATTTTTGAGAATCTCCTACTTTATAGCTGACTGCAAAGTTACATCTGAGCATGTTCAGCTCTGATTTATGGGTGACCGAATGATCCTGCGACTGATCTGAGATATCCACCGTGAAGCCTGCATGACAAGAATGAAATGTTTGTTGGGAGCCACAACTGCTAAAATCAACATCTGACACCTTGGAAACTTAGGCGTCTTTGATTAAATTGATGCACTGATTCCAGACTCAAGTCATTTCTCCGTATTGCCTTCTAATGCTTCAAACTGCCGCTGACGGTGAATGATGAGCCCTGCTGACTGAATAATAGATTCATTGCGTGACTGGAAGTGTTCTACATCCAATGACTGTATGTAAGGTATCTGCAAACTGAATCAAGAACCCCAAAAAGATGAGCCCCCCTGGCCAGTGAAGATGCAAACACCATTCTGACAAAAGTGTCACTTTCATCTGAACACCATACTTTGACCACTGATAACGGGAGCTGGAATGCTCCGATTTGCACGTCGACTGTCTCTCTGCACAGTTGAGTCAACTTACAAGAGATGTCTTTGGATACGACGAAGCCAGAAAACTGCTTCTAGCGCCTGAAAGAGAAGGACGCCTTTTTCAAGGAGATTGGTATCCACCATACTTAGCCATTTTTTGGTCATCTTCAGCCACTCATTTTTCAGCAACACCATCTTGACCTCGCACGTACGAACGCTCGCCAAATGCCAGAGGTTGACGGTTGAACTCGTTGAATGGCTGGAGTAATTGGACACAAGTCTTGTGAAGACTGTGAAAGCAAATAACCCCATCTGACAGGCCTAAAGGCTGGGCGCCCCTAGCCTACAAATGTGCAACTTTGTTTAGCTACGTTTCACCATCCTCTGTTTTATGTGCTCGGTAGAACCTCTGTCGCGGTCACTCAGAATATCGGATCATCTCGCGAACTGCTGTGTTGCAAAGTTGTACTAAGCTGGAAAAGATCTCAAGAAGACCTCTACTATAATTTCATCCATCTGATGAGTCATATTCAAGGGCGCCCCTGGGCTACAGAGGCATTGAAACCAGGAACTAGCAATCTTTGCTCATATGTATCCTGTTTGCAGTTTCAGCTTTTGGCACTGATAACCGGAGTTCAGCACTAAGTACGCGTTTGCTTGATAGTTCATTGAAAAGCCAGACTAATCTTGCAAAGATTGAAACCAATAGCAAGCACATGCATTCAGATCCTGGCCTTCAAAAAGAAGGGCGCCCCTGGGCTATAGGGTCGTAGATCTGCATTTCTAGATTGCCTCCATGTGAAATACATCCTTCGTAGTCTCTGCTTCCGCCTTCATTTGCCGGAGTTCTGTAACTCAGATGACCTTGCTCCATGGCTAGTCAAAAAGCTGACTGAAAACTGAACACAATGAATGTATTCTCCATCCAAAGCAATCAAATCTTGACCTTCAAATGGAGGGGCACCCTTGGCTATAGGGGCGCAGATTTGCTCTAAATTCATTGATTTTCACCATTTTATGCTTTACAAACACCGTATTTCCTACTGAGTTTGACCATATCGAAGTGTTGTGATTGCTGAAGTGTGTGTATGGCTATACTTCATCATTTTCACATGTACAGACACTGTAAAGTTGATTTGCATGTTGATTGCACAAGTGTCTACTACGTTACATAGTGAAAAGTTCCCAGACTTAGAATATTTTAGCACTTTTTTCCAATTTGAAAATCTCCTCTGTCAAAAAGCATATGTTTCAACATCTTTCATCGTAGAGCATTTTGCTTTGAGTTTCAGACTTAGATTTCGACACCTGGTACTGGCCAACTGCCATTGACGACCTCAGAGGTCCTAACTTTTCTCCTAAAAATGTGAAAACTACCCACCAGGCTTAAACTGACTTCACCACTGTGATCGTGATGTGAAATAATCCAATCAAAATTAATTTCAGCCAATTCTAACAAGTTCCTACTTTTTAGGGTTTTGACCTAAAAATGGGGTTTAGAAACCCTAATTTTCAAAATTTTCAAATTTTGTTCTTCCTGGCAACACATTGACTAAAAGCCCATACTTTATTTGCCCAAAAACTGAGTTTTGACCCCACATTTACAAGGTTTAGATCATTTTAAGCAAAATGCCTTAATGAAGCAAAAAATTTGGTTTGGGTACAACAATGTCCTAACTATGAGTTCACTGCCCGTGAACTTGAGTAATCATCCTACAACTAGTTGTTAACTACCTCTTCACCTAGAGATTGTCACATGCCTCAACTATTAGCTTACTGCTTGTCAATAATGTTGTACCACAAATTAAAATTTTTGCTACACTTAGGCATTTTGAAGAAATGAGTCAAAGTCTTGTTAAAATTTGTCAAAAAGGTGAAAATTGGGGATTTGCATGTCATGCATGGGGGTCAAAAACTTTAAATTTTTAGGATCTGACAATCTGGGCGGGCTTAGAACGACCAAATCAACAAAACCCAGATTTTAGTTTTTCAACCCTAAATTTTAGGAAAATTTCTATTTTTAGTAACTTTCTAAAAATAGAACTTTTCTAGGTTTTTTTGGGTTTCTTTTGAAACAAATGTTGGCAAAATTTTCTAAAAATGGAAAATTTCTAAAAATAGAAAGTTTGGCTTCTCGAGTTGAAAATGATTTTGATTGGCTTAAAATATTTCCTCACCAAGCTGGTGCAATCAGAATCACGAAAAGATCAGTTTTACCCTAGTGGGTCTATTTTGCTTTTTCATAAGCTTTTTCAGGAGCACCAAGGTCATCAATGGAGGTCAGTCAGCTGTCAGGTGTCAAAAACAAACATTCAAGCACTGAACAAAAGTTGTTGATGACGAATTTGCACAAAGAGCGGACAACGGAGAAAGAAAACCGTGAAAGTTTGGCTAACATTGGAGACACTAGGCACCCCTACTCAATTTCGACGCCCAAACATTCATGCCTTAGAAAAATTTCATTTCGACAGTCAGGGCAAAGGAAAGCATGGAAAGCACGTCAAATAAAGGAGAGAATTGAAAATCTTAGAAAATATTCTAAGTCTGCCAGTCATGGGTGCCCTAGAAGAAGATAGGCACCCAACTTTTCATGGCATCAGATGATGGAATTAGGGTTTGTGCTCCCAAACAATGTTGTTCAGATTCTTCTCAGCTCCGCAGTGACCCCGACAGCGCAATCATCTAATCACTTAGTCACCCAGAATTCGAGATCGAACAGAGGAGTCTCAACCAAGAAGCTGAAAGCAAATCATGAGAACATCAGAAAAATGTCCAACTCTGGAGAACTTGGGCGCCCTAGAAGGAGATAGGCGCCCAAGCTTTTTAGGTGTCAGATGAATGAATTTGTAGATGACGCCTCCAATGTGACTTCATCAAATTTGGTCAAGCTCTCCAAGGAAACCATCAGCACACTCGTTGGAGGTTGTAGGCATCGGATCTCAAAGATTTAATAAAGGAAAAAACATGAGTAAAATGACAAGTCAAAAGTAAGGATGAAAAAATCAGAATAAAATCTAACTCTGGAGAACTTAGGCGCCCCAGCTAGGCAGGGGTGCCCAAGCTTTTGACCCACTAAACTCACCTTTCAGTAGGTATCATTCCCAGGAGATCCCCCTCAGAATCTCCTCAACTATCTAGTGAATCTGACAACTAGTGGATCTGATCAGTTTAGCTTCCGAAATCATGAATTCATCGAAAGATCAAAAAACAAGCAAGGACTTGAAAACCATAAAAATGGCTAACACTGGTAAAGATGGGCACCCTTGGAGGAGATAGGCACCCAACATTTTTAAGGGTCAGATGAGTTTTTTGTCAAAAGTTGCCTCCAAACAAACTTCATCAAATTTGATCAAGCTCTGCAATGAATCATTCAGCTCATCTGTGAGATCAATCTGGAGACCATAAATCAGGATCAAACTAGGGTTGAAAATTAAAAAAAAGTTGAAACTCTCAAAAAATGACTAACTCTGAGAAAGCCAGGTGCCCCCAACCAAGAAGGGCGCCCATAATACCATGCCTTAGCCAAAAAAAAATTGAAATTTCAAAATTTTGAATGAAGAAGAAACGTCTAAGTTCATTGCACAAGCTCATGCTAGGGTTTGAAGAGTTAAAGCAAAAGATAGCTGATTTTCTCAAGGCAAAACTTATATAAGGTGCCTTTCTCTTTCATTTTTCATATTTTTCTTGCAGGTGGCGTCCAAGGAGAAGAAGAGCAAAACATAAATCTTTCTTCAGCTCAGGATTCAAGATCCAAAACTCAGTGCTTTTTCACAGTTCATGATATTTTCCAAATCAGCATTCAGAGAGGCTTCTTTTCTCATGCTTTTTCTTCCAGAACATCAACTTTTTGAAGGAGGTCAAAATTTTTCATTTTCGGCAATTTGGGTCATATCAACTTCCGGTTCTGAACAATTTTGAAGAAATTTCAGATTTCATTTAACTTGCTTTTTCTTCACATGTCCTAGAGAACATCAAAATTTTCAAGTTTCAATCATCTAGGTCCTTCTAGAACAGTCTTCCGAACAAAACCTAGGTCATAGCTTTTTCAAGAAAATTTCAAGTCCTAGGGTTTGATGTTTTTTCAATCGAACTTCAAGATTTTTAACATCTAATCAAATGGGTTCATCCAAAATGTGCTTCTGAACAAAACCTAGGTGCCAGCTTTTTCATGCTTTTTCTGATGAACTTAGGGCTTGTTGCTTTTTTCAGTCTACACTCAATATTTTTCAAAAACGAACGATTTGGGTTTGTTTCTAATGAAACTCTGAACAAAACCCATATCTCAAAATATTTTTGAAAAAATTCATCCATTTGAAGAAGAAAATTAGTAAGCTAGAAAAAGAAAGTGTGCAAAAACTTGTTTGAATAAAGGCAAGTTTACAGTCAATCTTCGAGTTTTGCAATATGGAGTACATTCCCATTGAGTTCAAGACCATATCAGCACTATATCATGACTTCATCTTGACACTTGAGATTGACTTGCACCACATTGTTGTACCCCAAATTAAAATTTTCGATACATTTAGGCATTTTGCAGAAATGAGTCAAGATACTGTTAAATCTGTCAAAAAGGTCAAAATTGGGGTTTGCATGTCTTGCATGGGGGTCAAAACCTTGTGATTTTCAAAATCTAACAATCTGGGTCGACTTAGAGTGACCAAACCTACAATACCCAGATTTCAGTTTTTCATCCCTAAATTTTAGGAAAATTTGTATTTTTAGCAGTTTTCTAAAAATAGAAACTTTTTCTGGGTTTCTCAAGAAACGGATAATTCAAATTTTTTCTAAAAATAGAAAGTTTGGTTTCTAGGGTTAAGACTGATTTTGATTGGCTTAAAATACTTCCTCATCAGGTTGGTGCAGTCAGAATCACGAAAAGATCAACTTTTCCCTAGTGGGTCTATTCTGCTTTTTCAAAAGCTTCTTCTAGAGATCCAAGGTCATCAATGGAAGTCAGTCGGCTGCCAAGTGTCAGAATTACACGTCCAAGCATCAAGCAGAAGCTATCAATGAGGAACGTGTACGAAAAACGAGGAAAACGGAGAAAGGAGAGTATAATTTGAAAAAACTGGAAAATGCTAAAATTTGGCTAACTTTGGTGAATCCAGGCGCCTCTAGTCAAGAAGGGCACCCATACTCCCATGCCTTGGAATTTTTCTGCTTCCGACAGCCGAGACAAGGCAAATACTCCAAATGAGGAAAGAAAGTTGAAAAGTTCAGAAAATTTTCTAACTCTGCTAAACATGGGCACCCTTGGAGAAGAAGGGCACCTATCTTTTTGAAGCATCAGATGATAAGATCAAGGTTGATGTTCCTAGGCAATGTTCAGTTTCCTGTCACCTTCGCAGTGGATGTCTTCATTAGCTCATCCGATCATGCAATCGCGTGGAAACTCAAATCAAACGGGGATCATGGTGAGAGGTATTCATAACTCTGAAGGTAACAGAAACAAAGAAAATGGCTAAAGTGTGGTGAAGATAGGCGCCCCTGAAGGAGATAGGCGCCCAAGATTTTGAGGGCTTAAATAGGTGAATTTGCTAGTAAAGCCTCCAACGTGACTTCTTTAGATACGAACAGGCTTTCCAACAAGATCATCAACATGTCAATCGGATTTGGCAGTCGTTAGATGTAGAAGGTTGAACATAGGGTTCGACAAGAGCTAAAATCATAAGTCAAAAGCAAAGAAGTAAATATTGAAAAATATTCTAACTCTGGTGAAGTTGGGCGCCCCTGAAGGAGAAGGGTACCCAAGCTTTTGAAGATCCAAATCAACTTTTCCGGAGGCATCACTTCCAGGAGAGACCCTTCAAAATCTTCTTAGCTATCCGACGAGTCTAACCGTCAGACTATCGGAGCTCCGGATCGTCTAAAATGGTCAGATAATCTGAAGGACAAAAGACGAACATAAATTCGAAGACCATGAAAACGGCTAACACTGGAGAAAGTGGGTGCCCCTGGAGGAATAGGCACCTGACTTTTTGAAGGGTCAAACGAAGTTTTCATCAAAAGTCTCCTCCAAACAAACTTTGTCAAATTTGATCAAGCTCCGTGATGAATCATTCAGGTCGTTCATCGGATCAATCTCGAGGCCGGAAATTATAATCAAACTAGGGTTGAAAATTGAGTTAAAGTTGAAAATGATGAAAAAATGGTTAAGTCTAAGTGAAATAGTCGCCTCCAGCCAAGAAGGGCACCCAAGGCTCAATGCCTTAGTCACTTTTTCCGAAATTTGAAAGTTCTCATCTTTTAGCATTCGAGCAAATGTCTACATTCAACGAACTTGTCGGGGATTGGCTCCGAAGGATTTAAAAGCAAATAAAAGCAGATTTTTCTTAACCACAGTTTGTTTAAGGCACCTTTGTGTTTCATTATTCATTATTTTTGTAGGTGGTCTTCAAGGAGAAACAGAGCAGCAACTTCAAACCCTTACTTTCAAGATTCAAGAGTTTAACTTGCTGGTTTTTTCAATAAATTTTCAGATCAGCACTCAAGAAGGCTTGCTTTTTCATATTTTTTCATCCAGAACATCAAATCTTCGAAGAAGGAGGCCATTACTCTCAAATTTCAGCGAGCTGGTTTATACTAGTTCTATCTTCTGGATAATTTTTGGAGAATTCTCTCGAGGTTACAGCAGCTGCTTTTTATTTTGCATGTTAGAGAAAACTTCAAAATTTACAATTCCCAATCTTCTGGGTCTATCTCAAGTATTCTTTTGGATAAAACCCATATCACAGCTTTTTCAGTGAAACTTTTAGGTTTTCAAAATCTAATCAAATGGGTTCATCCAAAATGTGCTCATGAACAATACCCAAATACCAGCTTTTTTTGCTTTTTTCAGAGAAAATTAGGGTTTGTTGCTTTTCCAGTCTCCATTCAAAATTTTCAAAAACGGACGATTTGGGTTTTCTTTTAACGAAGTTCTAATCAAAACCCATATCTCAGACTATTTTCCAAAAAAATCATCCGTTTGATGAAGAAAATCAGCAAGTTATTTTTAGGGTTTGTGCTAAGCTTGTCAGAACCTAGGCAAGTTTACAGTCAATCTTCAAGTTTTTCAGAATGGAGTACACTCCCATCGAATTCAGAGCCAAACAAATGTTATATCATAATTATCTGAACGGATGATGTTGGTAAATGTTTTTCAGTATCATAATGGACATAAAACGTCATCAACTCAGTTGAAGAACATGTAGAGGGAGTGGTATGAGCGAAAGGACAAGTGTCACAAAAAGTTGTGCAAAACTCTTTTGTGGGAGAATCAAGAGAAGTGTCAAAAGCACAAAGGTGTAGAGCCGCCAAGTTATCAATTAGTGAATCATCTTTTGAGGCAGTGATGTTTTTCAAAAACATAACTCATAAAGAAGCTGATGATGTCAAAGATTCTCTAAGTTTGATTGCAAAAGAGGAGAAGATCCTAGAAAAGTGGAATATGGCTATAGATAGTATCAATGCTCCTAATAGAGAGGCAGTTTCCTGCTTTTTTGGCAGATGTGATCGAGATTTAAAGCAACAATCTTCTAGAAGCTTTTTCCAAGCTTTCTTTCCATTCTTATCTCACGCTTTCTTTCTATTCTTGTCACAATTCTTATCCATTCTTTGAAAAAGGAAAACAAATGTAATGAGTTGGCATTTCCTATTTTAGATGCTTTCTGGGTTTTAGATGTTTTATCTTTTTTAGAATTAGAAATAAAGCTTGCGTGTTGGCAAGAAGTAGTTGTAAAAGCAAGGAGATTTTAGGGTTCCCTACTCCTCTGCTTGGTTATAAATAAGAGCAGTGTTTGCTCATTTTAGGTGAACCGTGCTTGTGATAACCGGACATAAGTCCTTTTAGTGCCTTCTCTTTGTTATTCAGTGTTGTTCACTTTGTGTAAAGAGCAAGTTTGCATGCCTCCTTAGCTGCAAATCCGCGTTTAGTGCATGTGTTATGTGTCAATTATAATCATGTTGATTTCATGTTGCAAGTTTTTTGCTACAACTTGCTGTTCCGAAATTATAATCTTTGTTCCAGAAGTTTGAGTGGATAAAATCTTGAGCGTGCTTTGTCTGCCTCGATATAAATATTTCAGATTCCCGTCTATTTGTTTTGTGTTAGAAGTGTGAGTAAATAAAATCTTGTAGTTTGCTTTGCTACTCTCGAAATAAGTCTCATATTTCCGTAATACTTTTATGATCTCTTTTTCAGCTTGCCTAAAATGTACGTTGAAGAAAAGTTTGTTTAAGTATTTTTGTCAGAAATCGAACTCGTCCATTTCTAAACTCTCTTGCTCTGCATTTACTTGAGAGGGTAGAAATGTTTTAAGCATAGGTTAGGTTGTAGCTATCTAGTTTCATTAAAGGGAAAACCTCAACTGCAACATCTAGTGCTCTATAACCTTGTGTTCTTGCAGCTGAAGCAAAATAATAGGCAAAATTAAGTTTAGTTTACTTTCTTTATGCAACTCAGCAAAAGTGGGAGCTTCCCCTCCTAATTTGAAGAGTTGTTTACTGCACATAGCTGTTCGTTTCCAAAATGCATTCCAGAGGTGTGATTTGAAACGCCAACAGTTTTCTGGCGTCCATCATGGGGCACGAGGCATAGAACTTCAAGAAAGCTTACGCTTTATGACACGAGAATGACCATCTGGCACAGTATTGCGTGATCTAGCCAGGAGCAATGGGTGATAACAATAATAGTGGTAGGAATTTTAGACGTTTACCCCCATTACCTTGGGGTAACATCATTGGACCTTTGGCTTTGCAGGAATATCATGAATTACCTAAGGGTTCAAGAAAGCACTTTCCGCGGTTTCACGGCGATGGAACTCAACATTTTGGTGATCATATTTCAGCCTTCTCAATGACTTGCGGAGTTTTGCACGTGGCACATGAAGACATTGCAATACGTCTCTTTGTGGAAACTCTTGTCGGGAATGCTGCTGATTGGTTCAATCACCTGGAGCCGGGGATTATTACAAGCTGGGCAACTATGAGTGAGAAATTTTTGGTGAGATTCAAGCCCGTTGAAGACAGTCATTGGTTGTTTGCCCAACTTGCAAATTCAAAGATGGAGCACAATGAACCATAGTTACAAGACTCGGACTCGCCTCGGACTCGGCAAGCCGATTTTTGACTCAGACTCGGACTCGGAGCCTAGACTTGGCAAAGACTCGGCAAAGACTCGGCAAATAGAAAAACCCTTGAAATTTAGAGATTCTTAAGGATTTAAAGCTTGTTTCATGCACCCTTTAGTGAATAAACCTCAAATACACAATAACATCATGAAATAGAAACTACTATGATCCTATACACAAACATATATCGATCACATAAGTATAAACGCAAATTTTAGCTGAAGGAAATAACACATTCAGATATATAAATATTGTCAAATGTATACAAAACTCATGGAATATGAAATCCATGGCATCAAAACAAATATCAAAACTAAAAAAATAAGTCTATGGCTCAGAAGAGCTTGCATTACTCATCCCAATATCACGACAAGTCATGCGCTAGTGTCTAAGTTAGGTCCTAGATGATGATGTAGCCATGATATTTGCTTGTGTCTCAATGATTGGTGTGTATATTCAAGTGAGGATTTTATTATTAAAATTTTATTGAAGCCTTCAAGACTGCATGTTTTGTTGTCTAATGTATGAATTTTGAAACAAGATAATCCTTGATTATGGCTTTGACTGTGAAAGATGCAAAGATTTGCAACAGGGGATATGTATTTTGTAGGTTTTTATGATCATGATTCATCATTGGCCTATAACATGCTTAGACCTATAGTTTGATGAGGGTTTGGGGGAAACGCCCCAACGGGGTCAAGGGGCAGCGCCCCTTGCGGGGGTCTGGGGGCAGCGCCCCCAGCGGGGTCAGGGGCGCCCCTCGCAGGGTCCCGGGGCAGCGCCCTGGGCGCGCTCCCTGTCGCGATACAGGGCGGGGTCGAGGGGCGGAGCCCCCGCCACCAAGCCCAAATGAAGACCTTCAAAACCACACAAACCTTCATGGCGCACACCATTTATTTAAAAAATTTGAGAAAAAAAGAATGCAATTTTTTAAAAAAAAAATTAATCAAAATGGCCGAGTTTGGGGCACGAGACTCGGCGAGTCCGGCGAGTCCGGCGAGTCTCGGCGAGTACTCGGCAGCCGAGTCTCTGGGACTCATTTAGGGTCACCCGCCCTCGGGACTCGCGAGTACTCGCCGAGTTTGGGCGAGTCTTGTAACACTGATTTAAACAAACCCAGAATGTTAGAAATTCAAAAAAGTGAATTTTTCTATGACATGCAAGACCCCTTTGGTGGAAGTGGCAGCGAGGCAGCATAAACTTATTTTTCTCGAAAAAATCTAACACGTGGGTTTTGTAAGTGCTTCAAAGCTAAACAAGCCCATTTTGTCTAATTTTTCAAATTGTGACTTATTCCGAAAACCCTAAATAAAATGGGTAGCAAGACAACTTTTTCTGGAAAAATCTGGCACGTGGGTTTTATGGCCAATGTTGTGTTGATCATACCCAAAAGGCCAGATCTGTGAATAACTATTGTTTTCTTGGACATGCAAGAATATCTAAGACAAGAATAGAGGAAATAGAGGAGAAGAAGCTTCGAAGTTATAAATTGCCTCTTTGGATCTTCAAGAAAATCATGCCTAGAGATGCAAGCACTCATAAACTTTACCTTTGTGCAACTTTGTTCTTGAAAGCATGATGAATGTTGAGAAAACCCTTTGTCAAATCTTCAAAAACGTTGGAGAGCAAAAATATCTATTCTTGAGCTTCAACCTACAAAGAAAGATAATGAATAATGATGCCTAGACTTGATACATAGGGTTTGATGTGGAAGCAATCAAGTTTGGGCACCAACTCTTGATGGAGAAGGCAATCTGCTTGATCCGGAGTTTACAGGAGTAAATTCCACCAATTTTGGGATGTTTTAGCTATGTAAAGGCATTCAAAATATCTCAAGTTCAATCAACTGAGCCTATTTTGACTTTAGGCGTCCAAGTTGAGGAGTTGAAGTTTTTTATCATTTTTCTATGACAGAGTGCCTCTATTCGATCCTTGACCCCGGTTACTCGAACGATCTAAATGTCGTGTTGATGGATCCATTGCAGCATTTGATCAACTCTGAAGAAGTGTGCTCGGGAGCTGCAAGGCCAAAAACCTAAATCTGATGCCTCTAATTCTTGGGTGCCTTTTCCCAAAAGGGTGCTTTATTCACCATACTTAGTTAGCTTTCTGGATGCTTTCCAATTCTCCACTTTGACCTGCAACGCTTTGATTTGAGATTCCTGATGATTGATGATTTTGGTGAACGTGTCGAGACATGGAATGGATAACTGGATTGAATCTGAAGAGATCCCCCGGAAACGGTTTTTGCAAATTCTATCATCTGACAAACCTAATTCAAGGGCACCCCTGAGCTACAGGGGCGCAGATTCTGAAATTTGACTATCATCTTTGACATGTAAAACCTTTGTAACTTCTGCCTTTAATTGTTGTAGTTTTGCAACCCTGATTGATTCGCTTGATGGCTTGTTGGAAAGTTGACAGAATTCCAGAGAGAATGAATATATTTGCAACCACTGATAACTACATTTGGGTCTTCAAATTGAAGGGTGCCCTTGGCCTGCAGGGGCACAAATGTCACCAGACTTAGTAGTTTTCGGATGATTTTCACCATTTTCACGCCTTGCGATCACCGTGTCATCTGCTGAGTTGACTGCGTTGAAGCATTATTGCTGCCAACGCGAGTGCATGAGTGTATTTCACCATTTTTACATGTACGGACACTACAAAGTTGACTTGCACGTTGATTGCACAAGTATCTCCCACGTCGCAAAGTGAAGTGTTTCCAGACATAATATTTTTTACAATTTTCACCATTTGAAAATCCCCTCCGTTGTGAAGCATCTTTTTCAGCATCTTTCACCACAGAATCTTCTATGATGAATTTCAGGCTTAGATTTTGACACCTGTTACTAACCAACTGCCATTGACGACCTCGAAGGTCTTAATTTTTCTCTTGAAAAAGTGAAAACTATCCACCCGGCTTAAACTGACTTTTAACTGAAATTGACTTCACCATTGTGATCGTGATGTGAAATAAGCCAATCAAAATAATTTTCAATCAATTCTAACAAGATTCAATTTTTAGGGTTTTTTTGCCTAAAAATAGGGGTCCAAAAACCCTAATTTTCAAATTTTGCAAATTTTGCCAATATCTTACAGACTTTAAACCCACAAAAATCCCATACTTGGATTGCCCAAAAACTGAGTTTTGACGACACTTTTACAAGATTTAGACCATTTTAATCAAAATGCCTTAATGAAGCAAAAAAATTGGTTTGGGTACAACACTCTATCAGTTTCTTTTCAGAACAAGTAATGTTCTGGTCTTCAGTTTCTATCTCTGACAGAGTCACACAATTATGAGGACCCATTTCAAGCTTTTCTTCTGGTGGAACAAATGACTTGAGCACAACCTACTTCTTTACAACATTGAGAATTTGGTCTAGCTATTCTAGATGATCCTAAAGATATTCTAGTTGACAGATGTCGAAATTTGCAGAAGACAGGTCTTGAGCAACTCGCATAGCGTTCTTCTATGAAGACCTAGGATTGGAAGTGGAAGGAACCTCTTCATCCTTTTCATTTGATTTTCGTCTTTCTTCCTCTTCTTTCTGTGCTTTGAAGTGTTGAGCACGTGTAGACATAGGCGTTGAATTTTTTTCATGATTCACTACAAGATAGTACTAACAATATGCTTCTTCTTTTTCTTTAATAACAGGTTCAAAGTATCTTGTTGTGGAGTCGCCATCGAAGTTGTCCCTCTGTGGCAAGACAATGCTCGAACTTCTTGTTGGTACAAAACTAGAACTAGGAGCAACTTCAACATATCCCATGATTTGGGTCATTCTTAGATTCTCAAGACACGTGAATCTGGTATGTGCATTACTATCATGGAAACTGTTGATGTTATAGCAGCTTAGGGCTGCACTTCCATTGCACACATTCTGAGAAGGATGCATAAATTAAATGGTAGCCTTTCGGCTATTTAATTTATGACAATAATAATATTTAATAAACATAAAGGGCCGACCCTATATGGTTCGCATGTTTTGTTTATTGCTTGGGCCGACCTACCTTGTAATATTAATTTATTATGTTTCCTTATAGAGGGCCGACCTAACTTGAAGAGTCACCTCATTTTGTATATATACAAGGTCTTACTTGTCATTATTATCATTCAAGTTCATCAAGTATATTCGCAATTAGAGCAGAAGTTCACACCTTCATAGCAGCAGTCTGAATTCAAGGAAGATCATATTCATTTGTATATCTTGCATCTAGGACGTGCGATTTCATTGTATCAATTATTGGCCATTGTTGGGCCTAAGTTGTAAGCAGATTTCTGCTCTTGTTCTACCTTATATAAGAGAATTAATTGCTGGGTTTTTCTCCCTCAAGAGGAGGGTTTTCCCAGGGTATCTTGCTGTGTTTATTGTCTTATGTGTTGCATTATTTTAAGTACTTTCAGTTGTATAATCTGATCTAAGAAACACTAATATGGTATCAGAGCGGGTTTGAAAAAGATCGTGATCAGATTTAGTTGCAGCACTCACTCTAATCTTTTTCAGTCTATCTCCTAAATTTTTCAAGATGGTGAATGGTCTGAAAATCGAGGATAGACTCGAAGGAATTTCGAACTACACATCATGGAGGTTCAGGATCATGCTCACATTCGAAGAGAATGATTTGGCTGAGTTTGTGAAAACAAAGTTCCTGAACCTGAGGAGGAAGAAGAGAAGTTGCAATGGAGGAAGAAAGATACTAGGGCAAAGAAAGTGTCGGTTGATTCCGTCAAGGATCATGTTGTACCAATTGTCTTCAAGTTGGATACAGCAAGAGAGATGTTTACAACTTTGGAAGAGATGTATGAAATCAACAACACCAGTCGAGCACTTGCACTGAAGCAACAACTTCATCATGTGAAAATGGCGAAAGGAGAATCTGTAATTACATACTTCATGAGGATTTCAGAGATAAGAGATCAGCTCTCCACAATTGGTCACATGATTGAATACAAAGACTTGACTATGCTTGCTCTCAATGGTCTTCCGCTTTCATGGGAGTCGTTTATTCAAGGAATCAGTGCAAGATCTAAACTTCCCAAGTTTGATCGATTGAGAATTGACTGCATTCAAGAAGAGTCGAGACTAACGGCTAGGGGCATTGGTCAAAGTTCAAACAATGAAGAAATACAAGTTCTTGCCTCTCATTCATCGAAGAAAGGAAAAGGCTTTAAGAAAGGGTTCTTCAAGAGGAATCGAGAAAATGGAAATGATGGTGCTCCTGCCTTCAAAAGGAAACGAGACATGTCCAAGATTCAATGTTTTCGTTGTGATAAGTATGGTCACTTTGCGAAGGATTGTCCTCTTAGACCTAAGCAGCAGGTTGCCACTGCAAATGTTGAAGAAGTTGCTCCGCAGAAGGACTCCAGTGATTACCTGTTCTATTCAGCTTTGTCAAGCAATGTATCTACCGGTGCCAACACTTGGTTGATTGATAGTGGTGCCTCTAGGCACATCACCGGTTTCAGGGGTCGCCTTTCAAACTTAGTGGAGAGCAACTCTAGTATCAAGTCGTTATTGGAGACGATGCTAGATATTCTATGAAAGGAATTGGAAACTCCTCTCTTCACTTGGATTCCGGGATTTCATTGGAGTTGAATGATGTACTGTTCATTCCAGGGATAAAAAGAAATCTTGTCTCAATTTCGGCATTAGAAGACAAGGGTTATCAAGTTGCCTTTTCTAAAGGCAAAGTTCTTATATGGGCAAAGAACTCCAACTTCAAAACTGCTCAAGTGATTGGAGTTAGACATGAATGTCTTTACAGGCTTTGCACTCGTCCTCTTCAAGCGCTTGTGCATAACACTTCCAGCATGTGTGATCTTTGGCATCAAAGATTGGCCCACATTCACTTTCAAGCACTACCTATCATGGAGAAGATGGTCACCGGCCTTCCAAAATTCAACTAGGAACATGAAGGTACATGCAAAGGATGCGCCCTAGGCAAGAATACAAAAGGTACGTTTCATTCTAGTGAAAGTAGATCTAAATGTATTCTTGATCTCATTCATTCTGATTTATGTGGTCCAATGTCTATTGCATCTTCTAGTGGTTTCTTATATTACATCATTTTTATTGATGATTACTTTAGAAAGACTTGGATTTATTTCTTGAGATCTAAAGAATATGAAGAAGTATTAGAAAGATTCAAAGAATTCAAGGCTTAGGTTGAAAACCTGTATGGAAAAAGGATCAAGGTTTTGAGATCCGATAATGGTGGAGAATACACCTCTGGCACCTTTCGAGATTTTTGTATTGAAGCGGGGATTAAGAGGGAGTTCAGTGTTCCCTATAATCCACAACAAATGGTATTGCTCAAAGGAAGAATAGGTCTATTGTGGAAGCAGTAAAAGCTATGATCCATGATCAAGATCTGCAAATCTCTCTTTGGGCTGAGGCATCGAGGACAGCCGTCTATGCTCAAAACAGGAGTCCCCACAGGATCTTGGAGAATAAAACTCCTGAAGAAGCATTCTCAGGGGTGAAACCAGAAGTTAGTCATTTGAGGATCTTTGGTTGTCCAGTATATATTCATATTCCAAAGGAAAAGAGAACAAAGCTAGAACCTTCTGGGAAGAAGGGAATTCTTGTAGGTTACAGTGAGACATCAAAAGCCTACAGGATATACATACCAGGTCATATGTCTATTGAGATTAGTAGAGATGTCACATTTGAGGAAGATATTGCTTTCAGAAGGTCCAAGGGCACTCCTATGGAGATCGATGAAGAAGAACCTCCTCAAGATATGGAAGTTGACCATATTCTAGAGAACCTGAAGGAGGCTCCAGAACCTAAAGAAGATGTTGATCCAGTTGAACCCTTGGATCGTATGATGGGCCTTTAGATATTGTGATTGGAAAGAAAAGGCCTCTTTGGGCTTGTAGGACAATGTAGGAGGCAGAAAGTTTTGCAGCCCCAAGAGGAGCTTTCAAAGAAAGCAAGAGACCTCACAAGTTCTCTAGTTATGTTGCCTTGATGAGTCAGATTATTGAAGTCAGAGCCTTCAAGTGACAAAGAAGCTTCTAGTCAACAAGTATGGAAAGATGCCATGACTGAGGAATATCAGTCCATACTTAAGAACGATGTTTGGGATATTGTTCCTAGACCCAAAGGCAAATCTGTGGTGTCTTCTAAATGGCTCTTCAAGATCAAGCATGCACCTGATGGGAGCATTGAGAAGCACAAGGCAAGATTCGTGGCTAGAGGGTTCTCACAAAAAGAGGGAGTTGACTATGAAGAAACTTTTGCTCCTGTGGCTTGATATACGTCTGTAAGAACCATCATTGCTATTGTTGCATCTAGAGGATGGAAGATTCACCAAATGAATGTAAAGACAGCCTCTCTAAATGGTATAATAGAAGAGGAGGTTTACATTGAGCAACCCGAAGGATTTGAGGTGCATGGGAAGGAGTCTCATGTTTGCAAGTTGAAGAAGGCCTTGTATGGTCTTAAGCAAGCTCCTCGTGCTTGGTACGAAAGGAATGATCAGTATCTATTGAGTCTGGGTTTCTCAAAGAATGATGCAAATTCTAACCTCTACTTCAAGGTGTTAAATGGTGAAGCTTTGATTCTGGTTCTATATGTTGATGATTTATTTATCACTGGTGAGGAGCACCTAATTCTAAAATGCAAGGAGTTAGCTTCAGAGTTTGAGATGAAGAATCTAGGTCTCATGCATTACTTCCTTGGCTTAGAAGTTTGGCAAAAGCCAGATGAGATGATTCTAAGTCAAGGTAAGTATACTATTGACATTCTCAAAAGGTTTGGTATGATCGACTACAAACCTATGTCTACACCCATGGAGACTAATCTAGATAAGTTGAAAGAGGCTGCAGCTAGTTCAGAACCAGTGGATTCCACGATGTATAGGCAGTTGATTGGTTCATTGATGTATCTAGTTAACACTAGACCTGACATCTGCTATGTAGTGAGTGCACTTAGCCAGTTTATGTGTGAACCAAGGCAAATACATCTTGTTGCAGCTAAACATATCCTGAGATATTTATGTGGCACAATTGGATATGGGTTGAGATATTCTTCAGGTGTGGATTTAGAGCTGCATGGTTTTACTGATTCTGATTGGGCATGATGTGTTTCGGATCAGAAGAGTACCTCTGGTTGTTGCTTTAGTTTGGGTACTGCTATGATTTCTTGATGTAGCAGGAAATAGTCCTCAATGGCTTTGAGTACAACCGAGGCAGAGTACATAGTAGCTTCTGTGGCAGCTCGTGAGGCAGTTTGGCTTCGTAAGCTCCTTGTAGGATTGTTTGGACAATCAATGGAGCCTACCATTATACACTGTGATTACCAGAGCTATGTAAAGCTTTCTGTCAATCCTGTGTTTCATGACAGAACAAAGCATGTTGAGATCAAGTACCACTATATTAGAGATATGGTACTAAGGAAAGCTATACAGTTGAGGTATATCAGCTCTGATGAGCAAACGACAGACATTCTCACCAAGCCTCTCTCCAGGATCAAGTTTGTGTACTTTCGAGAAAAGCTTGGTATGGTGGAGAATGCAGCCTTGACTGAGAAAGAGTCTCAGTATCAGTGATCCCTATATTTGTAATGCATTTCTCTATTGAGAGAGATTTGAGGTGCAAGCCCTTGGTAATACTTTTCTCTATTGAGAGAGATTTGAGGTGCAAGTCCTTGGTAGTGCATTTCTCTTCGAGATTTGAGGTGAAAGCCCTTGTTTCCACCCTCTGGGAGAGCCATGGTGGATGTCATGTGTGTGACTCCATGACAGCATCACGTGAGGGAATCCGTGATGATTTATTTGTACTTGTGTGTCACTCTCTGGAAGAGCCATGGTGAAAGTCACATTGAGGTGACAACATCACATTAAGTGATGAGCACTTGTACATACTATCTATGGAGGTAGCCATGATGGTTGATATCACGATGAGGTGATAGTCTATTTGTTTTCATATTGATATGATGTATCTTGTGCAGGTGGAAGTATCATCCCTAGCTGAGAGGGAGTGTTGATGTTATAGCAGCTTAGGGCTGTACTTCCATTGCACACATTTCGAGAAGGATGCATAAATTAAATGGTAGCCTTTCGGCTATTTAATTTATGACAATAATAATATTTAATAAACATAAAGGGCCGACCCTATATGGTTCGCATGTTTCTTTTATTGCTTGGGCCGACCTACCTTGTAATATTAATTTATTATGTTTCCTTATAGAGGGCCGACCTAACTTGAAGAGTCGCCTCATTTTGTATATATACAAGGTCTTACTTGTCATTATTATCATTCAAGTTCATCAAGTATATTCGCAATTAGAGCAGAAGTTCGCACCTTCATAGTAGCAGTCTGAATTCAAGGAAGATCATATTCATTTGTATATCTTGTGTCTAGGAGAGGTGCGATTTCATTGTATCACTTATTGGCCATTGTTGGGCTTAAGTTGTAAGCAGATTTCTGCTCTTGTTCTACTTTATATAAGAGAATTATTTGTTGGGTTTTTCTTCCTCAAGAGGAGGGTTTTCCCAGGGTATCTTGTTGTGTTTATTGTCTTATGTGTTGCATTATTTTAAGTACTTTCAGTTGTATAATCTGATCTATGAAACACTAATAGAAACAACAAAATACTGCACTATGTGCTGCTTCAATTATTGGTCTTGATGGAGATGTTGATAACCGTGACTAAAAATTATCTCTTTTTGCCTGGTATGGTTGTTGAATTGGAGATCTGATAGAATCTGCTTTGATCAAGCCGGAAGTGATCATATTATCTTCCAACTTGATGGCATTTTCTTGTGCACTCTTCAACTCTGTTTCTTTTGCCATCTTGAGGAAGAAGGCTATCTCTGATGGAAGAGCATTTATGAAACAAGTCATCAGAATCTCCGGTGATGGATTGAGTGTAGAAGAAAGTCGTGTAACAAGACGATTAAATCTTGCCACAAACTCCCTCATGTGTTTGTTGTGCTCCATCCTTGAATTTGCAAGTTGAGCAAACAACATATGATTGTCTTCAACGGGCTTGAATCTCCCCAAAAATTCCTCGCTCATAGTTGCCTAGTATGTAATAACCAGGGAAACCCGGGGACACGTCCCCCTCCCTAAAATGCCTCGTCCTGGTCCCCGGAAGGTCCCGGGTATGGGGGGACGGCAGGGGGACTACAGGGGACTGTCCCTCTTTTTTCAAAAAACACATGAAACGTCCCCAAGACGGGGGGATGCCATTGACCAAATAGGGACGGCTGATCGGTCCCAAGGACGGCCAGGGGACGCCTAAGCCGTCCCCCAACCATCCCCCAGGAGTCCCCCACGTCAAAGCATATTTTAAAAATAAAATATATATATATATATATATATATATATAATAGTTTTCGATTTTTTGGTTTATGAGTTCGATTAAATTATTTTCATATATCTTTCACAATATATGGAACACTCACAAGATAAATATTTGATGCTCTATTAGGGATATATAAAAATAACAAAAAATGATTCCAAAAGTGTGTAAACTTGAATTTATTTGCTTGTTGTTCACTAACAGGTTTTAGAGACAAAGACTTAGGATTTTGACATTTTTAAACTGTTCTTACTTCTTCACAATTGGAAATAGGCTGAAAATTAAGGCAATTTGATGCCCAAAACTCTTTGAGTGCAGCAATTGTCCCCACATTTAACTGCTCAAATCCATATCAGACAATACACCAACATTGAATTTACTTCCAGTAGTCCACACTCCCAGCAAACTACAATAATTTTGCCTTCAGATGCCTTAGCTATTCATTATTGTTTTGTGCCAAGTAATCAATAACCTAGGTGAAACAATCTTCATTGTAATCACAAATGTTCTCCCAATTTGTGAGCCGGAAATAACCTTATGTAATTTGATATAAGTTTATAAATTTTAACTTGGAGGTTGTATTATGATTCATGTATGTTAATTCTGAATTTTCAATGTGTATTGAGTATTAACAAAGAATGTTGAACACAAATGTTATATGTTAAGGTTCTATAATGTATATTATGTATGCTTTATCCATGTTTTCATATGAATATTTTAAATTTTCCCTATATTTTATATAGCCGTCCCCTGCCGTCCCTAAATTTGGCCTCAAAAATCAAAAACTTGGGGACTCGTCCCCCCGTCCCCGTCCCGGAAACTTGGGGTAACCTTGGTAATAACGCCTGGCTTCAAATGATTGAACTAGTTGACAGCATTCCCAGCAAGAGACTCCACAAAGAGATGCACTGTGATATCTTCATGTGCTACATGTAGGATGGCGCAAGCCATTGTGAATGCAGCAAAATGTTCATCTGAGTGTTGACTCCCATCGCCGTGAAATCAGGGAAAGTGCTTCCTTGACCCTTTATGTAACTCATGATTTACCTGAAAAGCCAAAGGTCCAATGACATTACCCCAAGGTAATGAAGGTGGATGTCTCTGAATTCTATCATCATCGCCAACATTATTGCTGTTACCATCCATTGCTTCTTGTGTGGATCATGCAATAGGATGCCAAAGGATCATACTCATGACATAAAAGCGTTAGCTTTTCTTGAAGTTTTATGCCTCGTTGCCCCATGGTCAGCGCCATAAAACTGTTGGCGTTTCAATTAGCACCTCTGGAGTGCTTATTGGAAATGGACGGCAATGAACAATGTGTAATAACTGCTCTTCAAATTAGGAGGGGAACCTCCCTCTTTCGCCGATGTTTGCATAAAAAGTAAAGTAAACTAAGTTTTATCTTTTTACTCAGCGGCAGGGCACAAGGGTGCAAAAACACAATGCATTGCAGCCAAGGTTTTCTCTAGTTTCTACAGATCTTAACTACAGCTAGGCTAACTTTTAATCTATCCTATTTCCTCAAGAAAAATAGAGCAAGAGGATATAGGAGCAATAATCGAGGTTTGATCACTTGGACGAACTGTCTTTTAGAATGTATCCGAAGGCTTTGAACTTCTAGATTTACGCTGAAATAGAACTCATGCAAGTAATCATCAAACGGTAGGCTAGATCTCAAGATTCCCAAGGAGGCATAGTTCTCTTTCCGCAGTGTAGACTAAAAGGTAGACTACTAGAAACAACATATAATGATAATCCTACTCTCTAAATTCCCAAGGAAGCGCAGTGATCTTTCCGAGGTGTAGATTGAAAGAAAGATGATTTGTTACAACATACAATGATAGACCTTGAGACTTTTGGATCAAAGGCAAGGTAGCTCTCCTAATTTACTATCCCAACTTCGATCAAAGATTAAACTTTGGGTCAGTAACTTGTGTTAAAGAGACAATCACACAAGAGGCGATCAACCAATAAAACATGAACATATTGAACACACCTATCTAAATAGAAAGGACACAAGTTGTACTTAGCGTTTGACTATCACAAATACGATTCAAGAACATATACTAAGCGAACAAAGTCGAAGGCTTGTGAGCTCAACGTTTTGCTGCAGTGAAGTAAAGTTACAAAATAATGAGCAAAGGCTCTTATTTATAGAAGCTCAAAGGAGTAAGCAACCCTAAAGTCTCCTTGAGTTAACAATGAGTTCTTTCCAATCTGCAAGATTCATTCCAATGTCTAAAAATAGGTAACCTGGCAGTTAACTGGAAAGTCTACTTCAGTTAACTGATTCTAAACTAAAAGAGAACTCAAATATACAAAAGTGTCTCCAAATATAGACATTCATAATTAGTGAGACAGTGAGTTAACTTGGAAAGAGGCATCAAGTTAACTGTTTGTCATAAATGCTATCTTGGAGGGGTTGGACATCCTAACTAAGAGTTCATTGCCCGTGAACTAGAGTAATCATCTCTTGCAACCAGTTGTTGTTAATTGTCTCTTCACCTAGAGATTGTCACATGCCTCAACTATCAGCTTACTGCTTGTCAGCAACTTGAGCAATCCTAGAAACATCTGCACATTTCAACCAACAGTTTACTAATTGGTAACTTTGGTAGCTCTGTAACTGGTGTGATGACCTCTATTCCTCCCGTAGCTTTATGCTTTTGACGCTTTTCTTGATTTTTTTCAATAGAAGAGTGTTGTATGATGAAACCGTGAAGTTTGATTGCAAGCACTCTAGCTATGAAAAATACTCATGAAATCGCTTGCATATCCAGAGTTCCAACAGTATTCAACCCTCTAAACTAACCTTGAAAGGCTATTAGATATATGAGGTATGACACAGTGTCGATTTTTGAGTATCTATGCCTGTCAATTTGTCCAAATTGACTTCTCGATGTGCCCGATGCAGGTCGATATCAACTGTTTTTAGAAAATCATGGAGTAAGACCATTTTGTTCTTGTATTCAACTTGAGGGAATTGCATTATGAAAAACTTAACTATTGACTGTAAACACGACACTGTTCTGACAACTTTTTTGTTGCAGCTAAAAATAGCCTTGCCGAAGGGTAACTTTTATGAAAAATTTTGAGACATGGGTTTTGTTGAGAATATCTTTTTAAACAAACCTAGAATGTCACAAATTCAAAAAAGTGAATTTTTCTATGACATGCAAGAGCCCTGTGGTGCCAAGGCAATCAGGCAGCAAAAACTTATTTTTCTCGGAAAAATCTAACATATGGGTTTTGTAAGCGCTTCAAAGCTAAACAAACCCAGTTTGTCTATTTTTTGAAATTGTCATTTTTTCGGAAACCCTAAAAAAAAGGGGTAGTGAGCAAGTTTTTCTAGAAAAATCTGGCACGTGGGTTTTATGGCCAATGTTGTGCTAATCATACCCAAAAGGCCAAATCCGTGAATAACTGACATTTTCTTGGACATGCAAGAAGATCTAAGACAAGAATAGAGCAAATAAAGGAGAAGAAATTTGGAAGTTATAAACTACCTCTTTGGATCTTCAAGAAAATCATGCCTGGAGATGCAAGCACTGATAAACTGTCCCCTATGCAACTTTGTTCTTGAAAGAATGAAGAATGTTGAGAAAACCCTTTGTCAGATCTTCAAAAACGTTGGAGAGCAAAAATATATGTTCTTGAGCTTCAACCTGCAAAGAAAGATAATGAATAATGATGCCTAGACTTGATAAATAGTGTTTGATGTGGAAGCAATCATGTTTGGCTGCCAACTCTTGATGGAGAAGTCAATCTGCCTGATCCGAAGTTTGCTGGAGAAAATTCCACCAAATTTGGGACGTTTTAGCCATGTAAAGGCATTCAAAATATCTCAACTTCAGTCAACTATGCCTATTTTGACTTTAGGCGTCCAAGTTGAGGAGTTGAAGTTTTTTATCATTTTTTTTGTGACGGAGTGCCTCTATTTGATCCTTTATCTCGGTTTCTCGAATGATCCTGGAGTCTTGCTTACCGATCCATTGTAGCGTTTGATCAACTCTAAAGAAGTGTGCTCAGGAGCTGCAAGGCCAAAAACCTGAATTTGATGCCTCTAATTCTTAGGCGCCTATTCCCAAAAGGGTGCTTTATTCACCAAACTCAGTCAGCTTTCTGGATGCTTTTCAATTTCTCCATTTTGACCTTCAACGCTTTGATCTGAGATTCCCAATGATTGATGATTTCGGTGAATGTGCTGAGACATGGAATGGACAACCAATTCAGTACCAAAATTAATGACTGGCCTTGCAGGTCATGAAAGTCGTTTTAGAGGTCCCAAAAGTTTGGGCGCCCTGGCCTGCAAGGGTGCCTTTGACCTTTTGTGTTGCAATTTTGACCTTGCAACCTTTCACGAACAACCCCAGTTTTTATCTTCGTCATCAAATGTTTGATTTATCCGTTGAATCTATTGACAGTGTCATTATTGAGATTGATCAAGATGAAGGACTTCCTAGAGGTTACGGAGCTTGAAGACTGTATTTAACTGCCCAAAAAGTTGGGTGCCTATTTCTAGGAAGGTGCAATTTCCTTAACACTTAGTCAATTCTTTATGTTCTTCATTTTGCCTTTGCATTCGGTGCTTTCTGCTCGGTCTTCGTTTGTGAATGCCTGAGAGGTCCTATGAGCTTGCAACTAGATTGGTTGCGGAGCTAAGAGGATGCTGAGCAGATGCCTTAAAGAAAGCAGTTGCTGAAAAGTTCAACAGGTGACTCAAAATCATGGGCGCCCCTGGCCAGCAGGGGCACTTTTACCTTGATGTGCACTAATTTACCCTCTATTTTGCATGCTCGAACGATCAATAGTTGCCATCATTTGATGTGTCTCGCAGACTGGCAAACAGGTTTGTCGCAAAGCTGAGCTAGCGTCGGGGAGATCACCTCAAGATGAGCTTAGTCAAAAACTGACCTCTAGATAGTCTTATTCTTGGGCGCCCCTGGGCTACAGTGGTGCTTTTTCCCATGTTTAACTGCCATTTTCGATGATACTTGCTTTCAGCATCTCCTGACTTCACCTACGTTTTCCGATGATTGATGAAATAGGTGAACCCACTTCATGATGCATTGGAAAGCCAGCAGAATCATGAAGGAGATGACTGTCTAGACAAAACTTGATGAGAGCCTTTGGTCATTTGAATTCATGGGCACCCCTAGCCAACAGGGGAGCTTTTGACCATAGTTTCATCATCTCTTTGAAAGTTCTCACCTATCTACGCTTTGCGTTTTCCGTGTAGGTTGATTGTGTTGATCAACGTCATCGTTGACGAGAATGCGATCACCATAGCAATTGCTTCCGCCATGCTACATGTACGAGTGCTTTGAAAAATTCACCAAGGCATTGATTGTGTAGCAACTTTCTTGTATCAAGGCATCCTTCTAGACTTAGAAAAAATTTAGCATTTTTCAACCTTTGAAACTCCCCTCCATCACAGAGCATCCTTTCGACCATCTTTCGCAATGGATTCTTCCTTGAAGCTTTGGAGGCTTAGATTTCGGCACCTAGTATTGGCCATTCTGCCATTAATGGCTGCAAAGGTCCTAAATTCCTAACTTTCTCCTTGAAAAATGAAAATAGACCCACCAGAGTAAAACAAACTTTTCGGTGATTTTGACTTGACCAGTGTGATCGTGAAGTCATATCATCCTATCAAAATCATTTTCAATCATTTCTAGGAAGGTCTTATTTTTTAGGGTTTTCCTAAAACCAGGGGTTTGAAACCCTAATTTTCATATTTTCAAAAACTTGCAAGTATCTTCCTTGACACAAACCCACAAAAAGCCCATGTTTTTTTTGACCTAGAATGGACTTTTGACAACAATTTTACATGATTTAGATCATTTTAATCAAAATGCCTTATTGAAGCAAAAATTTATTTTGGGTACAACACCTTTTTGAATTTGAAAGTTGGGCAAATAACTGATGACTATCTTCAACGGGCTTGAATCTCGCCAAAAACTTCTCTCTCATAGTTCTCTAGGTTGTAATAATTTCTGGCTCCAAATGATTGAACCAATCGGCAGCAATTCCCACAAGGGTCTCTATGAAGAGACATACAACAATGTCTTCATGTCCTACGTGCAAGACGGTGCCAATCGTTGTGAAGGCAAAAATGTGTTCATCTAGATGTTGAGTGTCGTCGCTATGAAACTATAGAAAGCATTTCCTTGACCCTTTAGGTAATTCATGGTTTGCCTCCAAAGCCAAAGGTCCAATGTTATTACCCCAAGGTAAAGGGGGTGGACATCTCGAATTACGGTTATTAGCATGATTATTGTTGTTGTTATCACCCATTGCTTCTAATTGGATCACAAGTTCTTGTTGCTTAACTTCAGCTATTTTTTCCTTAGCTTCAGGAACTACATTGGATGACTCTCCAAATTCTACAGGGCGAGATTGTGGAAGGAAAGGATCCATATCAGCGTCTCTCCTCCTAGTATAAACCCTGTAAGCTAAGATTTTCTAATTCTATGTAGGAGGTGGTAATATTGGTCTTTTGACTGCAATGTCACCTTTCTATTCTTCTTTGTCCAAAATAGTAGTCACGTTTCTCCACTGAGTAGGGGTTTCCTTCTTCCCAAATATGAAACTCCTCGGGCTGCTGATAATGTCCGTTCGCTCGCCTTCAATTATCGTGAAATTTGGCTGAATAATAGCAGGAGTAAGATTTGGTTGTTGAACAGGAGCAATAGGATGTCGGATGGTCATTTCCATGTCATAAAGCGTAAGCTTTATTGAAGTTTCATGCCTCGTGCCTCATAGTGGGTGCCAAAAAACTGTTGGTGTTTCAATTCACACCTCTGGAATGCAGACTAGAAACAGACAGCTATGCACAGATAAACTGCTCTTTAAATTAGGAGGGGAAGCTCCCTCTTCGCTGATGATGCTTAAAGAAAGTAAACTAAACTAGTGCCAATATTTTTGTTCTCAACTAAGAGCACAAGGTTATAAAACTCTTTGCGTCATAGCTGAGGTTTTCTCTTTTCTAGAACTTGAACTACAATTAGGCCTACTCTAATGATGCTTCTAGCAACTCAAGTAAACTCAAAGCTTGAGAGTTAGAAGTAAACAAAGAATGATTCAACACGAAAACTTGAATGAACTCACTTCCAATGCACACCTAAAGACTCATTTTACTTTTAGATGTAAGCCGAAATAAAGATTATATAAGCAAAACACATGAAACAAAACTTGAGACAGTAGATCAAAGCAAAGCAGGCATAAGATTTCCTTTCTCAATTTTCTAATAACAATAACACTTTTGCGATAGAAGGTTTGTAGCAATAACAGGCTTATAGTTTAGCGATCAAACTAGAATACACTTGACACAGATTGTACATTAATTAAACAATGATTTGCAGCAAAAGGAAGGCATGCAAACTTTCTCCTACACTAGGTGAACAAACACTGAATAACAAAGGTGCAAGCAAAAGTAGTGTTGACGGGTGTTTTATGACCGCACCAACACAAAATAAAATGTCCAACGGTCACTCTATTCTCTCTTGATCAAAGTATTCCGCATGCTAAGATCGTGTGAAAGATCATGCGTTCAACTCCAAGGTTCCTTATGTCGCGAATAGACTCAGTTGGTTGATGTGAATATGTTGGGTATTCCAAGGGGACTTAGGTAATTTGTTCAACCTTGCGAAGCAATAAAGACACGAATGATTTGACAATGATGCTCTGATTCCTAAGTTAACCGGGAAAATACTGAATTTAAAGGGATAAGGGGTAGGGATTCTAACTTCTACTCCTAAAGGGTGGAATGCGAGGATCGACTTAAACAATCTTCAAACCTGACTTTGCTTCGCCTTCCTTCGGACAACTTCAACAAAGTTGGTGCAATCTTCAAAGGATGAGTAAGATATTCAAATTTTGATTCAGCATGTACACACCATCACAACGATACAAGTGAACATACGAATCACAACCGAAGTTAAGTAATAATACTCCAGTCGACCACATAGGGCGAACTTACCATCAGCAAGCCCGCTAGTGGTATGGATAAAAGAAGACTTGCTCAAACCAAACGCCACACTCCACATGTAATAACTACTTGCGTAAAATCAAATATACTTTACCCTATCTACTTGAATTGGAAAGACGAAAAAGCCTTGTCAACTACTCAAAACGAAAGATAGAATCACCAATCAATGAAATTCTTTATATTATGAGAGTCCTCCACAACAACCTTTTACAAAAACTTTCAAAGGGAAAGCTTTTCTTTCCTTTTCAAACTAAGCTAACTCCTATCTCTACTCACTATTCTAACTTCTATCTCCAATACTCTCTGATTTCTTAATCTGATCTATCTTCTAATCATCTTACAAATGAGGGGGGATGCCCCTTTTATATCAAGCCTAGTCCAGTGGACGGCTTAGATTCAAATACAATGGAAGGCTCAGATTGAGCCACCTAAGCCCTGATTAGGGTTCTAGCCCTAAAAACCGCCACTCAGAGGAATGGGGCAATGAATGCGCTGGAGATTCTCCACTCCTCTGCAGGAACCACTATCTGCAACCAATGCACATCATCTCCTTCTAGAAGATCCTCATCCAGAAGGGCGTTTCCTTTCTCCTTTTCGCTAGCTACGAACCTGATGAACCTGGCCAACACCACCTCGACTTCCTGATCCGAAATGGAAGGAATGTGATCCAATTGAAACTCCAATACTGTAACTGTTTGCCCATGTCGGGCACAAGATTTCTTCCAGGCAACAAGGGCGTCCTGGGTGTTCTGGATAATGCTGGAGAACGTAGAGGTGTTCTCAAAGTCATCCTGGACAAAAGCCTTCACCTCATAAAAGAATGGTGTTAATCTATTCCTCAAATCATCTGCAGTTACCTCCTCAGAAATCAACCTTTTGGCAAAGATAGCCTCCAACGTATTGAGGACTCTATCAAAATATTTGTCATGGCCTTTTTGACCCTGACCGAATATGTCTATGATGCATCGTAGAATCCTCGACCTGTGACCACTGAGGAGTACCACCCGGCAAAGTCATATCTATCTCCCTCCTGAATCACACCTCCCTCAACCAAAATCTGTAGAGGTATGTGCATCAAAGCTCATAAGCGAAGAACCACCCTCGTTTGATAGATACGAGCCTCACCCCAAGCATGGCTAACTGCATCCATTCTTGCCATAATGTCGGAGGCTTGCCGATAGGCATGTGCAAGATCCTCCATAAAATTTTATGTTTCGACATGAACGTTGGCAACCCATTTGTCTGCCTGCTGTGCCATTCTTTTCAAATCCTCTAAGCCACTGATTGACTCTTTGGGCAATTCGGCTGGAAGCTCAATTGTCGGATTTTCTTGCCCACAAGGACGGGACAAGTGTTGCACATAGCCAATCAGTGTTTTGTGCTCTACCTTCAATCTTTTATATTTGCCCTCAATATGGGACAATCTATCCCTGAGTGCCTGATATGAATTGTCGCACTCCTCAATCACCTGTGCTCCAGTAGGGCGGCCAAGTTCCATAGTTGTAATCACATAATTTTCCGGAACGGCCTCATCCCGATCACACTCCACCCTAGGCACTGCCACATGCAACGTTCGAGAGCCATCCCCATCTGTTGAGATTTTGGAGAATTTTTTGGCCTTCTTCCTTGTTGGAGGTGCACTAATCCTACTCAACAACTCTTCCATTTCCGCTACAGGATCAGTCTCATCAGCAGGATTATGTCTCATCCTGTCCCTTAGCCATTCTAGCAGCTCCTGCCGCATATCTGAGATAACGAAAGGCTGCTCAACTTCCGCCTCAACCTCATGGACTTCCTCCATGCCTTCATTCTGACGAGGCTCATCATCGTCTATAGGCTCAGTATCTCCCGAGCTCTAGGCATCTTGATCTGAAGTAGCATCATCCTCAAGAGCTGCCTCAATTTCTTGCTGAAATTGAGTATCAGTGGTCGTCCCTCATTTGTTTCTTGTTGATTTTCCTCCCTAGGCATGTTGATGCTTTTGCCCACTGACTCCCTGTGAGGTGGCTGACTCACCACCTGCACTGCCTGCTCTGCATTTTATCTTTCTCTCTGATCAGCAAATAGCGACACTTCCTGCATACTCGGAGAATGTGCCTGTGATGGTGTATGCGTGGACTCCTCAATTCTTTGAGGTTCAGGCCGGACTGGCTCCTTCCCTCGTGACTCTGGAGCTTGAGCAACCTGCCTTCCCCACCCAACTGCTGGTGATTTGTGATCTCCCATCAAATTGTAAGGGGAATTGATCTGCCCTTGAGTCGGCTCACATGCCTCTCTATCCAACTCCGTGTGAACGTCAAGACTGGGATGCAAAGCATATCCAAGTCTATAATCTCCAGCTCTGACCAATCTGGGAGTGGTAGGGGCGTATCCCTTACTGTTTCATAATCAGTTTGTACAACATTTATAGCTTCTTCAATTTGGTCCGGCACTGGGACAATCTCGCATTCCCGGATCATCCCCAATGGTATCCATGAAAACATTCTCCTCCTAACCTCGACCTCATCCACTGCACTTGCCCAAAAGTCCTCAATCTGTGCTCTGTGCCTAAACTCATTGGACAATATCCATTTGATGTTCCTGTGGGGATCATAGTGTTGCCAGTCGGTATGGTAGGAAAGGTGGAAGAATTGAAGTTTGTTTTTTGCCTCCCTTGCTGCTTGTAGTGATGGACAGACTTCGTCAGAATTCCCCATAGTAATTGGGAATCCGAGTCCACCTTTTTTTTTCTTCTTTTGAATCTTATCATAGGCAATAAGTTGCCTAGATATCTCCAGCATCACGATTCTGTTTGTGGGATACCGAGGCAATTTGTACGGATAGGAGGAAAATCCTTGTAGCCTGATGTAGGTGAACTTCGGGAACTGGATAAACCAAAACCCGAACTTCTCAATCAACTCCTGTGCCTCTCTAGATATTCTATGGTGAGTCCTTTGTTGCAAGTTCCTCGTTATGTGCATGGTGAATGCGTCATTGACCCTTTTGTAGTTGGAGGTGCTTGTCAGATGTAATTGCGGACGAGCCTCATGTATTTTGAACTGATGGGAGCCACACTCGATTGGTTCCGTATATGAAATCCCTCTATACTTCGTCAGTCGGGCCAGCATGTAGACAATGTAAGAGCTCATGTAGAATGTTTTTGTTCTCCTCAAACCACGGAGTCGCTCATGTAAGTTGTCACTGATCATCAGTGCCCAGTCTACGTAGTCCTTGCCTTCCAACACCAAGTTCACATAATAGAACATCCAAGGTTCAAAGATGAACGCTTGGGGGCACCCTCCAACTCTCCTCAACATCATTATTAAGTCACAAAACTGTTGCCTCAAATCTTCTGAGATTATCTGCTTGGGCAACTTCGTGCGAGTTGGCTTGGGCTTGTTCATCCACCTGGAATTTATCAGGTTTGCACATCGATCAAACGTGGATGAGTACATCTTTTCAGCCCTCTCCCTTGTTTTGTAGATCATCTTCTCATGGACTGGAATTCCGAATGCCTCCCCAATTGCCTCTGGCGTAAGGTTGGCCAATATCTTGCCATCTGGCGAAATGATAGTCCTTTGCTCTGGGTTGTAATAGTTGGCACACTCCATGATTAGCTCTGGACATCGGATGGCTGGAGGAAAACTAGCAGCTGCATAAAGCCCACTTCTTACGATGTTGTGCAAAGTAACTGATGGATGATGGCCTCCAATCCCCATTATTCTCCTCCTGAATGTTTCGAAGTTGAACGAGCCAATGTTTGTGTCACTTAGTTTGCCCAACCTTGAAGAAAACTTTGATTTTGGCAGGAAGGATTTGCTCAATTTCTTGATCACTGCCTGTCTTGATGTGCTTGCTCTTGTGGATTCCGCGTGGTTCCCTTTGCCTGCGGCCCTTCTGCAAAAACACAAGAGAGTCATTAGAAAACAAGTTTTTAGAAAAATTATACATTTTGAGGGTGCCAGCAGATTTTCAAATAAAAAAGGCTGCAACACTTTGTCATTTTCAACTGCAAACCTCAACACCCTGTTTGCTTCAACACTTTGAAATTTCTCTACTTGCAGCAACATGATGTCCGATATGTGGAAGTATGTGTTCGCAGCAAATTCACTTTCAGCAATTCGAAACTTTCTCACAATTTTGCACCTCTTAGCAACTTAGAAGTCTCTTCACAAGTTCGCACTTCAGCACTCCTTAAACTTGCACTTTCAACAACTTCAAGCCTTCCTTTCTCAAATTCGAATTTCTCAGTAGCTTGAGAGCTTCTTTCTCAAATCGCACTTCAGCCCCAGAGAATACTTTGCACTCAACAACTTGTGAGAAGAATGAAAGAACTTAAAATCTTATACCTAGGTCGAATTCCAATAGAGGCTAAACTTAGCAAATTCTCGAATTCCATTTTCCCTCCTCTGCCAATCATAACACTTGTCACTTGGAGCATCAAAATCTTGAACTTCTAGAATGTTGAAATTTCATCACTCCTGCACAGGCCCGCTTCATCAAATTTGCATCTTAAAATATTAAATCAATCACCTCTTTGAACAATTTCATTTCATCTGGCTAAGGAATTTGATTTCATGCTCGCTTCAGCAAAATTATTCCAATTGTTCAGTTCAATCTTTCAAGCAAAAACATTTTGTGAAAACATATTCATCTCACTTGCCTTAGATAAAATTTTAAATTTGCCTTAGGAAATTTAACAAAACAAGCACCGGGCAAAATTCTCTGTCAAAACGACACGAGCGAGGTGTGGAACAAATTTAAACCATCTCCCAGTTGGAAATGTTCAATACCCAGAACAAAATTCCCTTCAGAACTCATCGTTTTCATGTGTATCTGGATAAAGGTATACATTTAAGTTTTATTATTTTGAAAAAATAATAAAATTGCTAAGGTTCACTCATTTTTACTCTGAACGCCTTCCACACCTGCAATCTTCAATTTCTCTACCTTGGCACTTTCTTTAATTTTCTTGAAAAATTTCCTTACTGGCTCTGGGTGCACTTCACACTTGTTCTTGAAAATTTCCAACTTCATCTCTGCCTTAGGCGTATTTCTCACCCTTGGAAAATAATTAAATTTTAAATCACCCATGAAGGGCGCATTTGAGGGTATGAACTTCCATTTTACCTTCTTTATCTTTCCACGCCTTAGCAGTTTTGCCTTACACTTAGCAATTTTCCTCCTCAAGTCCTAACTCCTTTGGGCGCATTTGACATGGTGAGAAGGAACTTGTTCAACCTTAGGCGCATTTCACCTAGTATGAAGGAATTTCCATTATAGTTAGAATATTTTTCAAAATCACGCCCCCCTTGCCTTGTCTTCCTAGGCGCATATAGCATATGAAGAGGAAACCTTTGAGCACCTTTCACCCTTGCCACATTCACATGAGGGTGCATTTCACCTAGTGTGAAGGAACTTTCTTGCCTTAGCGCATTTCATCCTTGCCTTCCCCACGTTTTTTTTCTTGTGGCCACCTTAGGCACATTTGCTATGGGGAGGAGGAACTTGAAGGCGCATTTGAAGGGGTGGGGAGGAATTTCCCATGCCTTAGTGACTTTTCACCTACCTTTTAACTTGTTGTGGGCGCATTTGAGCATTGGGGCTTCCATATGAGGGCGCATTTGAGGGGTAGTGAAGGAATTTCCACCATGCCTTAGAAACATTTCATGCCCTTTCACTTGTGGGCGCATTTCACCCATGCTCAAGGAGTTTTTGGGCATATTTAGCCTAGGTTACTTCCATTTTCAACCTTTGAGGGCGCATTTCACCTAGTGTGAAGGAAATTTCATACTTAGAAATTTTTCTATCAATTTTCTCCCATGCCTTGGGCGCATTTCATTTGGTGGGAAGGAATTTGTGAGCGCATTTCACACATGATGGAGGAATTTCAACATTTAGGGATTTTTCAACCTCTTCACCTCCCCTGGGCGCATTTAATGTGCCTTCATGCCAGTTTTTATCTATGAATTTCCAACGCCCTAGCCATGCCTTGGCCTTCTATTTTTAGCAAATCCGGAGAAGTGAGGACTTCCATGCATTTTTCATCTGTTTTGAGCTGGAGCAGGCGTGGTTGTGCTTCCACAGACTTTGTCAACTTGTTTATACCCTTTGTCCACACTAGTATGCTATTTTTAGCCATTTGCTATTATTAGAAAACCCTAAAATTGATTGATCTTTGTAGCTCCATTTGACCTGAAATTTGCTCCACTCGTCCTTGATGACCTAAGCGTCCTGTTCACACCTGTCTCTGGCACAAACGTGCTATTTATAGCCATGAAGTGGCTTACTAAAAATAGTAAGTATTCAGATTGTGTTCAAATTTTGCCAATAGGCAACCTGAAAGATGCTGGTTACAATTGTGTACTTTGTTTTGACAACTCTGTATTTCATTCCCCCTATTTTTAGGCCTAACAGTGGAAACCCTAATTTGACTTGCATGTGCCCTAAACTGTTTCCATTTGACTTGATTTTTGTCGCTTGTCGTTCTGCTTACTAAACTGAAGTGTCGGGTGGTTGTTGGAGTGAACCTGCTAAAAATAGTAAGTGTCCGGAAAATGATCAATCTGGTGTTGGATGAGCTTGCATGTTATAGTGCTCGTGGGATCTCAAAAAACCCAGAAAAACCCACAAAACTAGTCAACGTGTGGGCACTGGCTAAAAATAGTAAGTCCTTGACAAATGATCCAGTGCACTTGCATGTCACCTCACTGCAAAGCTCTCGCAAAACCCATAAGGAATATCTGGACATGCACTGAAAATCTCTGCATGCAAACCCTAAAAATAGCCTTTGAAGGTTGTACCGCTGAAAGTCATCATCTCGGTTTGCATGTTACATCACTGCGATGGTCTTGAAAAACCCAGATATATTCTCCAATCATGTTGTTGGGTGAAAATAATGTAATCAACTTTTCAATAGATTACACCATCTAGATTTCAGCCACAGCTATGTGAGATTACTCTCTCCTCTCGAAAAGGGGAGGCGCCCTTCTTACCGCTAATTGGAAGCTATAGTAAACTGAAAAAGAATACTTACAAAATGTACACTATACTCATGAAATGGGGGGGGTGTGTTACATTCATACTTCTCTCTTTTTTCAGAGAAGATGTTTACAATGCTTCACTATGAAAAGCTTTAAATCTAAATATCCTAAACTTAATCAACAGCAGTAATACCAATATTTCTATCTTGACAAAGCAAAGCTTAGAAATACCAGGTGTGATTTATAATAACAAAGGTAAAGAGAAAAGGGAAGGCTCACGAAGGCACAAAGTCGTTCCGTAGCCTTTTCAATGTTGAATCTGGTGATGATATCGTTCTTTGTATTAGAAGCACAAAGTCTTCTTAGACACAGTGATTCCTCGAACAGCAAGAACGATTACAAGCACAAAGTCTTGTAGATCCTTCAACATAAACTTCAAACGTAAACAAATCCAAATGGTAAATGTAACACAAAGTTTACATCAAACACTTGAAGCCCTTTCAATCTCATACAATAATTACTACTGATATAATCAACACACAAAACGATTGATTCCAACACAAAGTCTGGCATGCAATCTTCTTCTTTATTGATTAGATCTGAATTCACAATATTGAACACAAAGTCTCAATGCTTGTTTCAAAATAGCAGCACTTTGTTGCAAAATCTCAAAAGGTAAATATTACAAAAGAAATCCCTCACACTTATAGAAAAGGAGGGAAGAGCAAAATAAGGGAATTAGATGAGGAAAAATAGGAAACCCTAATCTAACTGAGTGTAATTTATTTCTACGTAATCGCACCTCATATTTTGGTGTAGTTACATTTTACAAAAAGACGCCTAAAGTGTCAAAAACTATTTACAATGTGCAAAATAGGGGACACCACAAATGGCGAACACTAGAGATGAAAAGAAGACTATTGTCCTTTGCTTTGGGCACGGAAGTCTTCATATCTCTTTGCTGTCTCTCTCAAGAACTTATTATCTGGCCTGACTGTAAAATCCACCAGTGTATGTATTTTGGTAATCAACTTCTTTGCAGACAAAGAAACCTTTTTACATCTTTCAAGATGAGACTTGAAACAATCAAGTGAAAGCCGTAGATCACATACAGTGTGTAAGGTGTTTTTAGTAAAACCTTTGTCATCTACCAACTTCATGAAGGCTTCTTTATACACTTGAATTATTTCGCTGAGGGGAAGGAAGGTGTGCTCGTCATCAAGAAGATCACCTAGCAACTCTTCCATTCCATTTACCAGAAGAACTCGGTAGCCTTCAACATCTTCTTGTGCCTGGTGAATATCATCAATCAGAAACTTCAATACCTAGATTCTATGCTTGAGCGATTCTTTTGTTTCAACATATTTCTCCTTACCAGGTATTACTCCATTTTTTACCAATTGGCTGATCTTGGATTCTTTCATTTGTGGCCATGATGATAAAGTCTTTTCCATATGGGATAGATCTCTCACAAGTGATCCTTCCTCTTTGTTAAGCTCAGTCTGCAGCTGGGCTATTTGTATTTTCTTCTCACTTGCGATGGTGATGACCCGCGTTCCATGATCTATGATCTCTTCAATAAACTCATTTAAGATTTTACCCTTGGATGCAAGCTTTTCTGCCTTTTGAACAGCTGGTTCTTTGGCATTTACCAAGGTCATAGATTGGGCATCACCCATTGAAGATCCCGCTATGTTTCTCAAAATGTTTGCACAGCGTTCAGCTTTCTTTTTGTATAGATTTTTGGCTTGCTCCATCTTGTCAAGCTTTCCTGCCAGAGCATCTAATACTACTTGGGCATCTGCTTTTGCACTTTCATTTGTCACCTTCCCAAGTTGTATTCTCTGAATGGTATAATCTTCCATGTTCACATCTCCCTCTGGTTGTGGAGGAAAACCTACCTCAACAAACTTTTGACCAGCTTTATCAACCTACAGTCTTTTCAATACCTTAGCCTTTTTCTTTTCTTTGTTCTTGGGAGCAGGAATTTCTTCCAGGTCCAGCTCATCAAGGGAGATCATCTGCTTTTTCCGTTTAGGAACTTGTGACACCAACCAAGGAGGAAGGGAAGAAGTATACACATCACTTGTTACTGCTAATTCCTGAGCTATAGGGGCTTTTTGAGGAATAGTTGAAACAGTAACTATGGGCGCCGTTGTAGTCATTATGGGCCCAGTTGTTTGTACACCAAGCTGATTCTGCAAAGATTCATTCATAAATCTCTCAAAATCAGCCTCCGAAGAAATGTCAAAAGATGGAGATGACAAACTAGGGAGAGAAACTGGCGAACTAGATAGGTCATTGATATTTTTTGATCGGCCAACTGCAGGAGAAACCAACACTGTTGACACTACTGGTAGGAAAGTGTAGGAACCCAACTAGTTCTCTGCTTCTATACTATACTGCTACTGAATGCACTGTCTAAATTTGTTTTGGTGTTTTGAATAAATATATCATTTTTTTGTGTTTTGAGGGTTTATTGACATAAAAAGCAAATAACATAAAACTGAAACTTATTACAATAATCTGAAAATTCTGAAACAACTGATCTACTGCTGCAATTAATCTTTATTTCTCAAAAGAATGGAACATTACGTTATTTTCAAAATAAAAAACAATGGCAGCAACATGGAACCTGATTTTTATTTGATTTTTGCCTTGCCTTCAATCGGAACTGAAGCATTTCACTATTCATGACAGCACTGTAGCATTTTACTGTTCACGATGGCACTATTCACGATGGTACTATTCACGTGTCACTATTCACATGTTACTGTTCATGCGACACTATTCATGTGACACTATTCACGCATCACTATTCACGTGACACTATTCACGGTCGTACTGTAGCAGCAGGTACAAACTTAATAAGCAAAGGATTAATCTTTAAATATTCTGATCTGCAATGAAACCCCTATTAATCTCTGAATCTTCCTCACAACTGCTGAAGCACAAATCAAAGTCTTTGTATGGAACTCTCTAGATACCAAATTCACTGGATATTTCACCAGTTCAAATGGAGACTCACAGAAGAAACTACGTTCTTCAATGGCAATGGCTGAAACCCTTCTCAGAGCACAAAACCTGTTTTTTCAAAATGATAGCAATAACAATGGATACCTCATTCTTCTTTTCTCAAGCAAATATAAGCCTCCAAAAACCCTAATCGAAATTCCTCTTCAAGGCTGCGATTTATTTAATGAAATAACATTAAATAAAATCATTAACATTTAATTGAATTAAACTTAGGGAAAACTTTTAATAATTCTCCTCCACACTAAAATACTCAATTGGCCCCATTCGATGTGTTATAAACCCATCACTTAAGTGATTTAAATATAAAGTCAATTTAACTTTATATTTAACCATTAATCATTAAACATGCTGGCATTCACTAAAATAATCATAACTCTCTCAATATTGAGAATCTGGCCAAACCGTCTGAAACTGGAGTCCAAGAAATTATTTCCCAAGTGCCTGAAAAGACTTGCTAAAAATAGCAAGAATCACTCAAAGAAGACTAAATCAAACTTTCTAAGCTCAAACCAACCACTGAACTCTGAGAAAGCCAAAAACATTGAACAACACAAACCTCCTGTGTCCAAACTGACCCCCTATCCATCTGTAATAGCCTACGAGGGTCCAATAATAGGCTAAACCACAGCTAGACTAAAGTATCTAGCTAGAAGGGGACATCACAGAAAGAAACATCTTCTCCCCCTATAACCGTGGTAGGAAGAGGAGAAGAAGGAATGGGTGGAACGGGAGATTTCGGGAGTGAAGGAGTATGAGGAAGTGAAGAGACTGGAACTTGTTCGGTTTCACCTTGAGGAGGTGACAAAACCTGCTCATCCTCTTGGTATCCCTCAACCTCTTGTGCTGATTGCTCCTCTTCTCCATTTGACGTGGTTTCTCTAGAGTCCTCATCGTCCGATTCTTCAGATTCAAATTCTGTATCTCCTCCTTCGTCTGAAGACTTCTCCTTGGAAACAAGCTCCCTCTCTTTAGCACGAGATGGAGTAGCCCTTGTTTCTTGTGTTTCAATAGTTCGTGGAGTATTTTTCCCCACAGTGAACTTGATCCTTGGGCCTATCCTTGACGGAGAAGGGATCGCGGCCTGTTTTTCTTTGGCACGAGATTCTGGCGGTGGAGTAGGATTCTCTTTAGAGAGCTCACCTTCAGAATTCTTCTTGAAGTTTTTTATTTGAAAACCATGCTTGGCGAGCCATTTTGCCGTTTTGTGTAGGATAGGGGCCAACCTTTCTCTCATATAAATACATTCTTTTTTGGACCATTGTACTGGAGGCAAAGGTTTCCCAGCAATGTTATCCTCATCATAGGCAGAATTAAGGACGTCACCTAGATCCGTGAAATCTTCAGGTAAATCAGCTATTTGGAGAACCCTGATTTGATCAACTGTCAACCTGCAAAAATCCATTTTCCGTACATCCTCTTCATCTCTGCACTCTACCCATATGTCTTCAAAATGGTATACATGGCTGTGACCTTTCTTGAGTTTCTTCTTGACATCTCTGAAGTCAAAATCACGCATGTACCTATAGGTCTTGATAGTATTAATGTGCATCTCAGCTGAAACATTTTTGGCCACTGTTTTGATCGTATACCTACCAATGGTTATTGGAAACTTAAACCCTGGCTTATGATTCTTTTGTCGTTCCTTGTGCACCGAAATTGATTGCCTGCACAACTCCATAAGAATCCATTTATCTGATGGGTATCTGGGAAGCATATAAGGGCATCCTGTGAAACAACCTACCTTTATGTAAGTGAAGGTTGGGAATTGTAGAAACACACATCCCACCTTGTTGACCGCCTTGTAAGCTTCATTTGAAATCCTCTTCTTTTCCAGAGTTGGATCAAAAGTAAATAGCAAAGGAGCAAAGAAGGCATCTGTGACTCTTCTCAAATGATGGAAGCTTTCCCTCAGGTTCAATTGATAATAATAGTCATAAATTGGGGTAGAATGCCTATTACCTTTGGTGGATAAACTTGGAAACTGTCTCATCACCGCTGCTGAGTACACCAAGAAGGAAGTCATATAAAACTTTAAGGTGGTGGGCACCTTGATCAGCTGATCATGAATTTCGTCACTGATCTGCGTTCCCCAATCAATGTGCACTTTCCTCCTTCGGATAATCCGGATGTATTCATACATCCAATCTTGGAAATAAGAAGAACCAGGCAAGCCCTTGACTTTGCTTAACAAGGTAATCATATCTCTTACATCCTCTTTGAAGTCACTCCTGGGGAGTCCCTTAGGCCACCTATAAACAACATGCCGAGTGGTCTTCAACCACTGTGAGTTAATCAATGTTTTGCCTTTGACTTGATCATTGTCAAATATTTCTTGAGCCCTCTGTATTGTGATAGGGTTGTATTGTTCCATTTGTGGCACTTTGAAGACTATGTCAAAAAACTCACCATCAAGCCTCATTATTACTTGTCCTGCTGAATCCCTTACTGTTCTATCTTCTTCGATGTAGTGTGCAGCTACTTGAGTACAAACTCCGTGTGATGGGCTGAAGTTGGAAAAGTTGAAACCATATGAAGATTACTATGTACGATGGCTTTCAAATTCTCATCCCACGGCCTCTGTTGAATCCTTTTCACGAAATCTGCCAAATCTTGATGGCCGATTTCAGTGTCTTTGATTTCATCTACCTTAGACAATACCACGGTTGGAGGAAAAACGCCTTGGTACTTATACTTCATTTTCTCCTTATCTTTAGGAGATGGCGATGACGTTTCAGCTGACATTTAGGAGAGCAGAGACCAATGTAATTCTTATCTCCGAAGATCCTTGACGGAACCTTAGAACAAACTGCAAGAATGGCGGATGCAATGATTGTCAGGAAAAATGTCACATGGGAAAGCGTGAGATGATCAAGGCGATATGGAGTTACTGTGTTTTGGCCAAGTGGCACGAAAAACGAGGAGTGGAAATGAGCACGGAGGCGAAAATGAAGAAGAAACACTATTTTGAGTGTTAGGAAAAAATTGCTGTTTTTGGTGCTCGGGCGGTGAAAATCACTGCTCTAGCACCGAAATGATATGTCATCTTGGTGTCAAAGCGGTGAAAAACACCGCCTGAGCGCCAAGGTTAACACTTGTGAAATTTCGGGGATATTAGGTATTGGTGTCGAGGCGGTGAAAATCACCACTCGAGCACCAAACTTTGCAAGATAGTTTGGTGTCGTGGCGGTGATTTTCACCGCCTCAACACTTAGGGTATTTCTCTATCGGTGTCGTGGCGGTGAAAATCACTGCCAAGACACCGGAATGCTTGTTGACTTGGGTGACGGCGTTGATAAATCTCGACCGCGCACCGAAGGCAAAAGGGGCTGACGCGTTTGGCGAATGGGAGGACTTTACCACGAAATGCAAAGGTTTTAACCTTTAGCAAAAGACGTGAGAAGGGCTAGCGAAAGACACGAAGGAAAAGAAGAAGACAAAGCGACATGAAGGAGAGGTGAAGAATACCGAAAACAACAGGAAATTCGAGGGTGTTTAAAAGTAAACAAAGAAAACTTAATCAACTGTAACGAAAAGACGAACACACCTGTGACAGTTATGACGAGGATCATGGTGCAATCCGCGCGCTTTGAGGAAAAACCGAAACTCGATTTCAATGGGAGGCGGCTCGCGATGGCACGGGAGCGAAGTATGGAGGAGGTTACTTAGCAAACAATGAAGAAATAACTCTTAATTGAGTTAATAAAACCTAATAGCGAACTTAAGTCGTGCGCATTGAATGCGGCTAATAACTCAAACTTAACTCACAAAAAGGTGCTCAGGCGGTGATAAAAACAAGTCCCTTTGGTGCAACGGCGGTGAAAATCACTGCCCAAGCACCAAAATTGCAAAATGGAAATAGGTGCAATGGCGGTGATTTTCACCGCCATTGCACCAAAAATAGTTTGGTGGAAATGGTGCTACGGCAGTGAAAATCACCGCTCGAGCACCGAAAACAGGAAAAATAAACTAACTCCTGAGGAGGAAAAAGGAGTTAGACTTTAAGCTCGAACTTGAGCCTATCGTCGCCTACCCAGACTAGGTAGGTTTAGGGACTTCGTAAAACGATTTTGTGCCTCGTTTTGCGTGCTTGAAACACACAGTCCTAAGAAACGAACTAGTTTCGTAGAGGGGTTATCCGTGAATCGAGCGCAGCTAGATTCTATGATAACACATGCATTGGAAAATCATGTGTACACCTTGAAAATGGCTCTTGAAGCCTGAACTGCTAAAAATAGCAAGTTGTCAGAATCTGTTCAAATTTCTCGTGTAGGCACCCTGAAGTTACCTGGGAGTGTGGATGTAGTCAAAATCTCGAAATCTTGAGGAGAAGGCCTCATATTAGGTACTTACTAAAATTAGTAAGTTGTCAGATTTCAGTAAAATTTCAGTGGGATCCTACCTTGTGCTTCTTGATTGCTGTTGTGCTCCAATTTTACTTTGATAATCTTATTTGACCTCAAACAAGCCTGAAGGATAGAAAACCCCAAAATCACAAACTTAGCTAACATTTCAACCCGGGTCAAACGACGGGACATCCCCGAAAGGACAAAAGACTAGAGAGAGAGAGAACCAAAGCCAAAAGACCATACTGGAGCAAAAATTAGGGGGTCCCCATCTTGGATGGGGTGATGTGTGAAAAGGTCACAACAAGTAGGCTCAATACTTTGTTATCACAATAACGGTTAAATAAAAATGGGCAAGGATGCCCTTATTTATACACAAGTGAGGAGTAGGGAACCCTAAAATCTCCTTGCTTTTACAACAAGACTTTCCAACTTGCAAGCTTTATTTCTAAAACTAAAACATGACAACTAACTAACAACCTGGTGAAAGCAAAAAACAAGGAAAGTTCCAACTATTACAACTTGATATTTCTTATTTCTCAAAGAATAGATAAGCGTGAGACAAGAATAGCAAGAAAACTCGGAAAAGGCATCGAGTTAATTGCTGCTTTAATTCTATCTTTCGGAACCTTTGTTGTCCTGAAAAGATAACTCATTCATGGATAGTTTGGGAAACTATATCTACCAAAAAGCTAGTAACTACCTCATTGTTAGGAGCATTGATACTATCTAGAGAAATATTTGTCTTTTCCAAGATTTCCTTGCCTTCTGCAATTGAACTTAGAAAATCTTTGACCTCTTCAGCTGCTTTATCAAATCTTGCTGACATCATGGCAATCTGATTCATCTTTCCGGCAACAGGATCATTAAACTGCCACGAACAAGATTCTGGAACTTTGCTTGCACTTCACCAAGATCAATGAAAGAGCCATCATCATCATGATATTGACAAGGGATTTGTGAAACAAATGTGCTTATGAATCTAAGGACATCAACAACCTTCTGTCTATATTCAGCTAGTTCTTCAAATATCCTCTCATAAGATTTTACTTTGAAGAGGTGTTGTTCTCTCCAAGCAAAAATCTCTCTTATGTTCTTTTGCAACAACTCAAACATATGTTGTCCTCAAATCTGAAATGATAATCTCATGCATAGGTTTCACCTCCACCATACACTACTCAAACCCCTAAATCCTCTGGCGAAGATCATGGATGTTATACCTCAACTGGTATATTTCTACAAGTACAATTCTACCCCTGGTGAGAAGAGATTGAGAAACAAAGTGGTTAAGGAGGTTTTGGTCAAATGGAGAGATTTGCCAACAAAGGACACAACTTGGGAGGTGTTGTGACCTATTTCACACATCGCCCCATCGCAAATGGGGACCCCCAAGTTTGGTTCCGCCCTCTGCGCAACGTCTTTGAGAGTCTTGAATTTGGATAAAATTTTGAAAGTCAGTCTGGCTAAGTTGAGATTTTGAACCCGTTTTTGGGCCTTAACGTCATAGAAGTGCTTAGAAGACCCGGTGGACGAAGATCGCCATTGCTTTCGGTCGTTTCTGACACTTCCTATTTTTTAGGGAATCTGCTTTTTTGCTTTTTGCTTTTTTGATTTTTGGCATTTTTAGGCCATTCCGGAGCCCCTATTTTTTAGGGATGCTTTTTGCTTTTTCTATTTTTGGAAAGTTTCTATTTTTGGAACCCACAGAGCAGAAAATCAATGTGTCTTCGGAAAACAAGAAAATCAAGGCAAAATGTAAAAAAGTTTGAAAATTGGCAAGGAATTTTTGAAAAATGTCTAAGTCTGAGAATGGCGCCATCAAGGGAGGAATGGCATTGAAAAGTCAAGGTCCGCCCTACCTTTGGCACACCAAAGGTAGGCACTGGCAAGAAATTCACCAAGTCCACCCATGGCAAGAAATTCACCAAGTCCGCCCATGGCATGAAGGTTGCCAAGTCCGCCATAAGCATGAAGGTTGCCAAGTCCGCCCTTGGCACAAGAAACTCAAAGTCCGCCCAGCAAGGTAGGAAGTGCGCCATGTGGAAAGTGGCATGGAGAAGTCAAAGTCCGCCCCTAGAGAAAAAACGGCATAAAACTCATGAAGTCCGCCCCTAGAGGAAAATGGCATAAAATTCATGAAGTCCGCCCAGCCTTAGAGGAAAATGGCATAAAATTCATGAAGTCCGCCCAGCCTTAGAGGAAATGGCATGAAAAACACAAAGTCCGCCCCCAAGAAGTGTGGAGAAGGGTAAAACATGAAGGGGTGCGCTCCAAGGTGTTTGGAAAGAGGTAAAATTGCAAGATAATTCATTGAAAATTGAATTAAATGATGGAAACAAGTGAAATTTTCCGTTGGACAAGGCACAAATAAAATTCGCCATGGCAAGGAAAATCTAAGACCAATGGATGATAAAATACGCCATAGGCAAGGAATTATAAGACATTCGCCCAATTCTTGAAGAGAAAATTATCCTAAGGCATGAAAAACGGAGAAATGTCTAGAAGAAGAAGAGGTTTTGGCCGGCATAAAAATCACGCCCCAGCACAACGGAGTGAAATTTTTTGGCACAAAATGAAGAGTGCTTGGCAGAGCAAACATGAAGTTTGCCCCTCTCAGCTTGGAAAATTCCTAAAGCGCTAGTAAAAAAATGGCAAAGTGGCAGAAGTCTCCAGGTTCGCCCAACCCAGAAGATGAATCATTCAGCTAAAATAAAAATGTCCAGAGAGGTCAGAACTCCGCCTAGAGAATTAAAATTTGGCAGATGAGCTATTGAGCACATTTTGGCTAGGCAGACAATTTAAAAAAGAGATATTTTGCCTCTGACGAACGAAATTAGCCATGTATCAAGATTGAACGGGTTGGAATTTAATATTTTAATATTTTTAATTATTTCCCTGACACTTAGGGAATTTTAATTAAAAATTCAAAATCCGGAGATTATTTGGAAGATTAAACTAGTCTGCCTTAGATAAGTTTAAACTTTGCCACGTTCGGAGGATTTAAAACGCGTTGGAAAAATAATTTTTGGACAATTAATTTAATATATTTTCCAACACTTAGTCAATTTTCCTTGAGAAAATTCGAAAATCTCAGCAGAGATGGCACAAAGACGAAAGTTAGAAACTTGCCTCGATAACTGAAAGTGAAATTAGAAGTTTGCTAATCCGAGGAGAAAACGTTTCTAAAAATTGGAAGAAAATCAAAAGAAAGAAAGCAATGCCTTGAGGAAAATCGCACTTCTCAGCCATAAAATGAGTTTCAGCAACTCATTTCTTCACAAATTCCGGCTGAGAAGCAACTATCTCTCTCGAATCTTCAGGAAAACATTCTCGAAGGAGAAGTTTGTGAGAATAACATCATTGTGAGAATCGAGATAGCATTCTCTTATTGAAAGGCGTGATTTTTGAGAGAAGTAATTTATTTCTTGGCTGAAATCGTACTTCCAGCATAGTGGCGCACTTCTTCTGGCAGATTTCTTTGAATTTTTAAATTCATTTGCAGCCACAACGTGATCTTTGAGGTTTGGAAGTTAATCGACAACGCATTTGCGCTGTGTTTCTATCTTCTACTTCGTTTCCGGCACAAATTTCATTCATGATAGGCGAATTTAATTACTTTCAGCTTGCTTTTTGACAGAAATTTTAATTTAATAAGGCTGAAAGTGCGATTTTGTCTAGGCTATACCCCGAAACTCATTAATTCTTAAATGATATTGTATTAATGTTAAGTATCTTGTGCTTGCAGGCTGCCGATCGATCAAAGCGAAATATCCAGGCAGGCACAGATGAAGTTTGCAAGTAAAGGATCGCAGCCAGAGACCAGAATAAAGTCTAAGTGGAAAAATGTCTCAGACACTGATCTTGGCCACATCGATCTCGTGGAATTTAAAAAGAGGATATATGGACACAACGGACCCTTACCAACGCCTGCAGCTAGAAGGATAGTGAGAAATGGCATATTTCAAGCTGCCGGATTCCAGCCTGCACTTTGCTGTGCTGAACTGATGGTGGAGTGTGCACTTCACTATGATGCTGAGTCAAGGCGGATTGTGGCGCCTGATGGGAGAGTGTTGGCACATCTGACAGAGGTGGCCATTCAGGAAGCCTTCGGCATTCCAGCATATCCTAAAACTGTCTACAAGACCAAGGAAGATGCTCAGAAGTTATATGACAAAAATCCTGATCTTTGTGCCGCCAACCTTAACAAATCTTGGCTGGACAAGCCTAGACCGTCCTTTAAGAAGATGCCCAAGAAGTTGATGCGCACGGACTTCAAGGAGGACTATGGAGATATTATTATCTTGCTGAACAGAGTGGCAGGCAGTCCCTCGGGAGCACCCTTTGAGCCGTGGATGTATTACTTCATTAAGGACCTCACAGAAGGTGTCAAAATGTTCAACTGGGCTAGGCTGATAAGCAATAATCTTCACCACCAGCTTATCAATCTAGAAAAGACCAAAACATTTTATATGGGTTCTTACGTCGTCTATATGTTGGCCAGAACTTACAGATATGCAGGCTTGATCTGCAAAGGCACAGTTAGCAGTAAGGAGAACGAGCTAAAACCTTATGACTGTTACTCACAACTCCAGCTGAGGGAGAAGGCGCATTTTAGACGAGCCCACGACGCATTCCTGATGTACATCACCAGGATACTCCAGGGAGGGACGCATCAGCGGCTGACACATGAAGCCAAAAGCCTAATCGGTAAATACGGGTCTTGGTTTATCCAGTATCCAAGATTTACGTATATCAGAATTCAAGGATTCACTGGAAGCCCGTACCGTCTGCCCATCTTCCCCACGAATAAGATGGTCCTGCTCGAAGTGTTGAGGCAGTTAGAAGAGTTTCAGGGTCTTCAAAGAGCAAAGCAAAAGGCGGCAGTTACTTTTCCCTTCTTTATAGGGAACATGCTGGAGTCGTGTCCGTCATCACAAGCAGCTGACAGTGCCAGAATCGAGATACAGCATTACCCTTTCTCTCCATATCCGGCCAGAAATCACTACGACCCCCATCACCACATCAAAATGGTGGATGGAAGGAGGTACAAGCATAGGGTCGAACTGGAGGACTATTGGGCAAATGTTGCGGATGAATTTGAGGTCAGATGGAGGATGTGGTCCAGATTACCTCTCAGCTTAATCAGGGCAACAGAATTTTGTCACGTGCTAGATTAGTTGGAAGAGGACGAGAATCAAACGCAACCGCGCTTCGATGAGAATTCAGCTTTGCCCGCTGTCCAGTGGTCAGAAGCAGAGCATGCTGACTTGAACGTGTTGATGAGGCCTGTCATCAAGTTTACTCAGTGGTGGGTTGATCAACGAGTTCAAGAATTAAGGCGCCAGAAGATAACCCTGACCTATGATATGCTAAGCGAGGCAGAGTCTTATTCTTCCAATGCAGGAGCATCACAGGACCTCCCAGTGATAGAGGCCACCACATCTAGGAAAAGAAAAGAAATAGCTGTAGGCAAAGAACCGGTCCAGAAACAGGTAAAGATGAAACCTTCTCAATCGGCCGCCTCCAGAAATATTGAGGAGATACTGGCTACCGCCGATGCTTCACTGGCAGATATGAGGGATCCTTCTCCGATTCCTGAAAACAACGCGAAGCTTCAGCCAGATGAGGATGCGCCACCTTCTCCCACGGGCACCGAAATATTGGAGTCGGATGACGACAATGTGGGCACCCAAGATGAGGATTTTTAGGAAGGGATGATTTCAGCCCTTAGGGGAATTGTAGACGTTCCTGATAGAGAAGGCGTGCCGGAAGAAGACGGTGTTGAGCAGCTTACGATACCGGATTGGCTGAAGGAGAGGCTAAAGGTACAAGCGCCGGCAGATGAACCAGAAGAGGATGATACGGCAGACTTTTGGCCAGACTGTCTCAAACCGTGCCCAAAAATTCGGCAAAGAAATTCTCCAGCATACATAGAGACGAGGCCGGCAACAGGACAGTGCAAATCGCCGTGCCTACAGTGGACAAGCCACGGGAGGATATGGCTCCACAGGATTACGCCATCACGACCATTGACTTGGGTCCAACCACTAAGGGCCAAGAAATGGAAGATTTGGACAATTCTGTGTTCGCCATCAAATCAAGGTTAGCGAAGGAGGTAGCCAGAAGGAAGGAGTGCCAATTAGAGATTGAGCGCTTAAGGGAATATTTACAGCACTTGATCAAGCCACTTGATCAGGACACTACGGCAGCTCCTCTACTTCCGAACTCTTCGCAGGAGGCCATTAAAGAGATGGAAGAAAACAGGCTCACGGTTCAGGAGGCCAAAGAATGGATAGCCGTAAAGGGGATTGAAGCTGAGACATTTGTGGAGCGGCTAACTTTGGTTTATGGCCAAGCCACTGCCTTGCTTTCTAGGTTCGCTTCTTTGACAGAAGTATGGGACAGCCTTCCAGACGTGCAGGACAGGATAATCCCTTGCCTTAGGATTCTGAAAGGAGTTCCTAAGCAAGAATTGATAGAGGGAGGCGTCATCACAGCGGGAGCAGCCTATGACTTCCACACTTGGTATTGGGCCTTGACGGCACGAGGTGAAGTCTTGGAGAGGGTTAAGATTGACGGCATCAGACTGGAGGAACAGGTCAAGGAAGTTCAGGCCAAAATCCTCAACATAATTGCCGATGTCTTGGATAAAGAGGCGCTGCGAGAGAATGACCTGCAGTTGGAAGTTTTGAAGAAAAGTGTCCAGGAAAATATCTTCTACATCACTGGGCCCATCTTGAGGCAGGACTGGGCCAAATTGGCGAACTTCTTGAGCATCAGAGAATCCTTTGAGAAAACGGAACCAGAGTGGGAGGAGACCTTCGCCAGATGCGCCGAGAGCATCGATGGGCTTGAATTCAGAATCGGCATGCTTCCACAGGTTACCATGGACGAGGTTGCCTCGATCGTGTCCAGATTCGGCGAATACACGGCAGCTCGAGAGGATCGGGATACAGTCCCTTGAAAATAGCTCCTATTGCCAACTCATTGTTGTTCATTGCCAGTTAACTGAAGTTATTTTGGGAAACCCTAATTAGGGTTTCGTTTGTTAAATCTTGACCGTCGGCTCATTTTTAATCTGAGCCATTTATTCCATTTATGAAACTCTATATAAACTCATTGACCCTCATTTGTAATGTGTGAAGTGAGTAATAAAAGATTGTTGCGACAAAACTATTTCCGTTTATAAAAGCTCTTGTGCATGATTTGCTAAGAACAACTTTTATTTTCAAGTAGTATGCAAGGTTGAATATTTCTCCTTCAACACCTAGAGTAGAATTAGAATAGCATTTCATTACATGTTGGTTAGATGAGTGATAGATTTGATCGCAGTGGCGGATAAAATTTTGCTCATACTTTTGTCGAGTGGATGATTTGCATTTGACGTGTAAAGTTAGTCGGAGCCATTAAATCGTGGATGCTTAACTTCTGTTTGTTTCAATTACCGATTCAAATATGAAAATTCTTATCACTTCCGTTGAAGATTGCACCTGCTTCGCGTAGTTGTCCAAAGGTGGCGAAACGAAGTGTGGTTACCCATTTTGTCTACTCACTGTTGTCTCTTGAATTCTTAGGCGTAGTTTAGATCTCTAAACCCTTATCTTTTTTTTATTTTTTTGGAAAATTTGAAGATACCCACCGAAAGAGCCTTCAAGGATAAAACCGTCTAAGTTTCCAACCCGCAAAAAGAGAATTTCATGTAAGTCCCCTTGTGATTACCAGCAATCACAACGCCCACTGGCCTTATCCACATGTCAAGACCTGACCAAAGAAACCTTGGAGTTATTGTATTGCCTACTGGATTTTTGCAAGCACTTTTCAAGAGAGGATAAGAGTGTCCTTTGGGCATTTTTATTCTGTGTTCGGTGGCGTACTCAAAACGCACACCAACAGAATTGGCGCTAGAAGGAAGGCCTACAAAGAAAATTTCTTTTCTTGGGAATAAAACAGAGAAAAGGAAGAATTATTTGCTCCACCACTTTTGTACCACCCATATGCTCGCTTCCTCCTAACGCACCAACAGAATTGGCGCTAGAAGGAGGTCCTACAAAGAAAATTTATTTTCTTGGGAATAAAACAGAGAAAAAGAAGAATTATTTGCTCCACCACTTTTGTACCACCCATATGCTCGCCTCCTCCTAACACACCAACAAAATTGGCGCTAGAAGGAGGGCTGATTGAACGTAATTATTTGTAGAGTTGAAGGTAGTAGACATGATAAAGAATGGTGTTGCCACACGAGTTCCCATTTAACGTGCCGCTGGAACAGCCAGAGCAAGGTCAGACAGATATTCTTGGCCAGTTGTACTCACTAGCGTGGCAAACACAAGTAGATAGCGCCCAATTCAGACAAACAAGTCGCGTTCTTGCTCGAGAAGAAGAGAAGAGAGAATTCATCGAAGGAGCTATTGAAAGGCACCTGATAAGACAGAAGATCAACCGCTTGAAGCGAGCTTTTGACTACATTGAACACGCAATTGCTTTCGGATCATTGACAAGATCAGGCTTTACCCGTAAGATGAAGAATGGTACTTCCGACCAGCCTTCCTCTTCCCGGACAGGAGCCTAATCCAGTGTTACAGCCTGATTTGGGATTCCATGACGAACAAGAGGACGTGATAACAGAATTATACAGCTTAGCGTGGAAATTGAAACAAAACGCGCCTGATTGGATGCGCATGAGCTTTATTCTCGAGGGAGAGGAAGAGATTGCCCAAAGGATCGAATTTCGCATTCAACAAGACTTGCTTGTCCAAAGATTTGAAGCTCTTCAACGGCAACAGGCAAATCCTCCGGCTCCAGAAACAGCTCCGGCACAACCCCGACAAGCCTAAAAGAAGATACACTGGATCGTATTAATTCTTTCTCTCCTGACAGACTAAGGAGGATTACTAGGTCAACCCCGAGTTCATTCAAAGAATTTGTGGAGCTATCGCCTTTCAGGCAGAGAAGAAAAACTCAAATAATTCAAGAGGGAACATCGGGCGAAATCAATCTCGGCGGAGAAGCATCAAGCGAGCATCTTTTTGGTTCCTCCCAAACTTCGCCACCAAGCACTCCGGTTTCAGGAGCCGTTCTAGTGAATAATCAGCAAGTGCTGATTCAACCTGTCCAGCTAGCACAGCCGATTCAACCCAACCTGGCGAATCAACCAAACATTCCAATGGCGTGGCGTCCAGCTAACGCATCTCCCATGACGTTCGCCGCATACCATGATATGCCTAAAAATCCGGAACATTTTTGTTCCAAGTTTCATAGCAGCGACTTAAACCACACTGCGGATGAGCACATCAAACTATTTGAAGATCTCCTCCAAAATAGAGACATCCGAGAGGAAGATGTTGCATGCCGGTTGTTTCCTTATACTTTTGATGATCAAGCGTCTTACTGGTGTATCCATTTACCAGCTAACTCCATTACCACGTGGCAAGGAATGAAGGCGGCATTCTTGGAGAAATTCAGGGCGCCAATTTCGGCAACCGATCTATACAGGCAGTTCGTGGAGGTGAAAAGACAAGAACACGAGCCCATTAGTACTTTCAATAATAGATTTCAAAGGGCATACACAAGATTGCGAGATCCTTACAACTTGGATAATGCTGCAGCACTGCCCATCTATTATGAGGCCTTGGATCGTCTCACGGCCATGTTTGTAAAGTCCAAAAATCCAGTCCCTGCCAACTTGAAGGAAGCATATGCTGAGGCAGTAACAGCAAGCAATGGTCTCGGAGTGGGGGTTCCCCAAGGTTCACTCCAATACTTAGGGAATTCAACTTCCCAAAATCAAGTACAAGACATCAATCGTGCTCTGGTTCACCAGACACCCATGATGAACCCGGTTCCCACCAGCAGCAATCAATTGGTTCCGCACCCAGGAGCTCCAATGTCCCAAGCACCACCGGCGCAGCCTGTATACCTCCAGAACGTGACAACTTCCACCAGAAGTCAAGAGGAGAAAGATGAAATGAAGGAGCTAATTGATCAAGTTAAAAAGTTGTCGACCGACGTCACCTATCTGAAGGGTCAAACAAGTCAAATACAGAATTTTCAAAGGAATTACCAGCCACCACAAAATAATCACCAAAATCAAAATCATTCCGGATATACAAGGGATAATCAAAATTACCAAGGAAACAATCAAGGGTTCCGAAATAACAATTCGGGCTTCCAAAAAAAGACTTGGAATACAGGACCAAACAATGGTACTGTACCATCTCCCTTGGACAATCCACCCGCAGACAACCGTCCTGCAGATAAAGTATTCTTGGCCGAAGCAGCATTATCAGGTTGGTGCCGACTACATAACACGGACCAACACTCAGAGTTGCATTGTCGTGAATTCCAAGTAGCGGCAGATATATTCAGAAGCGAAAGAAGAAATTCCGAAGCAGAAGATCCGCCAGCAACCGGATATGAGCTAGTTCCCGCGCCAAGATATGACCAAGCCCTTGTAATCGAGAACGTGAGATTTTCATCTCAGGAATATCTACCATATTCCCCCGGTCAAAGATTCCCACCAGCATCAACAAATGGTCCGGCAGAGACATTGCAATATCAAGACGGAACGGAGACTTACACTCCAACCAACCAATCCACTTCAAACGAGGGGTATAGTTTTCCGCCTCTACACAACAGCGTATTAGTGGAAGGAACAAGAGAAGTTCAAGCATTTCAACAAATGTCTGGAAACCCGCCAAGGGTATACCAAAGAAATGTTCGCCAAAATGAACCCTTAACTTCGTCTATTCCTCCTAATAATTTTCAGACTCCGCCGAATCCAGGTGCGTCCAATACGCCGCCTCCTCCAAGGGATTCTCCGGAATATCGCCAGCAGAACGTTCAATCAAATGGGACAAGGCAAGTCGTTGTTCCACAAATAGAACCAAGGCGACCAGGAAACCATCAGGTGGAATAGACACAAGCCCAAACAAAAGATCGTCCCAGGGAGGAATTGAAAAGATTGAGCTCATATGTATTGGAAGAGTTCAAGAAAATAAAGGTCAGTCTACCCCTAATAGAACTGATGAGAGTTCCCGAAATTCGGGAAACACTTTTGGGTAGTCTAACTGAAACTATTGCCCCGAGGAATATTCCTCAAAATGTGCCAAGTAGAGGAGCTTTCAACGCTCCGGCCAACACTAACGTCACTGAATGGGAGATATCAGGCAACTGGGCACAAACACAGTCCCCGGTAATAGACCCTAATCAAAGGGACATAACACCAGAAGAAGTTCTGAGGGACTCAAATATATATAGAGAAGTTCTGGCTAGCGAATTGCCGCATAATCCGAAGAAGCCAGAATATGTCTCCGGAACACAGAAAGAGAAGAGTCAAGGTATAAACAACCTAGACAAACACCCCGTGGCATTCTACCAAGGAAAAGACGAACCTGCTCCGTTCCTGCTATCCGTTCGTATATTTGGCAAAATGTTACACAATTGCTTAGTAGACTCAGGCGCTTCAAGCAATGTAATGCCACTGACTGTCTGCCAAAGGTTAGGACTCGTACCCGCAAGAACTAACAAGAAAGTCACCCAATTGGACAAGACGGAAGTCCCTGTGATGGGAGAATTGAACAATATCCACATGCAATTAGCAGCAGACCCGAGAATGCAGAGTTGTATCGACATCTCAGTTGTTGACATTCCAGATGGCTATGGCATGCTTTTGAGCAGAGATTGGACAAGAAAATTAAATGGATATATTTCCACAGACTTGTCCCATATGTGGCTGCCATGGAAAGGAGTTCCCAATCAGATTAGGATTGACAGTACGCCAAGACTAAGATTAATGATCACCGAGTATGGCGAGAATAACGAGATTCTATTTCTTGAGACCGACTTAGGCTCTTACAGGCCTAAAACAAATGAAGTATTGATGTTGCACGGATCGACTGGTGAGACCCATGGGATGGTCAACTCTACCGAGACATTTGTAGAGGAACCGCAAAATCTTCAAGACGATGGAAAGGAAATGTTTGAAAGTTTCCGAAACTTTATCTTGAGGAGTGTTCAGTTGAAAGCAGAATTACACGAACACCTCCACATTCACGATCTGTTGCTACCAAATTGGTGTCGAATCCATAACACTGCACACTCCGAGTTTGTATGCAAGATGTGCCACGAAGCAGTGGACGAAGTATGGAACAGTATTCCACAGGCGCCATCCCCGTCACATAATAAAGAGGTTAGCTACACAGGAGAGTCTACATCGGTCCTGATAGAAGAGATCGAGCACGAAGAAAACGCGGAGACACATATTCTGCCCCCGCCACAACAAGAACAAACCTGGATCCTGAGATTCGACGGATCTCGATCAAAGAAAGGAGCTAGAGCTGGCTTCGAATTAACCAGTCCGAGGGGAGAGACATATCTCGCCGCTCACAGGTTGGAGTTCCCCTGCACGAACAATGTGGCAGAATACGAATCACTGATTCATGGATTGCTACTGGCACTGAAAAAGGAAGCAAGAGTGTTGTACGCTCTTGGGGACTCGGAAATAGTTGTGAAACAAGTAAAGAAGCAATATGTTTGCCACGATAAGAGATTGGCCCGATACCGCAACAGGGTATGGGACCTCATAGAAAGCTTCGACGCCTTCAACATCCGATCCGTGAGCCGGTCCAGCAATCAAGTAGCAAACTCTTTAGCGCAGGCGGCCAGTTCACTGGAACCCCTAGCCATGGAATCTATAAGCCAGTTTACGGTAGAACTATCATCAATACCATCCATTCCGGACAATGTTACAAATTTTCAAGTCTTTGAAAATGATGACCACATTCGCGAATTCTTGACTAGTTCCGATGTTTTTGCCACCCAAGTCATTGATGAGGAGGAAACACCAGAAGCTGAATTAGACGACGATGGCATCCTGAACTTGAAGACCAATATCATCCCAAGAGGAATGATACAACTGGAACGAATCTTCGACCAAGATCAGATCCAAGAGGCAAGGAGCCCAAGGATTGAGGGTGATCAATACGAAAAGATAAACTTGGGAACAAGAGGAGAAGTCAAGAACGTGTGCATAGGGAAAGCTTGCACCCCCACCGAAAAGGCCGGAATAATCCGGAACATGAGGGAATTTATGGACATCATAGCTTGGAGCTATGAAGATCTCAGAACCTATGATACATCCATCATCACGCACACCATTCCTCTGAAGCCCGAGAGCAGACCGTTTAGGCAACGCCAAAGGCCGGTCAATCCGCTGCTCGAACCTCTCATCCACCAGGAAGTCAGGAAACTACTTTCAGCTGGAATCATATTCCCAATACGCCACTCAACGTGGGTCGCCAACCTGGTGCCCGTTCGAAAGAAGAATGGAGAAATAAGGCTGTGTGTCGACTTCAGGAACTTGAATCGGGCCTCAGAGAAGGATAACTACCCGCTGCCATCACTGGATGAAGTCCTACAAATTGTCAATGGATCTCGAATGATGTCCTTCTTGGACGGGTATTCGAGATACAATCAGGTATTGGTAGAGCATGAGGACAGGTTAAAGACAACTTTCACCACGAAATGGGGAACTTTCGCCTATAAAAGAATGCCCTTCGGGCTAATTAACGCAGGAGCCACATTTCAGAGGGCCATGGACATCGCCTTCAGAGAGTTGATTGGGAAATGCATCATTATATATATGGACGATTTGACAGTATTTTCGAAAAGAAGGGAAGACCACATAGAGGACCTAAGAAAGGTGTTCAAGAGGTGCCAAAGATACGGGATTTCTCTAAATCCCAAGAAGTGTATATTCGGGGTTACCGAAGGCAAGCTATTGGGTCACTTGATCACGGAAAGAGGAATTCTGATCGATCCTGAGCGCATTGAGGCAATTTCCAGAATCAACCTGCCTACTAGTCAGAAAGAATTAAGATCTTTCTTTGGAAAGATTAATTTCGTCAGGAAATTTATCACTGGTTTCGCCGAAATAGTGAAACCCTTAAATGAAATGCTAAAGAAGAATGCCAAGATAGAATGGACGACACTGACAAAAGGAGCTTTTGAAGAAATCAAACAAGCAATAGTTGAAGCTCCTGTCTTGGTTAGTCCGGACTATACCAGGCCCTTTTATCTGTATTCCTTTGCATCAGAGCATTCTTGTGCCGCAATACTTACTCAAAGAACAGAAGATAGAGATGAACATCCCATTGCATTCATGAGCACGCCCCTCCGGGATGCCGAACTTAGGTACCCGAGTGTTGAGAAACAAGCCTATGCACTAGTGAAAGCCATTAAGAAATTTAGGCATTATATTTTAAGGAGTAAGGTTTTTGCCATAGTGCCGGATGCAGCCGTTAAGACACTCTTGATGCAAAATGAGCTTGGAGAGAGAAGAGGAAAGTGGGTCGCCACTATCCAAGAGTATGACGTAGAAATACAACCAATGAAGTTGGTCAGAGGCCAAGCCTTAACTCAAACGATGGCAATAGAAGGACCGGGTTTAGTACAACAAACATACGTGCTAACCGACACTCCTCCAGAGGAGTGGTATTTTGATATCACTGCATATCTAATTAATCACAGATATCCTGCTCACATGAATTCCACACAGAAACAAGCGTTCCGCCTGAAATGTCAGCGTTTCATGTTGCAAGGGTCAGTACTTTACAGAAGAAATCACAAAGGAATCTACTTGAGATGTGTGGGGAACGATGAAGCAAGGATGATAATGGAACATTTCCATTCTAAATTCGGGACAGGCCACGGCGGAAGTCAAGCAACCGCTTGTCAGATACTTCGAGCAGGATATTATTGGCCCTCTATGTTTAAAGACGCCTATCAGCATGTCAGGACATGCCACACATGCCAAATCACTGCAATCCGAGAGAAAAATCCGGCCATGCCATTACAACCCATCACAGAAGTAAAACCATTCGCGATGTGGGGTCTTGACTTTATTGGCACGATAAATCCACCATCGTCAGCGCAACATAAATACATCCTGACGGCAACTGATTACTGCACTCGATGGTCAGAAGCGCAAGCATTAAAGAATTGTACAACGGATGCGGTGATCAAGTTTTTGGAAGAACATATCATCACTAGATTCAGTTGTCCTAAAGCCTTGGTGTGCAACAATGGTTCTGCATTCGCTTCTCTGAAATTCTCCAATTGGGCATTCGACCATGGGATTACATTGAAATTCTCTTCGAACTATTACCCTCAGGGTAATGGATTAGCAGAGTCAACTAACAAGAATTTGCTCACTGTTATCAAGAAATTGTTGGACCAAAATCCAAGAGATTGGCATTCTCAACTGAGGTTTGCCCTATGGGCAGACAGGACACGAGCTAAGAGATCATTGGGGACTTCCCCATACCACCTAGTCTACGGGCAAGATCCTGTATTTCCAATTCAGCTGAGGATTCCGACGCTGAGGTTTATTCAAGAATACTTGGACCCAGATGATAGAGTCCAGATACGTTTGTCGCAATTATTATTACTAGAAGAACAAAGGGACAATGCCCTGGAAAAGTTTGCGAAACATCAAGGGGTTGTCAAACGATGGTTCGATAGACGGGCTACAATAAAATCATTCAGAATCTCTGACCTAGTCCTATATTGGGACAAGGCACATGAGAGGAGAGGTGATCATGAAAAATTTGACAATTTGTGGAAAGGACCATATCAAGTCTCCGAAATTTTGGGAGAAAATGCTTTCAGGTTGAAGACCTTGACAGGAGAGGATATCCCGTTGCCAGTCAACGGGCAATTCTTGAAACACTATTTCCGACCTTGAATCCTTAAGTGGGGTTTGCTTGTATATAGTTAGCTTAGTTTGTTTTGGTTTTGTTTCCCTGCTTCGGTTTTGGTTAGTTTAGGTGCTTTGTTTTCTTGGCTTTCTTTGCTTTGTTTTTCGTAGCTTAGTTCGCTTTGTGTTTTGTGTGTGTTTAGTTTAGCTTGAATAAGAGGGATTCCTAGTTTGTGAGAAGGGTGATGTCGCTTACACGTACACATTGGTTGTGTTATGAATATTCCTTAGACCAATGTTCGCAGGAAACCCTCAAGTCCCAAGATCAGTTGTCTCAGAAGTATCCGTTGGTTAAGGTTAGTACTTAGCTGAACGGGGAATCATCTATTATAACTTGATTTTGAATTTGACAGTTACTACACCTTACACATACAATAAATTCTCTAAGTCACGACAGTTTCTGAGAAGAAATCATGGTTTGAACAAAAGGAAATAATCAAAGTCTTACTTCAGCGCCACTATGATACTCAAACCCACGTAGGCTTCGTTGCTTACAAGCCACAGTGCACAAAAATTAAGAAAGAACAAGAATATCAAAATAAGAAAAAAGAAAAGGAAAGATCAAAGCACTTGGTTACGGGTGTGCGGACATCTCTACAGGCGTACAATCAAGCAACACGATAGAACAAATCGCCGGAAGTAGAGCAATCTCCGTGAGATTGTAGCAGATAACCTCGCCGGGGCTATGGACGCTCGCTGGCAGCGAGGCTCTATCCAAGGATGCTTTTGGAGTTAAGACTAGTTATAATAAAAGCCATGATGGAACCAAAGAGACTTAGTGTCCTTACGAGAAGGAAATGAATACCATTGCACACACTTGTAACGAACAGATAAAAGATCTTGATATAATTTAGGATTCCCCGCTCGTTTTAGTACTTTTCTTAACCAAAAGATGAGTCTGTTGGAACTAATTTAAGATGTTGGGTTGAAAGTGGGTATTGTCTTTAGAATGTTCAGGAACATTCCCAACGTGGAGTTGCCAGATGTTGTGACCTATTTCACACATCGCCCCATCGCAAATGGGGACCCCCAAGTTTGGTTCCGCCCTCTGCGCAACGTCTTTGAGAGTCTTGAATTTGGATAAAATTTTGAAAGTCAGTCTGGCTAAGTTGAGATTTTGAACTCGTTTTTGGGCCTTAACGTCATAGAAGTGCTTAGAAGACCCGGTGGACGAAGATCGCCATTGCTTTCGGTCGTTTCTGACACTTCCTATTTTTTAGGGAATCTGCTTTTTTGCTTTTTGCTTTTTTGATTTTTGGCATTTTTAGGCCATTCCGGAGTCCCTATTTTTTAGGGATGCTTTTTTGCTTTTTCTATTTTTGGAAAGTTTCTATTTTTGGGAAGTTTCTATTTTGGGAAAAGTTTCTATTCTTGGAACCCACAGAGCAGAAAATCAATGTGTCTTCGGAAAACAAGAAAATCAAGGCAAAATGTAAAAAGTTTGAAAATTGGCAAGGAATTTTTGAAAAATGTCTAAGTCTGAGAATGGCGCCATCAAGAGAGGAATGGCATGGAAAAGTCAAGGTCCGCCCTACCTTTGGCATGCCAAAGGTAGGCACTGGCAAGAAATTCATTAAGTCCGCCATGGCATGAGGAAGCCAAAGTCCGCCCAAAATGATAGGGAGAGGCGCATGGCACAAAGAGGCTGAAGTCCGCCATAAGCATGAAGGTTGCAAAGTCCGCCCTTGGCACAAGGAACTCAAAGTCCGCCCAGCAAGGTAGGAAGTGCGCCATATAGAGAAGTCAAAGTCCGCCCCTAGAAAAAAACGGCATAAAACGCATGAAGTCCGCCCCTAGTGAAATTGGCATAAAATTCATGAAGTCCGCCCAGCCTAAGAAAAATGGCACAAAAGGTTCAAAGTCCGCCCTTAGAGGAAAATGGCATAAAATTCATGAAGTCCGCCCAGCCTTAGAGGAAATGGCATGAAAAACACAAAGTCCGCCCCCAAGAAGTGTGGAGAAGGGTAAAACATGAAGGGGTGTGCTCCAAGGTGTTTGGAAAGGGGTAAAATTGCAAGATAATTCATTGAAAATTGAATTAAATGATGGAAACAAGTGAAATTTTCCGTTGGACAAGGCACAAATAAAATTCGCCATGGCAAGGAAAATCTAAGACCAATGGATGATAAATACGCCATAGGCAAGGAATTATAAGACATTCGCCCAATTCTTGAAGAGAAAATTATCCTAAGGCATGAAAAACGGAGAAATGTCTAGAAGAAGAAGAGGTTTTGGCCGGCATAAAAATCACGCCCCAGCACAACGGAGTGAAATTCTTTGGCACAAAATGAAGAGTGCTTGGCAGAGCAAACATGAAGTCCGCCCCTCTCAGCTTGGAAAATTCCTAAAGCGCTAGTAAAAAAATGGCAAAGTGGCAGAAGTCTCCAGGTTCGCCCAACCCAGAAGATGAATCATTCGGCTAAAATAAAAATGTCCAGAAAGGTCAGAACTCCGCCTAGAGAATTAAAATTTGGCAGATGAGCTATTGAGCACATTTTGGCTAGGCAGACAATTTAAAAAAGAGATATTTTGCTTCTGACGAACGAAATTAGCCATGTATCAAGATTAAACGGGTTGGAATTTAATATTTTAATATTTTTAATTATTTCCCTGACACTTAGGGAATTTTAATTAAAAATTCAAAATCCGGAGATTATTTGGAAGATTAAACTAGTCTGCCTTAGATAAGTTTAAACTTTGCCACGTTCGGAGGATTTAAAACGCGTTAGAAAAATAATTTTTGGACAATTAATTTAATATATTTTCCAACACTTAGTCAATTTTCCTTGAGAAAATTCGAAAATCTCAGCAGAGATGGCACAAAGACGAAAGTTAGAAACTTGCCTCGATAACTGAAAGTGAAATTAGAAGTTTGCTAATCCGAGGAGAAAACGCTTCTAAAAATTGGAAGAAAATCAAAAGAAAGAAAGCAATGCCTTGAGGAAAATCGCACTTCTCAGCCATAAAATGAGTTTCAGCAACTCATTTCTTCACAAATTCCGGCTGAGAAGCAACTATCTCTTTCGAATCTCCAGGAAAATGTTCTCGAAGGAGAAGTTTGTGAGAATAACATCATTGTGAGAATCGAGATAGCATTCTCTTATTGAAAGACGTGATTTTTGAGAGAAGTAATTTATTTCTTGGCTGAAATCGTATTTCCAGCATAGTGGCGCACTTCTTCTGGCAGATTTCTTTGAATTTTTAAATTCATTTGCAGCCACAACGTGATCTTTGAGGTTTGGAAGTTAATCGACAACGCATTTGCGCTGTGTTTCTATCTTCTACTTCATTTCCGGCACAAATTTCATTCATGATAGGCGAATTTAATTACTTTCAGCTTGCTTTTTGACAGAAATTTTAATTTAATAAGGCTGAAAGTGCGATTTTGTCTAGGCTATACCCCGAAACTCATTAATTCTTAAATGATATTGTATTAATGTTAAGTATCTTGTGCTTGCAGGCTACCGATCGATCAAAGCGAAATATCCAGGCAGGCACTGATGAAGTTTGCAAGTAAAGGATCGCAGCCAAAGACCAGAATAAAGTCTAAGTGGCAAAATGTCTCAGACACTGATCTTGGCCACATCGATCTCGTGGAATTTAAAAAGAGGATATATGGACACAACGGACCCTTACCAACGCCTGCAGCTAGAAGGATAGTGAGAAATGGCATATTTCAAGCTGCCGGATTCCAGCCTGCACTTTGCTGTGCTGAACTGATGGTGGAGTGTGCACTTCACTATGATGCTGAGTCAAGGCGGATTGTGGCGCCTAATGGGAGAGTGTTGGCACATCTGATAGAGGTGGCCATTCAGGAAGCCTTCGGCATTCCGGCATATCCTAAAACTGTCTACAAGACCAAGGAAGATGCTCAGAAGTTATATGACAAAAATCCTGATCTTTGTGCCGCCAACCTTAACAAATCTTGGTTGGACAAGCCTAGACCGTCCTTTAAAAAGATGCCCAAGAAGTTGATGCGCACGGACTTCAAGGAGGACTATGGAGATATTATTATCTTGCTGAACAGAGTGGCAGGCAGTCCCTCGGGAGCACCCTTTGAGCCGTGGATGTATTACTTCATTGAGGACCTCACAGAAGGTGTCAAAATGTTTAACTGGGCTAGGATGATAAGCAATAATCTTCACCACCAGCTTATCAATCTAGAGAAGACTAAAACGTTTCATATGGGTTCTTACGTCGTCTATATGTTGGCCAGAACTTACAGATATGCAGGCTTGATCTGCAAAGGCACGGTTGGCAGTAAGGAGAACGAGCTAAAACCTTATGACTGTTACCCACAACTCCAGCTGAGGGAGAAGGCGCATTTTAGACGAGCCCACGACGCGTTCTTGATGTACATCACCAGGATACTCCAGGGAGGGACGCATCAGCGGCTAACACATGAAGCCAAAAGCCTAATCGGTAAATACGGGTCTTGGTTTATCCAGTATCCAAGATTTACGTATATCAGAATTCAAGGATTCACTGGAAGCCCGTACCGTCTGCCAATCTTCCCCACGAATAAGATGGTCTTGCTCGAAGTGTTAAGGCAGTTGGAAGATTTTCAAGGTCTTCAAAGAGCAAAGCAAAAGGCGGCAGTTACTTTTCCCTTCTTTATAGGGAGCATGCTGGAGTCGTGTCCGTCATCACAGGCAGCTGACAGTGCCAGAATCGAGATACAGCATTACCCTTTCTCTCCATATCGGGCCAGAAATCACTACGACCCCCATCACCACATCAAAATGGTGGATGGAAGGAGGTACAAGCATAGGGTCGAACTGGAGGACTATTGGGCAAATGCTGCGGATGAATTTGAGGTCAGACGGAGGATGTGGTCCAGATTACCTCTCAGCTTAATTAGGGCAACTGAATTTTGTCACGTGCCAGATCAGTTGGAGGAGGACGAGAATCAGACGCAACTGCGCTTCGATGAGAATTCAGCTTTGCCCGCTGTCCAGTGGTCAGAAGCAGAGCATGCTGACTTGAACGTCTTGATGAGGCCTGTTATCAAGTTTACTCAGTGGTGGGTTGATCAACGAGTTCAAGAATTAAGGCGCCAGAAGATAACCCTGACCTATGATATGCTAAGCGAGGCGGAGTCTTATTCTTCCAATGCGGGAGCATCACAGGACCTCCCAGTGATAGAGGCCACCACATCTAGGAAAAGAAAAGAAATAGCCGCAGGCAAAGAGCCGGTCCAGAAACAGGTAAAGATGAAACCTTCTCAATCGGCCGCCTCCAGAAATATTGAGGAGATACTGGCTACCGCCGATGCTTCACTAGCAGATATGAGGGATCCTTCTCCGATTCCTGAAAACAACGCGGAGCTCCAGCCAGATGAGGATGCGCCACCTTCTCCCACGGGCACCGAAATATTGGAGTCGGATGACGACAATGTGGGCACCCAAGAGGAGGATTTTCAGGAAGGGATGATTTCAGCCCTTAGGGGAATTGTAGACGTTCCTGATAGAGAAGGCGTGCCGGAAGAAGACGGTGTTGAGCAGCTTACGATACCGGATTGGCTGAAGGAGAGGCTAAAGGTACAAGTGCCGGCAGATGAACCAGAAGAGGATGATACAGCAGACTTTTTGACCAGACTGTCTCAAACCGTGCCCAAAAAGTCGGCAAAGAAATTCTCCAGCATACATAGAGACGAGGCCGGCAACAGAACAGTGCAAATCGCCGTGCCTACAGTGGACAAGCCACGGGAGGATATGGCTCCACAGGATTACGCCATCACGACCATTGACTTGGGTCCAACCACTAAGGGCCAAGAAATGGAAGATTTGGACAATTCTGTGTCCGCCATCAAATCAAGGTTGGCGAAGGAGGTGGCCAGAAGGAAGGAGTGCCAATTAGAGATTGAGCGCTTAAGGGAATATATTCAGCACTTGATCAAGCCACTTGATCAGGACACTACGGCAGCTCCTCTACTTCCGAACTCTTCGCAGGAGACCATTAAAGAGATGGAAGAAAACAGGCTCACGGTTCAAGAGGCCAAAGAATGGATAGCCGTAAAGTGGGCTGAAGCTGAGACATTTGTGGAGCGGCTAACTTTGGTTTATGGCCAGGCCGCTGCCTTGCTTTCTAGGTTCGCTTCTTTGACAGAAGTATGGGACAGCCTTCCAGACGTGCAGGACAGAATAATCCCTTGCCTTAGGATTCTGAAAGGAGTTCCTAAGCAAGAATTGATAGAGGGAGGCGTCATCGCAGCGGGAGCGGCCTATGACTTCCACACTTGGTATTGGACCTTGACGGCACGAGGTGAAGTCTTGGAGAGGGTTAAGATTGACGGCATCAGACTGGAGGAACAGGTCAAGGAAGTTCAGGCCAAAATCCTCAACATAATTGCCGATGTCCTGGATAAAGAGGCATTGCGAGAGAATGACCTGCAGTTGGAAGTTTTGAAGAAAAGTGCCCAGGAAAATATCTTCTACATCACTGGGCCCATCTTGAGGCAGGACTGGGCCAAATTGGCGAACTTCTTGAGCATCAGAGAATCCTTTGAGAAGACGGAACCAGAGTGGGAGGAGACCTTCGCCAGATGCGCCGAGGGCATGGATGGGCTTGAATTCAGAATCGGCATGCTTCCGCAGGTTACCATGGACGAGGTTGCCTTGATCGTGTCCAGATTCGGCGAATACACGGCAGCTCGAGAGGATCAAGATGTAGTCCCTTGAAAATAGCTCCAAATGCCAACTCATTGCTGTTCATTGCCAGTTAACTGAAGTCATTTTGGGAAACCCTAATTAGGGTTTCGTTTGTTAAATCTTGACCGTCGGCTCATTTTTAAGCTGAGCCATTTATTCCATTTATGAAACTCTATATAAACTCATTGGCCCTCATTTGTAATGTGTGAAGTGAGTAATAAAAGATTGTTGCGACGAAACTATTTCCGTTTATAAAAGCTCTTGTGCATGATTTGCTAAGAACAACTTTTATTTTCAAGTAGTATGCAAGGTTGAATATTTCTCCTTCAACACTTAGAGCAGAATTAGAATAGCATTTCATTACATGTTGGTTAGATGAGTGATAGATTTGATCGCAGTGGCGGATAAAATTTTGCTCATACTTTTGTCGAGTGGATGATTTGCATTTGACGTGTAAAGTTAGTCTGAGCCATTAAATCGTGGATGCTTAACTTCTGTTTGTTTCAATTACCGATTCAAACATGAAAATTCTTATCACTTCCGTTGAAGATTGCACCTGCTTCGCGTAGTTGTCCGAAGGTGGCGAAACGAAGTGTGGTTACCCATTTTATCTAGTCGCTGCTGTCTCTTAAATTCTTAGGCATAGTTTAGATCTCTAAACCCTTATCCTTTTTTATTTTTTTTGGAAAATCTGAAGATACCCACCGAAAGAGCCTTCAAGGATAAAACCGTCTAAGTCTCCAACTTGCAAAGAGAATTTCATGTAAGTCCCCTTGTGATTACCAGCAATCACAACGCCCACTGGCCTTATCCACATGTCAAGACTTGACCAAAGAAACCTTGGAGTTATTGTATTG
>CM021109.1:442818363-442852307 GCA_007115665.2 Sequoiadendron giganteum | reverse complement strand
GAGAAGGGTGATGTCGCTTACACATACACACTGGATTGGTTTCACCCAGTTGTGTTATGAATATTCCTTAGACCAATGTTCGCAGGAAACCCTCAAGTCCCAAGATCAGTTGTCTCAGAAGTATCCGTTGGTTAAGGTTAGTACTTAGCTGAACGGGGAATCATCTATTATAACTTGATTTTGAATTTGACAGTTACTACACCTTACACATACAATAAATTCTCTAAGTCACGATAGTTTCTGAGAAGAAATCATGGTTTGAACAAAAGGAAATAATCAAAGTCTTACTTCAGCACCACTATGATACTCAAACCCACGTAGGCTTCGTTGCTTACAAGCCACAGTGCACAAAAATTAAGAAAGAACAAGAATATCAAAATAAGAAAAAAGAAAAGGAAAGATCAAAGCACTTGGTTACGGGTGTGCGGACATCTCTACAGGCGTACAATCAAGCAACACGATAGAACAAATCGCCGGAAGTAGAGCAATCTCCGTGAGATTGTAGCAGATAACCTCGCCGGGGCTATGGACGCTCGCTGGCAGCGAGGCTCTATCCAAGGATGCTTTTGGAGTTAAGACTAGTTATAATAAAAGCCATGATGGAACCAAAGAGACTTAGTGTCCTTACGAGAAGGAAATGAATACCATTGCACACACTTGTAACGAACAGATAAAAGATCTTGATATAATTTAGGATTCCCCGCTCGTTTTAGTACTTTTCTTAACCAAAAGATGAGTCTGTTGGAACTAATTTAAGATGTTGGGTTGAAAGTGGGTATTGTCTTTAGAATGTTCAGGAACATTCCCAACGTGGAGTTGCCAGATGTTGTGACCTATTTCACACATCGCCCCATCGCAAATGGGGACCCCCAAGTTTGGTTCCGCCCTCTGCGCAACGTCTTTGAGAGTCTTGAATTTGGATAAAATTTTGAAAGTCAGTCTGGCTAAGTTGAGATTTTGAACCCGTTTTTGGGCCTTAACGTCATAGAAGTGCTTAGAAGACCCGGTGGACGAAGATCGCCATTGCTTTCGGTCGTTTCTGACACTTCCTATTTTTTAGGGAATCTGCTTTTTTGCTTTTTGCTTTTTTGATTTTTGGCATTTTTAGGCCATTCCGGAGCCCCTATTTTTTAGGGATGCTTTTTGTTTTTTCTATTTTTGGAAAGTTTCCATTTTTGGAAAGTTTCTATTTTTGGAACCCACAGAGCAGAAAATCAATGTGTCTTCGGAAAACAAGAAAATCAAGGCAAAATGTAAAAAAGTTTGAAAATTGGCAAGGAATTTTTGAAAAATGTCTAAGTCTGAGAATGGCGCCATCAAGGGAGGAATGGCATTGAAAAGTCAAGGTCCGCCCTACCTTTGGCACGCCAAAGGTAGGCACTGGCAAGAAATTCACCAAGTCCACCCATGGCAAGAAATTCACCAAGTCCGCCCATGGCATGAAGGTTGCCAAGTCCGCCATAAGCATGAAGGTTGCCAAGTCCGCCCTTGGCACAAGAAACTCAAAGTCCGCCCAGCAAGGTAGGAAGTGCGCCATGTGGAAAGTGGCATGGAGAAGTCAAAGTCCGCCCCTAGAGAAAAAACGGTATAAAACTCATGAAGTCCGCCCCTAGAGGAAAATGGCATAAAATTCATGAAGTCCGCCCAGCCTTAGAGGAAAATGGCATAAAATTCATGAAGTCCGCCCAGCCTTAGAGGAAATGGCATGAAAAACACAAAGTCCGCCCCCAAGAAGTGTGGAGAAGGGTAAAACATGAAGGGGTGCGCTCCAAGGTGTTTGGAAAGAGGTAAAATTGCAAGATAATTCATTGAAAATTGAATTAAATGATGGAAACAAGTGAAATTTTCCGTTGCACAAGGCACAAATAAAATTCGCCATGGCAAGGAAAATCTAAGACCAATGGATGAGAAAATACGCCATAGGCAAGGAATTATAAGACATTCGCCCAATTCTTGAAGAGAAAATTATCCTAAGGCATGAAAAACGGAGAAATGTCTAGAAGAAGAAGAGGTTTTGGCCGGCATAAAAATCACACCCCAGCACAACGGAGTGAAATTTTTTGGCACAAAATGAAGAGTGCTTGGCAGAGCAAACATGAAGTCCGCACCTCTCAGCTTGGAAAATTCCTAAAGCGCTAGTAAAAAAATGGCAAAGTGGCAGAAGTCTCCAGGTTCGCCCAACCCAGAAGATGAATCATTCGGCTAAAATAAAAATGTCCAGAGAGGTCAGAACTTCGCCTAGAGAATTAAAATTTGGCAGATGAGCTATTGAGCACATTTTGGCTAGGCAGACAATTTAAAAAAGAGATATTTTGCCTCTGACGAACGAAATTAGCCATGTATCAAGATTGAACGGGTTGGAATTTAATATTTTAATATTTTTAATTATTTCCCCGACACTTAGGGAATTTTAATTAAAAATTCAAAATTCGGAGATTATTTGGAAGATAAAACTAGTCTGCCTTAGATAAGTTTAAACTTTGCCACGTTCGGAGGATTTAAAACGCGTTGGAAAAATAATTTTTGGACAATTAATTTAATATATTTTCCAACACTTAGTCAATTTTCCTTGAGAAAATTCGAAAATCTCAGCAGAGATGGCACAAAGACGAAAGTTAGAAACTTGCCTCGATAACTGAAAGTGAAATTAGAAGTTTGCTAATCCGAGGAGAAAACGTTTCTAAAAATTGGAAGAAAATCAAAAGAAAGAAAGCAATGCCTTGAGGAAAATCGCACTTCTCAGCCATAAAATGAGTTTCAGCAACTCATTTCTTCACAAATTCCGGCTGAGAAGCAACTATCTCTCTCGAATCTTCAGGAAAACATTCTCGAAGGAGAAGTTTGTGAGAATAACATCATTGTGAGAATCGAGATAGCATTCTCTTATTGAAAGGCGTGATTTTTGAGAAGTAATTTATTTCTTGGCTGAAATCGTACTTCCAGCATAGTGGCGCACTTCTTCTGGCAGATTTCTTTGAATTTTTAAATTCATTTGCAGCCACAACGTGATCTTTGAGGTTTGGAAGTTAATCGACAAACGCATTTGCGCTGTGTTTCTATCTTCTACTTCGTTTCCGGCACGAATTTCATTCATGATAGGCGAATTTAATTACTTTCAGCTTACTTTTTGACAGAAATTTTAATTTAATAAGGCTGAAAGTGCGATTTTGTCTAGGCTATACCCCGAAACTCATTAATTCTTAAATGATATTGTATTAATGTTAAGTATCTTGTGCTTGCAGGCTGCCGATCGATCAAAGCGAAATATCCAGGCAGGCACAGATGAAGTTTCCAAGTAAAGGATCGCAGCCAAAGACCAGAATAAAGTCTAAGTGGAAAAATGTCTCAGACACTGATCTTGGCCACATCGATCTCGTGGAATTTAAAAAGAGGATATATGGACACAACGGACCCTTACCAACGCCTGCAGCTAGAAGGATAGTGAGAAATGGCATATTTCAAGCTGCCGGATTCTAGCCTGCACTTTGCTGTGCTGAACTGATGGTGGAGTGTGCACTTCACTATGATGCTGAGTTAAGAAGGATTGTGGCGCTTGATGGGAGAGTGTTGGCACATCTGACAGAGGTGGCCATTCAGGAAGCCTTCGGCATTCCAGCATATCCTAAAACTGTCTACAAGACCAAGGAAGATGCTCAGAAGTTATATGACAAAAATCCTGATCTTTGTGCCGCCAACCTTAACAAATTTTGGCTGGACAAGCCTAGACCATCCTTTAAGAAGATGCCCAAGAAGTTGATGCGCACGGACTTCAAGGAGGACTATGGAGATATTATTATCTTGCTGAACAGAGTGGCAGGCAGTCCCTCGGGAGCACCCTTTGAGCCGTGGATGTATTACTTCATTGAGGACCTCACGGAAGGTGTCAAAATGTTCAACTGGGCTAGGATGATAAGCAATAATCTTCACCACCAGCTTATCAATCTAGAAAAGACCAAAACATTTTATATGGGTTCTTACGTCGTCTATATGTTGGCCAGAACTTACAGATATGCAGGCTTGATCTGCAAAGGCACGGTTGGCAGTAAGGAGAACGAGCTAAAACCTTATGACTGTTACCCACAACTCCAGCTGAGGGAGAAGGTGCATTTTAGACGAGCCCACGACGCGTTCCTGATGTACATCACTAGGATACTCCAGGGAGGGACGCATCAGCGGCTGACACATGAAGCCAAAAGCCTAATCGGTAAATACGGGTCTTGGTTTATCCAGTATCCAAGATTTACGTATATCAAAATTCAAGGATTCACTGGAAGCCCGTACCGTTTGCCCATCTTCCCCACGAATAAGATGGTCCTGCTCGAAGTGTTGAGGCAGTTAGAAGATTTTCAGGGTCTTCAAAGAGCAAAGCAAAAGGCGGCAGTTACTTTTCCCTTCTTTATAGGGAACATGCTGGAGTCGTGTCCGTCATCACAGGCAGCTGACAGTGCCAGAATCGAGATACAACATTACCCTTTCTCTCCATATCCGGCCAGAAATCACTACGACCCCTATCACCACATCAAAATGGTGGATGGAAGGAGGTACAAGCATAGGGTCGAACTGGAGGACTATTGGGCAAATGCTGCGGATGAATTTGAGGTCAGATGGAGGATGTGGTCCAAATTACCTCTCAGCTTAATCAGGGCAACAGAATTTTGTCACGTGCCAGATCAGTTGGAAGAGGACGAGAATCAGACGCAACCGCGCTTCGATGAGAATTCAGCTTTGCCCGCTGTCCAGTGGTCAGAAGCAGAGCATGCTGACTTGAACGTCTTGATGAGACCTGTCATCAACTTTACTCAGTGGTGGGTTGATCAACGAGTTCAAGAATTAAGGCGCCAGAAGATAACCCTGACCTATGATATGCTAAGCGAGGCGGAGTCTTATTCTTCCAACGCGGGAGCATCACAGGACCTCCCAGTGATAGAGGCCACCACATCTAGGAAAAGAAAAGAAATAGCTGCAGGCAAAGAGCCGGTCCAAAAACAGGTAAAGATGAAACCTTCTCAATCGGCCGCCTCCAGAAATATTGAGGAGATACTGGCTACCGCCGATGCTTCACTGGCAGATATGAGGGATCCTTCTCCGATTCCTGAAAACAACGCGGAGCTTCAGCCAGATGAGGATGCGCCACCTTCTCCCACGGGCACCGAAATATTGGAGTCGGATGACGACAATGTGGGCACCCAAGATGAGGATTTTCAGGAAGGGATGATTTCAGCCCTTAGGGGAATTGTAGACGTTCCTGATAGAGAAGGCGTGCCGGAAGAAGACGGTGTTGAGCAGCTTACGATACTGGATTGGCTGAAGGAGAGGCTAAAGGTACAAGTGCCGGCAGATGAACCAGAAGAGGATGATACGGCAGACTTTTTGGCCAGACTGTCTCAAACCGTGCCCAAAAAGTCGGCAAAGAAATTCTCCAGCATACATAGAGACGAGGCCGGCAACAGGACAGTGCAAATCGCCGTGCCTACAGTGGACAAGCCACGGGAGGATATGGCTCCACAGGATTACGCCATCACGACCATTGACTTGGGTCCAACCACTAAGGGCCAAGAAATGGAAGATTTGGACAATTCTGTGTCCGCCATCAAATCAAGGTTGGCGAAGGAGGTAGCCAAAAGGAAGGAGTGCCAATTAGAGATTGAGCGCTTAAGGGAATATATTCAGCACTTGATCAAGCCACTTGATCAGGACACTACGGCAGCTCCTCTACTTCCGAACTCTTCGCAGGAGGCCATTAAAGAGATGGAAGAAAACAGGCTCACGGTTCAGGAGGCCAAAGAATGGATAGCCGTAAAGGGGACTGAAGCTGAGACATTTGTGGAGCGGCTAACTTTGGTTTATGGCCAGGCCACTGCCTTGCTTTCTAGGTTCGCTTCTTTGGTAGAAGTATGGGACAGCCTTCCAGACGTGCAGGATAGAATAATCCCTTGCCTTAGGATTCTGAAAGGAGTTCCTAAGCAAGAATTGATAGAGGGAGGCGTCATCGCAGCGGGAGCAGCCTATGACTTCCACACTTGGTATTGGGCCTTGACGGCACGAGGTGAAGTCTTGGAGAGGGTTAAGATTGACGGCATCAGACTGGAGGAACAGGTCAAGGAAGTTCAGGCCAAAATCCTCAACATAATTGCCGATGTCCTGGATAAAGAGGCACTGCGAGAGAATGACCTGCAGTTGGAAGTTTTGAAGAAAAGTGTCCAGGAAAATATCTTCTACATCACTGGGCCCATCTTGAGGCAGGACTGGGCCAAATTGGCGAACTTCTTGAGCATCAGAGAATCCTTTGAGAAGACGGAACCAGAGTGGGAGGAGACCTTCGCCAGATGCGCCGAGAGCATGGATGGGCTTGAATTCAGAATCGGCATGCTTCCGCAGGTTACCATGGACGAGGTTGCCTCGATCGTGTCCAGATTCGGCGAATACACGGCAGCTCGAGAGGATCGGGATACAGTCCCTTGAAAATAGCTCCTATTGCCAACTCATTGCTGTTCATTGCCAGTTAACTGAAGTTATTTTGGGAAACCCTAATTAGGGTTTCGTTTGTTAAATCTTGACCGTCGGCTCATTTTTAATCTGAGCCATTTATTCCATTTATGAAACTCTATATAAACTCATTGACCCTCATTTGTAATGTGTGAAGTGAGTAATAAAAGATTGTTGCGACGAAACTATTTCCGTTTATAAAAGCTCTTGTGCATGATTTGCTAAGAACAACTTTTATTTTCAAGTAGTATGCAAGGTTGAATATTTCTCCTTCAACACTTAGAGTAGAATTAGAATAGCATTTCATTACATGTTGGTTAGATGAGTGATAGATTTGATCGCAGTGGCGGATAAAATTTTGCTCATACTTTTGTCGAGTGGATGATTTGCATTTGACGTGTAAAGTTAGTCTGAGCCATTAAATCGTGGATGCTTAACTTCTGTTTGTTTCAATTACCGATTCAAATATGAAAATTCTTATCACTTCCGTTGAAGATTGCACCTGCTTCGCGTAGTTGTCCAAAGGTGGCGAAACGAAGTGTGGTTACCCATTTTGTCTACTCACTGCTGTCTCTTGAATTCTTAGGCGTAGTTTAGATCTCTAAACCCTTATCCTTTTTTTATTTTTTTGGAAAATTTGAAGATACCCACCGAAAGAGCCTTCAAGGATAAAACCGTCTAAGTTTTCAACCCGCAAAAAGAGAATTTCATGTAAGTCCCCTTGTGATTACCAGCAATCACAACGCCCACTGGCCTTATCCACATGTCAAGACCTGACCAAAGAAACCTTGGAGTTATTGTATTGCCTACTGGATTTTTGCAAGCACTTTTCAAGAGAGGATAAGAGTGTCCTTTGGGCATTTTTATTCTGTGTTCGGTGGCGTACTCAAAACACACACCAACAGGAGGGAAAACAAATTCTACAACATCCCAATTTGCAATTGCTTGAGGGCAAGCAATCTCGGGAAGGGAGGACTATAATGCCCCCTTCTTAGTAGCCACTCAAGGTGATCACTTAGGCTTTTTAATTCCCAAAGGCTAAAAGTAAAACTAAAGGAATCCTTTACTTAATTATTTAATATTGCCTGGTGTCAAGTTAATTTTATAAGGTGATATTAAGTAATTAATAAAGTAATGTCTTAAAGCCCCCCACGGGTTAGCAAAGTTGGTTCGAGTCTTGGGTTTGCTCCCCGAGGTCTTGGGTTCAACTCTCTTGCCCGTCTATCACCCCGTCGTGGACACTTGGGGGCGGTGATGGCTACCCCGAGGCACCAGGGACTAGTCTCGCCTCAAGCTCGCCCCGTAAAGGGAACCCGCTGGGCTTGAGTCGTGGGGATACCCTGAGGATAACAGAAAAAAAGAAGTAATGTTTTAAAGTGACTTAAGTGAAATATTAAAAATGAACTTTATAAAGTCACTTATATTTGTGAGCAAGAAATTAAGTGGGAAATATAAAAGGCGGAAAAAGGTTCATTTCTCACATTTTGGATTTTATTTTCTCACATCAACTTTGGAGAGCCTTTGGAGGTTTTTGTACTTAGGGTTGTGGAAACCCTATTGTTTCAGTTTTGGTTGTGAAACCATCAACCCTAGCTGGAGTTTTCATCGAGGGAGACACCTAGGCTTCCAATTTGGTTTTATTGCAGTTTGGAGAAATACAATCAGTGATAAATCTGGATAGCATTGTTTCAAGGGTTGAAGTTGTGCAAGAAGATTGAAATCGAGCTAGCACTGCAATCAGCTCTTAAGGAGTATTACTGGTTGGGTTCATTACTTGTATCAACTTCCTTCATATTCAATATTTTTCTCTATCCAGGGAGGTGTGTAAACCTGTAACTCTTAGGCGCTGATTCTATTGTGAAAATCTGAGCAATACGTGGCCTTTTGAATGCATTGAAGGGTCTCTTAGAGATGTCTCAGTGTTGATAGAGCTAGAAGAAGAATACGAGTTATTTTGATAGCAAGAGAAACGACTGGGAGGTGTGATGTGTTGTTCATGAGAGTCGACTGTCATTCCAAGAGCAAACGTGGCTGGGAAAGGTGATGGCATGTGGTTTAGAGGTCGTTGTGTAGCTAGCAGGTGTGTCAAATGATCTCCAGGTCTGGACGTTTGCATTCTAGACATTTATGCCATTTTCTATAGAGCTAGAGTATACTGTAAGTGGTGCCATACATTTGAGTCAGTTTCTTGTTAAAAGATCTGGTCATTATTGTCAAAGAATGCTCTGTAACAGCTGAATGTAATGTCAAGATAGTATTCAGACTGCTGTTCAAATATTATGGTATTTATTGTACTCAGAGACTTCAAGTCAAACTGTTGTAATAGCTGTTTAGTCATTGCTGAGTGTCATCAGCATTTATTGAGGAGTCATTAGTAGAGAAGTAGTCTCCTGGTGTGGTTCTTTATTTTGGTAGTCCATGTTAAGGATCATAACATACTTCGGTATTGAAATTCAATTACAATCTGAAGTATTTAGCTCTGTCATAGTTTGCATGTCATCAGCACTATTTATCTTTAATGCATGCTATATATTTCACATTATTGTCTGAATCAAATACTCAAAACAAGTCAGTCAAATCAAAGACAACTGCAAAATCTTAGTTCCATAAGTCAAGGACTTTACAGATCTGCAAACACAGGCTAGGGTGGAATCGTTCACCACCGAAACCCCAAAACGTCAAGCCTGAAAGCTCTCAGGAAAATAACTGAATAAAACTCCAATGATGAGAAATACATTCCCGAAAGCATCTTATGTAGCCTCCTGTGAGATAACCGTTCACAAATATTTGAATATTTAAATTTTAATTTTAGGAGGGAAATAGTGACTTAATAATATTTAAGTCCCACTTAGTCACTTTATAAAAGTATTAATTAATTAATATTATCTGAAATATTTGCTTTGAAAGAATCATATTAATTAATCAATAATTGATTCTCTTAATTTATTTAATCACTTATGGGAATAAAATAAGCCACTAAAGCATTTGGACCATCAAGTGGAAGGGGACATTACAAATTTTAATTCATGAATATATTAAATGCATATTAAAAAATGTGAAACATAAAATATTAAAATAATTGTGTATTATTTGATAAGCTAAGTTCTAGATTATATCCATTGGCTGTAGAAACTTGTAATTTTTATTCATAATGGTGATATAAAATAAAATGGTGCAATGTTTTGGTACTGTAAAGTTAAATTGTTGTCATGTTAATAGAGAATTTTTTTTTTTCTTTCTTTAAACATTCATAATTATTTATCATTATGATAAATATTTTTCACAATAGGAAATATCAAACAATACAATGTTGTGTGTTGCAGTTTATGACAGAGATGAAGGAAACTGCTTTCATTATGCAAAATGTTTCTCCTCGGTATACTAATATTCAAAGCACCTTTTTTCTTTACTTGGGATCTACTAGAAAATTATTGAAGTCAAATGAGTTTACTTGTATTTTTGTGTTCGCAGGAGCCTAATTGTGATTGATGAACTTGGTCGAGCCACTTCTTCATTAGATGGACTAGCAATTGCATGGAGTTGTTGTGAATATCTACTGTCACTTCAAGCGTAATTCCATGGCTTCTTTTATGTATAAAATTAAGTCAAAGATCATTAATCAATTCAACTTAAGAAAAAGTAACAAGTTTCTAAACAACTTAAATTTACTTTTTTGAAATGTCCCCTTATGTCCCCTAGATGTCACTTTATAAAGTCACTTTAAATAATTTAAAATAACATTAAGTTAAATATTTAATTTAACTTATAACACTAAAGTTATTTAAAATAATTCCCTTGACTATCAAATAGCACCAAATAATCATTAAATTTTGTATCTAACCATGCCAAGGGAAAACCGATGCAGAGGGACCAAGTCGGAGCTGAGGAGGTGACTTACTGAAAATAGTAAAATCGGACCAAGTGCCCTAAAACGCTCCAAAAAGTGTCAATAGGAATCTCCTAACGCACTGAACTCACTGAAACACACAAAAAATGACAACTGGGCTGAACAACACGGGCCTCCAAGATCTGTGGATTCCCCTAACCAAACCACATTAGCCTACGAGAAATTGAAGAATAGGCTAACTGTCTCCAACTGTCAACTGCTTAGGAAGGGGACATTACAGATATATTTTATGCAATTGATAGAAGATAGAAGAGATTTTAGCATTCATTCAGGCAATCAATAGAAGATGCAAGATATTTTAGCACTCATTTAGGCAATTGATAGAAGATAGAAGATAAACAACCATACCCCTTTCTCAAGGTATTGCATGTTTAAAACAAATAGCTGAATAAAATGCATTCATTATTTCAGTTCTATATCTCTCTATCTCTATTTCACATAATTTTTGCATAAGCTTCACATATTCCATTACTCATCTAGATTCCCATTTGAAGGGTTTTCACTAATATTCTAACCTTGGGCCCCAAATCAATGACATCACAGTGATTTTCTTTGCAACATCTTGCATGTCCTATTGAATGTGATCATAGTACTTGAGCATCAACATCAAGTACATTATCGTGATTGAAGTATTTAAATGTCTCTATTTTGCATAATTGTTAGATAAGCTTCACATGCACCATTACTCATCTAGATTCCCATTTGAAGGGTTTTCACTAAGATTCTAACCTTGGGCCCTAAATCAATGACACCACAGTGATTTTCTTTGCAGCATCTTGCATGTCCTATTGAATGTGATTGTAGTACTTGAGCCTCAACATCAAACCTTGGGATCGATCAAAGTACTTGCTGACTCGTTTCAAGATTGCAAAACCAACACAAGAGGAAATACACACTATGATCAAGAGTAATATCAAAGAACTCATGGATTGGTGAAAATTCCCATTTTGACCAATTTGTAGAGGTCCTCGAATGAGTGGTTCCATTAACCTTATCATCAAGTAGAGATTTGGGTGATCAAGTCCTGGGGTTCCAAGTAAACCTACACATTATAGTGTTTGAGGATAAGTCAATGCTAATGTTGTCGATAAGAAAGTAAATTAAATAGAATGTTACTTTTTCGTGAATGACTTCTCTTATGAAGAGAAGATTAAGATAGCTTGAATGTCTCCTCCCCTATCAAGAAGTGGTGGAAAGCCCATGCACTTTAGGAGAAAGACCAAAATGGAGAGAATTTGAACCAACCTAGGATCAATTCTAGAAGCCTTTCGGGATGAGTATTTTCATGAAAATATTTACACTAACCACTACATGCAATCATCACAATCATGGCAGGGACATGACTAGTCAATCTAGGCTTGCACCAATGCCTTCACTAGCTCTATGCAAAGGTACACTCATTTGAGTTAGAGCAACATTGAGTTCTCAAATATTGTAGCAACGTTCATTGATCTAGTCCAAATTGAAGTTGATCTAGATCAAAATGATGGGAGAGGCTTATCATTATGCTCAAGTAGGTCAGTTGGGAATCAACTAGCATGCCAAATAAGATATTTCCTTCAAACAAGAACAAACCATCCAAGATTGATCAGTGTTATGACAAGTACAAGAGTTGTAGTCATTCCAATATTGAGTGCCATGCTCAAAAGAACTTGCTCGCAAAGGCAGAAGTTGAAGATGTTGATGTTAAGCCCTCAAATGAAATCATTGACACAAAATCCAATGCTCGAGTCAACATCACACAAGAAACAACCCTCTTAAGGAAGTTGAAGCAAAGTGGCTATTTTGGTCACAAATTTGGATGAAAGGGAAACCATTGGACTTTATGATCAATGGTAGTAACAAGAAGAATCTAATCTCTTTGAAAATTGTTGAAAGATTGAAGTTTCTAACCATGCCTCATATGCAGCCCTCCAAATTGGGATGTCTCTGTTCTTACAACACCCAAGATATAAGGGTCATTCTCCAATGTTGATTTTATATTCTATTCATCCTTTTCAGGATGAAATAGTTTGTGATGTGCCAAGGAGGTTTGTAAAATACTTATTTGGCATTTATACATGCATAGTCATATGTGTATGTATAGTACGAATCTTTCTAGTGTAGTTGTAATAGTGGGAAACAAGAGATAATGTGTTCCTAAAATGAATTCATGCTCGACACTTGTTTAACTAGCTCCAAAGAGGGTTGTACCATACAACTATGCATACTTAGCATTCAGCATCTCACTAGCTAAAAACTGACCTATTGTGGAAAAGACAAATTAGATTTTGGAAATTATGTTTACCCAAACTTGTTCTATTCCTATATTCAAATTCCTTGGAAAGGGCTAGCTCCCATAGCAAGCCAAATGATTCACCAAAAGTAGATAGAAGTCAAGGGCTACACTAGCTTCCTACACCCATAATTATCGAGACTATTACTTCAAAAGGGACAATTGATCTAAGAGTATCCAACAATAGTGGTACATGTAATAACACCTAGGCCATTATCATGGCATGCGGTAACTATGGGGTTCCTTCTCCGGTGTACAATACACCAAAGCACTTTCTAGGTGTTTGCGACAACACAAAGACCAACCTACACTCTTTAGTGAATGCAACACATGCTCTAGTAGTGACACAACACACTTTGTAGAGAGACATACTTGTGAGGTGAACATGCTTCTACCAAACAATTGTAGCTTCTACCATAGCTTTAGCAGGGTCTAGAACAACTTTTGGAAAAAACTGCAAAATCTAATTCACAAAGATCCTTATCACATTATCCTAAGTATCACTTTGTAGTCTTCAAACAATACAGTCAATGTGGCAACCAAGGTGCTATCTATGAGGTGCATGCTATGCCAAGTCATCTACCTTATTAATGACATGCTAGTAGTTAGTTCAAACCTAGAACCTCTAAGAGATAAGGAGTTAAACAAAGGATGTGGTTCCACTTCTCAAAGGGGTGGTTCAACTTCCAAGTGACTCTTGGCCTCCATGGCATGAACCTTTGTAATATATAAATGCATATCTCTATAACACAATTTAGCATTCATTAAAGCAATTAGTAGGAGATAGAAGATAAACAACTCTACACCTTTCTCAAGGTTATGCCATGAGCAAAATGGATGGTTGAATGAAATATATTTGCTGTTTTAGTTCTATGTCTCTTTGTCTTTGTATTGCATAATTGTTAAATAATATTTTGCATATGTGATAACTCACCTAGATTATCATTTGGAGAATTATCCATTGGGATCGCAACCTTGGACCCCAAATAACTTTGCCACCTTGCATGTTGTCCCAAGCTGGTAGAGTGAAGGACCAAAACTTTATGAGGACATAAACATGTCTTAGATGTGAGGTGAAATTACATAATGGCTTAACCAAGCCTAGCATGCACCCTTAGTATTATTGCCACCTTTTCCCTAAGGAAAAACTTTGTCCATCTCTTCCAGGTGGATAAATAAGAAAAACCACTTTTGACTATAAGGAGGAAATCCTAGATGGCTAAGCCATCAGTAGCACATGCCAAGCTCACTTTAGCTACTCTTGGTAAAAGTTTCTTATGGTAGAGTCATAGTATAGGTGCACCTAAGTCAACATGGGTAGAATTACTATCTCATGTAGCCATCTTTTTTGAATGTTGTTGGGCAAAGAAACTCTCCACTTATGCCATTCTTTCTTAGACTTGGCAGAAACTCTAATTGGCTGAGCCACTTCATATGTGTGCCTATGTTAGTTGGGCAGAAAATTCAAGCCATGACACCACATTTCAAGGCCTTGATGGAAAATTCATATGGCCAAACCATTGCAATTGTGCACCCAAGTCAAGACGCAAAGATTTTAGTCCCTTGAGTTAGTGGATTTTTCTTTCACTTGAGCCAACACGAAAAATTTGCCACTTGGAACCCTTTTCAAATAGATAGAGTTTCCATGTGGTCATTATACTTGCAAAGTCATTAGTAAAAAAAAGTTATAGACCATGGCATGGCAACCTTTCAACCAACATGGGAGACCACAAATCAAATCGGGTTAACACATATTGATGATCAATCGTGATAACAAATAGGAAAAAAGGTAAGTATAAACATTGAGTTTCATAGGGGTGTAACTTGTTGAACACTAGATCACACATAGCTAGTAGTAATATTGCATGCATGGACTATGAGAGGGAAACAACAAATTAAATCGAAGCTATACTAAAAATTTAACAAGGGCTTGGCTGTTTTTTTTCATGAGAGACAACGTAACAAATAAAACTATTATTTACAATTATTTAAGATGGTTTGTTAAGCTAGAGTACTTCCATCATTTATTGAGACTAAAGTTTATCCTTTTGGAGATCTAATGCTGATAGGAGATTTCATGAGTTGCACTATAGCCATTCAGAAAATGTGAAGAATTAAATGGAAGATCCTAATATATAAAAGGATAGCAAAATGAAGCCCGCCAAGAACTAGATCTCAATCTATGCAAGCAAGGAAGAGTCAACCAATTCTAAGTGAGGAAATGGTAAGGGTTCACCAAATTAACAAGTTGAGGTTTAGTACCATAAATGATTTAACTGTGTTTATAACTAAGCAATAAAAAATTAGTACCATATTTATAATAACCAAGAAACAAAAGAAAAAAATTCACAACAAAATAAAAGATTTCAAAGATCAAAACATAGGATAAAATGACCCATCAAACTATTTGAACTAGTATAAAAAGATGTCTAACATAGTGATCAACAGAGTTGATTTTGTTTGAGATTGGGAATGGCTAAAGTTGCTATGGGTTTCACCATTTTGACTACAAAAAATTGAGGCAATGTAGGATATCAATGCACTTTTTTTATCAATGAATCGAAGGATCAGGGACCTCTTCGACTCTAATAAAAGAACAATAAAAAAAACAGGTTAGAAAAGGGTATGTAGCCCATTAAAAAGAAGAAAACAGATAAATATTTTAGAAAAGCTGGAGAAACTAAACTATCCTAAGAGACAACCCAAAAACTTAAAATCCAACTAAAGCTGAAGAAAACAATAGTGCTCAAGCCTAAGCTAATGGCCTCAGCCTCAAGTGTTTTGAAGATAGCTTCCTACTAATAGTAGTGAGGAGAGTGTCCATGACCCAGCATTTCATCATCAATTGAGTCAGGGGCTTCCATTTGTAACTTTTCAGCTTTTATTTTCTTCCTCTTTAATTGCCCAAAGCTCTGCAATTTAGTTTTGTTATTTTTCTCTGTCTTGGAGATAGAAGTAATTATGGTTAAGAAAACCTATTCTTCTTTCTCAAGGAATTCTAATATAACTCCTGCTCTTCAATTATTCCTTGTAGGAAATGATCCTCATCCTCAAAATTTTATTTTGTATAATGCTAAAAGTCTTATTTATCAACCTCAAATAACTGATCCGCTTTGTTGGCATAAGAACTAACACCTCTCGAGTGTGAGTTTGTACAGACAGCTATGCACACTGCGTAATGAGTGCTCTTCAAATTAGGAGGGGAAGCTCCCTCGTTGTGCTGGAATGCATGGAATAGAAAAGTAAACTAAATCCTATCTTTTTGTTCTCAACTGGTAGAGGCACAAGGTTAAGAAAACCTAGAACGTTGCAGCTAAGTATTTTCTGGTTTCGCAGATCATCTAACTACAACTAAACTAACTTCTTTAAATCTATTCAGTTTCCTCAAGAAAATAGAGTGTGAGGAAATGGAGCGGGAATGTATTACACAATAAACCTCAGGTGCGGGCTCACAACATAAAGGCAAGGTAGGCACAACTATTTGCTTATTCGGGAAGAAGCTTATTAAAACAAACTAATATACGGTAAATCGGGTACAGCTTCACAACATGAAGGCAAGGTAGGCGCAATTATCTGCTTGGCTGAATGAGTTTACTATCACACACATCAAACGATAAGCTTTGAGTACAGATTCACAACGTGAAGGCAAGGTGGGCACAACTATTTGCTCTTCTGAATAGGCTTATGATAAACAAAACATAAGGTAAGCAACTAGGACAGTATATTGTATAGATGAAACACGCATGCAATAATGATCAAACCAGCAACCCCATTTAACTAAGATTGAATAAACACCACGATAATAACATGAAGGCAAGGTAGGCACAATTATTTATTATAACAGCAATCACTCTTGAACAGATACAATAATAGCAATACCACAGGCAAGGTAGGAACAGCATGTATGCTATCAAGCAAAAGTTCTAATTTACAAGGGTGAACCAATCTTGAGAATAGGCATGTTGATGACAACGCAGCAATTCTCTATCACTAGGAAAAGCTCATTACAAATGAGCTAAAAGCTCTTATTTATAGACATCAAAGGTGTAGGCAACCCTAAAATCACCTTGAGTCAACTACAGTCCTGCAGTACATGCAAGATCTTATTCTTTAAACCTAATTGAATGAAACTAAATAGTTAACTGGAAAACTATCATTAGTTAATTGAAATATCTAATCTAAATGGACAATGTGCAAGCATGCACGTCCTTATTGAAAGCAAGTTAACTGGAATACTATCATCAGTTAACACAAAAACCAAATCTAAACTCCAAGTGTATGTAGATAGTTCCAAGAAAGACATGGCATGCAATGTGTAACAACAAGTTAAATCGAAAAGAGGCATCGAATTTAACTCCTGTGTCTAATGTCTATCTTGGAAAAGGTGGGATGCCCTGATTTGGAGTTCACTAGTTGTGATCTCAAGCAAGTAACCCCTCCACGAGGTTAGTGACTGCATCACCATCTAGAGGTCGTCACATGTCTTAACTGTCAATTCACTGCTTGTCAGCAACTCAAGCAAACCTGGAAACCTCTTGGCACTTCACTGACTGGTAACTCTAGCGACTCCGCAATTGAAGTGATGGCCACTGTCTCTTCTACAACTTGATGCTTCTCACAATTTTCTCAATGGAAGAGTTTTGCATGATGAAACCGTGAAGTCTGACTGCGAACACTCTGGTTATGATAAATGCAAATGAACTTGCTTTCAAATGCGCTTGATACAAATCAGTGTCAGCTTTTTTTTTATGAAATCATGAATTAAGACTAACTTGGTCTTGAATTCATTTTGCGTGAATTGCATCTTGAAAACTTGCCTCTTGATTGTGAACACGGCTATGTTTTGACAACTTCTCCGGAAAACCAAAAATCTCTCCTGATGAGGCTAAAAATAGCTTGTCGGAGGGCAATTTTCATTGAAAATTTTGAGACGTGGGTTTTATGTAGAATCAAATTCTAAGATGACCCACAATGACAGAATTGTGAAAAAATGTGATTTAGACTCGCATGCAAAAGGTTTTCAGTTGAGATCTGAGGGGCTATGAGGACATTTTTTCCCGAGAAAATCTGAGATATGGGTTTTATCCAGAAGATAATTCTAAGATAACCCACAACGTTAGATTCGAAAAATATGGACTTCTACTCCACCATGCAAAGGAATTTCACTTCAGAAAATTAGAGCCTCAAGAATTGATGCTCTGGGTTTTACTGAGAAAGCAATTTTGAATCAACCCAGATGATTTGTTTTGCCTAAAACGCCAATTCTTCAAACATGCGAGAGAATTTAAGATGAGAAGATGGAAGAATTTTAGAGAAGAAGAAAGATGTTTTTTAGTTTTTTTTTATTTATTATCTTCTTCTGTCAAAATCGCCACTCTGCCTTGAATTTTGCTGATGAATCTGGACTTGTACCTGCAAAAGAATATTTTGGATGCCTTCACAACTAACTGCTGAAGAAATTCGCCTAACTCTGGAAAGAATTCACCTCTGCTCAAGCTGGATGAATGAAATGATGAATGCCATGCTTGCATAACTAGAGCAAAATCATACCACAAAAGCAAGACTACAAGCTCAAACCCTAACTGTGAAGGAAGAATTTCATTGGCCCTTCACCAGCTGAACTGCCACTAACTTTAAGTCTTAGATAAAAATAATATTTAATTTAAAACATGCAAACTAAAAAGAGGCGCCAATATTTAGCTCTTTGAAGAAATTCGTCACTTTTTAATGCTCTGCATGCAAAAATATTATTTTAATCATTTTGCTAAAAATAGCATTTGGATATGCTCAGTAAACTTCACTGATTCTAGAAAGTCAAATTTTGTCCTTCTAGGTGTCCATTTGCCAGAGTTATGAGATTTTTGAGAATCTCCTATTTTATAGCTGACTGCAAAGTTACATCTGACCATGTTCAACTCTGATTTCTAGGTGACCGAATGATCCTACAACTGATTGGAGATATCCACTACGAAGCCTACATGACAAGGATGAAATGTCTATTGGGAGTTGCAACTGCTAAAACCAACATCTGACACCTTAGAAAATTAGGCGTCTTTGATTAAATTGATGCACTGATTCGAGACAAGTCATTTCTCCGTATTGCCTTTTGATGCTTCAAACTATCGCTGACGGTGAATGATGAACCTTGTTGACTGAATAATAGATTCATTGCATGACTGGAAGTACTCTGCATCCAATGACTGTATGTAAGGTATCTGAAAATTGTATGGTCGCCCCTATTTTGTGATAGCACAAATACCATTTTGACAAAAGTGTGACTTTCATCTGAACACCATTCTTTGACCCCTGACACCAGGAGTTGGAATGCTCCGATTTGCACGTCGACTGTCTCTCTGCTTAGTTGAGTCAACTTACAAGAGATGTTTCTGGAGATGATGAAGCCATAAAACTGCTTCTAAGGCCTCAAAGAGAAGGGCGCCTTTTTCAAGGAGATTGGTACTCACCATACTTGGTCATTTCTTGGTTGTCTTAAGTCACTCTCACTTTTCAGCATCACCATCTTGACCTCGCACGTACGAGCATTCGCCAAATCCCGGAGGCTGACGGTTGAACTCGTTGGATAGTTGGAGTAATTGCACACAAGTCTTGTGAAGACTGCAAAAGCAAATAACCCCCATCTGGCAGGCCTAAAGGTTGGGTGCCCCTAGCCTATGGATGTGCAGCTGTGTGTAGCTACGTTTCACCATCCTTTGTTTTACGTGCTCGATGGAACCTCTATCACGGTCACTCAGAATGTCAGATCATCTCGTGAATGGGTGCACTGCAAAGCTTAACTAAGCTGGAAAAGATCTTAGGAAGACCCTATCTGCAATTTCATTCATCTAGAGGGTCATATTCAAGGGCGCCCCTAAGCTACAGGGGTGCTCAAACCATGAACTGGCAATTTCATGTGACATGCATCTTGCTTGTAGTCTCAACTTCTGACATCAATTGTAGGTGCTTTGCACTAGGTACGTCTCCGCTCGATAGCTCGCTGAAAAGCCAAACTAATTTTGCAAAGATTGAATCCACCAGCACACACATGCATCCAAATTTGGGCCTTCAAAAAGAAGGGCGCCCCTGGGCTACAAGGGCGCAAATCTGCATTTCTAGACTGTCTCCATGTGAAATACACTCCTCATAGCCTCTACTTTCGCCTTCATTTGCCGGAGTTTCACAATTCAGATGACCTTGCTCCATAGCTATTTAGAAAGCTGAATAAAAACTGAACACAATGAATTTATTCTCCATCCAAAACAATCAAATCTTGACCTTCAAATGGAAGGGCGTCCCTAGGCTACAGGGGCGCAGATTTGCTCTGATTTCCATGTTTTCCACCCTTTTGTGCTTTGCAAACACTGTATCCGCTATTGAGGTAGACCATGTCGAAGTGTTGTGATTGCCGAGGTGTGTGTATGACTATACTTAATCATTTTCACATGTACGGACACTGTAAAGTTGATTTGCACGTTGATTGTACAAGTGTCTACTACGTTACATAGTGAAAAAGTTTCTAGACTTGGAATATTTTAGCACTTTTTGCCAATCTAAAAATCCCCTCCATGAAGAAGCAACTTTTTCAGCATCTTTCACCGTAGAACATTCTTCTTTGAGTTTCAAGCTTAGATTTTGATACCTGGTACTGGCCAACTGCCATTGACGACCTCAGAGGTCCTAACTTTTCTCCTGAAAATGTGAAAACCACCCACCAAGCTTAAATTGACTTTTAACCGAAACTGACTTCACCACTGTGATCGTGATGTGAAATAAGCTAATCAAAATTAATTTCAGCCAATTCTGACAAGTTCCTATTTTTTAGGGTTTTGACCTAAAAACGGGGTTCAAAAACCCTAATTTTCAAAATTTCCAAATTTTGCCAGTATCTTCTTGGCATCACATTGACCAAAATCCCATATCTGATTTGCCCAAGAACTGAGTTTTGACATCATTTTTACAAGGTTTAGACAATTTTAAGTAAAATGCCTTAATGAAGCAAAAAATTGGGTTTGGGTACAACATTAGGCTTCGTCTGGTGACCATGTCGAATACTTATGGCATAGGAGAACCGAGATTTCTCTGTGTTTCGTAGACCAATGACTTTAACATTGGGCATTGGAGTCAAGACTTTTCCCTAATCACCTAAAATACTTGGAGTTTTCTTAATCACCTAAAACAAGACTACCTAATTAATCACCTAAAACACAACATAACATCACAAAACGGGGAAATACATTACGACATAAAATAAAAATTACTTAAAGAAAATTTACTCCACCGTCGAAGGGATGAAGTGCTTTGAATATTGTTCGCTGCATGGCAACGGGAAGAGCCTCCCACCAATGTCGTTTTTGCTTGAAAGGCTTTACTTCTCTTTTGATGGGCATTGCAAGAGGCAATCCTTCTGGAATGAAGATCCTCAAGTGTTCGCACACCCATGCAAAGATACTCTTACAAAAGTCAGAATATGATTCAAATGGGAAAACTGATATCCCTGAGGCATAAGTTCTGCTATCGTCCATCTTTGGGATGTTGGATTCTTCAAACCAATCAATCGAGTTCCAAACTCGATTTCTATAATGCCGTAGGTGATCTTTTCTGATCTGAAAATATCCTTTGATTGGCTCGTCGATCAGCTCTACATCACCTTTAACACATAGGAATTTGATTCCCATGTCTTTGGCATCTTTGAGGCCTTGCAAAAGCACCTCCTTTTCACCTTTAGTGAATTCCAATTGCACGGATGGGTGCAATTGTCCTTTAGGGGAGATGATCAATTCCCCTTCTTCTGAAATTGTATTCAAACAATCTCCATCCAACTGTACTGTCCATGACTTTGTATCCTTTGTCAATCTCTTTTCAGAATAAGCAATGTTTTGTTCTTCAATTTCTACTTCTGATAGAGTCACACAATTACCAGGATCCGTTTCAGGCTTTGCTTCTACTGAAACAGATGACTTGAGCGCAACCTGCTTCTTTGCAACTTTGAGAATCTGATGTAGTTGTTCTGGATGGTCCTCAAGATATTCCAGTTGCGAGATTTGTACCTTGGTCTTCATCATGGAAGCTACAATGTCAAAATTTGTTGAAGATGTCTCTTGAGCAACTAGCATAGTAATCTCTTGTGAAGACTTGAGTTTAGAAGTGAGAAACACTTCTATACCCTTCTCGTTTGATTTTCGCATTTCTTCTTCTTTTTGTGCTTTGAAGCACTGAGCACATGTAAACACAGGAGGAGCGTACTGGCAGTATTCTTCTTCTTCTTGATTTACGGGTTCTTCATCAAAGTATCCCTCAGTGGAGTCGCTATTGAAGTTGTCCGGTTGTGGTGAAACAACATTCAAACTCGGTGTTGGTACAAAACTAGAACTGGGACTAGCTTCAGTGTATCCCATGATTTGGATCATTCTCAAATTCTTCGGACATGTGGATCCAGTATGTGCATTGCTATCATGGAAACAGCAAACTACCACATGGTATGCGGCTTCAATCATTGGTCTTGATGGAGATGTTGGCAACTATGGCTGAAAATTGTCACTTTTTGGTTGGTACGGATGCTGCAATGGAGATCTGATAGAATCTATTTTCATCAGGCCGGAAGTGATCATATTGTCCTCCAACTTGATGGCATGTTCTTGCGCAGTCTTCAACTCTATCGCTTGTGCCGTCTTGAGAAAGAAGGTTATCTTTGATGGAAGAGCATTTATGAAACAACTTATCAGAATCTCTGGTGATGGATTGAGTGTAGAAGGAATTCTTGTAACAAGACAATTAAATCTTGCTACAAAATCCCTCTTGCGTTCATTGTGCTCCATCTTTGAATTTGTAAGCTGGGCGAACAACAGGTGATTGTCTTCAGCGGGCTTGAATCTCGCCAAAAACTTCTCGCTCATAGTTTCCCAACTTGTGATACTGCCTGGTGCCAGGTGATTGAACCAGTTGGCAGCATTTCCCACAAGAGTCACGACAAAGAGACGCACCGCGATGTCCTCATGTGCCACATGCAAGACGACGCAAGCCATTGTGAACGCAGAAAAATGATCCTCCGGGTGTTGAGTTCCATCGCTGTGAAACCGTGGAAAGCGCTTCCTTGACCCTTTAGGTAACTAATGATTTACTTGAAAAGCCAAAGGTCCAATGTTATCACCCCAAGGTAATGGGGGTGGACGTCTCCTGCCAGCATCATTGTTGGTATCATCCATTGCTTTTGTGTGGATCATGCAATCGGATGCCAGAGTGTCATTATCGTGAAATAAAAGCGTTTAGCTTTCTTGAATTTTTCTTGCCTCATGCCCCATGGTGGGCGCCAGAAAACTGTTGGCGTAAAAACTAACACCTCTGGAGTGTAAGTTTGTATGGATAGCTATGCACACTACGTAATGAGTGCTCTTCAAATTAGGAGGGGAAGCTCCCTCATTGTGTTGGAATGCATGGAATAGAAAAGTAAACTAAATCCCATCTTTTTGTTCTCAGCTAGTAGAGGCACAAGGTTAAGAAAACCTAGAACATTGCAGCTAAGGATTTTCTAGTTTCGCAGATCATCTAACTACAACTAAGCTAACTTCTTTAAATCTATCCAGTTTCCTGAAGAAACAGAGCATGAGGAAATGGACCAGGAATGTATTACACGATAAACCTCAAGTGCGGGCTCACAACATGAAGGCAAGGGAGGCACAACTATTTGCTTATTCGGGAAGAAGCTTATTAAAACAAACGAATATACGGTAAACCGGGTACAGCTTCACAACATGAAGGCAAGGTAGGCGCAACTATCTGCTTAGCTGAATGAGTCTACTATCACACACATCAAACGATAAGCTTTGAGTACAGATTCACAACGTGAAGGCAAGGTGGGCACAACTATTTGCTCTTTTGAATAGGAACATGATAAACAAAACATAAGGTAAGCAATTGGGACAGTATATTGTATAGACGAAACACGCATGCAATAACGATCAAACCAGCAACCCCATTTAACTAAGATTGAATAAACACCATGATAATAACATGAAGGCAAGGTAGGCACAACTATTTATTATAACAGCAATCACTCTTGAATAGATACAGTAATAGCAATACTACAGGCAAGGTAGGCACAGCATGTATGCTATTATTCATTGTATCAAATTCGCCTATGTGCTGGGCCTATGTTGTAAAGCAGATTTCTGCTCTTATTCCTTCATTATATGAGAGATATTTGCTGGGTTTTTCCCCTCATGTTGGAGGGTTTTCCCAGGGTATTTGGTTGTGTTCATTGTCTCATGTGTTGCATTTTATGATTGCTTTCATTTCTGTATATCTGATCTTTAAACAACAACACCAAGCACCTAGAAATAAGAGATTGACTACCAATGGTGTTTGGTATTGCTTTAACATATTCATTTGGAAAACAGAAATTGAGAGCCTCAGCTACAAGAACCACCATTGTGTCACCCCAAAAAAAAAGTTGGGGGTTTTAGTAGGTTGTGGAGAGGAAAATGAAGGATCAAGGTTTGAAATGCCATCCACCTCAACTATCAACAATTCTGATCCATTAGCCACCACCAAAATTATGTAAACCAGCAATGGGGAGATATTAGGGTTGTCTTTCAAATTTTGCCCCCTAAATAATTTGCCGCAGCCATGGAAAGGGTTTTGCATATTTTTCCATTCCATGTAAACTTGAGGACTCAAAATTCCATTTGTTGTAAGCAATTGAGGTACCACATCCGGAACAAAGGGGTGGGAGGGAGAGAGGAAGCCAAGCTTGAGCCCTCCTACAGCTTCCTTAGTTGCCAAAGGTTTGGCTTTCTTCTTCCGGTTTGGATCCAATTGCAGCCCAAGCACCCTATTTCCACTGCTATTCACAAGATGATTATCCTTCCAATCCTCTACTTTTGTGCATTGTCACTTCTCCTGCCCATCTTACCCTCCATTGGATTCATATCAATACTATTTTTAAGACATGCATGAGATGTAATGTATATGTTAAATATACCTCTCACACACACACACATATAGAGACATAAATTCCAGCCAAACTGGGAAAATATCACTTGTACCCTGGGGAAGAATGTCCATTGCTTGATAACAACATTCAGTTGAACCTTTTTGTTGCATTTTCTTGTGACACAAGCAAAGTTCTTTAGTAAGATGCTAGGATATATTTTCTTCACTTTAAGTTATTTTTGATATGTAAGCATAATCGAATTGAGTCACCATGAGTCTTTGTCTGCTTTCTCTCAAACCAAAAAGTACAATCACATGATTGACTGTAAATTTGAAGAATTGTATGCCTCATTAATTTTAAAAGCAAAGCAAGTTTAGGTTGAAGACAAATTCTTATGCATACAAAAAAAATTGACTAGCATATCAAACACAAAATCTTTTATTTTGTTGATGAATAGGAACTTTGGCAGAAACATTTTTAATTATATGTTTATAATCTGTGGTAGTTTTAACCATGTAGTAAGTGCTCTCTTTGATAGTTAGTTTCTATTAGTATTACCATTGTACATGACCTAAAGATCGTGGGAGATGACTACTCATGGGAATTGGTCATCAAAGAATTGACTCAGTACATGTGATGCCAGAAAAACATAAATTATCTAAAGACATTCTTAGAAAATTGATCCAAAACTTGATTTTTCATCAAATTGGTCTTTCATATAGGTATACAATATTTGCAACACACATGGAGCGTCTTGCTGATTTAGCAAGTATATATCCAAATGTCAAAGTCTGTCATTTTCAAGTGGATGTCAAAGCCAATAGAATGGACTTCAAGGTTATAGTTTAATTACTCTTCTTTGCATTTCTCTTCATATGGATGATGAATGCTCTGCTTTATTGAGAATATAAAGTATTAACCTTGAGAAAATCGCTGTCTATTTGGAAATTGGAAATTCTTAGTTTTCTCTTAAAGAAGGTCATAGTAATGTCCCTCACTACGGTCTTCTGCTAGCTGGTGTTGCTGGGCTGCCAAACTCAGTTGTTGAAGAAGCTAAGTGTGTTACACAGAAGATAATGGAGGAGGTGATTGAGTTTTTTCCACAGCTGTTTTTGTTCTTTATTTTTTGGGGGGCCGCTTTCATATGTTTATATGTTTTTGGAAATTTCATTAACCTTTTGGTGATTATCATGTGTTTCTATATTCATGAAACAGGAAAGAAGGAACCTGCAACTCGGCCATATGCAATATCTTTCACTACAAAAGGAGTACCATGTTGCACAAAGAGTTTTATGCTTGAAATATGCAAACATGCCAGAGGAAGACCTCCGCAGCTCCCTGCAAACTCTGAAGGAAAGTTTCATAGATGGGAGAATATAATGAGCTTAACACAGTGACCTAATAGAAGCTCCTTTACCTTGACTATGACTTTCCTGATGGATTGATACTCTATTTTGCTTCCATTCCATAATATTTCATTGTTTTTCTTTGGTCAACTTTTTCAGAAAGGTTTTGTAACTGATTCAGCATTATCTATTTTTTGTAATAATGCTTGAATTGTAAATTGAATTGTGCTTTATTGGTGAACCTAATTTACTGCTCTACAACCCATCAGATCCAAAACTGAAATGAACAAATTATTAGTTCCTCTGATAGTCTTGTATCCATGATTCTTAACAAGTCATAATTACACGGGGCCATAGAAAAGTTGAACATTTCTCTCTTCGGTTAATCATCATCTAATAGCTCCCAATTTTTCATTGACTAAAATTATATGTATCAAACATTGATAAATTAATGTACAAACCCTTCAACTTGTGCAAAAAGAGGAAAAGTACTCAAATGCATGAATTAAAGGGATAAAAGAGTCCCATCAAGTTGTAAAAAAAAGTACTGCTAAGGAAAATTTTTTGAGTCAAAGTCAATTTCAATCCAAGGGTTATGTGGAATATGAGAATGCTATTTTGCAAAGTGGGTGGAGGATCCGAACACAAGAATCTAGCATGACTCCTATAGTCAATAACGAGGATCCGAACACAAGAATCTAGCATGACTCCTATAGTCGATAACAACCCTCCCTACAAGAGGAGGAACTTATAACCAGCAAAGAATCTAATGAGAGGAATGGATGGATTTTTTTATCAAAGGAACCAAATTACTATTTTTTTATTGATGCTTAGAGGACTAGTACCAAATCATTATGATATAAAATTTAAGGTTTTCTTTTATACAAAGTTTTCTCGGGTACCATGTGATCTATAATTTTTATTTTTCTTTGGTATCAAATTCAGCACATCTCTATCCACTTTAATGTTTTTGATACGGTAAGCAGCATTTACAGTGTGTTGTACCCTTAACACAAAGAGTCACGAGGGCCAAAAAGTTCAAGTCCAAGAAACATTAAAAACTAGCCAAAAAACATACACAACAGATCGACAACATAAAGGCAAAAAACAGACAAAAATGCATCCCCTTAACATAGAGAGTCACGAGGGCCAAAAAGTTCAAGTCCAAGAAACATTAGAAACTAGCCAAAAAACATACACAGCAGATCGACAACAGAAAGGCAAGAAGCAGACCAAAAACACATCTCTATCCACTTTAATGTTGAGACTTCACTTCTACATCTTTAATATAATAATATAGGGGTAATTGTTAATTAAAGGAGTTTAAGGGTAATTTATTTTCCTAGATTTGACAATCATAATTTGTTATATCAATGCCATAGATGAGACTTGACTTCTACATCTAAAATGAAAATATGATGTTTCATTTCATCCAAATGTTTTTCTTAAGAGAACTTTCCGACTTTGTGGAAACAAATGTTCATGTTAGAGATCCTTGATGCTTGTTTGCATAGATCTATGAATTTCTCCTATGTATGATTTCCAACACAAACAAAATATGATACATTCCAATTTTTTATTTTGGATCCATCATATATTTTAGTCAAACTAAGGGTAAGGACATTGAATATGATTATATATTCATATTCCTATTCAAATTCTATGATTTTTCAAGAAAATGGGTCCCCATTTCGAGTTTGTATACAAAAGTTACGACCTCCAAATTAAGTAGGCTTTAACATTGTCAATAGTGGTAGTTTTAGAATTGTATTGATGGTTTTTTAATAAAAGGGTGGTTTTGCAGTTGGCAATGACAATTTTAAAATCAACAAGGTAATTTTGCAACTATCTCTTATCAATTAGGTGATTCTATTTGAGCTGAAAAAAATGAGTGGAACTAGAAATGAATCACCATCCTTGTCTTCTCAATTCTTGACTAGGATGCTTGGCACATGTAAGGGAAGACTTCAAGCATTCTATAAGAACCATTTGAGGGTCCAAAGCAAAGTGGAATATGACAATTAAGGTTGTATCTCCCAAAAGTAGAAGTAGAAGTAATCCTAGGCTTTACAAAGGTTTGTAGCCTCTTTGTAGTTGTTTATTATGAGCAATACACTCTAGTAGAGATATTGCTCATGCCAACTAGGTTTTTCACTCCTCACGGGGGTTTTTCCATCTCATATTGTCTATGTTGTGTTGCTACTCACTACCATTTGGGAAACTAAGTAGAACAGTAATTCATTATTGACTCCCTAGTTTCTAATTATTTTTTTGGGGAAATTATAGATCAATTGGCATCAAACCCACAGGTACTTTTTGTTTGTAGGGCTTTGGGGTACTATAGAGTTTTTGTGTGTATAACCCTCTTTTTGAGTTCTTCTCAAGGTATGCAACTTATAAAGGAGCAACCATGAAATAAGTGTAGAAGAAGTTGAAAGACATCCAGGAAAGCTTAGAGTAAGCATTGGAGAAAGTATAGTGATTGGAGAAAGCCCTAACAGGTCTTTCCATGCACAAATCAAGGATAGCTCAAGTGAAATAAAAATTCCTCTAACATTGTTTTTGGAAGGCTCAAGAGGATTGTAGAATGTGTCCAAATAAAGAGCAACAATCTAAGTTGGAAGAGGAGAGAAAAAATCTACTTCAAGAGGACAACAAAGAAAGGAATAAATGGGAGATTGTATTCCAACTACTTCACAATTTTTCAAGCCCAAGGAGGTAATTGAGCATGTGGTTAAGGAAAGTGTCCCCCTTGCCCATACATGTTGTAGACATATATATATATAAAAGAAGGAAAGTGCAGTTTTGTATGAGCAAGGGATGAAGCATGTATTTGTAACATAAAATAACATTATAGCTTGTTGTAAGGTGTTGTATCACATGTAAAATTCCTGGGTGAGAGAATGTACAACACTATTAAGTTCATTTAGATGTTGTAAGCATGTATTCTCCATAGGTGCATGAGGGTATAGGATTCTAGCAAGTATTGGTAACATGAACACTATCGCATGTTTCTAGAATATTGTAACATGGAATTTTTTCTTTGAGAGCATGTGCACCACTATCAAGCTCATTTGGTTTTTGTATGCATGTATACTCCATTATTGCATGAAGATAAAAGCCTTCTAGCAAGATTAGCAAGCTTTGGCAACATGATCAACACTTTGGCATGTCCTTGGGTATTGTAAAACATATATTATTCTTAAGTTGGAACATTTACAACACTGTGAAGCAATCAAGTGTTGTAGGCCTGTATATTTCTATTGATTACATAGCATATGAAGCACTATGATAGTTTTGTGGGTGTGGAAAAGATATATGTATCTTTGAGTTAAGCATGGACAAAACTATGAAGCATTTTTGGGTGTTGTAAGCATGTTTAGTCTCTTGATTAAGCATGGGCAACAAAATGGGCATGTTCTTAAGTGTTGTAGGCATGTGTATTTCACCATGGGAAATAAACATTGTAGCCAATGACTTGTTGATAATATGGCAAGTATAGGGAAACAATATCCACTTGTATGGGAAAGGGAGGAACTTTATGCAACTTAGATGAACATGAGAAAAAATAAGAGCATAATAATGATGCATTTCCATTATTGCATTTGAAAAAAAAATCTGTATACTTGTAGCATGTGCATAGTTGTAGGATGAGTAGTTATTTTCCTATTTTTAGGAAGCATTTTAAAAATATATGGCCTTGATTATACATAGATGAAATAAAGACCAATTTGTAATAGCTCTTTATAGGCAATGTAAAAAAATGACCATTGATAAGAAGGATCATTACAACAAGATATGTTGTAGCTTGGAAATCACTATGGTACAAGAGTTTGTGCAGCATAAGGGGTTGTCGAATAAATAAAAAAGGCAATCACTATAGCACAAGTATGTGGAGTGTAGAGAGTTGTAGAAAATTTAGACATAGCAAGCATTGCAACATGTTTTGAACATCACAAGGGATCGTGGTATGTAGAGTTTCAGCTCCAACAAAACTCTAATCCCTAATCATAGGGTTAAAAGTGTGACAAAAATTACTACCTTCTACAATAGAGCATCAAAAATGTGAGGGAGTTTATTTTAGTTACTTGGGCCTAAAGGTTTCAAAAACATAGGAAATTCTTAAAAGTTTCATAAGATTGATTTTGTGGGACCAAAGTTCTTTAATAATGGGTGTATTATCCATTTGGGTTGAGGAGTGAAGCTCATTCTTAAGGAGAAAGATAGTTCAACGTGTTCCAAGGCCAAAAACTATATTCATATGGTACTAAAAGTTGAATATGATTATATAGTCATTCCCCTCTCAAAAATTTATGTGATTTCAAAAAAAGATGGCTAGTTTTAGGTCTCTATGTAAAAGATATGGCCTTTGGAAGAAGTAAGGTCTAATTTTGTGAATAATGGAAATTTTAGAATTGGCACTAATGGTTTTGTAATAAAAGGTTATTTTTGTAATGATAGTGGTGGTTTTAGAATTGATGGGGTGATTTTTCACAAGCTAGAAAAATGAATGGAGTTAGAAATGAAACAATATCCTTGTCCCTCCAGTTCTTGACTAGGACGTTTGACACATGTAAGGATGGTTTTCTAGCATTTTATAAAATCCATTTGATGGTATATAGAAAAGGGGAGTAGGACAATTGGAGGTTGTTTCTCTTAGAAATAGAAGCTAGAGTAGTTGTAGGCTTGATAGAGGATTCTACTCTTTTTGTACTTGTATATATTATGAGTGATACACTATAATAGAGACTTGCCTCTAGCAACTATAATTTCTACCACATGGGTTTTCCTAGCTCATATTTTCTATGTTCTATTGTATTTTACACTTTAGTACTTCATTTCTTATTGACAACACTTTAATCCTTCCAATATTCACTATCATTTATGAACCAAGTAGAAGAATAAATTCATTGTTGATTCCCTAGTTTATAACCAAGTGTTTAGGAAAATCATGAATCAAGGTACTCATAGAGACCTACCATACTCAAATTGAGAGGTGGTTTAATAACCAAGAAGAGAATCCATTGAGGGTATTGAGTTAGATAATTAATAGTATTATTATATCAATCAATAAATATACTCATAAACTTGGGAATGATCAATTAATGAATTAGATGGTTGAAACTACAAACCACTAGTTTATAATTGTCAATATAACAACTAATTTATGGCTATAAAACTAATTAGGTATATGTATGTATGTATGTATAGACACACACATATACGTGTATATATGTGTGTGTACATGTATATGTATATGTATATATGTGGTTGTATGCACATATATATGTACACACACACACACACACATATATATATATATATATATGCATATATATACATGTATATATGGCTAAGTGCATGGATCTGTGACACAATTTTTGTTCTTAAGATGTCATTTTTTTTCTGAAATCAACAAAATTTGATTTGCACGAGAAAATGAAGATAGTTACGCTCAAAATTTCAAAATGCAGCAAGAACAAAAGTTGAAGTGCTCTGAGTCTAGTTTCTAAGCTACTATTTTTTTTTTTTAACTTAATGAATATTAAGGGTCTCAAAAAAGGGAGGGCGGAGGAGGGGTTGGGACAGCGGGAGGGCAAAACAAGTCATGTTTTATCAAAAAAAAAAATAACACCTACGGGCTCCCCCCTTTTTAATTAATTTTTTTTTAGAATTTCAAAAATTCCAATGGTGAGAAATTAGCTAATACCATGTAGCTTACCCTTGTTCTTTTGGATAATTTTTTTAATGAATATATAATATTTTATGATTTTTCAAAATGGACACATCTTGAAAAACTAAAATTTGAGTGTGCCCTCCCCTAAATTTTTTGAAAACTAATCAAAAATTGATTTTTTTTCATCATGTGTAGAATGGAGTCTATTTTCAAAAAATGTAATTTGTTTCACGTTTCGATGAACGAGTAAAAATTTATCCTGAAACTAGCACATGTTGGTTTTTGACCAAAAACAGAGGCATTTACAATAGAAGCCATGGATCAAAACCTTAACTAAATCAAAATGATTTTTTTTTTATATATTTAGATAGATGAGAGGTTAACACTATCGAGGTTTTTTTATAAACTTATATTGAAAGACGTGCAAATGAAACGGGGAGCACAAACATATGAGGAAATTTGGCACCCTTTCAAAAAATCACATCTTTTTTCATGAAATGGTTGTCCAAACCTTTGGGTTGGATGCCCAATGCAAAATCCAACCCATTAGGTTGATATTTCCCAATGCAACTTATATGGTGCACACCAAATTTGGCGCTCACCAAATTTGGCGTGCGCCAAATGGGTTGCTTCATTTGGCAAGTGCCAAATTTGGCGCTCGCCAAATGTCATTCATGACTTTTGGAATGCATTTTTCTAAACTCTTTGATTTTCTCTTTCTCTGTTAGAGAAACTATATACATGAAATAAACATTTAAGTATAAGTTGACATTTACATATGGACATTTACTTTCTTATACTTTAAGTTATATTTCATGTATATAGGCAAGATGTTTGAGAGTGGTTTTAGGTATCTAAGAGTTATAATGCAAATTCTAGTTTTTTGAGGATCTTAAAAATTTTAGACTTAGTCAAATTTCAATAATCAACATGTCAAATTTTAGTAATCAAGAGGTCAAATTTCAATAATCAGGAGGTCAAATTTTATTTTCTCTCTCTATCTCACTCATTTTCATCTCTTATTCTCTAGACCTCTCTCTCTCACTATCTCCATCCCTTTATCTGACAATCTCTCCCTTCAGCTCAAGAACTACGTCTCTACATGTTCATCTCTCTCTTCTTCCCTCTCCAATATCTATTTCCCTCCCTCCCTCCTTCCCTCTCTACATTTCTCTATCTCCCCTCCCTCTCCTTTTATCTCTATATATCTCTCTCTATTCTTTATATCACCTCTCTCTATACCTACCTATCCCTCTCTCCCTCTCTCCCTCTCTCTCCCCTCTTTCGCTCTCTCTGATTCCCTCTCTACACTCTATCTCACCATTCTCTCTCTCCTTCCCTCTCTAGTTCTCTCTATCTCACTTCTCTCTCCTTCCCTCCCTCCCTCTCTAATTTTCTCTATCTCCCCCTCTCTCTCCTTCTCTTTCTACTTCTCTCTATATCACCTCTCTTTCTCCCTCTCTCTCTCTCCCCCTCTCTCTCTCCCTCTCTCTTCCTTTCACCCATATTTTCTCTCTACTTCTTGCTATCTAACCTATCCCTCTATACATCTTTCTCTCTCCCCCCTCCTTCCCTCTCAATCTCTCCACCTTCCTCCTTACCACTCTACTTTTCTCTCCATCACACATCTCTATCACCTATCTCACTTCTCTCTCGCCCCTTCCCTCTTTACTCTCTTTCTCTCTATCTCCTCTCTCTCCCTTCCTATTCCTCCCTCCTCTCTCTTATCTCTCTCACCTTTCTCTCTCCATCCCTACCTCTTCCTCCCTCTCTCCTTCCCTCTATACTTCTCTTTATCTCCCCCTCCCTCTATCTACCTAGACCTCTCTCTATTTTTGTATCACATCTCTCTCCATCCCTACCTCTCCCTGTATCTCTCCTTTCATATCTACTTCTCTCTACCTAGTTGTCCCTCTATACCTATTTATCTCTCCCTCCTTGCCTCCTCTCTCTCAATATATCCACCTTCTTTCCCTCTCTACTTCTCTCTCTATCTCTCTCCTCCCTCTCTACTCTCTCTATCTCTCCCTCCCTCCCCTTCTTTTTATCTCTCATCTCTCCTCCCTCTTTCTATCTCTCATTGCCCTCTCTCTACCTATCTCTCTCTCTCTCCTATCTATCTCAACTATCCATCTTTACCTATCCCTCCCTCCTCTCTCTCTTCCACCAAACTTCACTCTGCATCTCTCTATCTAACCTACCCCTATATACCTCTTTCTCTCTCCCTCTCTTTACCTCTCTCAATCTCTCTACCTTCTTCCTTACGTCTCTGCTTCTCTCTATCACCTCTCTCTCTCCCCCTTCCCTCTTTACTTTCTTTCTCTCTA
>CM021109.1:442486829-442816796 GCA_007115665.2 Sequoiadendron giganteum | reverse complement strand
TACTCAATCCATCTATCTCTCGCATCTACCCTTAACCCTCTACCCTCTACCCTTAAACCCTAAACCCTTAAACCTTTAACCCTCTACCCTCAAACCCTCTACCCTCTACCCAATACCCAATACCCAATACCCAATATCCAATACCCAATACCCTCTACCCTCAACCCTAAACCCTTAACCATATACCCTCAACCCTTTACCCTCAACCTTAAACTCTCAACCCTCAACCCAATCTACCCTCTACCCTAATCGCTCTACCCTATACCCTTTACCCTATACATTGGAACCTCTACCCTAATCCCTCAAACCTATACCCTAAACCCTCTACCCTCATCCCTAAACCCTCATCCATAAACCCTTAAACCTTCTACCCTATACCCTCAACCCAATACCATCTACCCTCAACCCTAATCCCTCAACCCTATACCCTAAACCATCAACCCTATAGGTCCTCAACTCTATACCCTAAATTATCAACCATCTATCCTATACATTGGATCCTCAACCCTCATCTATCTTTGTCCCTCCCTCCTCTTCTCTCTTTATCTCTATCTCACTTCTCCCTCCATCTATCCCTCCCTCCATCCCACCTTCTCTTCCCTAATCCCTCAACCCTTAAACCCTTAAACACTCAACCCTATACCCTAAACCCTCAAACCTCAACCCTTAAATCCTAAACCCTTAAACCCTATACCCGATACCCTCAACCCAATACCCTCTACCCTCAACCCTAATCCATCAACCCCAAAACCCTTAAAGCCAATTGAACTCTCTACTCCTAATCCTCAACTCTTCTTAACTCCTTAATCCCTAAACCCTAAAACTTCTCAACCCTCAACCCTTTTTTAACTCCTAACTTAACCTAAACCCTCAACCCCTATACCTTGTACCCTATATTTTGGACCCTTAACCCTAATCCATCAACCCTATACCCTCAACCCTTTGTCCTTAACCTTAAGCTCTTGACCCTCAACCCTTAAACCCTTAAACCCTCTACCCTCTACCCTCTACCCTCTACCCTATACATTAAACCCTTAACCCTCAATTCTCAACCCTCAACCCTTAATCCCTTAATCCTAAACCCTTAAACCCTAAAGCCTCAACCCTTATACCCTCTACCTTATACATTAGACCTTCAATCATATACCCTTAAAACTATACCCTCAACCCTCAACCCTAAACCCTTAAACCTTCTACCCTCTACCCTCTACCCTCTACCCTCTACCCTATACCCTATACCCTCAGCCCATTACCCTAAACCATCAACCCTATACCCTCAATTCTCAACCCTCTATCCTATACATTGGATCCTCAACCCTCATATATCTCTATCCCTCCCTCCTCTTATCTCCTTCTCTCTATCTCAATTCTCCCTCCATCTCTCCCTCCCTCTCTACCTTAATCCCTCAACCCAATACCCAATACCCTCTACCCTAAACGCAATACCCTTTACCATCAACCCTATACCCTCAACCCTTAAACCCAAGTAAACTCTCTACCCTAATCCCTCAACCCTCAACCCTTAATCCCTCAACCCTCTACCCTCTACCCTTAAACCCTAATCCATCAACCCCTATACATTGGACCCTCAACCCTATACCCTCTACCCTCTACCCTATACATTAAACCCTCAACCATCAATTCTCAACCCTTAACCCTTAATCCCTCAACCCTAGGTAGGTAGGGAAACATAGGTGAGATACAGAGTGATGAAGGGAGAGGTAGGTAAACAAAGGGATAGGGGAGATAAATAGAGGGAAGGAGACGTAGAGAGAGGAGAGAGAGAGAATTAGAGAGGGGAGGGAGGGATAGGTAGGGAGGAGATAGAGGTGAGTGTGTGTGTGAGAGAGAGAGAGAGAGAGGTAGAGGGATGGAGAGGAGAGATAGAGAGTAGAGAGGGAAAGAGGTAGGGAGGAGACACGGTTGAGATATAGAGTGATGGAGGGAGAGGTGGGTAAAGAGAGGGATAGGGGAGATAAAGATAAATAGAGAGGGAAGGATATGTAGAGAGATGATAGATAGAGAGAAGTAGAGAGTTGAGGGATGGTGGGAGAGGAAAGGAGGAGATAGAGGTGATTGTGTGAGAGGGAGAGAGAGTGGGAGGAGAGAAAATGGGGGGAGAGAGAAAGAGAGTTGAGAGGGAAGGGGGGAGAGATATAGAGTAGAGAGGGAAGGAGAGAGTAAGAGAGAAAGAGGGGGGAGGGAGAGAGAGGTAGAGAGAGTGTTAGGTAGTGGAGGGAGAGGTAGGTAGAGAGAAGGAAAGAGGGAGGGATAGGAGGGAGAGAGGGAAGGAGGGATAGTGAGATGGAGAGAGTGGTGAGATAGAGAGTAGAGAGGTAAGGAGATAATGAGAAACAAAGATAAAGAGAGAGGGGGAGGTTGGAGGGAGGGAGAGGTAGAAAGGGATAAGTGATACATAGAGAGGGAAGGAGGTAAAGTGGGATAGAGAGAATGGTGATTTAGAGAGGAGGGAGTGAGAGGGAACGAGGGAAAGTGGGAGAGAGAGAATGGTGATTTAGAGAGGAGGGGGTGATAGGTAGGGATAGAGATAATGGTGAGATAGAGAGGAGATAGTGAGAGAGAAAGAGAGGGATGGAGAGATAGAGAGAGAGAGAGGTAGGTAGAGGAAGGGAGAGGAGAGATAGAGAGTAGATAGGGAAATAGGTAGGGAAGGATACATAAGTGAGATAGAGAGGGATGGAGAGAGAGAGGTAGGTATAGAGAGGGAAAGAGAGGAGATATAGAGAGTAGAGATGGGAGGGAAGGAAGGAAGTAGAGGTAGGGAGGGAGATAGAGGTGTGTGTGTGGGTGAGAGAGAATGGTGAGATAGATAAAAGGAGAAATTAAGAGAGAAATAGGGGAGGGGGAGGGGGAGGGAGGGAGGAGCAATAGTGAGAGAGATTGGGAGGAGAGACAAAAAGAAGGGGAGGGAGGGTGAGGTCAAGAGAGGGAGGGAGAGGAGAGATAGAGAGAAGTAGAGAGGGAAGGAGGGAGGGAGTGTTAGCGAGGGAGATAGAGAGAGATAGAGAGAGTGGTGAGATAGAGAGGGGAGAGTGAGAGGGAGGGAGAGATAATTATGAGATAGAGAAGAGAGAGTTAGAGAGAAAGAGGGGGAAGAGAGGGATAAAGAGTGAGAGAGAGATGTAGGTAGAGGGAGGGATAGGAGAGATAGAGAGTAGAGATGGAAAGAGGTAGGGAGGGAGACATAAGTGAGATACAAAGTGATGGAGGGAGAGGTAGGTAAAGAGAAAGAGAGAGAGGGGAGATAAAGATAAGTAGAGAGGGAAGGAGATGTAGAGAGAAGAGATAGAGAGAAGTAGAGAGGGGAGGGAGGGAGGAGATAGAGGGGTGTGTGTGAGAGAGAGAGAGAGAGAGGGGAGAGAGGGAGGAAGGAAGAGAGAGAGGGAGTAGAGAGATAGTAGAGAGGAGAGAGTGAGAGAGAAAGAAGATACAACTTGCTGACTACTAAAATTTGACCTCCTAATTACTGAAATTTGAATTGTCGATTACTAAAATTTGACTAAGTCTAAATTTTTTAAGATCTTCCAAAAACTAGAATTTTCATTATAACTTGTAGAGATCTAAAACTACTCTCAAACATACTACCTATATACATGAAATATAACTTAAATTATAAGAAAATAAATGTCCATATGTAAATTTCAACTTATACTTCAATTTTTATTTCATGTATATAGTTTCCCTGACAGAGAAAGAGAAAATGAAAGAGTTTAGAAAAATGCATTCCAAAAGTCATTGCAAAAAGAAAGAGAACTCACACTTGTTCATTCATTGCAAAATTCAAACCATTTGGCGAGTGCCAAATTTGGCGCTTGCCAAATGGTAAAGCCATTTGGAGAGCACAATATGGCCTATTATGGGTTTTTTTACAGTTTGACACTGAACTTGTGTTACCGAGCCATGCACTTACCCATATATCTACATATGCATGTACACACATACATACATACATACATGCATTAACATACATATATATGCATATGCATATGCATTAATATAATGCATATACATATATTAATACATATATATATTCTATATTATGAAATCTACACATATACATTTTAATAATGGACCATACATGATAATTTGTGAAATGTCAAATTTGTAAATGTGTCAATTTCAGTCTAAGAATATTTTTTTGTCATGGATTAGAATAATTCTAAATATTTTTTCATTAAAAAATATAAAACCTATGATCAATAATAATAATTAAGAAATAATCTTCTTCTTGAATATATCTTACAAATCAATCTAACCAAAAAGAAATTAAAAAGTGTTGCCATAATCAAAACTTAACATACTTGAGTGAATATTGAAAGAAAACAAGAATGTAGAAACTCTTTCATATAAGATGAGCTTGCACAATAAAATAGCATATTCCTTCCACTTTCCATAAGCTCATCGTAACCTACTTTCCTACTTGGGTAGTTCATTTTGGCTCCCTTTCATCATGCTCTATCAGCCCTTTTTCCTTACTAGCTTAAGTTTTGGGCTTTAAATATTTTTGAAGTCACCCAAAGAAAAGCTCGTTTAGGGTCCCACCCTTATCCTAGTCAGCGGCATGTGTCAAGTTGTGATTAAGTTGCACTAGTTATATGCATCATGGAGAGCTAGAGTCATTTAGTTAATGAAATTTTTTACGATTATTTTGTGAAAATATACTTCTCACTCTATCAAGTTTTGGGCTTGGATTCCAAGATTCAAATGCCAGTGAACCTAATAGTGCTAGTAGTTGACATCTAGAGTAGAGATGTAAACACACCTTATGACTATGTTGGCTACACTGTTGAGGAAATTCATAAAGCTTTGAGTGCAATCAAGAAGGACAAAAATATAGTGTATTTTAAGTGGTACTCTTTAATGTGCCATATCATTTTGTTCAATTAGGTAGACATTTGGTCCCCACACATGCATATAAGGGCCTTAGATGAGCAACAAAGAGTTATATCAATCTAAGAATGGACTTATATCTAGGATAAGGATTGTGAGAAGTCTAATTATTCATTTTTTAAAGAATGTTTTGTCAAAACAATTCTCAAGAACTTTGGTTAGACAATGGATTAGTGATTATCGAAGTAGGTGAGGATATTTTTGAGATCAAGGGATCTTATCCCAAAAGCAGGGATAAATCAAAATTTGGGTGATTGGTTTTTCTATTATGTTGCCACTGTGATTAAAGTATATGGGCCCCCAATAGCACCCCGTGTGCTTCTTAGGAGTGTGCCACACAAAATTGTCTTTCTAGAAATCATATGGCAATTGAATGAGTCCAATAAGACCCACTTCCAAAACAATAAGAAGAATGCTATCCTCCCCTCTACCATTGTGTTTCTAGAGCATTTCATTAATGATCAAAGAAGAAGTTTCAAGTTGGCACTTTTCTTGCATGAACCTCACATCATTGAAGATTTGGAAAGAGGCCACACAGAGGAGAGCACTATGGTTCAAGATTCAAATTGTTGAAAATAAGAGGAAACAAGTTGATCCTACATTTAAAGGATTATTTTCATACATAAAAGACCCCATAAGAACAATGCTAATGTTAGATAATGCCAAGAAATTTCTTTCTAATGTGCATGTACTCCAACACCAAGTACCACCAACCCTTATATTTCTTAAGGGGGTGTACCATAGATAAGAATAATGGTAATGTTGGATAATGCCAACATTTTTCTTTCTAATGTGCCTACTCCAACACCAAGTACCCCCGACCCTTCTATTTCTCAAGGGGATGTACCATAGAGTCCACAAAAAATGACCCCTTTGTAGTAAATATCTCCAAAATCAAGACCCTTGGTTGATTATCCCATTAGCCCAGATGAAATGATGAATGATGCAGAGATAACACAAGAAATGAATCCCCTAGCTAAGGCAATAATTTAAAGGCCCTCAGATGATAGATTACTCATCAATTTTTGACACTAGAGAGCAAGTAATGGATGACATAAGAGCACAAGCCTACTTATAATTCATGCAAGATGATCAGTTCAACACTACAAAGGAATTTAACAACTTTTTCCTTAATAATAAAAGAGAGGAGTTGCAACAAACAATGCAAGATAAAAGCCTCACAAAGGAAAAAAAAAAGGAATTAATTACAAAATTTTGGACTAAGGTCAACATAGAGATGGAGTCCATGAATCCTCAAAGAGGTAGAGAATTGGTAAGAAGTGTTGGATGCTTACTTCTTCCAAGATGGGATATGTCATTTTTTATTGAATTTCACACCATTAGAAGACAATGAGGAAATTACCCTATTTTGCAATCAAAGGAGACAACCAATGCTCTCTATTTTAGGTCAAGATTTAATCCCAAGCATGAAACTCTAGCAATATGGTTTACTTTCCCCAAAACCAACAAGCCTCAAGTAATAAATGACCCTAGTGAGCTCACTAGAAACTTGATAGTTAGGAGAATAGGGGATACAAGTTCCACCCATGAATCCTCCCTCATGGTCAATACAACCATGTTCACTAAGGCAACAATAAAGAGGTTGCAAGGAGATTTAGATAAAAAAAATGCCATAAATTTAAAATTATAGGAACAATTGAATATGGTTACATGATTTTTGCCTCCTCCTCAGCCAACTATTGAAGACAAGGGACCACAAGAGAAGGAAAAATTAACCTTGGAGGTTAAAAACTTAAAGGAGAAGCTCAAGCAAAGCAAGGAAGAAGCTAGAATAACAATGGAGGCATCTGTGAAGAAGGTGTCAGATTTGGTTGACAACATTTTGGGTCATAATTTGTCAAATATTTTGAGATGGGTAGATAAGGTTTGGGAGAGCTACAAGATTTTGAAGGAGGAATTCACCAACCATGCTCAAGTAGGAGTTAGGTTGATTATTTTTCAAATTAGTTGGGCCCTTGGAGTTACATTATTGAGAATTATTGTAAAAGGCTTCAATTTTGAATTTGGTATGGTGTCTAATATTCTTTCTAGTTCATAATTTCTAGATGACATCATTAGCCATCATATTAGATATAAGGCTCTCATGAGGGAGTTAAATATTTTTGAGGGTTTTGAAGAGTTTCATATGTCTTCCATTTTGAATAATGAGGGAGAGATAAGGCTTTGCAAGGAATGAAGAGCAGATTTTTCTAATATTATCTCTCCTATACATAGAAAAAAAAATAAAGGTGGTGAGATGGATATAAAGAAGCTAAATCTTAGTTTGGATATGCTCTCCAATCTTGAGTACAACATGATAGGCTTCTCTGACATGGTGCATGTCTTAATAAATGATGATTACAAAGCTCACATGGTTAGGGGAAATAGTTTCTCCCACTCAAAGGTGACATTTCATCAAGGTAGGATGATGATAAAGAGAAAGATGGTGCAGAAAGTTGAGTTGCTTTTCAATTGGCTTTCACCAAACAACATAAGTGCAACTACCACAAGTTAGAGAAGGAATGCCAGAGGTGTCCTACCGAACTCAAGAAGCAATTTTAGGAAAATGAAATCCATCTGCAAGTACAACTTCTCCAAAATATCTCCAACTACTTCTACAACAGTTACATCCTCATGTATTAATGCTTTTTTCCTTTTGTAAAGTTGACATTGCTTAATTTTTTTCTTTTTGTGATAAGCGGTGAAATAAGGCTTTTTGATTGTTGCTCCCCTATTTCTATAAAAGGGAATTTGAGACTTATTCAAAAGGATTCAATTTCTAAGAGTTTTGAAGAAGTATATGTAAATACTTAGTCATGTATAGTTAGGTCTTTTGAAGTTTCAGAAAGAGATATAATTTTTCTCTGTAATAGCAACAAACAACTCAATTATGTGGTCTATATGAATACAAGTCATACTATTAATGTCTCCATATTGTAATATAATATCTTTTGAATATCAATAATAAAAGATCATTCAATGTTCTCATTGCACATATGTTGTGATGAATGTTTGATTGTTAGCTTTTATTCAAGTGATAGATTAAAGTTGCTTTGGATTGAATTATGAAGATATTTTGGTTTAGTAGGGATCTTAAATTAGATTAATGGTATTATCATTTTGTCGGTTTCTTATTGGAAGGAAATGAGATTATGAAAACCATTAAGTTAGTTTTTAGTTTGTTATTTAGAGGAATTACTTCATTCTTGAATCTATAATGGATAAGATACCAATTAAGTTAATCCACATAACTCAAGCCTAGGAAGAATCAACCCAAATTTGAAATTTATCTTTATTGTTATTTGTTTTTTGTTTATGCTCACTTCACAACATTAAAATATAAAGCTATAGAGGGTTTTGAAGATGATTTAGCCAATCAGGCCAATCCTCTAAATTGTTAGTGTGTATTTATAATCTATTTGACATCATTAATATCATTGTTGTAATATTAGAAATGATGTTGTGTAAAGGGTAACCCAGCTTGGTTTTGTAGAGCCTAAAGTGCAAAGAAAAATTATAAAATTTATCTCCTTTCATTGGCCACTAACCTAGGGTTCTTAATTATAGGATCTAGCTAATTCTTAGAGAAACTTGGACAATCAATTAAAAACCTTAACAGTTGCCTTAGAGGCTATTTGAATTTTTTTTTATGTGAGTAATGAGTCTATGAGAATATATACTCTAAGACTAAAAACTTAATACTTAGGGAGATTTTAAGGGTAAATGGCAACATTGAATATTTATTTGTCTTATAATTGAATTTTGGACTTTGTATCTCTTTCTACACAATCTATTTGGCCTGAAATAATATTTACATTTTTTTCCTTATTTTTATGAGTATTTTATCATCTTTTAATTTTCCATGTTTTTCCTATTTTAAACCCATGTAATTGAATTCCATTTACAATTTATTTTTTAATTGCATTCTATGTAAGTATAATGCTACTATGTTATAAACAAAATTCCAAGCATCATGCCAAAATGAGGAGAAAACTAACTAGTGTGTTAGTAAAAAAACATGAACTATCATGACAATTTTTTTGCTTTGTGTAGACTAGTGATTTTGTTTTTACCATTACAATTTTATAAAATTTGCAAAATAATATTTTATTGCCTACCTCAATTAGTGATTTTGCTAAAATAAGAAAACACACAATTTCTCATTTCTCTCTCCTAAAAAAACCTACATTTTGATGCCCCATACCATCTATTGTATTTTAGTATTCAAGAGACTATATTAATTCCAAAACATTCCAAAAAATATAAAATATAGATTTTGTATGGGTAAATTACACTTAACTATACTAAGAAGTGATATCATCATTATCTAGACTACATATACTCATGTCAATTACTTGGTTGGATATAACAAGAACATGGTGTAGTTATAAAAATATATTACATGCCATCTTACTAATGAGTGTTATTAGTAATTAGTACTTTATATTTAAATTAAAATGAAGATATTTCAACCCTTATTAGAGACTAACATTATGCTATTTTATTTTCTCATTCAAAGGTTAAGAGAAAGTAATATAAAATGTAGGAAAATAACACATAATTACACTAAATCCTGTAAGAAAAAGAAGTATTGAGATCCCCTCAAGAGAATTATGTTAAAAAGTAGGAAAATAACACATAATTACACTAAATCATGTAAGAAAAAGAAGTATTGAGATCCCCTTAAGAGAATTATGTGAAAATGAACTTTCATGGTGTATCTTGTTTCAAACCAAGAAATGTAAGGTTTGGTTTTGTGTGAACGAATTATAAATATTTTTTGTGTATGGTTGATCCCTCTTCATATACATAAAAATCAATAATGAGGTAAAGTGTGAAGCCTTATGGTGGTGGCATATTTCAAAGGGGTAGTCAATATTATTATTGAAGGCAATTTTTTGTTGGTTATAAGTGGTATACTAAAAGGAATTTTTTTGAGTTGTATATTAAGGAGGCTCCAACTCTTAGATCAAAATTCTCTAACATTAATTTCTTATATTGCAAATTTAAGTTCAATGGCAGATATTTTGAATTTTGTTGGGGCTGATCAAGACCCTATCATAACATTGTATAGCCACCTTCCCATTTATTGGTGTAGTGTAGAAAACTGCCACCCTTAACAATTTCACATTATGTTTTGTCCCCCTAATTTATTGTACTTAATTAAGCTCCTAAATTTTATTATCATTTTTTGAAGAATTACAACCATTAAATAAATGCATCCAATTTTAATTTTTATCCCAACTAAGTGTGTCCTAGAAATTTAGGCCAAGACCAATTCGCTTATGGGCGAATGGGTCCCCCTTCTTAGCTAGGACTCAAATTAAATATGTTGTTGGGGCATTTTAACATCCAAATTTCAAATTTCAAATGTTGGCTTTTGTAATCTAATTTTTTAGGAAATTAGACCAATTGCATATAAATACCTAGTCTTTTCATCATTTGAAATATAACAAGGAATATATTGGAAAACTTATGATCAAGAGAACTATTGAGCAAGTCAAGAGCACCATTTCAAATATTTATTGCATCAATTCAAGATCCAACATCATGTCAAAGTTTATATGTGTTCATGTTGTCATTACTTTGTGAAGGCTAACATATTTTTGTAGGTATCCAAAACACTTAAGCATTCAAGCAAGAAAGATCCAAATACTTGACGGGATATGTATGACTTCAATCCTTTAAGGAAACCATTGAAGAGTGGTGAGTTATATCACATTATGGTTTCATCATTCCTTCATTTCCATCATCATTTATCTTTGACATTTTACCATTGTGGAAGTAGAAACACTTACACAAGGTTTGGCTAAGGTAAGCCCCTAAAGGGCCCAACATATATTCTCTTTGTGAATGTGAAAGTTATAGGTTTGAGGAAGATCAAGGAATGTTTGAAGGAAATTAATTCGTTGTTGCATTTTTTGTCATCAAAGTTGTCAAGCTACAAAAATTCACCTACATAGTTTACTAACGACATTTTGACAATTTTGTAACTGGGAATCAGGAGCTCAAATCTAGCATCAGAGCATTGAAAAATTAGTCTTAGGGCCCCCAATCAAAGAACCATATACACCTAGGCATCTGAGTCCCTCTTGTCACGTTGAATTCAAATTTTGGTGATAGGTACACATCACTTTGCCTCCCCTAGATTTGCCTGCAAATTATTGTTTTTTCATTTGTTCATCTACGATATATTACATGTCTTTCATATTAGGTTATATAGTTCAATTGGGTTAATCATTTGAAATAATTTCCATTTCAGTTCTAAGACTCAAAAGGATTAGATCCAGATTTGATTGACTCACCTTGGAGGTTGAAAGTCAATCTATGCACCTTGTTGATTTGCATCCTAATGAAACCCTTGGAAAAGTGGAATTGATCTTAGGTTTAGATAACAAACTTATCATTCATCCATCCACTTTTTCCTATGTTTCACTTTGGTGAACCTAACGTTTGACATCATAGATTTCTAATTTAGTACTCTTTCAAACCCTAGATATAGGTTTTGCATCATTTTATCTTGCATTTCTCATTTAGGGTTTTATATTTGCATCATAAAATTTATAAAAATTCAAAAGTATTGCATCCATATTGCATCATAGCTTGCATTAAGGTGTGTTTCAGTCATTTAGATCAGATTTTCATTTCAAAATTGCATTAAAAAAAGTGTCATTTTATTTCAAAATTGTCATACATTTGCATTTGCATTACATTAGAAAATTTTGGAAAAACAATCACTATATTCAAACCTATTTGTAGACAAGAACAACAACCTTAAACAAAAACTTAGACATTCAATTTTACAGTTTCCAAAACCCTAATCAAGGACTCAGACGCCCTTGGGTGACCCTATCCTTGTATAGGTGCATCAACAGTCTTTCTCACACTTGTTTGTCTTTGTTTGCTCAGCTTTTTGTACTTCCAAATCTCTATTTGAAATTCATAACTACATATTCTAAAGCATTTTGCATTCAGTTCATTTGGTGAAATAAAGGGCATTTTTTAGGGTTAAAATTTGCATTCAAAAGTCATCATTTCCAAGTCTTTGCAACTTGAAATTAGTCAATTATTAGATTTTAAATTTTGAATTTTCATTCAAACTTGTTTAAACATCTTCAACATCATTGCATACTTGCATTTTGCATCAAATTGGGATACATTAAGAAAATTCTAGAAATTTATTTAATATTACAATTGTTTGCAAGTAGAGTTAGAATCCTTAAGAAGTGTAGTACATAGTCAAACTTGGAACTTTTAGAACCCTTGACCAGGACCTAGACGCCCTTGGGTGACTCTATCCTGTTATCTAGGCATCAATAATTTTTTGTGATAAAATACTCTCAATAATCTTTATTGAGGGTTGCTATCCAATTTCATGTTGTTTAATAGTCTGAACCTCATTGCAAAAATCTCATTATGAATATGTGTTTTGATAAAATTTGGATGTCTTCAAAATATTTGGTTTATGTTTCAAGTTGTGTATCTGGTGATGATATTAATCCTAATATTGAAATTCATATTCCTTCACCTCCCAGTGCATGTCCTCATGAGATAGGCATCTTGGGTAAAGATGAAGAGAGCTTGCAAGAATTCGTACAAATCTCCTTATGTAACCTTGAAAACAATGCATCCTTTTATCCCTTAATGAAATGGCTTAATAACCCATGCCAACAACCAACACCTCCTAAAATTACACCACTTGATATGTTCAACATTTTACATCCTAAAATTTAATCACAAGACATACCTCAACCAATGACCATGGAATATTTTATGTACCACACTCACAATGAAAACATGCCTATTCATGCCCCTCCATCTTATGAGAACAAAGTCACCAACACACCCATCAACCTACAGTAGTGTTATGGCCAAGGATTTAGGATTTTGAAAAAAAAAAAGGATGTGACAAATAATGAGCATGAAATCCATCACCTTTAGAACAAACACTATCACAAAATACTAAGGTATCAACTTACCAAGATCCTCCACCTTTACATCAAACAATTAGTCAACCAAGTAAGAAAAAAAACCTTATAAGCACAAGAATTTACCTTTTATGCATACTATAACCAATATTGAACAAGCCTTACAAACACTTCTCAAGCTAGGACTCATTACATTACCACCTATCCATGAATGAGAAGGTAAGAAAGGAAAGAGTACAAACATGTCTTACTATGTATACCATAGAACACTCAGACATCTTATCGATGAATGTCATGCTTTCAAGAAGGTATTAAGAAATTTGATCCTTATTCATCTCAATATGACCATGTGATAAATTAACAATTTTTTCCTTTGCTCCTTTCCATGTGATAGTTTTAGTATCAATTATGCTCACTACCACACGTGTGGGATTCTATGCAAATAATCTTGTTGCAATAAGTTGGGTATCATATTATCATCCATTTTGGGCTCCTCTATGTCCCTACACTTTGGGGGAAAGGGGTTAGGTAGCCTTGTCTTATGTGTATTCCTTCTTGGGATCCCTTTATATCTCCTTAAAATGTTAGTGTAGTAAGTACACTAGAATTTTAAGGGGAAGTCATATAGTCCCCCTCTTATTGTTTGCATAATAAATGGTCTCTTCTTAGTGATAATAGTATACATCTCCTAGGAAATGCGACCTTTTCAACCAAAGTGTGGTCTTCTTAATCCATGTGATGTTTCTCCTTTGTGATAATATTAGACTTTATGTCCTATAAGAGTGTGATATTTCTTGGCATATGATTTTATCCTTAGTGGTAATATTATGGCTAATGTTCCCTAGGATGAGATCTTCTATTCCTTGACTTGTCCTCTCTTGGTGGTGATATCATGTATTATTTTCCCTAAGGTGTGACCTTTTATGCATTAAGAATTTCCCCTTTGGTGTTGTTAAAATGACCTTTTTGAGGTGGTGCTATCATAATATCCCTTGAGGTCCTATCCTTGTCTTTTCATTATTTGTTTTCACCCCTTGAGGTGATTTTTGTTTTGCACCCCCTAAGGTGAGTTTTTTTGTACCCCCTGAGGTGAGTTTTGTTTTGCACCCCCTTAGGTGAGTTTGGAATTTTTGCTTCACTTTGTTCACAAGTGTTGAACCTAGTGTGGTGTTGAAATAGCATGGTACCATATCAAGGTTACCAGGGAGTATAATTATTGATATGGTTGTTGATGAGTGCACACTTAGTGAAAAATGGTCCTCACTAGCGTGTTTCTCATTTTACCTTGCCTTGGGGGCTAACCTAGTGAAAAGCGGTCCTCACTAGCCCGTGTGTCTTCTGGTTTGTGATTCATCGCTATTTTCTATGGTGTGATTCATAAACACCCTTAACATGGCCACCTAACATAATACACCTTGCTAGCCTTATGGAACCCATCATATTACATGGTCACCTAGCATAATGCACCTTGCTTGACACTTGATCCATTTTTTTCATGAGTGATGTGGCATAACACAACTTGATAGTCCTCATGAGAGATAACATTTATTTGATAGATGACCTATGGTATTTGAGACAATTTAAGAATGAGGTCTCTTTGCCTTACTGACTCAAATTTGTTAGTACTAACCTTGTGTTTTTTTTCATGTTTACATCGTGTTTATTTTCATTTTGTTGTCACCTTTATGTTCCATCATTTCATGTGTGTCTTCATTGTGTATGCTTTGTGTTTCTTGACATGTATGTTTGTGTAAGTTATCTTGATGCATATCATATATGTGTGTGTGTTCCTTGTGCCTATGTTGGTTTGACATGGGGTCTTAGATCCCGGGGGCTTGATCACCTCCCTTGATCCTTAGTCATCCTATTTTTTCAACATTTGTACATTTGAACCCTCTTGACATATACTTCTCTACTTTAGTGTGAGTTTGAGCATAAGTTAATACTCTCACTAAAGTGGGGGCTGAATGTAGTGTAGAAAATTGTCACCCTTAACAATTTCACATTATGCTTTCCCCACTAATCTATTGGAATTAATCAAGCTCCTAATTTACCAAATTATGTATTCCAAGGCCTAATTTTTACCATTTTTTCAAGAATTGCAAGCATTGAATAAATGCATCTAGTTTTTATTTTGCTCCTGACTAAGTGTGTCCTTGAAATTTGGGTCCCCCATCTTAGCCAGGGCCCAAATTTAAATATGTTGTTGGAGGCATTTTAACATCCAAAATTTAAATTTTAAATGTTGGATTTTGGAATCTAATTTTTGGGAAATTAGAACAATTGCATATAAATACCTAGTCTTTTCATCATTTGAAATCTAACAAGGAATATATTGGAAAAATTATGATATAGAGCACTATTGAGAAAGTCAAGATTAACATTTCAAATATTTATTACAACAATTCAAGATCCAACATCATGTTAAAGTTTGTATGTGTTCATGTTGTCATTACGTTGTGAAGGCTAACATATTTTTGTAGGTCTCCAAAGCACTGAAGAAATCAAGCAAGCAAGATCCAAATACTTGAGGAGATGTGTATGAATTTAGTCCTTCAAGGAAACCATTTAAGGGTGGTTAGTTACAACACATTGTGATTTCATCATTCCTTCCTTTCCATTATCATTTATCATTTACATTTTTTCATTGTGGAAGTGGAAACACTTACACAAGGTTTTATTGAGGCAAGCCCCTAAATGGACCAACATCTCTTCTCTTTGTGAATGTGTAGGTGATAGGTTTGAGGAAGATCAAGGATTTTTTTAGGAAATTCATTAGTTATTTCATTTCTTGTCATCAAAGTTGTCAAGCCACGAAAACTCACCTACAAAATTTACTGACAACATTCAGACAATTCTACTACCGGGAATCAAAAGTTCAAATCCAACATCAGAGGATTACAAAATTATTTTTAGGACCCCCATCAACAACCCATATGCCCCCAAGAATTTGAGTCCCTCTTGGAATTTTGAATTCAACTTTTGGTGATAGGTACACATCACTCCGCCTGCCCTAGATCTACTTAGAAATTATTGTTTCCATCTGTTCATAATTGGGATATTGCATTTTTCATATTAGGTCATATAGTTCAATTAGGTTAATCATTCCAAATCATTTATAAGAATCAAAAGGATTAGATCAAGGTTTGATTGACTCACCTTGGAGTTTGAAATTCAATCTATGCACCTTGTTGATTTGCATCCTAATGAAACCCTTGGAAAAGTGGACTTGATCTTAGGTTTAGATAATAAACATCATTTATCCATCCACTTTTTTCTAAGTTTCATTTGGGAAGGGATAAAATATCACTTCAAGTTTAAATCCCCTTAGACAATAGAAATTTTAGTTTATCTAATATTATGGCCTCATTTTTTTGGTGAGAGGGGAAGTTTATGTAGTTTGATGTTATTTATGAATTTCATCAAAGTCTATGTTTGGAGTATGTAGAGTGACAATGGTAATAATTTGGCATGTGTATCATTTATTTGAAGCAAAGGATGAAAAAATACAATGACAATAGTATGGTGGTACTTTTTTTCTAGCTAACTAGGAGGTGGGTACAACATCAGACTTCTTTATTTTCTATATGCTTTTGACATGGATTATCATAGTAATTTGAAAAAATATAGGGATCCTTGATGTAATAGTGTTGTATTGGATAATATATTGGACTCAATTTCCTAATGTTAGTCATCTATGGAGTTTATTTTTATGAATATTTTGTTAGATGAGGAGGATATTAGTGTGCAAGGTCCTCCTTGGTCTAAATCCGTGGTGTGGAAGGACTTTGTAGCCAAGCTAGCCCGAGTTCTTGATTCCTCCCTTATGTATGGATTTTGTATATGTTTCTTCTAGACCACTTTGAGGTTTTATCTATTCAAACTTTTGCATTGACTATAAATAGAAATAACCAAGACAAATATTCATCCATGAGGTTGAATTTGTTACTATTTTTTTAAGATTGGTTGGCTCAACTAGATGTATATATACCTTATTTTGTTTCCTCCTAGTGAAGAATAAGAAGTTAAATTTTCATGATTAAATCTAGAAGGTTCTACTTTAACATTGTTAAGAGTTATGATTATTCCCTAGAAATGACACAAATTATACCTTTAAATAAAAGGTTTGAAACTAATTATTTGATTGGAAAAAACCATACACTATTTTATAAGAAGATAATAACTATTAAGATTTTTAATATCCCATGAAAAGTCAAAGTCAAAGTGTGTAGGCCTATACAATTCAATTCCAAAAGAAGGTTGTCCAAATATATAGAGATATTATGGATTTTTATATACTTAATAAGCATGCCAATTGGTTGCATACTCACGTAAGGAGGCTAATTTTGATGGCCAAGCCTAAAGACCTTGTTGAGGTTTTCTCAAGCTCATTATCTTGAGTTGGACAAGAAAAAATTTCCCTCTTCCTCTTCAAATAGAAAAATAATAATTCTATTTAGGTGAAACTTTCAAGCCCAAGGGAATGGAAAAATATTGGGATGGGTGAAACAATGTATTGAGATAGGATTAATAAATAATTTCAAGGTAAATTTCTTCATTAACGTGTATTTTATTGTTGAGGTAATTATGGATGTTGTAATTCTTAATATTTAAGGTGTAGTGTTTGACAATATTTATGTATTTGAGAGATTAAATTTCTTAAGCAGAGATAAACACTATTTTTTGGTAGAGGAAAATTAATAAATCATTCTCATATGAAGACAAATAAAAAATTTCTTTGATTAATGATTTTAAGAAAAAGATCTTGAGAAATGTCAGTGAATTTTTTGTCTTCATTTGAGAGAAGAAAATAATGAATTCATTGAATATAATAGTTCTCTTATGATATATACTAACAATGAACAAAATATATGACCTAGGTCAAGAGATAAAATATTAAGTACTATTTCATGCAAAAATAAACCATACAAACTACCAACTTATTTAAAAGTTTAAGAACCAAATCTAAATTCTAATAGGGATTGTGTGGATGGATATTTTATAATATTTTCATTTGGTGATTTATTATAAGAAGGGTGTGACTAATGAAGTTCTAATTTTTTGTCTAGAGCTCTTTTGGTTTTAGCATTGAGTACACTAGTTTCAATTTGAGACTTTTTCAAAAGAGGATTATTTGGAATCTTCTCAACATGATTCATATTTTGGGCCCGATACATTTTATTTTGATAGTTAAAAGCATTATGGTGCAATCCTTGAGAAGACTAATATTTTAAATATGAAATAATGTATAAGTTATGAAACTTATTTGTGCTTGAGAATTTGAGGATCAAGTTTATGAGAGAGGCTTTAACTTCTAATAGTGTAGATAATTTTGGGGTGAAAAAATAATTTCAAAACTTAAAATATGTGTTCATTGGCCTTATATAAAATTATATATTTCCAAATTCATAAGTAGATGCATATTATATAGTACAAGAAACCCTATTAATATAAATTTTGGTTTGTACAAGACTTAGTTGGTTCCTTATAAACCATGGGAGATTATATCCATGGATCTTATAGTAGAATTTACCATGTCCAAAATTTGGAGTGACTATCTATTTTCATTATGGATTATTTTATTAAATGTAATTCTTATTTCTTGAAAAAATAAGCTCATGGAAAATTAGTAGCTAAATTACTTTCAACTAATATTTGGCTTAATTTTGGATTTCAAAGTTTCATTATTTCATATAGAGACTCTCATTTATGAAAAAAAATTGGAACACCTTATAGGGTAAGTTGGAAATGAAATTGAAAGAGTATTTATTTCCATCCTCAAAAAAATGGTAAAACCAAAGTGGTGAATAAAATTGGTTTAGTACTTGGTAGGGTGTAACAAGAAGCATCCCAAGTCTTGAGATAAAATTTGGTGTCTATCCAATATTCTTATAATAAGGCTTATCATTCATATCTATAAAAATGTCTTTTTGAATCATGTATAATTGTTATCACCAAGTATCTATTGATTTTACAATGGGATAACCACATAGGAAAGGAGATAAAGTAAATTATACATTCTATAAGGCCAAAAGGTTTGTTTAGAAATTTTAGTAAAAGAGCTTTAAATTTGAGATAAGTTGAGACAATATCAAGAAAACTATAATAAAATACATAACCAACACCATCTTAAAGATAAGTTAAGATTTTTAAATAGACTTTGGTTCTACATAAGCTATAAAAGACTCAAAGTAGAATCAAAGAAGATAAATCCATTGCGGTATGTCCCATTTGAGATTTTAAAACAAGGTAAATACTAAATTAACCATCTTATAGGAAAGTGTACTAGCCATGTACTATGTCATGGAACTACATAATGGAAGGGGGTTGTATGAGGAAAGAAGGCACCTACCCAATGGTAGCTATTCACTAAGGCTATAATTTATTGATCTATGAGTGCTTCATCCTCCTCTCTTTTAGCCATTCCTCACCCTAATTAGGGAGGTGTAGTTAAAAAATGAATCAATTAGGTTAATTAATAGGTATGTCATTTCAATTATTAGATTTAATATTATAAAAATAGACACTTGTGATGAGTTTAATCTATTTTAAAACTTATCGATGAGTTAAACTATTCCTCCATAAATCCATGAATTTATTATTGTGATTATTTCACACAAAGTGTATTTAAATAGAGGCACATATACTTGGATCAAGTGTAGCTACAATGAATATAAAATAGATTAGGGAATAAAGTTAAACTATTTTTTTTGAAATTAAAACAAAATAACCTTAAGAAATAAAACATAACATAATCAATGAAAATCAAATATTAAATTATATTAATAAAACTAATATTACAAAAATATATATAAGCAATAACTATTTACACATTGAAATATAAATGAAAAAACAAGTATATCTAAATAAAAGAGGGAAATACACTCATCACCAATATTATTGAGTGGATCCTTTCTCAAGAAGGTTGGAGTTTGTGATCCCCTCTAAACTTTAAGATTGTATAACAACTAGAAGAAAATTGTAGTAGGTAAAATACAATTTTATTGAATAGATTGTACAACCATTCCCCTCCCCAATTGAAATTAAAGAGAATATATAGATAACACATTATTAAGTGACATTTACAACAATTCTATCCCAAAAATATCTCTTATGGTTGTAACAATCCTAAGAAAAGTGCTACATATTAAAATATTATCATTGTAATATCAATCACCAATATCTCTTAAGTCTACATAATATTAACCATACCATAGGAACCTCTAAATTATTTGATAATATTATAATATTTTTTGAAAATCAAATAATATTTAGATGATTATAATATCCATAGAACTATACTATTATTTATAAAATGTATTTACTAATTTTAGCTCAAGATGGACCTTTGATAATTGTTGCTACAAGTCACCTTATATGGTGCTACATCTATCTCAATTTTGCTTTAGATGCCACATGTTTTCTTAAGAACCTTTTATTACTTGGTTCAATTTGTGGAAATATAATCCATCACTAAATTACAAATAGTAGGAAACTATGACACATGTAGTAAATGGTACCATTGTTCCAACAATGGGATATCAATAAACATAAAATATGTAATATTATTATTTTAGATGTTAGAATATGCTTTGTAACTTTCCCTGCACTATACTAATTAAAATGAAACTACACATAATAAATTATTTATGGAAATAATTATTAAGTTACTATCACAACCCCCAAGTTGTTCCTCAAAATTACATCTATTTTTCTTGATTAAATTTTATCCATTTATTAAGTTATTATCTATTCATTCAGTTGTATATTTAGGTAATCATCTATGCATCTAATAGGATAGACATCCATCCATCCAACAAGATTGATATCCATCCGTCAAATAGGATGGGTATAATGCTCTAACTAGAGATTTAGACTCATGTGGCATCCCTTGCCCTAAGTCTCTCCTAAATGATTACACTTCCCTAGTGAAAGTGCACCAAGGTCATTGCCATTTAGGGATATATAAATAAAGGCTTGAATCCCACATCATAATTTAGCATAAAGCCTTGAATATTCAAGTAAAACCGTCCACTAGATTCATCTAAGTATATAGTGAATATATTTTATCTTGATATTTATGTTAAATATTTTATTTTTTCCCTTAATTGAATGATTAATCTTTTATTATTAATTAAGTTGACGTAATATTTGTTAGACACTCCCTAAACTCCATAATCAAACACTTGCATAATGGGAACATCATTTGTTCCCCAAATTGTGTAGATACACATCTTCCAAACAAGATCAACGTGTAATATACATGTAGTTATATTTTATAAGCTATAGTTTTGATGTGAATTTTTTAATGTGGGTACACAACCCTTTCTAGAGACCCTTTTCCCCAAACAGTATGACAACTACCCATGGAGAAAAATAAATTAAATTCAAAAGTGATTGGTTGCCATGGCCATCACTTGTTTACTATTTCCATCTATTGTCTAGCCTTAATTAATAAAATAAATTCATCCCTTGATTTAAGTAACAATAGATCTATTGTCAAACATTTCAAATTATGTGAAGGTCTTATGAAGTTACATATCGATTTTCTCAATTTAATCTAACATATTTTGTTCATTTGAATTGTCTTTTTTAATTTTTCAATATGGCATCTCTTATTTCTCCTCAACGATTTGTAGGGGTGATGCTACAATCGTTGTTGTTACAATTATTTTAGACTATACATGTAGTAGTTCAAAGTGCGATGACATTACTTGTAAATGTGATCCAAAGACGTCGTTTCAAATCTTGTTTAAGATATACTAACCATGAACATAAAAACTAATACTAATTATTTTTGTAAATTAAATTAAATCAAAATGAATTAGTTTGAATATAATAACTCATTACTTTTGCAAAATAAATAAATTAATACTAATTATTTTGAAAATAAATTAAATTATTCTAATTAATTTTAAAAACTCCATATTCGATATAAAAATTTAATTAAAATGAAGACCATAAAATCTATTAAGATACTAATCTAGACTTGCATGTAAATATTTTTAAGAAAAAAATAATAATTCTAAGAAAACTAATAAAATATTAAATATAAATAATTTTTTAACTAATAAATCATTTTTGTACATTATTTAATTGATAAAATATTTAGGGTCAGGAGGCCTAGCTCGATTGGCTAAAGCATCTAGTTGTAGGCAAGAGGTCATAAGGTCTAGTATTTCCCTGTCCCCGTGGTATCAGAGGGCATGTTGCACCAACGTCACTGGTTACATGAATTTTTTTACCAAGTGCACTATAGTTTATGGGGGTCTACCTCATTCCTAAAGTTTAAAAAAAATGATAGAATATTTAATTATTTATTTTATATATATTTAGACTGCAAGGATTGAGTAGCCTCCCTATAAATTGTAGTGCACCTAATAAACAATTTCATGTGATTGGTGACACTAGCACAACACGCTCTTTGATACCACAAAGATGGAGGGGAGACTGAACCTCATGACCTCTTTCCTGCAACATGATGCTTTAGCCAATCAAGTCAAGGTCCCCACCCCTAATTTTCTATTTTATAATTACTAAAAGTGTAACTATTGAATCTTAACACTTATTAAAAACTATTAAATAATAAATCTACTATTATAAAAAAAAAACGTATTATTAAAAAATTATTAAATATTAAAAAACTTTAAATAAAATTTAAGCTTTTTATTTCAAAAAAGAATTAAAAAGGTCATCGACCTATGTAAGTTCACAATCCTTACACATGTTGCAGTCTATGTATGGATACATAGGTCATGGCCTTGTGTAAGGCTACTCGCCTATTTGTAAACAATAATTTTACTTAATTAATTTTTAAAATAGATTTATTCGTTTTCCAGTCAAATTTAAATATATGTTATTTTTAAAAAATTGAAATTTAACTATTAAATCTAAATAAATTTTAACTATTAATATCAATTTTAAAACTAAATTTAAATAAAATGTAATTAATGTTTTTTCAAAACTATATTTAAATTTTAGAAATAAATTTAAATTATTTCATTTAAAATTTTAGAAATAAATTTAAATTATTTCATTTAAAATTTATTTAAGAGAAATTGAACTTATATAAACTTGTATTTAATGCATTGGTGTAATTAAAAGTGTTGTACCTTGTCATAGGTCATGATTACACCTTAGTTAAGTTTACTTAGGGACCACATAGGAGGTAGTTGGATCATTTCCACTTTTGGTGGACATATCATGTTATTACTTAATCACATCCACCTTACGTGGACATATCATGTGATTACCTCTCCATTTTTTGTGGGTGATCCACCATTTGTGGTGATTATCACTTTATCACTTTTCCACTTTAGGTGGAGTGATAGTTTAGCTCATATTTTGCATCATTGGTAGAATACAACTTATTCTTTTCATATAGTTTCTATCTCTCTTATGCATGTGCTTTCTATTAGGCCTCTTGATCTTGGGTGGCTACCTTCATATCCAATTCTTACATGGTATCAGAGCTATTGGAGTGCCTTTGGATTGTCATTTTGGGGAGATCTTGAGTGCAATCTTGTATTTTTTTGATAGAAATACCAGATTCTGAGGGGGTTCCATTTTTGGCCTTGTCTTGCAAGTGCATTTTGGGAGCTTGTTTTTGAAAAGTTAAGCAACATTTATAGGGTGGTGTACCCTTCACAAAGAGCCACGAGGGCCAAAAAGGAACAAGTCTAAAAAGCTAACTTTAAAACAAAAAGTAATAGAGACAACACTTTAACAACACATAAACTGCGGAAAGGCAGCCAAAAGTCAGAACACCAGCACAGGAAACAACTAACTGGCATTATCCCAGTTTTTAAACAGGAGGTCCACAACATCATCACCAACCCAGTCTTTGTTCTCTTGGCCATTATCGCCCTCCAATTCCTCCTTTATAATAGTGGACAGGATGTTACCGACGAAGTGGCCCAACTTCATTGTGAAGTGGGTCAATCCACGAAACCTTTTGTTGAGCATGTTCATTTCTTCTCCAAGGCATAGGGCTCCTCCCCAATGCCCATAGTCCCCGAGATCTCATTAGGCTCATCAACGAGGGGATGCAAATAATGAGAGTTCAAGGTTTCTTTTGGTAACTTGTTGTCTTCCGGGGTAAACTGGGGCCCCTCCACATTCTTGTCCTCATCTTCCTCGGTTTCCTCATCCTTATACTCTTTGTTGTCAGACCGCTCCTCCTCTGAATCCTCAATTATCTGTCTCTTTTTATTGTTTTTTGCCAGCCTTTCAGATCTCCTTATGGTGTTCTCCCCACCAGTCATTACCATGGTTTCCACAATAGTATCACCTTTAGAATCTTTTCCTATTATGTTATTCCCCTTCCCCTCCCTCACAATCAGCTCCTGCATACCTTTCTTACCATCCTTCCATTTTTTGGTAGTGTTGGCCCTGTAGGCAGAATTTGTCAGGGTGGACTTCAATTCACATAGGTTGGCCGCTGCACTAGCATGTGCATTACCCATCCCTCCCTTTTGTTTCTTGGTATCCAGTTTAGCTTTGGGGTTTCTCGCGGTACCCAGATTGGATTTCCGAGGAGGGCTTTTTGACTCAGCTGGGGAAATGTTCATAACAGTCAGGGGTTCGATTTCATCAATGCGCACAACCGAGATGGATTTTTGAGGACAAAGGGCCAGGTGGAAGTGGTAAAGTCTCAAGATGAGCCCCTAATGGAGCAGAAGAGGCGAGAGGTCACTGGGGTTAAGGTTGGCTAGCTCCTTGCATTTCTTGACCGAATTTTCCAGGTCCATAAGCAAAAATAAGGGAAAGCTAAGGAAAATTTTATGTCTTAATTAATTTAACATTTTGGGAGCTTGTTGCACAAGATCTGAGCTCACCATTGCGTTTGAAGTGTTCAAGATTGTCAAATTTGCCTTTTGTTTTGTCCCAGTTGGACATTGGAGCTCAAATCTACAAGGGTCTGAAAATTGGAGATGGTTGCCAGATTCAGGAGCTAGCTACCATTTCAAAGCATTTTCATCAAAAAGGACATCGCCATTGCGTTCAGAAGGGCCAAAAACCCTTAAATTGACTGCCAAATCGTCGAATTTCAACAAAGTTGTCCATTGAGGAAAAAAAATTGTTGGTCGAGCCGTATGACCCAACCATCATTGCAGTTAGTACAATTTTTTTAAAAAAAAAATTAATATATTTCTGTGATTAAAATATTTGTCAAGAAAAAAAATCAAAATACATTATTGTATTCGTAGTTTGTATTTGTAAAGTTTTTTTTGTAAAAAAAATCAATTTTTTTTAAAGTCTGCAAGCGTGACCTGCAACCTGCAGTAACAAAGACTGCAACATATTGATGCACTATGAGGGTGCCACACGACCATCTGGCCATGGTCCACTCACGGCCCACACATCATCGGTGGTCGACACAATAAAACTGATGGAGTTCTTTTTAATACTGGCGGTGACCGAAAATTTTAAAAAATCGGTAGTCAAATTTTTAATCAGTGATTAGAATATCGAGAAGAAGATTCCTTTGAGAAGATTCTGACATGGTGAAGGAATATTTTGACCAAGATTTTGTCAATGGGAGTGACGATGGCCGTGATGGGCAAACGACCATCAAAATGAATTTGTACAACATGTGATAGTCATCTAATCGTCAAATTTAACATATTGATTTGTCAATGTTGGCACTGTGTCAGCATTTTTTTGAAAATTGGCAGATGCCCTCTCATTTGAGTTTTTGATTTTTCAGTTCATTTTCAAACACTCATATCTTGCTCAATTTGACTCCTTTTTCTAAGTAATTTTTTTTATTTGGCCTATTTTTTCATGCTCTATGCACTAGTGCAATTGGTTTCTAGTTTTAATGCTTGGATTTTTTAGAAAATTCAATTTTTCACAGGTGTTGTTGAGTTGTCACCATTTTTGCAACTTCTGGGGCTCCGTTTAGGCTCATACGAACTCCTTTTCAGGTGCCATTTTTTGAAAGTGCATGATTTTTTCTGAACTTCATAGTGGTTCTATTAGTTTATAGTGATTGTGATCAGAAATTGTACTTTTAGCATATGGTCATTTTTGGCCTATTTTGGCATTTGTAAAGATAAGATCTTGGTTTGGTCTTTTGTATGGGTCATTTGAGTTTGTTTTCACCTACTTAAGGCTGTTGTAAAACATTAAAAATCAGAATTCCACTTTTCTTGGCTTGCAAGTGGCCATTGTACATGCACTAAGTATAAAGTGCCAAATCATCCTTTTGGGGGGGGGGGGGCGTTCTTTGATTGAGTGAATTTGGGGGGGCATCTTATGTGATTTTTCCTCTCTCTCTATTGTTCTCTTTCATTTTTTTGCTATGGATTCTCCTAAGTTTCCTTTGTTAACTCCACATAATTATGCTTCTTGGAAAATTGATGCTTGGAGTAAGTTAATAGAAAAAGGATTAACTCATTATATTGATGGAACTGTTGTTGCACCATTTGATCCTAAAACTAATCCTAATGCTCATATGGATTGGCTCATTAAAAATACTATGGCTCTTGGAACTTTAAGGAAATATGTATCAAAAGATCTAATCTTTCAAATTGAAAAGTGTAAAATAATTAAAGAAGCTTGGGAAAATTTTGGTCAATTGTATGGCCAAGTTGATGAGATTAGAGGTTATCAGCTTGACAATGATCTCACAATGTTAGATCCCAAGAATTTTGATACAATACAAAACTATGTCACTAAGGAAAATGAGCTAAGAGCACAACTTAAGGAATGTGGCATTGACAAAAAGGATGCACAATTGGTCTACAATTTGTTGGGAAAGCTTCCATCAAAATATGCAATATTTATTTCTAGCTTCCAAACCCATCGCTTGACAATGGGTAGTTCTTTCACTATGCCATCATTTGATACATTTACAAAAAAATTGATGCTAGAGCAAGAAAAGTTGATAAGCATGGGAGTTCTCAAGTCTTCAAAGTCCAAATATTTGGTGGCTAATCTAGGGACTCAAGGAAATGGTTCCAACAAGAAGCATAGGCAATCTAAGTCAAAGACACAACAAGATAAAGCACAATCATCCTCTCCACAACAAGGTATTTATTCATCTTCTCCCAATAAGGGAAATTCAAGCAAGAAGGAGAGACCAAATTGTTCATATTGCAAGATATTTGGTCATGATGAGCATCATTGCCACACTAAGAAAATTGATGGGTTGAAAAACATCATCAAGAAGAAAAATATCAATTTGTCATCTGCCTACAAGAAGAAGGATTCATCTCCTTCCACTTCCTCACAATCAAAAGGAAAAGGGAAAGTATTTGTGGCTACTATAGATTCTTCACAACAATGGATACTTGACTTGGGTGCCACTCATCAAATTAGTTCTACAAGGGAGCAATTTTCTTCTTTGGAGCCATCTAAGGTACCTCACATCTTCATAGGAGATGATACTCAAGTGAGCATTGAAGGTAAAGGTTTGGTTGTCATGGATGATGGAACATTTGAGAATGTTCTCTATGTTCCTAACTTGAGCACCAATCTTCTTTCAATCTACCAAATCACTCACTTTGGAGATGGCAAGAAAGTTGAGTTTCTACCAGATTCAGTTGTGGTCAAAGAACTTAAGGATGATGCCTTGGTTGCAGTGGGACAAGCCAATCACAACACATGACTTTACTCATTCTCCCACTTTGTGCCTATATCTCCTTCTATAGCCTTGCTCACTCATTCAAATTCAAAAAATAAGGTATGGCATGAGTGGTTTGGACATCTCAATTACCGTTATCTTCAGTAGCCTAGCTCCAAGGAAATGGTTATAGGACTCCCTCAAATCAGCTTTTTCAAAGGTGTATGTTCAAGTTGTTCCTTGGGTAAGCATCCATAATAGAAGTTTGACAAAAAGAAGTCTTGGATAGCTTTGGAAGTTCTTCAATTGGTTCACAATGATGTAGCAAGTCCATTTCCAATGTCATCATTTAGCAAGGCCCGCTATGTCCTCACCTTCATTGATGACTACTCCCACTTCACATGGGTCTATTTTCTTGTTCACAAGAGTGAAGTGTTTGGCAGATTTCTAGACTTGAAAGCTCATGTTGAGAAGCAATTAGGGAAGAAAGTCAAGATTCTCCGCACAGATAATGGAAGGGAATATGTGAACAATAGATTTGAGGAATTTTGTACTCTTGAGGGGATTGATCTTCAACATTCAGTTTCCTACACTCCACAACATAATGGTGTTGCTGAAAGGAAGAATAGAACCCTTGACAAGAGGGCTAGCTATATGATTCATGCTCGCTCTCTTGGTCCTCAATTTTGGGTAGAAGCTATCAATTGTGCCGCTCACATTCAAAATCGAGTTCCCCATAAGGATTTAAAGGGTATGACTCCTTTTGAAGCTTGGTGTGGTAGAAAACCGGTTGTGAGACACTTCATAGTTTTTGGTTTTCTAGCTTGGGCACGCATACCTCTAGAGAAGCACAAGGCATTGGAACCTCAGACTAGGCCTTGCATCTTTGTTGGATATCCTGAAGGTTTTAAGGAATATAGACTTTTGGATCCAGAGACACATTAGCTATTCATTGAGAGGAGTGGTCACTTTGAGGAAATCTCTCCTCGCTTGGCCTCTAATCCTCTTCTTCCTTCCTCCATAATGGAAAGTGATGATAGTGACTCAAATGATGATTCTACCTCAACTCCAACTCATAGGATCACATCTTCGTAGGGTCCACTTGCAGTTGAGGAGCCTTGTCCATCTCCTACTAGACCTCGTTTGGGCTTGACAGACTCTTGAGTCAACAAGTTCTCCTCTTGTTGGGGATCCTTCAGATACTCGAACGAATTGATCACAACATCAAGATTTTCCACATGCTTTTATTGCTAGTGCTTCTGATCCATAGTCCTTCAAGAAAGCATCAGTATTTCTTGAGTGGAATTCAACAATGGAGTAAGAGTATAGTTCCTTGATGAAGAACCACACATGGTATTTAGTTCCACTCCCTAAGGGGAGAAATATGGTTCGATGGAAGTGGATCTATTGGACCATGTATGCAATGGATGGAAGTGTGGATAAATACAAGGCTCAATTTGTGGCAAAAGATTTCTCATAGGTTCCAGGTGTTGATTATACAAAGACTTTTGCACCCATTGCTAATATGAACTCCATTCGCTTGACACTTGCTAGTATTGCAGCTCATGGTTGGGTTGTACATCAGATGGATGTGAAGAGTACATTTCTTCACGGGGATCTTCATGAGGAGATTTACATGGAATAGCCACAGGGATTCATACATAATTCTTCTTTGGTTTGTGGATTGAGGAAGTCTATCTATGGCCTCAAATAGGCCCCTAGGGCTTGGTATGCCAAGATGGATTCCTTTCTTCTCTTAGTAGAATTCACCAGGTGTCATTCAAATCCGAATGTTTACATTTTGCAATAGGATGAATCTCATTTCCTACTTGTGCTCTATGTTGATGAATTGATCATTACAAGGAGTACCTCATTCATAATTGGTAGTGTCAAATATGCTTTGCATGACAAATTTTCTATGACTGACTTGGACCTTTTGCACTATTTTATTGGGATTGAGATCACACAGTCAGCTTCTGGGATCTCTCTTTCTCAGCCCAAGTATGCTCTTGATCTTCTAGCTCGATTTCACATGGTTGATTGTAAGCCTGCTCTGAATTGCTTTCTTTCAAGAGTCAAGCTTGAGGCTAAGTGTTCTACTTCACTTGTTGATGCCACTTTGTATCGTCAACTTGTTGGGAGTCTCATCTATTTGACTCACACACGCCCTGATATCTCCTTTGCAATTGGCATGGTTTCACGCTTTATGAAGGAACCGCATGAAATTCATTGGAAAGCAACCAAATGAATCTTCCATTACATACATGGTACACATAATCATGGGATTCACTATGCAATAGGTACAAGACTTACCTTGGTGGGATATACAGATTCTGATTGGGTTGGTGATCTTGATGATCGTAAGTCCACTTCTAGCTACAACTTTCATCTTGGTTTTGGTCCCATCTGTTGGCAGAGTAAGAAGCAACATGCTATTTCTCTTTCTTCGACGAAGACTAAGTATCGAGAGGTTGTTAATGTCGCTACTGAGGCTATTTGGCTTCAGAATATTCTCTGAATTTGGCTTCACTATTCCACATCCTATAGTCATTCATTGTGACAATCAGAGTGCCATCTAGATCTCAAAGAATCTAGTTCACCATCAGAGGACCAAAAACATCAAGATTCATATGCACTACATTTGGGAGTTGATACACGAGCGGGTCATTGATTTGTAGTATTGTCCTACAACACAACAAGTTGCAGACATCTTCACCAAAGCCTTCATTGAGAGTATATATCATCATTTGTGAGCTCTCTTGGGGGTGAAAGATGTTTCATCTGAGGATGTCTCTTGACTTCATCATTCTCTCTTATGGGGGGGGCTTTTTCCTCTTCTAGGAGTTTTGTCCTTCTCATATATTTGAGAGTTATTTTCTTGTTTTTCATCTCTCTTTTGGGGGGGAGTTTTTTCCCATGTGGTTTTCTCCTTTTCTCCACTTTATGATATATTGCATTGCATTTTTACATGGGTACCTAGCATGGCCTAGTTGTCGGGACCCATCTTGCATTATTTTCTTGTGTACATTCTCCCTATGTTTCACTTAAGAGGGGGTGTTGGTGTAATTAAAAGTGTTGTACCTTATCCTAGGTCATGATTACACCTTAGTTAATTTTACTTAGGGACCACATAGGAGGTAGTTGGAGCATTTCCACTTTTTTTGGACATATCATGTTATTACTTTATCACATCCACCTTTTGTGGACATATCATGTGATTACCTCTCTACCTTTTGTGGGTGATCCACCATTTGTGGTGATTATCACATTATCATTTTTCCACTTTAAGTGGAGTGATAGCTTTTCACAGTTGTCTCATGTCATAAGATTATGACACTTGTCATAATCTTATGCCCTTCCATGTACTCACCTTGGCTATATAACCAAGGGGTCTCCTATGTACTTTAGCTCATTTTTTGCATCATTGACAAAATACAACTTATTCTTGTCATATAGTTTCTATCTCTCTTATGCATGTACTTTCTATTAGGCCTCTTGATCTTAGGTGGCTACCTTCATAGCCAATTCTTACATAATGAAATTATATAAATTTTAAAATTTCTTTTGAAAACAATTTTAAAACTATTTCAAATTTCAAAAGTAAATCTAACATTTAGAATTTCCTTGTTTCTAATTTTCCATCATCAATTCATTAGAGTCTTCTTGCCAATTTTTGGTTTTCTCTTTGTGTTTCTCATTTATTTACAATATTTTCTAATGTTTTATTTTGATTATTTTATGATTTATTTTTGTTTTTAAAATTTTAAAGCAATTTACAAGATAAATAGAAAATATTAATATTAATTAAATATTATTTTATTTCCTTAATTTTCAATATTTAATTTTTAAATTATGTTTAGAATAATTCAAAATATTCATTAGAATAAACTTGAAATATAATATAAATTTTAAAACAAAAATAGTAATTTTAAATTTAATTTAAGATAATTTTATTTTTTAATATTTTTTCATAAAGATAAAACTAAACTAAAATAATTTATTTTTCTTCCATTAAAACTCAAAAGAATATTTATCCTTTATTTTAATTTAATTTAACTTAATTTATTTTTAAATTATCAAGATAATGTTTAGATATTTCAATTTATTAATAATTATTTATTTAATTTGATAATTAACCATGTCAAAATTAGTTATTATTTTCATCTTAATATTTTTATAATTATTTAGATTATTAATTATAAGTAGGTGGATGGGCAGGCGCCTTTACTACACTCTTGATGTGGGGGGCAGGGAATACAGTCAACTTGTGTTGCCACATTAGATGCAGGTGGCAGTGATGTTGTGGTGTGGTGTAGGGTGAGGTGGGCCCCAACATCGTCATCTTGATCTTATTGGCAATATAATGATGAATGCTTAAGGTGTTATACAAAGCCCACAATATGGAGGATTGTGCCATCACCTTAATTTTATCCTTGGGATTTGCTGAAAGGACTTGATCGTGCAAATTGGAGGCTTTCATGAGTTGGCGAGGTGGGTCTTGGAATGACAGGTTTTAACACCTGACACTTTCATTATATTTTGATTAGACCCCTATCCCCACTAGAGTTTTACAATTTGTTTTTTAGGTATTTTATATCTACACGAATACATCTTTGGGTTGTGCGGCGTTGTTGAGGGTTTTTGTTTTTGTCTGCAATGGGTGAACAGTCTAAGTTTTTGGTAAAGATGTTTGCAGAGACATTAAATAATATTGGGGTTGATACCCCAATTCAATTGGATATTTTGGTTTAGGAGATGGATTTTCATGGTGAGTTTTTTGATCAATGGTTGAAGCATATTATGAAGAAATATGATCTCTGCTTATCCTCACCGTAGTGAAAATGGTGTTGAGAAAAGGCTTCATCAGGATCTGCAAAGCCAAGCAAGTTGGAACCCACATTACTTCCAGATTCTTGGCTATTTTTCTAGAGATTAGGATGGATAAGAAGGATGTTGAGGCATTGGTTCTACGACTCTTCTTTGTGGATTGGTTGGTTGGTCTAGAAGAAATTCTCACTATTGTCATCTCGAGGATGGGTGTGCCAGGGCCTCATGACTTTCCTTCCTTCTACAAGCCCGGTGAAGTGGTGAGATACTACCCCTTCATACTTGACTTGAAGGGGATGACTTTGGAAAAACACAAATTGGTTGTGGTGATGGGCACAAATTATCTAATTATAGAAGTTCAAGCTCGAGCATTCATTTGGCCATAGTGGGGTTCCAAATTTCTGAGCTTTTGCAGCTGCTAATGGTTTTATGGGTTAGTATGGTTCTAGTAATTAATGTATGTTTGTTGTATTCTTAGCATGGGTGGTAGTTAGGTTTTAGTTGGCATGATTAAGGGGGGTGGGAATTTTGTATATGTCTCCCACATTTTGATATTACTATATTATTCAACCTTGTGTGGTTGCTATTCGGGTGGTTTGGTTAGCTGGTTAGTCTTGGGTGGTGCTTTGCATTCCCTTCCATGGTGGATACTTTGTAATATTTTTCTTTTTTAATATAATAATTAATCTTACAATTTTATTTTTTTATAAGGTTATATAATTTCAATAGGAAAGGGTCATGACATACTTCCCCTCGTAAAATATGCATCACTCAATGTATCAAAACAATGTGATATCCAAATAAGTAAAAAAATATAGTGTCATGTTTGAACATGTTTCAAAATTATTGCATCTCATTGGCATTTTTTCAAGTGGCATTTCTTTATCATATTAATCTCACTGAACTTTATAGTGGTCTACTATTATGTTGCAAGATTATATTCTTATCATTCAAGATTCTTCAAACTATAAGGTATCCTATTTCAAAAAATATTTACTATTTGGTACATATTTCTTAGGGAGTGACACATGAAATGCATTATCGATTTGACTTGAACTTGGAAGTAAAGCTAGTCAATAAACCATTGAGCAAGGCTACAATAGGTGTAATTCAGACCATTGTGTTTACTTTAAGAGGTTAGCTGAAGATAACTACATTATTCTATGTTTATATGTTGACGATATGCTTGTAGCGGGGTCTAACATGGATCACATAAAGGAGTTAAAACAACAGTTAGAAAATTCATTTGGTATGAAGGATTTGGGGTCAGCAAAACAAATCCTTGATATGAAGATTACAAGAGATAGGAAAAATAGAAAATTGTTTTTATCTTAGGTTGATTATGTTGAAAAGGTGTTGTAGAGACTTCATATAGAGAATGCAAAAGTTGTCAGCACAACTTTGCCCAGTCATGTCAAATTGACTAAGGATATGTGTCCAAAGACACAAGAGGAGGAAGAAAAAATGTCCAAGGTACCATATGCTTCAGCTATAGGCAATTTAATGTACACCATGGTATGCACGAGATTGGATATTGAACATGTCGTAGGAGTTGTTAGCAGGTATATGAGTCATCCTGAAGTTGAGCATTGGAATGTGGTAAAATAGATTCTCAGGTATTTGAGAGGTACATCCAATAAATGTTTATGTTTTGGGGGCTCTAATACAGATTTAAAAGGCTATGTTGACTCAGATTTGGTAGGGGATATGTAGCGTCCCTCTATTTTGGTCATCCTTGAATATCGAGTGAGTTGTTTATTTGTGTCTTGTGAAGTCATGTTGACCTTGTCGTTTGACGCTGTTTAATTTAGTGCATAAAATTTATTAGCTTTACTCTCATAATTTTGAGGAAATAAATTATATGGTAGGGATAAATGGTTCTTTTATTTAATCTCTATTATTTAGTTGTATCTTCTTATAAATTAAGAACAAATGTTATTCCATTTAGAAGAAAACATACATTACATTATTTTATTATATTTTCTTTGAAAGAAAAACATAATAAAAGGTTTGATTTAGAGTTTAAATTGAAATTTTATTTAAATAGGAAAGTATTTGTATATATATATACATCTATATATAATATTTATTTGTATATAATAAATTATAAAATTAATATAAGTCCTTTTATTTCATCCAGAGATTATTAATAAAGTAAAATAAATATTATTATTGTTACTAAAATGATATAAATTATGGTTGACAATTTGTGACATTAGTTCTACAAATTAATACAAGTGAAAATATAGTTAATATTATTAAATTATATCATTAAATATTTTTATGTATATAAAATTTAATAATATTCAAATAGTAAATAAGTAAATAAATAAAATGGAGTAATAAAATATCTTGTATGATCTTATTTTAGAATTATTAAAAAAAATATTTAAAAGAATAAAATAAAGATAAATAATTGAAAGGCCAAACTTTCCACGTGTCTTGTGAATATTTCCAAAATTGCATGTATCTGATTTGGACCTTTTGCACTATTTTCTTGGGATTAAGATCACACAGTCAGCTTCTAGGATCTCTCTTTCTCAACCCAAGTATGCTCTTGATCTTCTAGCTCGGTTTCACGTTGATTGTAAGCCTACTATGACTCCCTTTCTTTTAGGAGTCAAGCTTGAGGCTAAGTGTTCTACTCCACTTGTTGATGCCACTTTGTATCGTCAACTTGTTGGGAGTCTCATCTACTTGACTAACACACACCCTGATATCTCCTTTGCAGTTGGCAGGGTTTATATGGATACTGTCACATATGTCGTTGTTGCAAGTATGTTAGATTATAAATGAATAGCTCAAAGTGTGATGGAATTACCCATAAACATGAACCAAAGACACCATTGATACCAAATGCTACTAGTTTTTATTTTAAACCTTATTTAAGGTCTACTAGCTATGCACATAAAAATTAATACTAATTTTTTTTGAAATAAATTAAAATTTATTCTTTTACAAAATAAATTGAACTAATACTAATTAATTACTTTTGAAAATAGATTAAAACTAATACTACTTAAAAATAAATTGTATATTCAACCTAAAATTTTATTTAAAACTAGGGCCATAAAAGCTATTAAGATATTAATCTAAAGTCTTTTAAAGAAAAATTAATAATTCTAAGAAAACTAATAAAATATAAATAGTTTATATTAACTTTTTGAAAACTAAAAACATTCTATTTTATCAAAATACAAAATTTTATTCTAAAAGTTAAAAGAACATACTTTAAAGTAAAAATCATAAAAATATTATATTATATCAAAATGCCATTATTGTTATTGTTCTTGATTATAGTAAAAAAAAGGTGTTGATGGGGCCTTGAAACCCATTACAACCAGTTTTGAAGGGTTCCATAACCCTGTCTAAGGAAAGAAAGTTGCAGAAAAGATAACACACATATAATCAACAACAAAATAGCAACAACAGTTAACAAGAAGACATGACTACACAAACTACATTAGATAAGAAAGAGAGGGACACAATCCCTCAACAACCAAATTTTAACTAGGACCTGGAACCCTTAGGTAAACACAGAACCTGCATACATCAGCCAAGCATCAACAAACCAGCTGCTCAAGAAAGACATCATTGAGCCGAGAAAAAAAGGCAACTTAATCATAAATAACACCATCAACCCCATACCCATAATAAAAAACACCAACATCTCTAAGGTCCCCACCTCAATAGGGGAGTTAGAGAGCACACTGAAACACTGAAGCACATTCATCTTCTTGTCGTAGCACCCCGCTAGAGCCATTCCCATCTCCACCTTAATAGGAGAGATCTCCCCTTTGTAGGAGAAGAAGAGATGAGAGCCCCACCCTCCAAAGCCTTCACACAACTTCCCACACAAGCTCCACCTCGATAAGAGCAAGTTGACCAGAATCTCAACCTCGATAGGAGGAAGTTGACCAAAATCTCCACCAAATCTACAACAACCATGTCCACCTCAATAAAACAAGGCTCCACCTCAATGGGAGAAATTTCCACCTCCATAGAAGACCCCACCTATAGGTCTAGAGAGAACACAAAAACTTTGGGAGGATGAATAGTCATAACCTCTTTTGGATTATCAAAGTGTAGAAACAAGAACAAAAAACACACTTCAGCCAACTAGACAAAACCCCCAAAAAATTGAGCCTTCAAAATAAAAACAAGGCGTTGCTCAGTCCAAGAATGATCCTTAAACCCCTATAGACCAAGGCCAAAAATAGTCACACCAGGGAGGCCAAGAGCCACACGAAAAGACTTCCAAAAATCAACAACCTCCAAAAAATAAAGGCATAAGTAACTACTAGGTTGCTCCAGAAAGATATCAATGATCACAACAATAGCTTCCTTAAGAAGTAAAAATAACTCAGAATTCAGACACAAATTCCACCTAGCCCACAAAACATAGACAAAACGAAGGACAAAAATTCCTACCACAGAGAACAAAGGGTAGCCCTTAACCAAACAACAAAGGGGCCACAAAAAGCCATGTCCCAACAAAGAAAAGAATAGGCCATTCATGAGAAGAAAGCTTGACCCCAAAGAATCCACCATAAAGCCACCGAGAGCCCATGAGCTAGCCACTCCCCATGCAACACCTAATGAAGGATCAATCACCAAAATAGATGAAAGATATCACCCAAGCATGCAGCCTCCTAGGCATCAACCCAAGCAAAGCACTAAATAGTCGAATGAATCCCAAGTACAACACCCTCAACCTTAGAAGATGTCAAAACTAGCCAAAAATCCCCATACCCAACAAAAAGAACAACCAGGCCCGAGCATCAACAGGAAAACCCAAATGAATAGAAAGCAATGCCCCAAAATCAACATCATCGTTGTCAGCAGAGAATGGGCTCCAACTCTTGCTCGCAACTCCCAAACTACAAGAAAAGCAGAAAAAACTAGAAAGAAAAATCTCCTCGGATGTTCCCTCCTTACAATTCAAACTCCCACTCCCACACATCCTCCAAACGCTATTTTTTGTTGTTTAATATGATTAGTGTTATATCAATCCATCTTTCATTATTTTCACAAAAGAAACTCCATTATTGTTATTGTTATTATATATTACATAGAAAATTGTATGAAACTATTAACCATAAATCATTTTTATTATTTTTAACTAATAAATCATTTTTCACAACATTATTTAATTGATAAAATATTTAACTATCAATTGTTTCAATTAATCTATCAAAAAATCTCTTAAATAATTTTTCAAATTATTTTATTTTAATTTTTATAAAACTTTATATAAAATTTCAACTTTATTAATTTTAAATAACTTATTAAAAAATATTTTAACTAATTTATGGTAAATTTAAATGTCCAATCATGATTAAATTTTATAAATTCAAAATTTAACTTTATCATTATTATATATATATATATATATATTAAATCCAATAAATTATCTAATTTTCTATTTTATAATTACTAAAATTTAATAAACTATTAAATTACTATTAAAAAAACTTATTAAAAAAAACTATTATTAAATATTAAATCTACTATTTTTTTTTGTTGAAAGGTGAAAAGCCTATATATTATATTAATATTAAGATATGTAAGTACAAAAATGCAAAAAGTGGCTAGAGAGTCCAAGTTGCTTCAAAATGAATGCAACACCTATAAACATTCACCAACTACCTGTTGGAAACAAGCTACACTGAGAGGGGGGTGAATCAATTGTGTGGAAAAATTAACTTCATTTACTTGTATCATCAAGTGTTAGTAATATTTAATCATAATGCATAAACAAGAAAATAAACACAACACCATAACACCAAGATTTTTACGTGGAAACCCTATTAGGGGAAAAACCACGGTGGATGGCCAATCCACAATTATGATATGAGTATAATCAAATGCAGATTACAATTAGGGGAATGCACTTGCATTTAGGCGCACTGCCTAGAGCTCACTGCTCAAAAGAAAAGGCTCACTGTCATACAAGAGTTCAGATTAAAACCATCTAAAGATTAAACTAAGATGATAGCATCTACAAATGCATGATTACAGTTCCAGATTAAGAACAACAATAGATTTGTTGCCTTACAAACTGATTTTGTATTTCATCTATGCTTTGCTCATACACAACACAAATTTTCTATGCACAAATGAAAATGCGCTTTATCGCTACTCTTCTCTGCTCTAACTCACAATTTGGATATTAAATCAACTCTTACATCCTTCAAAATGATATAGACAAACTTGTATATATATCCACAACATAGAATTTATTTAGACTTTGTTAGCTTCAATAGAACACAAGAAAATTACAACCGTCAACTCAAATTATGAGGAATATGCAATGCATACCCTTTATGGTCGGCCACAACTTGGCTAGGACCCCAAAAAAGATATACAAACATATAAGTACTTAACTAATTAGTTCTCATACATCCACAACTTTATACATTCATGAGGTTAGCCTTAATACAAGAAAAACTGAGAACAAGTCAACCGAATCTTCTAACTTCCACATGGACTGATATGAACCACTGCTCTTCAGTAGAAACAAAGATAGTATACCAAAAAATATTATGTAGGATGCACAATACAAAATAATAACCTAAGAGTTTCTTATAGATCAATGAACACTATGCTACCCGATACTATGTTCTTCCTTGATAATCTTCAATCTTCTTGCCGGTATGAACGAATGATAGTGTGTGGATCTGATCATCGGTTAGGGTTGCCATCAATGAAAACAAAAATTGATACACGTAGTGTCTCTTGCCAACAATCTCCCCCTTTTGGCAACACTTAGTGAAAAATGACTAAGTGTCGGACCAGTACCAAGATAGACTGCACTGCTACCCAAAATTCCAAAAATTCAATTCTCCCCCTGAGATGATTGAACATTTTTCACTCCACTTCTTCTCCCCCTTTGACATCAATGGAAAAGGTAGGGGTCACATGCCAAAAATAGATCAATTCATCAAAACTATTATGCAAAAATTGTTACTATAACTTACATGAGCTAAAAGATGTCCACAAAGTCTTTTTTCAACTGAATCAAATTTGTGTCCCAAATTCTTTTGAGACTTTCCAGAATTGTAATATGACCAAAAATAAAATAAGATTGTGTCTCCATGAACTCTAGGTTGGCCGGATCAACAACTCTTATAGATTCTTCTCCTTCTTTTAGAGAACTTGACAATATGTCAAGTTTTGGACAAATTCTGCTTCTGAGTTCATAGGTTTTGGCAACATTTTATCATTTTCATGCTTTAAAATTTTTATGTTATTGAACAGGGACATTAATTTTCCTTCTACTTTCCCAACACCACTGAATAGCAGATCAAATTCCTCAGAAATGGCACTTAACTTATTTTCCAAATCTTTCACCTTTTTCTCACTTCCTTCAGTGAATTTTGAAAAAGACAGACATGCTTTGTATATCTTAACAAATTTTGATAAAGAATCCTACACATTCTTTATACATGTGGTTCAAAGGATTTTGTCTTGGATAATCATATTTTTAATTCCATTAAATCTCTTAGCATCAAATTCATTCTGAACTTTTACCATGGCTGACTTTTCTAATGACTCAAAGTGAGTATCAATTTAGTTGATAATCCTTTTTAGTTCATAGGAGGATGAACTAGTTGGATCTTTTGCATAGGATGGCATTAGCTTTTCCAATACTCTGGATGCCAGATTTAGTAGTTCACTATCCTCAATGTGTGATTTTAGTAGCTCTTCTCTGGCTCGTGCTTGAGAAATCATAGCTACTTTCATTTTCTGGATTGACCTTAATGTAGATAGGTCAATAGGACCTTCAATTAGTTCTAGATCCAATTCTTCATTTTGTTCAACCAATTTTTTTTTACTACCTCTGCAGTGTCTCCTATTTCAACCAAGACTTCTTTTACATTGTCTTTCTTTTCCTCAACTATTGCTTCCTCATTTGAAGATTTTGATTTCACTTCAGAGATCTCTACCTTCTCAACTGATATATTCTCAAGTGCACCAACATCCATAGGAATTTCGGTGTTAACAATAGCATCAACATTTCCTTCTTTTGCTTCTTTCGATGGATCAGATGAGACATTGTCAGCATGTGTTTTCTCAGTCACAACTTCAACTTTTTCATTCAACAATATTTCCATCAAAATTTTCTCTATTTATTTTGTGACTACCTCAGTCTGACCAATCATAAGATTATTAACCCTTGTTTTTCTTTTGAATTTATTTTGGGCATTGTTCAAAAGTATCTTCATCTCATCCACATACATCTCTAGACATAGTTCAACAAGAATCCTTTTTCTCATTTGTTCTTCTTCAGTTCTAGCACTCAACCTTCTTGATTCTATAATTTCATACAAACTCTTTGGCAGACTATGCATAATCTCAATCAAAACTTTAATTAAAAAAATTCATATGTCTTATCGTTGATTCTTCAAGAATTCTTTTGTTAGATTTATCAAAGGATTCGTACCATTTGTAAAGTGGTTTTAGATTTTCATCCTTAGTCAAAGCTTTTTCAACTGCTTGTGCTCACATACCTAGTTTTTCAGTCTTTTCTTTCTTCTTTACTTGGTCACCTTCATTGAAAGTATTGTCTTTTGTGATTGTTGCTGATTTGGTGCCTTGATGCCCGATCTCTTTCACTTCTTCATCAAATTTTTCTTTCTCATCATCAGAAACAACCATATATACTCTCTTTCTCTTTTTCTTCCCTTCCTTTTCGGATCTCTTAGGCTTAGTTTTTACAGGGGTATGCTTTTCTGCAGGGGCTGAATGAGATACCAATCTTCTAGAGGTTCTAGTTCATTCAGATGGTGTTGTCGGACTAGCTCATTGTGCTTTTGTTGCCTCCTTATCAGCTTACCTTGCTGATTCATATTTTTCCCTTTTTTGTCTGGCTTCTTTTAGCAATTTTGTAGATACTCCCATACTCTTTGCAAGAACTTCGACTTCTTTTCTGACTCTTTTAGTAACTACAAAATTTCTTAGTTCACTGTGCACCTATTTTTCCTTCTCTACATATGTTCCAAACCTTTCGTCTGTCGAATCCACTCGTTTACTCAGTATGTGTTGAGCGTACATATCCATAACTTTCCCATCGACTTCGTATCCCATGGGTATGATCTAGATTGTCCTGGGATCAACTGCCTCCATCATACATTGATCAATACTCACCATGAAGAAAATAAAATCCTTGTACTTTTCTACAATAGAGGTAGGAATCTTCTCCCTTGTTCGCATCATAGACTAATTTTTTTTGAAGAATCCCCACTTAGTTGCATTTCTTGTTTTCATGTCTCCAGAATCATATAGCAGATATCTGATTTGTTCAACTACCGGTTTGTCCTTTTCGCACTGAACTTTTCCAACTCTTGGAACATCACCCATGAAGTAACAAAACAAACACAAAAGAAGGGTACCATATTTGAAAGAATTTTTCTTTTCTTTCTTAATCTTTACTAGATTTTCCATTAATTGAATTCTCAGTAGTTCACAAAGGTTGTAGTCTGCATTTTCCTTTACCATTTGGTAAGCGACATAGATTGTTGTGTCGGACATTGAGTTTTCATGGCTAAAATGATAAATTTTGTATCCAATGACCATGGATGCGAATTTCACATCTACATCGATAATGTTGTCAATGATCATTGCTCTTCTATCATATGTTGATCTTGTGGCATCGGTGACTATTTGGTTTTTCATATATTTGAGAATAGGTAATCCACCGAAAGAATTTAGACTGGTTACTACACTGATAGCTTCCTTAGTAATTTTAAACAAAATAGTAAGCCACATAAACTCATCATTTACTCGACTCAAGACATAACATACCCATTCTAACTCTAGAAACACGAGAAATTTAACCATTTGTGTGAATTTCTTTGTTTCCAAGATTTTGTGCTCTCACTTTACACAATAATATTCACCAATGATATGATGATTGTACAAATTTAGTACCTGAGAACTTCCTAGTTCTTAAATATTTTCATGAGTGTAAACCCTAATGTCATGTTTGTGTAAAAATCCATGAGAAACGGACGAAAATGCTCCTAGAGGATCGATCTCAAGGGATTTGTAAGGATGAAACTTAAACCTAGATCGAGGTCAATCCTTAACTTCAACTACTAGAGGATTATTCATTTTCCCAAATCATAATTTTGCAAATTTTTCTGAAAAATACCTTTTTTGTCAGATCACAATTTGAATGTTGAAATACTTTTGACGCTTGAATCTTGCCTCAAATCGCCATTGTTTGCCTATGAGCTTTCTAGAATTCTTCTCTTCCAAATGCAAGGTGAAAAATGAAGTGTGGGAATGACCTTTTATTGTTTACACACCTAATTCTCTCATCATAATAAATGCTTTAACCCTAATACATCCAATTACTTTGTATCTGTATATAGTGACAGATAAAAAATTTGTGGACCTCCAATGAGTCCAACAATTTTTTTGATTGTTTATACATCTACTGAACACATCCACATCTGATGTTACTTACTAGTTATGGGTTTGTATGAATTTATTGATTACCCCCCCCTAGGCCAAGGGCCTGAGACCAATTCCTGAAGGAATCGCTAGAAGCAGGTTCTAGTGCTACCACATTTTCTTCAACCACAACAGAAGGATATTTCTTCACCCATTTCTTCTACATTTGTTGTATGAATGCATCTGTAGTTATTTTTCCCTTTCCTTTGATATCCTTCTACATGTTCTTCCTTTGTTTTACCGGACTTTTTTGTTCCAACAATATGTTGCAATATGACCAAATTTGTTGTAATTGTAGCACACAATATTTCTCTTTCCAAACCAATTATCCCACTGATTTCCTCTTGATCTGCATTGGTTAGCAGTATGGCAAGGTCTATTGCATGTATATCATCTAATATTTCTATGAAATTGATTCATCATACTTCCGCATTCATTTGACTTATGGCCAATCTTATTACACTTAAAACATTGACCTGAGAATGATGGACCACTTTGATTCATTCTACTTCGACATTGAGTGACCATGTGTCCAAATTTATTATAACTAAAACAATATCCATTAAATATTTGAGCATTAGGTTGTCTTACCGGATACCTTCCAGATTTGTTCACTTGGTTTCCTTATCTAGATCTTCTTTGCTCAGTTTTGGAACTTTCTCCTTCTTCATATCCAAGACCTCGCTTGTCACCATGATTCCTCTGACTTCCAATTAGTTCATCAAGCATGGCAGAACTACCTTTGAACTTCTCTTTATATTCATTAGTAGAAGAAAGTTCATTTTTGAGATCATCCAACTGCCTTTCAAGTGCTTCTTCATTATTTTTAGATTGTTCCAATTCATCATCCAATTGGCTGAACACTTCAGATTTTTCTTTCAGGGACTGTGCTAGGTTCTCTTCATTTTTATTTCTATCTTCAATATCCTTGTTCATCTTCATCATGATGGATTCCATCTCATGCTTTAGGATTGTATTGTCTTTGATAATATTTTCACATTCTTTTGTCTTTTCTTTTAGGGCTTGACTAAGTTGTTCTTCTTCAATTCTTCTTGCAATTTCTAAACTTCAGCCTTTGACTAATCAAGATCATCTAGCACCACCAAATTTTGTTGTTGAAGATCGCTTGATTCCATTATAAAACCTTCCAAGATCTCCCCAAGTGGTTAGACTTATTTCGGAGGAACTAGCTCTGATACCAATTGTTGGAAACAAGATACACTGAGAGGGGGGGTGAATCAGTGTTGTGAAAAAATTAACTTCATTTACTTTTATCATCAAGCATTAGTAACATTCAATCATAATGCATAAACAAGAAAATAAACACAAAACCATAACACCAAGATTTTTACGTGGAAACCCTGTTAGAGGAAAAACCATGGTGGATGGCCAATCCACAATTATGATCTAAGTATACTCAAATGAAGATTACAGTAAGGGGAATGCACTTGCATTCAGGCACACTACCTAGAGCTCACTACTCAAAAGAAAAGGTTCACTGCCATACAAGAGTTCAGATTAAAACCATCTGAAGATTGAACTGAGATGATAACATCTATAAATGCCTGCTTACAGTTCCAGATTAAGCACAATAATAGATCTGCTTCCTTAGTGATTGATTCTATATTTTAGCTTTGCTTTGCTTATACACACAAAAAAAAATTTAATGCGCAAGTGAAACTGCACTTTATCGCTCCTCTGCTATGCTCTAACTCACAATTCAGATATTAACTCAATTCATACATCCTTCAAAATGATACAGAAAAACTTTATATATCCACAACATATAATTTATTTACACTTTATTAGCTTCAATAGAACACAAGAAAATTACAACTATTGGCTCAAATTATGAGGAATATGTAATGCATACCCTCTATGGTTGGCCACAACTTGGCTAGGACCCAAACAAAGATATAAAAACATAGAAATACTTAATTAATTAGTTCACATACATCCACAACTTTATACATTCATGAGGGTGGCCTTAATACAAGAAAAATTGAGAACAAGTCAACCGAATCTTCTAACTTCCACATGGACTGATACGATCCGCTGCGCTTTAGTAGAAACAAAGATAGTATATAAAAAAATATTCCCTAGGATGCACAATAAAAAATAATAACCTGAGAGCTTCTTATAGATCGATGAACACTGTGCTACCAGATACTTTGTTCTTCCTTGATAATCTTCAATCTTCATACCAATATGAATGAATGATAGTGTGTAAATCTAATCATCGGTTAGGGTTTCCATCAATGACAACATAGAGTGATACACGTAGTGTCTCTTGCCAATACTACCTAGAACCCAATTGTGATTTCATCTATACACACACACACACACACATATATATGCATCCCTATACAAAATACTACTATTAAAACCCCATATTTTTCAAATTAAAACCTACCACCCCAACTTACAAGCCCATGTTTCATATCCCATAATTTAAACCTCTCTGCAAGGATAGTAGACTTGATTTTCAACTTGCTCTTCTTGAATTATCATATGCACTTGATTTTCTGCAATAGCCTAAGACTGAATTATGATTTTGATATCACAAACTTGATGAATAGCTCTATCTCTCCTATGAACCAATGGCACAATAAAATAGAGTTATAGAATCCACTTCCAGGTGTTAACTCAAAAAACAACATACATTTCCCTGATCAGCCTTGGACAAAACTTATTTTGATTACAATTGTTCTCTCAAACTATTACAATGCTTGTATAGCATACAATGTAGAACATCACCCAATTCATTGAACCCCTACTCATTAAAAGGTATCATAATGTATACCATTCACCTATGGTCACTTCAATTCCAAAGAACCAATCATTATAGTTCCCAACTATCATTTCAACTTCTATAGGTAATTGTCATTAACTATGTCAGGCCATCGAAGAGACTCACTTCATGTTCTCTCTGATAAAATGAAGTATCTATGATGTCTGAAACATCCTATTGAGTCAACTCACCAAACAACCTTCAATCATCGGTAGCCAATCACTGCATTCCATTCTAGTATCGATCGGGTCCTACCACAACATGCTCCATGAGTTACCGAGTCAACCTCATCACCATATCAGGGAGACACCAATTCGTCTCCCACCAATATAAGGAAGTCACATCAATGAAGCTTATTGGCTTGTCTTTGTGGTCAGTTAGTCAAAGGTTTTCAAAACTTCATAACCCCAACTTGTGGTTCTAAATTTTCAATCTTTCATGATCTCATGAAATTTCCACAGCTATTGGACCATCAAGGAGACTCAAGGAAGAGTCCCTCTAATAAGGCTAAGTCTTTGTGATTAACACTGTAGGAACCCATTGTTGTATCAAGGATACATGAAACAATGTCCCAGTGATCTAACCACTTCTCGTCGATAGAACATAGTGGTGAACAAATAAGAACCATCAAACTATTGATGGGACTATGGACAAGGTCTCGCCGATAAAGAAGAGTCGGCCCAATAAAGGGGAAATCACAACTTCTATAGGAAGTCGATCAACAAACTTATCCTTGCTCTCCCTATTCTAAATTTGGCATTGTACTAATGTATTAGAGGCTGAACAATGACCCATACCAAATCACCCCACTTCTAAATTTGGTTATCAGTTTCCCAATAAAAGTGTGCCCTGTTGGATTTCATAGAGAGTGATCCCATCATGACTTCATAGAAGATTTTTGAAATTCCCATATGTCATTTAAATTAGATTTATTGCTAATGACACATAGCTTGGTGGGGTCACTTAAGCATGGACCATGCTTAATTTGACACATTCACCATTTCCTTTACCACGATCCCTGCTAAGTCAGGAAATGCTTCAATTTCACCAACATTTTTTGAAAAAAAAATCTTCTCTCTAACATCCCATATTTTCCAACTAATCTACTAAACAATTTCCCTCACGATATATATGTGAAATTTGAAAAGATTCAAATTTTTCTATTAAGCTCCAAACACTTTGTATTATGTATTGAAGATGTCAATTATAACAAGAAAATTATTTGCATGCATTTATTATTACTAATGAGTCTCCTTCTATATTTATATTGGATATACCTAGCTAATTAGCAAGCTAGAGACCAAGAAGAACTACCATCGACTCGGCTATAGTATTTGTGTCAGAAGGGAGGGCAATAAATTTGGTTTCTTTTAACTTCCCAGTTGAATCCAGGATGAAAAATCTTGCTCCTTACACTCCTGGATTCCCTTTGGAGGCACCATCAAAATTCATTTTGGAGAAACCTAGTTGAGACGGTTGCCATTTAACTTTTCTCCTATCAAACTTATCCTTATGAGGTTGCTTAAAAATACCTATAAATGGTAGGCTTATACTCTTCCAATTATTTAGGATACTATTATCCCATGCTGTGTAGAGTGAACTGATATTCTTATGAGTTTGTACATAAACATTCACTACTTCTAAGACTTACTTTTCTATTATTCTTTGAACATGTTGAACTGAAGAGGATACCCTTCTAAATATGTGTTTATTATGTTCCCACCATATAGACCAAAGTACTATATCAGAAATCAAACACAAAATGCAAGAGAAGAAGGAAGATTTGAATAACACAAGCCAAGATTGAAAAAAATCCCAAACTGTCCTAGGCAACGGGGTATAAAAACCTAATTCATGCAATATGAAAATCCAACATTCTTGGGCAAAAAAACACTATAAAAATAGATGATCGGTTTCTTCAAAAACTTATCCACATAAAACACACTTGAAAGGATTCACAATACCTAACTTGTTGATCCTTTCACTTGTTAGAAACCTCTTGCACAAAACTAGCCAAGCAAAGCTTCCTGCTTTGGGAAAAACCATGTTATACCAACAAAAATAATATTCTCTCTATGATTGTAGTTAGAAATCTCTGTTAAGAATTGCTTTATACCCTTGCTTGACTGTATAGTTACCATTTTTAGATGGTGCCCAAAAGATAGCATCCAATTTACCCGACAAAAACATTACTCTATCTACCAAAGAATGATGAAGAAACTCCTTTTGAGCAACTAAAAATTGTGTTTCTAAAAAATATTTCCATTGTACTCTTCTAGTTACTCTATTAACTGAATGAACATAATCAATCAGTCTAGTACCCCAATCTTGAGATAACATAGGAATAACAAACTATAATTCTTGAAATTCCTTCAGTGGAGGGTAGACATTCCAAGAGTCATTCCAAAAATGAACCTAATCTCCCATATTCACTTGCCAAGAGATATACAAGGTGACAACTTTTTGGCATGACATCATGAAATTCCACATAGCAGATCCAGGAGGGGGGTTGGATAGTGTGAATATTCTAAGTGGATTTTGACTATCCAGATACTTCACCCGCATAATTTTGCACCACTTGGAGGTAGGTTTAGTGTACATTTTCCAAATCAACTTACCTCCAAATGCCATATTGCATTTTTAAATATTATGCAAACCCATTCCACCCTTAATTTTTTTGGAGGACACGCTATCAAGAGATATTAATGGAACATTTTTCCCATCATCCATGTTACCTCTCTGTAAAAAAAATTCTAATGATCTTCTCAATCTAATCCACCGCTGATTTTGGGGCCTTTAAGATTGCTATAAAGTAATTTGGAATTGGTACTAGAACAATCTTAGCTAAAAAAATGTGGCTAGATAATAACAACCATCTTTCTTTCCAAGAAGAAACTCTAGCCTTAATTTTTTCAATTACTTTAGACCAATATGATATCTTATTTGATCCCATAAAAAGGAGGAATCCCTAAATATGTACATGACAGTTCTACTACTTGAAAGCCTAAAATTTGAATAATTTTCCTTTTGATAGTTGTTTTTGAGTTGAAGACATAAATTTTAGAATTTTAAGCATTTACTTTTTTCCCTAAGATTAAGAAGTACTTGTATAGAATCCCCTTTATTTATTTGGCTTCTTCAAGGTTTGTCTTGTTGTGCATGTTTTTCACACATGCCCCGTTCGAAACGAGGACCCTCTCTTTCATTTTGCCTTACCGGGTAATTTTTTTGCTGACTCATTTTGTGTGCCCCTTATTTTGGTGTCCTAGTTGGTCAACGTGACCTTCAAAGTCTGATTTTTGGCTGACCATATTTTTCCCCTAAAATAAAAATTGCTAGTCTTGGGTTTTTCGGGCTTCGCCTCCCCACTTGCTCGATTCGCTTTTTCCTTCATTTTTGTTTTTGGGAAAAATCTTCCCATGGCTTTGGGATGTTTTTGTGGTGCCTAAGTGAATTGCCAAAGTTTCATCAAGTTTTAGGAAGCTGCAAAATTTTCATTCTGGAACTCCATCCCTTTGTCGTCATCTGAGAACTCCGTTTGTCCCCAATTGTTTCGGAGACTAGTGCCTCTGTGGCCGTTTCTAGGACTCTGTCCCCCTTTTTCCGTTTTGGATATCTGTTTGCCTTAGGAATTTCGGCTTCTGAAGCCCGGCCCCTCCTTGGCCATTTCTGGAAATCTATCCCTTCGTCACCGTCTGAGAACTTCGTCTGTCCCTAACTATTCCAAAGACTGGCCCCTCTGTGGCCGTTTTCAGGACTTTGTCTCCATTTTTTCATTTTGGATGTTTGTTTGCCTTAGGCATTCCAGCTTCTGGATCCTGGCCCCTTTGTGGTCATTTCTAAAACTCTGTCCCTCCATCGTTGTCCAGGAACTCCGTCTGTCCTTGGCTATTCCCAAGACTAGCCCCTCCGTGGCCATTTCCGGGACTCCATCTCCCTTTTTCCATTTTGGACGTTTGTTTGCCTTAGGCATTCTAGCTTTCGGATCGTGTCCCCTCCGTGGCCATTTCTGGAACTCCGTCCCTCCGTTGTCGTCGTGTAGGAACTCCGTCTGTCCTTGACTGTTTCAGAGACTGGCCCCTCCATGGTAGTTTCTGGGACTCTGTCTCCCTTTTTCTATTTTGGACGTCCATTTGCCTTAGGAATTCTAGATTTTGAAGCCTGGCCCCTTTGTGGCCATTTTAGAAATTTCGTCCCTCCACTACCATCCGAGAACTCCGTCTGTCCCTAGTTGTTCCAGAGACTGGCCCCTTCGTGGCCGTTTCTAGAACTCCATCTCCCTTTTTCCGTTTTGAAAGTCCGTTTGCCTTAGGCATTCCGGATTTCGAAACTCGGACCCTTTGTGGCCGTTTTCGGAACTTCGTGCCTCCACCACTATCCAAGAACTCCATTTGTCCCTGACTGTTACAGAGACTGGTCCCTCTGTGGCCATTTCTGGGACTTTGTCTCCCTTTTTCCATTTTGGATGTCTATTTGCCTTAGGCATTCCAGCTTCCTGAGCCTGGCCTCTCCGTGGTTGTTTCTAGAACTCCATCCCTCCATCACTGTCTAGGAACTCCATCCATCCTCGGCTATTCCAGAGACTGGCCCCTTCGTGGCCATTTTTAGGACTTTGTCTCCCTTTTTCCATTTTGCACATCTGTTTGCCTTAGACATTCTGGCTTCCAAAGCTTGGCCCCTCCGTGGCCATTTCTGGGACTCCCTCTCCCTTTTTCCATTTTGGATGTCTATTTGCCTTAAGCATTTTGGCTTCCAATGCCCAGCCCCTCCATGGTCGTTTCTGAGACTTTCCTCCTAGAATGTTGTCCCTCTGGCATCGTCCAAGAACTTTGCTTCTAGATTTTTATCTTTCCATTTACCATTCGCTGGTTGCCATCCTTCCAGCCTCCCAAGTCCCAAACCCCAGAACTATGCCCTCAAAATTATGTTTTACCTTGGTTGTTCCAAATAGTGAGCTCCTGACAGCTTTCCCACTTCACAACTCCGGGTCAGCCTGCCCTGTTCGTCCTTTTCAAAAACAACATTCTGGCCTCTCAAGCCCGGACCGTCTAAACTCCCTCCAATAAAATTTTGATGGAAATTCACACTAAATATTATGATCTTTTGATGATGCATGGATGTATATAATAAGGATTTTGCATGATTTGACTAAAATTTTCCTTCATTTGTGTATGAAATCACTTACAAAACTTCATGCATGCAGCTTTCGAGAAGCCTACCGCGGGTCCGTCGGGAGACCCATTGAGAAATATGAGCAAGGAAAAGCGCGTGGCTCCTATCCCCATTCATTTTATGCCCACCTCTCCTCGTGGTTCCCATCAATAGAGCTGACATCAGAGGAAGACCTGTGCTAAGGAATTCAATGACAAAATACAAGGGGAGTTGTCCTACTTTTCACCATATGATGATGATCTTTGGGGGTTGTCTGCCCAAATCAGGGGCAACCAATCCATTGATTCCAGTTGTCGACATGCCTATTTGATCCAATAAAGAATGCTACAAGTCCATTAGGAAGAAAGCAAATTTTAGGTAGTTTTAGCTGCAGTAAAAGGGAAATTATCTAGAAGACAAAATTGCTACAATGATTGGCCACTAAAAGACAAAATAGGGAAAAGACGATAGATGTATTTTAAATTGCTGAATATTGTGAGGTAGGTGAAGCCCTAATGTAATTGAATCCAAGCCACATAATGTAACTCAATCATAGCCATTCATTTGGGTTTCGAAAAACTATAAATAGGGGTCTCCCCTTCATTTGTAAAGGGTGGGAGAGCTGTTGTAAAAACATTCTACAGCAATAGAAAGCAACATTGCATGATCTATGCGTGTTACTTTTTGAATTTTCTCATTATGTGTGCAGGGTTCTACCTTCCAAGTTAGTTTTAGTTGTTATTTTTTTGAATGGAAGTGATGATGGTGTTTGTTGTTACAGTATTTGACGAGATTTCAGCTCATAATTTTGGCACTTGTTGATGACAAGCTGTTGTGCAAAGTTAGCCTGGGCTTCTTTATTTGATTGTTACAACTTAGTTCACTTGCATGTTCATGATGTGTGTATGCAAACTGAAAATATGCAGTCCTTAGAAGATTGCATTGGTTTTGTGTAACTGTAGGATCCTCTTGGACAAGCAAAACCCAGTTTAAGGAGTTTGTTTACTGTAGTAGCCTCCATGATCACTGTTCATTCGTAGTTTCAGATCTAGGAACCTTCTCTCTTCCCTGCCCTTTTTAAAAAAAATAAGTAACCTATGCTAATGTTCATTGCACATTGTAAAGCTAAATCCAATGTGGAAATGGAGTTCTAGACTGTTGTTTGAACCTACAAAACACACTCAACAACTCTCCCAGGTTAAGAACTCCATTTACAGATCCAACTTCCCCACTTTGTAACTCATTCGTAAGATCGCCTTGTGATTCCAAAATATCACATCATGCATCAACTGATCTATCCCAAGCATCATCATGACCTAACATCCAAGAGACCTTGAGATAGTGTTCTATAATTTGATTGTGGAAGATTGTCTTTCAAGAGAGGTAATGTACCTATGCATTACCTATGTTGAGAAGTGCATAAAAACACCATCAACAAAATTGGTGCTAGAAGGAGGGCATGACATGTTGAGGCTACAAAGTTGAAAGTTAGAAATCGATAAGAGCACTTTCAAAGATGAAATCTGAGATAGCGAGATCTCTTTTAATGTTGAAGCTTAAAGTGAAAAAATTATGAAGGCAAACAAAATCTGAGTTGAAATGGAGCAGCACGTGCAAATCAACATCGCTCAACTACATGCAGATTTAAATAAGATACTGAGGAAACTGTTGCAACAATTCACATTGGCGGATAGATGTAGAATTCATGGCACCGACAGGCATAATGAATTGGAGTGTCTAGCCTTCTTGAGTAGAATTGAAAGAGTCTTATAGGGAGAAATTCCATTTTGGGAAATCTATTAGCCTTTAGCCCTTGCAGACCCAAAGGAGGAAGTGGATAATATGGTGGCCAAGGCATTTGAAGAGATGATTCAAGAGTGTCTGGGCAGCAAAGATGAACCAAGATTGGAGGAAGCACTAATGTCAAGTTGGTGGAGATTTCACAACACACCTCACTCTGAATTCACTTGCCCATCATGCATGAAAATTATCACTCAAACCTAGTGTTGTTTGAATGAGTTGGAGCAAAAAACTTTCGATAAGGATGAGTCATTCCATGAGGAAAAGGAGCTATCAACATTTGGAGGACAGCAAAGTAAAGATGAACCAAGGAATGCGACACAAGCTAGTGCTGGGACAATAGACATAGAAGATGGAAACCAAGAAGAAGGAGCAACGTGCCTTGGGGCAGCAGACGGTCTCGATAAAAATTCAACCGGAAGGGAGTTAGAAATCCTTTCCTCTATCAGCAAAGAGCAATCCTCCACTCTAGAAGAGGAATGATTGGCAGTTGAAGATGAATTAATAAAATTTGTAGAAATGCATGCTAGAGCAGCCAATGAGGATGCTAAAAATCAGCAGGAGGAAGAAGTTGATAGCCTTGGGACAACAAAAAATGATGATGAAGGCATAACTGAAATCAGATTGGAAGACCTCTCCTTTGTCAATGATAGTGACCAAGCATCTGAAAATACAGATTTGGAGGAGTGGGAACAACTACAGGTCGCAGTTGTTCACTACCAAATTTTTGTTTCAAACAATGATGAGAACCCAATCATGGATAGATATAATGAGCTAGTGTCAAGGCTAGCAAGGGATTGGTCTGAGCTAAAATACTAGGTGGATTTGGAGGTATTTTTCTACCAAATTGGTGCAAGCTCCATGATTCATCCCACTTGAAGTTCACGTGCAAACTGTGCCAAGAAGCCATGAAGCAAGTCAAAGAGCAATCAAGACAACCGAGTACACCACTTCCTGTAGTTGCTTCAAGGATGAAATGTGAGGACCAAGAGCCCGAGCCAAGTAGTGACTCAGCTAGGGGTAGTCCTTAAGAGGATGTTGGGACAACAATGGAAGTAGGATAGCACTACAGTCTCAAGCTTTCAAGTGATGAAGTAGATCAAACAGGAATGTTGTCCACTAGTCATCAAGAATTTCTCCCTCTTCAAGAGAATTTGAGCACCATGGACAATAGGCCTTATGAAAAGTCCTTGGAGGGAGATTGCATAGTGGATTTTGGTCCCCTTGATGAAGTTCCATCAATTGATGACTTCTTTCCATTGGGAGCTATATTGCATAGATATGCTCATGCCGAGGAAGAGCACGTCCCAGAAGATAGTAGCGATGAAGAAATACTCCTTGAGCCTTTGAATGGTGATGCACTAGCATTTCCAAATTGGGAGAGGGGTTCCTTCTTTTTCTATAGTGATAGTGAACAAGGGGAAATGAGTGAACATCATGATGAGTTGCATGAACAACAAAGAGAAGAAGACAAAGGTGTGGGTTCTGAGATAGTTACCAACATAGATGAAGCACCTTGTCAATTACAAGATGCAACTTGGAGTCCTTCTGCCATGATTATTGTTGATCCTCCATATTTAGATGACTGGAATAGGATAGATTCACACATGTCATTGTCCCATGATATTGAGCATCATGAATATAAGTTCGGAACTTGGGAAAGGAGATGGGATGACATGCTACCTTTTGAGGACAAAAATCAAGTGGACACTTGGTTTGAGGAAGATCAACGAGATGAAGTCTATCTTCTTGAGGAATAGCCGATAGGGATTGTTGAAACCATGCAAGACATGGAAGGGGTGTTTTCTGCCCTATTCTCCCTACCTTATGCAGGTTTGATTCCTGAAGTGTTGCACCATCTGGTGTCTCCATCTGAAGCTACCAATGCAAAGATCAACGATGCAGTGCTCACTCTTGATTGTCAAATGCTGCCACAATTGCACAACAAAATCTAGGTTCTATCCTTCCTCACTCTTGTTAATTTTCATAGCTGCACTTATCATTTTGATTATAGGAATGAGGGGAGGCAAACATGTTTATAGATTAATCACAGGTTTAGTGAGCCTCCTCAATTGTTGATTTTCCCTGATTGGGTAACTGAACTTGAGTGTTGCAACATTGAATTTATTTTTTCGGAATATAAGGATAAATCTGCATGGTTGAGAACTATAATGATTTCCCGATTGCTTGTACATGCATTGTAAAATCCAATGGGCATGAGTGTCAGCTCACCTTACCCAAACATAGTTCTTTTTAAATCTCTTGGTACATAGCTCATTTTTGAGTAGTGTAGGTTTCCTATAAATACTTTTTTTTTCTCCTACTTTCCTTAGGTTAGTTGGTTTGTTGTCGCTTGCTTGCTTTCGAGTAGTTTCTTTGTTGTTTTCTTTCGCTATCTTGCTTTGGTTTTGGTGTTTTCTTTTTGTTTTCTCTCACTTTGTTGTTGCTTTGCTCGAGGTCCCTCTGCTTTTTGTTGGGCACATTTGTGCACACAAAAACCTTTCTTATTTCCTGGGGCTGTTCTATGTATTTCTTTGTCAAAATCTAATTAAGTTTTCATAATGGATGGTGAGGATCTTATGTTAGTATCAAGCGATCTAGATGTTTGATTCAAATTGGATAAGTCATTGGTTGGTCTGATTCTGAATTATTCTAGAATCTTATCTCTCACATATTTTAAGGATCTGACAGTCACTGTAGGTCCTTTGCGAAGTCTAGTTGAGTGAAAAATCTAAAATTCTGCTCCAATGCCACTATGATTCTTAGCCCTGAGCATGAGCCTCATTGCTCATGGGTTGAAAGAAAAGAACTAAAAAGAGAAAAGAAACAAAAGAAAGAAAAAAAATATTGAAAATCAAAGGAAAATAAATTCAGCTTTTCAGGGGTATACAAATAACTCTACCAAAGCTATGGACACCCGACCGGTAGTAGAGCAATGTTCAGGAGAATCACAATGACAACCTCATTGGGGCTATGGAAGCCTGACTGGCAGTGAGGCAATGTCCCAGATGCTTTTGGAGTTAGAATAAACTATGTATATTAACTTAATGGAGCTTAGGTTCTTGCGGCAACAGAAGGATGGGAATTAATTCAATTGCAGACACTTGGATTTTCAGCATACTGAAGGTTGGGTTGGCTAGTGGTTTTGATCCTTTGTTTTCCCTAACATGAAGGTCGGAACCAAAGATTTTGGGTTCATGATTCCAGTTTGTCATCAAAATGTTTTGGATCATTTTCCCAGCAAGTCGCCATTTATTGTGCATGTTTTGCACACACGCCTCATTCGAAATGGGGACCCTTTCTTTTGTTTTGTCTTACCGGGTCATTTTGTTGCTGCCTCATTTTGCATGCCCCTTTTTTTGCGTGCCCCTCATTTTGGTGTCCTAGTTGGTCAATGTGCCCTTCAAAGTCTCATTTTTGGCTAACCATATTTTGCCCCTAAAATAAAAAAATTGCTAAGTCTTGGGTTTTTTGGGCTTCGCCTCCCTACTTGCTTGATTCATTTTTTCCTTCATTTTTTACTTTGGGGAGAATTTTCTCATGGATTTGAGATGTTTTTTTGGTGCCTAAGTGAACTGCAAAAGTTTCATCAAGTTTCAGGAAGTTGCAAAATTTTCATTTTGGAACTTCGTCGCTCTGTCATCGTCTGGGAACTCCGTTTGTCCCTGGTTGTTCCAGAGACTGGCCCCTTCATGGCCATTTCCGGGACTCTCTCTCCCTTTTTCCGTTTTGGACATCCATTTTCCTTAAGAATTTCGGCTTCCGGAACTCGGCCCCTCCGTTGCCATTTCCAAAACTTTGTCCCCCTACCGTCGTCCGGGAACTCTGTCTGTCCTCGACTATTCCAATAACTGGCCCCTCTATGGCCGTTTTCGATACTTCTTCTCCCTTTTTTCATTTTGGAAGTATATTTTCCTTAAGCATTTAGGCTTTTAGAGCCCATCCCCTCTGTGGCCATTTCCAAAACTCCGTCCCTTTGCCATTGTTTGAGAACTCCATTTGTCCCTAGGTGTTCTGGAGACTGGCCCCTCCGTGGCATTTCTGGGACTCTGTCTCCCTTTTTTCGTTTTGGACGTCCACTTGCCTTAGTAATTCTAACTTTTGGAGCCTGGCCTCTCCATGGCCATTTCTGGAACTCCGTCCCTCCACCATCGTCCGGGAACTCTGATTGTCCCCGACTGTTACGGAGATTGGCCCCTCCATGGCTATTTCCAGGACTCTGTCTCCATTTTTTCTGTTTTGGACATCTATTTGCCTTAAGCATTTTGGCTTCCAGATCTCGACCCCTCCATGGCTGTTTCCAGAACACCGTCCCTCCACCGCCATCTAGGAACTTCATTTATCCCTGACTGTTCCAGAGACTGGCCCCTCCATGGCCGTTTTTGGGACTTCGTCTCCCTTTTTCCATTTTGGACATCCGTTTGCCTTAGGCATTCCAACTTCTGAAGCCTGGCCCCTTTGTGGCCATTTCTAGAACTTTGTCCCTTTGCCTCTATCCGAGAACTCTGTCCGTCCCTAGCTATTCCAGAGATTGGCCCCTCTGTGGCTGTTTTTGGGACTCCGTCTCCCTTTTTCTGTTTTGGACGTCTGTTTTCCTTAGGCATTCCGGCTTCTAGATCCTAGCCCCTCCATGGCTGTTTTTGGAACTTCGTTCCTTTGCCACCGTCCGGGAACTCCGTTCGTCCTCGGCTGTTCCAGAGACTAGCCCCTCCATGGCAATTTTTGGGACTTCATCTCCTTTTTTCCATTTTGGATATTCGTTTTCCTTAGGCATTCCAGCTTCCGAAGCCTGGCCCCTTCATGTCCATTTCTGGGACTCCATCTCCCTTTTTCTATTTTGGACATCTGTTTTCCCTAGGCATTCTTTCTTCTAAAGCCCGGCCCCTTCGTGGCCATTTCCAAGACTTTCCTCTCGGAATGTTGTCCCTCTGCCGCCGTCCAAGAACTTTGCTTTCAGGTTGCTGTCTTTCCATCCACCGTTTGTTGGATGTTGTCCTTCCAGCCTCTCATGTCCTAAACCCCAGAAATTTTCCCTCGAAATTTTTTTTCACCTTGGCTATTCCAAATAGTGAACTCCTGACATCTCTCTCGCTTCACAACTAAGGGTCACCCTACCCTATTCGCCCTTTTCAAAAACAACATTCCAGACCATCTGAACTCCCTCCTATAAATTGTTAATGGAAATTCACACTAAATTTTATGATCTTTTGATTATGCATGGATGGATATAATAAGGATTTTGCAAGATTTGACTAACATTTGCCTTGATTTGTTTATGAAATCAGTTACGACACTTCATGCATGCAAGTTTTGAAAATCCTACCACGGGTCTGTCGGGAGACCCATTGAGAAAGTTGAACAAGGAAAATCATGTGGCTCCTATCACCATTCATTTTATGCCCACCTCTCCTCGTGGTGCCCATCAATAGAGCTAATATCACAAGAAGGCCTATGCCAAGGAAGTCAATGATAAAATACAAGGGGAGTTGTCCTACTTTTCACCAGATGATGATGATCTTTGAGGGTTGTCAGCCCGAATCAGGGGCAACCAATCCATTGATGCTAGTTATTGATAGGCCATTTGATCCAATGAAGAATGTTGCAAGTCCATCGAGAAGAAGGCAACTTTCAAGTAGTTTTAGCTATAGTAAAAGGGAAATCATCTAGAAGACAAAACTGCTATAGTGACTGGCCACTAAAAGACAAAATAGGGAAAAGACAACAAATGTATTTTAAATTGCTGAATATTGTGGGGTAGGTGAAGCCCTAATTTAATTGAATTTGAGTCACATAATGTAACTCAATCATAGCCATTCATTTGGGCTTTGCAAAACTATAAATAGGGGTCTCCCCTTCATCTGTAAAGGGTGGGAGAGCTATTGTAAAAATATTCTGCAGCAATAGAAAGCAACATTGAATGATCTATGGGTGTTACTTTTTGAGTTTTCTGATTATGTGTGCATGGTTCTACCTTCCAATTTATTTTTAGTTGTTAGTTTCTTGAATGGAAGTGATGCTGGTGTTTGTTGTTATAGTATTTGATGAGCTTTCAGCCCATACTTTTGGCACTTGTTGATGACAAGCTACTATGCAAAGTTAGCCTGGGCTTCTTTATTTGATTCCTACAACTTAGTTCACTTGCATGTTCATGATGTGTGTATGAAAACTGAGAATATGCAATCCTTAGAAGATTGCACTGATCTTGTGTAACTGTAGGATCCTCTTGGCCAAGCGAAACCCAGTTTAGGGATTTTGTCTATTGTAGTAGCCTCAATGATCACTGTTCATTCATAGTTTTAGATCCAAGAACCTTCTCTCTTCCTTGCCCTTTTTATTTTTTTAAATAAGTAACCTATGTTAAGGTTCATTGCACATTGTAAAGCTAAATCCAATGCAGAAATGGAGTTCTAGACTTTTGTTTGAACCTACAACAAACACTCAGCAACTCTCCCATCTTAAGAACTCCATTTACATATCCAACTTCCCCACTTTGTAACTCATTCGTAAGACTGCCTTGTGATTCCAACAAATCAAATCATACATAAATTGATCTATCCCAAGCATCATCATGACCTGACATCTGAGAGACCTTGGGATAGTGTTATGCAATTTGATTGTGGAAAATTGTCTTTCAAGAAAGGTAATGTACCTATGCATTACATGTGTTGAGAATTTCATACAAACACCATCAACATGTCTTTCCATACAACAATGTTCGATGTGAAAATAGTGGGTGAGTAATTGAGATATTATATTGCAGAATGAGTACCCCTTTTCAGCACCCGAGACTACATCTTTCTTTGATTATCCTACTAAAAGCCTTTGCCATTCTAATACAAAGAAACAAAGATAGTGGATCACATTTCATTACACCTTGAGTTGTAGTGAAGTATTCCAATGGTTCCCCATTAATTATTACTTGACTAAAGATACAACTCCTAATAAGCATGACAAAATCCACTTGCACCTTTTGTTGTAGAAACCAAACTTGTCAAGTACTTTAATTAAAATACTCTAATCAACCCTATCATAATCTTTCATCATATCTAGTTTTATGATTAAAGAAGGCAAGTGATTAATGTGGATTGAGTGGAGGACTTCATGTGAAACTAGGGCTCCCTCTATTGTCTCTATACTTGGAATGGAAACCCCTTACACTTGAGAAATTATCTTGGGAATAAGGTGTTGCAACCATAAATAGATTGCCTATGTGAATATATTGTACATTGTGTTACATATGGAAATGGGTCTAAATTCTACAAAAGTCTTTGGCTCCTTTGATTTTGACATAATTACTATATTTGTAACATTAAAATCCTTCAATATTGTACAATTCCTTAATGATTCCTCCAAGGCTAAGAGAAGGTCAAATCCTAATACATCCCAACATTTCTAAAAGAAAAGGGTTGTGAAACCATCAAGCCCTAGGGCCTTATCTGGTGAGAGAGAAAACAAATTTTTTATTACTTATTCCAAAGTGAATGGTTTCATGAGCCCAAAATTATCTTCATGAGAAATCAATTTTGGAATTGCTAACAACATTGTTCTTCTTGACAACTCTGAGCAGGCTATTTTGGTGGTGGAGCAAAGAGATTTTTGAAAATTATACCTTCTTCTTGAATTTCTCATGCATTTGTAATATGATTTCTTGTGACTGCATCTTGAATTGAAAACACCATCTGTGTTGCTCTCTTAACTTGAGTCAAGGCATTAAAATATTTTGTATTGTGATCCTCTTCTTTCAACCAAAGTTCCCTAGAATTTTGGCACCAGTAAATATCTTCCCTTTTTCCTAACTCTTCCCATAAAATTTGCAAGTTCTTATACTTTTCATATGTCTCAAGATCCAAGCAATTCTGAATTATAAGCTCATGAACCATGGCTAACTCCTTTTCCAGCTCCTCTTTCTAAACAAATATGTTCTTAAGAACTTGTACATTCCAAAATTTGATCTAATTTTTGACATGCTACAACTTTTTAAAGAACTGAATCATCTTTGTACCTCTAGGAGAAGGTGCACTAACCCACCATTTTCAAAGAAAGGGAAGGAAGTGAGGGTGCCTAAACCACATCTTTTCAAACTTGAATGAGGGCCTATGCCCTATCACTGAATCCAAGCTTGAGATTTCTAGGGATATGGCATAATGATGAGAACACAAAAATGACAATATTTGAGATTTTAAATTGTATGATACTATAATCAAATCTTGGGAAACAAGAAATCTATCTAAACAGACAATAATTTACAAAACCTATTTCCTTCTATTCCTTCTATCGGTCCATGTAAATTTTCCCTTCTTTGGAAATATATCCTTCAATGCATTATTTGACATAAAATCTCTAAAGTCTTCCAATGTCTTGTGTGGCGGATGATTTCCCCCCTTTTTTTTTATGTAGGGCCACTATCACATTGAAGTCCCCTGCTACTATCACCTTGCCATTCCTACATCCCTGAATAATGCTTGTTAAGACTTCCCATAACCTCTTCTTTTCATGTGTAGCTGATGGACCATAAACATTAACCATCTTGAACCTGACATCAAAGTTTACCATAGAAAAAATACTGTTAATTGCTACCTGATTTGAGTGCATTAATAGTCACTACTTTTAGATTCCACAAAGTCACCAATCCCCTTGAAGCACCTTGAGCTAGAACATGAACTATATCCATTTTCCATAGGGTCATAATTAAAGACTCAAAAGTATCTTGTGATGTTTTGGTCTCTTGTAATAAAATGGTATCTAAGCATCAAGATGATGCTTGATATGGACCCTTTTATTAGAGGCATTAAGGCTTCTAGCAATCCAAGAGATCACCTCCATTGAGCTCGAGGAGAGAAACATTCTCTCCTCAGTCTTTTTGATAATGGGAACCTTCCATCCAAAGTACCCTACATACCCGCATCTATTTCTTCCTTAAGCTTTTCCGCCTTTGACTTCCTACCTCTTTTCCTTGGAGTCTTTTTTATTGAAACCTAAGTGAATGGTGTCTAAGATAATGATAGTCTATGAGAAATAAAATTGAGGAACTAAATCCGCTTCAATTTCCATAACTTCTTCCTTGAATAACTCCTAAGAAGAATGCACATGTGGTACAATTTCTTGATTGAATTCTCCTTCTTCAGCCATAGCCTCTTCCACTATCTCCTCAAATAGGTCTGAACCTACTAAGTAAATATTTTTTTGAGCAAGCTCTTCCAATTTCTCAAAACGCTTCCCCTTTTTGAAGCAAATTGCACACTCTTCCATTGAATCCTGGCAGTCCCTATGTTTTGATTGCAACACAGAAAGACTAAACTCCTTTAATTTACTCTTATCAACTTGATCTATTGGAAATTTCTCGTGTGCTTGAAACCTTGACTTCAACAATGGAAAAGAGTAAAAAATTTCCTCCAACGATTTTAATGAAATCTGAAATGGTATTTTGGTACCCAATAACTGCCCAACAATCACTTTCATGAAATTGAAAAAATCGGGAGGTAGGATTATAGAATTTGAGCAAATTCCTTAACCTTTCCTAAAATTATTAGTGCAAAGATTATGATCAGGCTGATTCTTTTGAACAACCATAATATTTTGGATTTTATCATACTTTTTAGTATATACAAAAAACTTATGAATAGGAAAATCTTTGTTAGTAGCCAAAGCATTAGAATTACCTTCCTTGTAAAGAAACACTTCATTAAATATCTCAAGAACCAATTGTTGGGAAAACCCTTGATCGTTATCTCTATGAAACACTCAATTATTTGTTTTTCCCTCAGTGTGATTGCTAGAACCTGACACATTATGAACCTCTGTTGCTTTATTTTTGGATAATAAAGATGAGGTATGCTTTAAGGATGGTTGTTCTTTCATAACCTTCAGAACCAGACATGAAGCTTTGTTGTGATCAATAGAATGACACGCAATTTTATTTTTTTGTGGATTTTCAATAAGTATATCCTGAATCCGTTTCCCAAATTTAGATTTTATATGAATCTAAGTTGGAGACGACTTCTTAGCATCAAGAAAAATGCAAATCCTAATAGGTTTAGCAGGATTTTTGAAAAACTCCATATCATGCTTTAATATACCTATATGATTTTCCATGATTTCAATCAGATTTAATTCTCTATATTCCAATGCTAATGAATGCAATTGGATCCAAGTTGGGACAAAACAAGCCTCAAAAAAATCTGATCTAAAATTTGGAGACCATGATTGCATGCACAAATTGAACTGTTCAAAGAACCAATACTTTACTTTGTAATTTATGTCTCTCTCTTCCTTTGAATCAAAGAGAACAAAGAAAATACCCTTTGATTGATCCAATTTAAAAACCTTGGAAACTCCCTCCCAATCTTCAAATAATAGGTTTTTCAAAACATCTACTTCTAAAGTGAGTTCCCAGAACTTACATATTAAAGCTCATTGTCGAAGATCATGGATTTGCACTTGCAATAAATCCTTTGATAAAGTCATATCACCAACACCTAGAGGTCCTGGACTTGCCTGGCTTGGCTTACTTTGTTCAACAAAAGTGTTTTGCTAGGTGGGTTTGATTTGAATGAGCTTTCGCCTCCATTGTAGAAGTAGTTTATTAACCCTATTTTTATTTTGGTGGCTTGCCTTTTTCTTATTTCTCTAGTTTTTCTTATTTCTCTTCTTTTGGCCTTTCTCTAAATCAATCTTTTTTAATTCTTGATTTTTCCCCCGCTCCAAAATCCTTTTTATTTTGGGCCGCATTAGGATCAAAACCAACATGATGCTTATGCGTATAATTTTTTGTATGAATTGGACCTCTTGGATAGAAGGGAACCTCTCTTTGTCTTGTTTGGCTATTTACAAGAGGATGGGTTCTATTAGTATTCTTATTTTCTGCAACCCTAGCCTCCGTAAATACTACTTTTTATTAACATTCCCATTTCCTACAAACCTAGCCTTCAAAAAAACTAGTTTTTATTAGATTTGTATTCTGCTTCAGCCTCTTTATATAATTTATCCAAAAACCTTGATTTTGTCTCACATTGTTTCCCATGCAAACCTTCCTTTCGCACATTCTCTTGTCTATCATCTTCACAAATATTGAATATTTCTTGCTTGTCTCTATTCAAGTGCCTGTGCAAGTGAAAGGGCACTCAATTTGGCTTGGTGAAACTATGCCTCATACCATTTCTATTTTGTCCTGCATGCTACCAAAAAATATTCCTAGTGGCTCCATGTTGGGTAGGCTGCCTACTCTAGGTGTGAAAGCCACGAGACAGAGGAATATTGTCCCTCTAAAAAAAAAATCCATTACAGTGCCTCAAGCTTTAAAATCCTTCAATACTGTATATTAAATCTACTATTATAATAATTTATTATTAAAAAAATATTATAAAAAGTTATTAAATAAATTTTAATAATAATTTAGTTTATTATTATTAAACATTAATAATTTGTATTTTATTTTTAAAACACAAATTAAAAAGCTCATCACCCCATGTATGGGCCACAAATCATACATAGGTCGTGACCTTGTGTAAGGTCGTTGGCCTATAAGAAATAATATTTTTACTTTATTAATTTTTTAAATAAATTTATTCTATTTTCTTTTTTAAATTAAAAAATTAAACTTTTAAATAAAATTTAAACTATTTATTTAATAAAATTTAAACTATTAAATCAAAAGAGATTTTATTTTTTAAATAAAAGAGTAAATTTTTTATTGAATCAAAATAAATCAATTATATAGAGAAATTTGGGTCCATAATAGGCACCCAAAGCAATAATAAAAAACCCTTGAACTAACAACCAACCACAAAGTGAGCAAAGCTCCCAAAAAATGAACCAACAAAAAGCCATCAACCAAGCATATCCTCAATAATCAACCTATCTATCCCTTGGAAATAATCTCAAGATAATTGCTCCCAACCTTCCACCTACCAATTCCCAACATTCTCATAAGCCCATTTGGCCAAACAATCAACAACCATGTTCCACTCCTTGGGGATATGGGTAAAGGAGATGAAATCTAACATGGAACTCAATCTAAGAATCAGCCTAGCCATAGAGGGAAGATTCCAATTGAATCCGTCTAGCTTATGCTCATTCAAAAAATTAGTTAGGATTTGAGAATTAGACTTACAAATAATCTTATGCCAACCAAGAGCACAAGCTCTTTCAATAGCTAAAAGAATAGCTAGTCCTTCCATGAGGTTATTTGTCTACTACCCCTTATAAATGGACAAGAATAAAATGATCTTACCAGAGCTATCCCTTCCAACTCCACCAATCCCAACATGATTGGGATTTCCTCTAGAAGAACCATAATTATTAATATTTAAAACATTTGTTGGAGCAGGGGATGATAGACCATACCTTTGAGTTTTCTTTCTAAATTGGCAACGTCTCCTAACATAGGGGACCCTGATATTAGGCCATGTAAGCCCAAATTCTTGGAAATCTCATCATCCCCCTTCTCCAAGGGAAGATAAACTTCACACTAAGCTTCCACAATCTCATGAACCATGCCCACCACCCTCTTCCAAATTTGATGAATAACCAACTTACTACCTCAAAAAATCCTTCGATTCATTTCAAGCCATATCTACCAGAGAATAAATGTGGGGCCAATATTCCACACAACCTGAAGATATGAAGCCTATGTCTAAGGCCTCTCCATATTTCTCTAGAATTTTATCAGAGAATAAGCATGAACACAAACTTACCTCCAAACATCCCACTATAGCTGCTAGATGACCCTAGAAAAGGAGCATTGAAACAATAAATGGGATGAGTCCAATTCATTGATGCCACAAAGAACACATATAGATGGTCCATGAAAACCATGCTTCCTAAGGTTATCCCAAGTGAGACAAATATTCTAGTGTGAGATTTCACAAAAATAAATTACACTTAGGCCAAGAAAAAATTATTCTATAATTTTTTCCACAAGACTTCCATCCCCCCATTTTTTTGATGGTTCAACTCTTGATATCCACTTGCCACTACATAGATCCCCTTGGGATATGGGATCCAAGAAAGAATATCCAACATATTGAGTGAGCAACACTCTCTTCCAACTAAAATTATTCTTAACTCCACACAATCTACATATGATCCCCCTTCAAGCCACTCAATTAGATCCTTCCATCTAGACACTCCCACATGCCCCTAGGAATTGATTTGATTTAAAGTTTGCCACCTGGGAGCAACCGACCTCCAAGAAGTGATAAAAAAGGTCCTATAAATGAGGATACATGGTCATGATTGGGATAAAAGCATCCCATGAATCATACCAAAAGAGAGCCTCAAATCCCCTATTACAAATCCAGAATAGACCTCCCTTGATCATCTTGGCCCCCTTTTTGAGGGTTTCCCAAATGATAGAACCTCTCTTCTACAAAGAAACCTAAGGAACCTCTTCCTTCGCTACTCCCTTGAGGTATTTGATAGAGGGGATCCTATCCTAGTCACAATATTTCTCATTATACCATCTCCAATACAAATTAGTTGATAATGTCTAACCATTAAGATTAACATGTTGCAGCCTAAGGCCCCCTTCCTATTTCAGCCTATAGACTATCTCCCACTTAACTAGGATCTACTTCAAATAAGACAAAATAATAGCTCATAAGAACTATCTTGCGAGAGAGTCCAAATCCTTAATAAAACTAGGATGAGCCACCTAAAGCATGCACCTATAGTTAGGAAGAACTTGGACCACAAACTTCAGAAGAAACACACATCCAACAAATGAAAACCACCTATGAGTCTAGTGATTCAATCTTGATTGAAACTTATTCAAAATTATTTTCCAAGAACCCCTAGGGAGGGTTCCAATAGAAAGAGGTATGCCGAGATAGATCATAGGAATATTTCCAATACGAAATTCGAGAATACATGCAATTCGTTACTGAATAAGCAAGGGGTTATTGAAGAAATAAATGGAAGATTTACCTTCATTGATCTATTGGCCCAAATCAACCAGATATATGTCCAACACTCGACAAAAACTAGAATCTTTTTGGATCTTAGCCACACCCATCAAATTAGTGTTACTAATAAACTATAAATGTGACGTCTACGAAGACAACCTATTACCTCAACTCCACCCTTGGATAGAGCCTTGATTAACATGACTCTTAATGAATCTCCCGAGACCTTTTGCCAAAAGAATGTGAAGCACCGTAAATTATCACCCATAACAATTTCACACTATATTTCCCCCCCTAAATTATTGAGCCTAATTGAGTTCCTAATTTTCTAAAATTATGCATTCCATAGCCCATTTATACTGCTTTCCGAGCTATTACAAGCATTGAACAAATCAAAACAATTAATATTTTTCCCCCATTACTAAATGTGGGAATGGTTCCCCCTATTCTTCTAGGACCAATTTTTAGTATTTCAAAGTGGCCATCTTAACATTAAAATTTTAAAGTTTAAATATCAGCTATCAAGATTTAATTCTTTACAAATTATAGAAATACCTATAAATACCTAGTTATTACATTATTTGAAATCTAACAAGAATTAACAAGCATCCATAGAGAAAAAACTATTGTTAAGAGAATTCAAGAGCAAGTCAAGAGTATCATTTCAGAGCATTATTGTAGTAATTCAAGATCCTAACATAATGCCAAATATTATGTGATTTTATGTGTGTTTATGTTATCATTATTTTGTGAAGGCTAACACTTTTGTAGGTCTCCAAAGAATTCAAGCAATCAAGAAAGAAAGATCAAGACCTTGAGGTGATGTGTATGCCTTCAGTCCTTCAAGAAAGCCATTGAAGGGTGGTGAGTTGCAAAACTTTATTATTTCATCATTCCTTCCTATCCATTTTCCCATTTTATCATTAGGATTGTCATTGTGAAAGTGGAAACACTTACACATTGTTTGATTGAGGCAAGCCCCTAAATGGCCCAAAATTTACCCTCTCTTTGAATGTACATATTTTAGGGTTGAAGAGGATTTAAGGAAGTGTGAAGAAAAAAATTTCATTGTTACATTTGAAGCCCTATATCTTATTAAGCCATGAAAACTCAATTGCAGAGTTATTTGATAGTATTCCAAAAATTCTACAATCAAAAATTAGAAGTTTAGATCTATCATCAAAGCACCCCAAAAATAGAGCATAAGTGTCATAAAAAGACCCATTTTCCTAGGGGTGACCTAGTCCTACTACAACACTTAGATCCAACTTCTAGTGATAGGTACACAACCCTATGCAGTTCCCAAATTTGCTTTCAATTTTTTGTTTTAGTATGTGCATCATCAAGATTTTGCATTTTTCATATTAGGGCATATAGTCTTAATTAGGTTAATCACAAAAAATCATTTATAGTCCATTTCCAAGGCCCAAAGAATGCATATCCATGCTTGATTGGCTCACCTTCATGGTTAAAAAATCAATCTATTCACCTTGTTGGTTTGTATTCTAATGTATTTGTGAAAAAGGAAGATAATTGACCCTAGGTTTTATGCACTAAAATTAAGGACATTCCCTTTGTCCTATATTAAATTTTGGTGAACCTGACGTCTTAACATCATAAAATTTCTAAAATTGGAGCTCTTTCAAACCCTAGATCTAGGTTTTGTTTTACATTGTCTTGCATTCCTCATTTAGGGTTTCATATTTTCATCATAAAAAGTGATAAAAACTCAAATATTTTCATATCATTTGGAATCATAGATTGAATTAGGATTAATTTTAGTTTCTTAGATTAGATTTACATTAAAAATTTCATATATAATTTTCATTTACATTGTCATGCATTTTCATTTGCATCACATAGTTGTTAGAACACAATGATCTACTGAGAGGGTGGGTGAATCAATAGATATTAAAAATTTTAATCTCTAAACTCTCAAATAGATTAACTTCTAAAATAATCAATGCATAGATTAAATCATAAACCAATTTAGCAACCACATGATCACAAAAGAACAACACATAACACTAGATGTACGTGGAAAACCCAAGATGAGAAATGTTGCTAGGATCTATTGTCCTAATCTAGCCTCACAAGCAATGAAGTTCAGATACAATTTTAAGAGATACAACTCCAAGGAAGCTTCAACTTTCTATTTTAGAAGCTACAACACCTTGTTTTAGGAGCTACAACTCCAAGGAGATTACAATCACCTAACTTGAGATACAACCCAATACAATGAGGCTACAACCTCTACAGATTTACAAATTAGTTATGCATAAAATAGTTCTGCAAAAACCTATAATGCATCAATTCAATACATTACTCATTTATCTATGTTCCCTCTCATACTCAACTATAAACTGTTTCAAATATACACTCAAATTTTGACACCCTGATACATTGATACACTTTTCTCACTAACTGCAATATTATTCCACACATAGACCAGCAACTTCATATCTCTAAATTGTTATATTTATATCATTCATTATCTTCATCTACGAAAACTTGTCTAGATCATCTAGAAACACATATTAGGGTTTCTACTTAACCCATATAGAAGCTCCAGTTAGGGTTTCCTTTATTTCCAAGATTGTCTCACATCATTAGGAAAATCTAAGTCGTTCAAAACATATCTAGATTCATCATATATTTTTAAATTGGAAAATAAAATTAGGGATTTTATGTTGGCCTAACATTTTTGAGTGCAAAAAAACTTATACAATATCTTTGATTTTCCTTGCCTTAGTACCGCCATTATAATCAATGAATACTAAAAACTTGTTTCTCGGTCACTTGGTTATTTGTGCAATCATCTCCATTTGTCCATCCTTTGATTTGAAATAATTTCATTATTTGATGATCAGCTTAAGAATTAGTGCAAATTATTTGTTAATTGACATAAGAAATCATGCCATATTTATAAACATTCATGCCAACAAACCCTTGCAACAACAATTCAAAATTTTCATGTGTCGGTCTTTTATTCCAAGCAAGTCTAGATTTTGTGGATCCTCAATCGTCATAGATTTTTTACTTTCGCAAAATTTTCCACTTCGCGAAATTTTCATTCTCACGGAATTATTCTCTTCGCGGCTTTTAATCTTTCACAGATTTTGCTTCTTCGTATAATTTCTCTCTTCACTAAATTCATCCTAGTTTAGATTACTTGAAATCTTTTCCTATCTTTCATCTTCTTGAAACTTGTGCCTACGCGGAAAATGCAACCTCGTGAATTTTTTATCTTCATGGAATTCATCTTTAGCCAAAGTCATCGAGATCATCATTACTTATAACCTTTTCGCTAAATCCATTGAGGAGTGAAATCCACGAGCCTTTCTTCCTTCACTAAATCTTTAACCTGGCAGATTACCCGAACCTTCCATCTTCTCAGAATTTGTGCCTAAATGGATTACCCAAAGTTCTCCATTTCACGGAATTCATGCTCAATCAGATTACCCAAACCTTTTTCTTTCACTGATTTCTTCACTTAGCCGATTCTTTGAACTCTTTTACTTCACAAATTAGATTACCCAAAACCCTTCAATCCTTCTAAGTCAGCATAATTTTGACTAATTTGTTCACACCAAAGCTTCTTTTGATATCAATCTTGTCTCCACTTCACCTTTTTCCTCCTTTATTCATCAATGCAAATCTCTCATTTTGACTTCACCTGTGACCTCCTTTTGACATCAATGAAAATAATATTTTTCCAACAATCACGCCCTTTGGCGTTGATGGAAAAGCAAGCTTTGTACCAATTAGTTTATTCACACAACAACACAACTTCCCCTATGACATACGTCTATTCTCTCCTCAACATGCTTTGATTTTGAGTTGGCACAATAAATTTCTCCCCCTTTGACATCAATGGAAAAGGGAACACTCCACCTAAGAATGTGCTCCAATTTTGATGAGCTATTACAACCATCAAGTCATTAGAAATTTTTAAAATAAGGTTTTTCCTGACTTGATCACGTCATTCTTAACCAGGGTTAAATAAATAAGCAATGAAGCTCCCCTCAGATACATGCCCTATCACTAATGCTTAGTGACATGATGTGGGAGAAACTACTCCCAACTTCTATCTCAGGTAATCAAACTATTCTATGGGAAGAGGCTTTGTAAATATATCAGCTACTTGTCCTTTGTAGGAACATATTTCATGTTGACTTCCTTATTTGCAACCTTCTCTCTAATGAACCGATACTTGATTGATATATGATTGGTTGTAGAGTGCATCACTAGATTCTTTTGCTATGTTTATGGAACTTGAATTATCACAATGAATAGAAATAGACTCTTTGTATTCCACCTTGATGTATTTTAATGTATGCTTCATCCATAAGACTTGTGTACATGTAGTTGCTAGAACATATTTAAATTCTATTGTAGAAAGAGTGACAAACTCTTTCTTTTTTCTCATCCAAGAAACCAATTTGTTTCCCAAGAAGAATGCTCCACCACTAGTACTCTTCATGTCATCCATAGTTCCTACCCAATCTGCATGTGTATATGTTGTTAGTGAGAAATCTTTGCACTTGGGGTATCACAACCCATAATCAATAGTGATTTTGATGTATTTAAGAATCCTTTTCATTGCATTGACATGTGATTCTTTTGGAGCAGCCTAAAACCTTGCTACCATACAAACTACTTGCATTATATCTGGTCTAGATGTAGTTAAATATAGCAGACTTCCAACAATTGATCTATACAAAGTTTAATTTGTATTGGGTGATCTATCTAATTTTCTCAACTTGCAACTAGTAATCATGGGGGCACTGAATGGTCTACAACCCTCCATGCCAAATTTCCTAAGCATTTATTTTGCATACTTGGTTTGATATATAAATATACCTCTATCATTTTGTGTGATTTACAAACCAAGAAAAAATCCGAGTTCTCCTAGCATGGACATTTCAAAATCATCTTTCATGTTTGTAGCAAATATTTTGCACATTACATCACTCCTACCACCAAATATGATATCATCCACATACACTACAACAATGATCAAGTACTCACCTTCATATTTAAGATATAAATTTCTATTAGCAAAACCCTTCTTCAATCCTTGTTGTTATAGATACTGATCCAACCTTGAATGACATGCCTTTGGGGCTTGCTTTAGACCTTACATATATTTTCTTAATCTGTAGACATAATCATCATTTTCTAACAGTTGAAAACCTTCTGGCTATTCAATATATACTTCCTCTTCTAGGTTTCCATTAAGAAATGCAGATTTAATGTCCATCTGATATACTTTAAATCCTTTATATACTGAAAAAGCAAGAAAAATTCTAATTGCTTCTAATCTTACCACAGGGGAAAATGTTTCTTCAAAATCAATACCTTCTACTTGTGCATATCCTTTGCACACTAGCCTTACTTTATTTTTAACCACAACTCCATCTTCATTCAACTTGATGGGCAAGGTTGTTGGTGTCACTACTTGCATCATTTAATATTTCAATTATCAAACCGAGTGTGTAAAAAAATGGGGGGTTTTGCACTATAAATAGTGACTTTGATTTCAATAAATCGCCTTCAAGAGCCTTCAGGAGCTCTCAAGAGTGGAACTCAACAAATAATTTCTAAAGACTAACTCTATCTTATCTATTGACTAATGCTTATCTAGACTCATTTCAACCCTAATAACTTAGTTCAGACTCCACCTCACTTGACTTTAATTGATTCCTGGAAATATTAGGTGTGATATTGGACTCTTGATGTAATGTGTGTCCTCGACAAGCATTAATGGATGTGTAATCCAACTCATCACTAGTTTTGTGATCCAATGTTGTTTTGGGTGCGTATTGCAATAGGAGTTTAGTTGTGGAAATCTTGAGTTTCAATTGACGTGTTCTTGGATTGAGGCGTGGTGATGCAAGCTCATTTTGAGTTGCATTGCATGGCATAACCATTGTATGTGATAAGGATGCCTCCAAATATTGGGGGGTTTTGCACTGTAAATGGTGAATTTGATTTTGGCAAGTCTCCTTTAGGAGCTCTCAAGAGTGGAATTCAACAACTAATTTCTAAATACTAAATCTATCTTATCTATTGAATAATTATTATCTAGACTCATTTCAACCCTAATAACTTAGTTCAAACTCCACCTCACTTGACTATAATTGACTCATGGAAAGATTAGGATATAAATAAATTCACTCTAAGTCTAAAATTCAAAATTGAAATTTTCTTGGAAAGAAAATCTATTTACACTTGCAAGGAAATGAATTTTAATTTAGAAAATAGCAACAATAATTTTAGTTTACTTGAAAATAAATTCTATTTATGCTTGCAAGAAAACAAATATTAATCTAGAAAATAGCAACACTAATTTTCATAAATAAATTCTAGTTATGTTTTGGTTTAACCCTTACATCAACCATCATGTTTACTTCTATTACAACCACATGCATTTAAAAGTAAGAACAAAATCTAATTCATGTGAACAATTAAATATATAGTAAACAAATGAATGTTGATCTACTACAAAACATCATAAATATATTAAAACACAGTAAACTAATCTAAGTGAATGCAGTTACTAATCAATGATCAACCAAATTTAAAATGCTTAAATTTTCAATCAATACAACTGAACAAAAATTAATTGAATCAAAGAACACAACATAAGGTCACCTCCTTCAGTTGAGTAGGCCCTGTTCTTCCTCTAGTGGGACCTTTAACACTGAGATTAAAATCAACTCCTTGTTTTCATTCCAATTGGCCCAAATAGGTGAGTAGAACAAAAGTGCATTGTACAAAAAATTATAATATTCAGCGAAATATTGACTAACTCCAAACTAAACCTAAGGATGGATATTTATAGAAATATCACTTATTTTGAATCAAAATCATCATGCTAACCACCAAGATACAAAGCATAAAACTAAACTAAAGCATGAGTGGAAGTATCTGAGAGAATTTCACCTCATAACAGCTGGAGCAAGTAGTTTCCAAATTGATTAAGGAAGTCAATTTAAAATCATGATGAGTCAGTAACCACCTAGAGCTTTTAGAAGCACAATGACACCATGTTGTTAAGTTAAATGTTTAACAAATCCAACTCATACAGTAAGAATTTAATCACTTGCATGAAATCCTCAAAAATAGGATGCTAATATGACAACATATATTTTTAATTGCATAGTCATTCCATCATTAACATCATTAAAAGAAACACATTTAATGAAAAATATCATTTCTAATATATCTTTAAATTAGTTTAAGATAAAACAAGAAAACATATAAGAATATAATCTATTGCCATCATAGTTAATAATATAATAAAGTCTTAGAGAACATAAGAAGATCAATTAAAGTGTCATTTTGGGCACTCATTATTTCTCCCCCTCTTGATGTCAACCATGTCCTCATGGTTGAGGATCTGGAAAACCCTTGTTTTTCTTCACCATCCAAGCAACTAAGTCAGACAGATCTCCATCCTGCAACATATATTCCAAGTATTTCCTTGGATGAGCATAACCATTCAGTTTCTCAATTTTCGCCATCTATTCTCTCAGACTCTCCCCTATAAATTGTGGTGATGCATCAAATTTTTGTGCTAGCATTATGATAAAAGGTAGTTTGAAGCTCATCCCTATTGAATTTTCTTTATGTTCTTCAATGACATCAATCAAATTTCTCACCCTAGTGAGACTCCATGTAATGTTTCTTGGTGAGATGGGTTCTCTTCTTCTTAATGGTGCCAGAATACTACATAAACTATCTCTTGTTGTAGTCAAATCTTTGTGCGGAAGGTGATCTTGAATATTTTTAAAAAATTGAATGCTTTCATATAGATTCCTCTTGTAAGCAAGTGCTACATTTTGTGACATTATAATTTACCTGAACCTGGATCTAAAAGTTCTTGACCAAGGGGTCTCATCTCTCATAGGCATTCCTAATTTCATTTGTGCATCCTTGTATTGAGTTGATTTATTTTCCCATTCTACTTGGTTCTGCAACAATGATACAAATGATCTGATTTGTAACTCTCCTATGAAAAAAAATAGAAAATTTTGTGGAAAATTACCAAGGAGAAAACCATGCTAGAATTATTCACACATTTGGTTCTGAATAGTAGGATGACTTCTAAAAAATTCTTTAAGAAATTCAATATCATCATTATAATCAATTTTTCTTTTTATAACCAGTTGGTTAATTTTCCATTGGAGAAATCTTTCTCTCAAGAATAATGCATACAACTTTGAAGGCTTTCTCATTGACAATATTATATATGACAGCTCTGCAACTTGTTAAAATCTCTCATTCACTTCATCTCTTTCCTTCTCTAACTGTTTATTTTGAATTCTCAACTGATTATTTTTATGTTTAAGTTTTAGTGCTATTAGAGAGAGGTATCTCCTTGGGGTAGATGAGATGGAAGCTTCATGAGAATTTAATCTACTTGATTGTTGTTTCAATAGCTCTTCTTTTTGTTGTAATTCCGCCCTCAATCTTCCTATTTCTACTATACTAAACCTTGATATCTCTTCTACTTGGGCTAATCCTTGTGCATTAGCCTAATGTAAGGCCTTTTCTATTTTGTTCAATTGTTCTTGCAAAACACTTTCTTTTTCTACCACTTCTTTTTCTATTTTCTCTATCTTATTTATAGATTGTTGCAATTCCTCATCTTTTCTTTTTAACTTCTCTTCAAGAAATTATATTTCTTCTCTCTTCCTCCAATTTTGCTTGTATTCTTGACATTTCCATGGCCCTATCTATCTCTTCTTATTCCTCCATTTCCTCTCCTTCCTACATTTGAGGAGATTTCTCTTGTTTGACCATTGGCTCTTTACTCTTCCTCCTTTTAAAAACCAAAAAATGTGAAGAAGAAGATTCATTCTCCTCATCTCCAATTTCACTAGAAGTTTCTTTTCATTTTTTTTTCTTATTAGACTCTTCAACAAGGGAATATTTTTTTTTCTCTGGAGACTGAATTGGGGCTTCAAGAGGACTTTCGAGTTATTCAGGAGAACATGCAAGGGTTTGGACTTCTTCATGGCTTCCTAAAGTATCCTGATGAGTTTCAGGGGTTTGTTTAGGTAAATCATCAGGAGTTGTAATATGGGCATCAATAGAACTAGGTTTTCCTTCTTGTAATTTTTTATTTTTCCCCTTAAAAGTACTATGGGTTACCCTAATTTTTTTTTGTAGCTTTCTCTTTTTATTTTTCTATCTTTTCTCAAAAGATTCCCCCTTTTTAAATTTTAACCTTTTCATTGTGGATCCCTTCTTGGATTTATTTTCACATTTGATAATAGGGGTTGACAAAAATTATAACCACCCTTCCCTTCTAGTCCCTTTCTTCATGAAATGGTGCTTGATAATTAAATGTACCAGACTATGATATCTAATGGATGATTCACCCCTAGATTTTACCCTAGATACCATAGAAGATATTTGAGAAAACAAAAAGGTAGGTAGGTTAATTTTTCAGAGGGTATGGTGTTTCCATACCTCAAATTTCTTAACATTCTCATTCTTGGCCCTAAGATTGTAATGTATTTCCCCTCATAGGTGAAGGATTTCATCAACCACATTACAGTTGTCTTCCATGAATCCTTCAGGATGTTATGAGAAATTAATCTTTGGATTCCATTATGCAATTGAATCTCAACCTGTCTTTTCGGTTCTTCATGAAATGCTGAAACCAATTATTCAGAACTTATCTGCCCTTTATTTACTTCTTCCCCTTTAGTTGGAATACTGGATAGTTCACTTATAATAGTAGGACTAGCCTCTATTATCTCTCCTCTTACTCTAGTAACATTTACATGAAAATTTCTAACAAATTCCTCAACTGATTCAAGTTCAAATCCTTCATACATTTGTATAAAGTCGAGCCACCCATCTTCTCCTAGTAATCTCTCTGTTTCAAGGTCTAGACTAAAGTTTTTAGGCTCTGAATTTCTATTGTGCGCCATCTTTTTTCTCACTTCTGCAACTCAACAGAGAAAATGGCAACCATAATTGTTCAAGGAAGACACAAAATGAGCGCTCCTTTTCCTAGACATAGCAATCTTGAAAAATCACATGTCATGTCAAATCGGTCATTATTAATTCCTCTTTATTCCCTCCAGATGATTTGCACGCCACCACCCTATACTTTACATGTATGACTTGAAAATTTGGCGGTGGTGCTGACATAAGAAAACTTAGTGATGTTGATATGAGAAATCTCGTTATTACTTGAAATTACTATGGAAGCCATTTAAACATCACATCATTATTTATCTGCTAGAATTTTAAATTATTACACTTATTTATTACAACATTAATAACTAATTTGGTGGATATTTCTATGCTTAAAATATTTACTTCATTTCAAATCATAATAACTAAATCAGAAAATGATATTTTGAAAATAATACCTTCAATAAATGTGTACCTTTTTATTTAATGTTGAAGTCAATTGGAGCATATTAATTAACTCAGTTGGAAAAAATTCCAACGAGTCAATCAAAAGGAGCTCAAAATTGACAAGAATTTTTATTACTGAAAACTTTAGAGAACATCAAGAATCATCGGGAGCCATTAGGAGAAAAATGAAGCTTATCCAGGAAGACCGCCATTTCTAGTTTTCATCCATTCCGTCTTTTTTTTTTAAATTATGGGAGATAAACCACCATTTGTGGTTTTCAATTTATCCCATTTATTCATAAGGTAAACCACAATTTCTGGTTTTCAATCTACCTTATTTATTTATGCCTTTCTTCAAAATATTATTCAAGAGCACATTCTCCCATGGAAGAAATATCTTCCATCAAAAAATGTTCAAGTCTATGCTACAAATCTGATAAAAAATCCTCTCTTGATGTAGGTTTGTGGTATATATTCAATCTATTACCATTAACCAACATAATTCTTCTTTCTCCATCTATTGGTACTAGTTGAACAACTCCATTTGCAAAAACTTGATCAATTTCATAGGGTCCCAACCATCTTGTATGGAATTTACCTTTAAACTCATGGAATCTAGAATCAAATAGTAGTGCCCAGTCTCCCTTTTTGAATTTTCTAGACATAATGTGCTTATGATGCCATTATTTCATCTGATTTTGAATCATTTTAGTGTGCTAAAGAGCTTCCATTCTCATTTCATCCAATTGGTTCAGCTATGTAATCCTACTTTTCTCTGCTTCAAACAAGTCAATGCCAACATCCAATGTTGTTTTCAATGTCTGTAACTTGAACTCAATTGGCATGACTGGAGTTTTCCCATACACTAGCTCATATGGAGAGAACCCTGTAGTAGTTTTCTAGGTTGTATTGTAAGCCTAGACTGCTTCATCCAACCTTTCTGCTCAGTCCATTTTTCTCAATGAAACCGTCTTTGCCAAAATGTTTCCAATTCCTGGTTATTAACTTCTACTTTCCCATTCGCCTGTGGATGATATGGTGTATTTTTTTGTGTGGCATCTCATATCTTGGCATAAAATATTCCATCATAGCAGACACAAACTATGGTCCTTTTTCTGACACTATCTACCTTGGTGCACCAAAATCTTTGAAGAATATGCTTGTACAAAAAATCAGCTACTTTATCTTTCCTTGCTACTAGTAAAGATTTCATTTTGGCCCACTTTGTGACATAGTGAGTGTAAACTAGAATATAATGTTGTCCTCTGGAAGGTGGATCAACAGGTCCCACAAAATCAATTCCTCATTTCTTGAATGGTTTCAGATCTATCTAAGGTTGTAACGAAATCTCCATTGTTGGTGTTGGTCTTCCCATGCACTAGCAGTCATCACAATGCTTAAAAAAGAATGAAACATCCTTTGACATAGATGGCCAAAAATAACCAGCTCCTAAGATCTTATGAATTGTCCTAATCCCTGAATAATGTCATTTTGGCTCATAATGGAAAGCATGTACAACATCATAAACATCTATTTAAGAAACACACTTGCGAAGAACATGATTAAGACACATCTTAAATAAAAGTCAATTTATCCACTGAAATCTAGAACTTTCATGAATAAATCTCTTTTTCTTCTTAGGATTGAAATGATTTGGACACTTCCCTGTTACAAGGTAATTTGCAAGATCAATGAACCACAGAGGATGAATTGATATTGCAAACAAGTGCTCATCTAGAAATGTGTCATCTACTAGCTCTTGATCACCCTGCAAAATAATTCTTGAAAGAAAATCAACAACAACATCATCTTTACCGGGCTTATCTATTATGGTCACATCAAATTCTTGCAATAATAATAGCCATCTTATAATTCATCCATCCACTACAACCTTGTTCATCAGATATCTAATAGCAACATGGTCTATGTGAATAAATATTTTATAACCTGTAATATAATGTCTAAACTTGTTAATTACATATATTAGTCAGAAACTCTTTTTTAGTTACTTGTGTAATTTATTTCTGCAGGATATATATTTTTAATAACATAGTAGATAGCATGCATTGCTTCATTTTCATCTTTCTATCCCAAAACTACACCAATAGAAAAGTTAAAAAACATTCGTATGTATATGAAATGGAAATCCCCAAACATGTCCTTTAATAATCGGAGAAGTAGTTAAGGCATGTTTAATCATTTCAAAATATTTTTGACAATCGTTTGTCCATAAAAATTCTAAATATTTCTTGAGAAATGTAAACACAGGTTCGAATATTTTACTAAACCCCTTAATAAATCTTTTGTGATACCCAGCATGCCCAAGAAAACTATGAACACCAGTTTGATTTTTAGAAATCTCAATTTGTTGAATAATTTCTACTTTCTTGGGATCAACCTTGATTCCCTGTTTGGAAATGTGGTGTCCTAGAACAATTCCTTCTATCATCATAAGGGAACACTTTTCATGATTCAAAGATAACCTATGATTTTTACATATTTACAAAACCTTGTTCAAACTCTCAAGTGCTTCTTCAAATGTTTTTGCATAAACTTTGAAGTCATCCATATATACTTCCATACATGAGGTAGTTAGATTTGCAAAAATAGACAGGACAACTCTCTGAAAAGTGGTTGGTGCATTGCAGACCCCAAAAGGTAGAACAGTATAGGCATATTGATAGCAACCCAGGTTGAAAAACCCCTCACTTTATCAATTCAAAGGTTTTCAAATCACCTTTATGCTCACAAACTTAATCTTGGCTTATTATCCACTTTCTCTCCTAGATACCCTTGTAGGTAATTATTACAAAGGAATTCCACTTTAAAATTTCTCTTTCACCCAAAATTCAATTGGGCAACACTCACCAGCCCTCAAAACCATCAATTTCACCATTCATTTGTAGAGACTCACTTTCCCTAATGCTTGATTAAGAAACCCTTGGTTTTGGCTATTTTTATGAGGGTTTATTGAAAAAATATCACAGACCTTGAAAAAAATTCAAGAACCCTTATTTAAGCCTGTACATGCTTAAAAGTTCAAGATATATCACTTCCCTCATCGTTTTCATCAAACCCTAGCCTTAGTCCTCCATTTTCATGCTCTTTTCCACCCCAATGCTTCAGGGTCAGCAACACAAATGATTCCAATCATTTCCCCAGCCCTACTAAACCATACGAACATCTAAATCAGGCCCTATTAAGCCATCCCACTAAGGTACAAAAGATGACAGTGGATGGAATGGCTTAAAAAGTCATGTTTTCTCTCAAAACCCTTAGAACAGGGTTTTCAGACCCGTTTACAGAGATTGGCTTCAAAGAGGCTTTAAATCTAATGAAAACTCTTCACATTAGATCCAATTGGAGGCTATTTCCTTACTCAAATGAATTCTAAAAAATTATGTGACAAGATTCAATAGTGTGTGCCATACACTGGCTGCAAACAAGGAAAATATACATAAAATACAAAAAAACTAAGATAAGTGCTTAATTTCTCCTTCCAAAATCTTCAAGAAGAACATTACACTAGTTGTCTTCCATATTTAACTTATTTTCCCTCCAATAAAAACTTCCCCAACTGTACAAAACTATCTTTTGAAAATTTTGACTGTTGGGCTTCTATGACTTCACAAATTTTGCATTTTTTGCAAGTTTATGTTGACAACTTTTTGCATAATTTGCAATATTTGCAATTTGAATATCCTAGTCACCTAAAACATTACAAATGGTCTAATTAGACCTTAATAATCCTAGAAACATGACCCCACACTAGAAAAATGACATTTTACCTATCTAGACAACTTTAGTCCACATTGACAATTTCTTGACATGATTTACAACTTTTATAATATAGACCCTAAAGTTGCCAATTACATAAAAAATGATAACATTAGACCTTTTTAGACTCAAAACACTCCAAAATCTTAGACTCTAACTCCTAGACTCAACTCTTCTTGTAACAACTAGATAAAAATCACTGAAATGGATTGGTGCTCCTACACCACATATGTACCCCAAGGACATGTGAAAGTAGTCTTATCTTGGTCTCCAGGAGCCACTTGGATCTGATTGTACCCACTAAAACCATCCAAGAAAGAGAAATAACTATTTCCAACTAAGTTATCAAGTACTTGATCAATGAATGGAAAAGAAAAATGATCCTTTTTAGTGGCTTTGTTTAATTCTCTGTAATCAACACATACATGTTACTTGCCATTTTTATTTGGAACAATAACCAATGGGGAAACCCATCGAATAACAGATATTGGATAAATAAACCCCACTTTCAACAGTTTATCTATATATTGTTTAACAAGGCCTCTAAGAATAGGATTGATCCTTCATTGACCTTGCCTTATTGGCTTAACATCTTCGGTATAAATTTGGTGAGTACAAATAGAAGGGCGAATTCATCTGGTATCCTTGTACTCCCAAGAAAATGCTTTAGTGTAATTTTCGAAGTTTGATTTAATTCCTTTTCTTGTGAGGAGGATAAGGATGAATTAATGAAGATTTTGTTATCCCCTACTACCACATTGTTTTTGGTCTCATTTTTATAATCAAGTGGGTCCCCTACAAGTGTATTCAGAGGAAATGGATGTGAATTTTGCTGATGTAACATTCAATAACAGTCCCTCTTTTCCTTTACTTGATCAATATTTTTAGGATTCAGATCATGTTCTTCACATTCCTCTACATGTTCTACTAAAGTAACCATGGCCAATTCTGCAATACCATATCCTTTAGACTCCATATCCTCATCAACCCAAGGTTGAGTATTGGGTGAATTGATGGTTGAGTGGGAGGATAAAATGACAACTCTTTCTATTTTTTTCCATTAGAAATGATCATGCTTCTTGATCTACAATCTATCAATGTTTCTATAGTGGCTAACCATCGTCTACCTAGGATAATTAGATATCCAAAATATTTCTTTCTAGCTTTAAGGACTATAAATTTAACTAGATAATCCCATGTGTCAATGGTAACCATGATATCTTCAATTACACCTTCACGTTTAGTAATAGATTGATCTACCAACTATAAAACAGTTGTTGTGGGTTGAATGCTTGTCATACTGAACATTTCAATAGAACATTGATAGCTACTCCTAAATCAATTAGCATGTTGGTTATCTCAATTCCTCAAAGTGATTACAGGACAACCAGGATCATTATATTTTTGAGGGAGTAATCTTCCTGAAAAAACATCAATGAGTTTGGTCCCTATTTGAATTGTAGGAGGTAATTTCTTTTTCCTACCTGGAATTTTCATACAAAGAGACTTGACCAACTAATTTTTTTTGGTATGTCTTTAATGGCCTGTAATGATGGTATCTCAATATTGATCTTTTTCAATTCATGAAGAAGTTGAGAATCTACCGCATTCATATCATTTGGTTGGGAGTTGTTAGGAGCTATTTTTCTATTTTCAAACACTCTAGGTAGGGTTCCTCATTAACTTTTTGTTCATCATCAGAGTTCTGGTTTCCTTTAAATACTCTTTTTACTTTTTCTCACCCTCTTGATCTTTAGCAATTGGTATGGATGGCACATTTTAGTTCCTTAATTGAATATCATTAGCATCGATGGTGTTCAAGGTAGGTGGATTTGCATCAGTATGATTGTTTTTTGGATTTGGAATAGGTTGTGCTAGCATCTGAGGCTATTTTAATTGTTCATTAGTAGGATTAGAACCATGTGTTAATTGAGGTGTCTTCCCCCAAGGACACCTCGATCATTGATTTTGTTGTGGTTGAAATTGTGTTTGATTTTGTTGCCACTGTGGTTGATTCTACTACCATTGTGGTTGATTTGATAGCCACTGTGATGGTTCCACTAGGGATTCATCCATTCAGGTTGAACTCATAATGTAGGCAATGGTTGTGTCTGGTAGGCAAGAATCCATTGGTTTTTATTTAGCCAAGGTTTTTGATTCCAATTATCTCTAGGACCATACTACCCTTGATTAGCATTATATCCAGTATTTTGAGATCTATGCCCAACATAGTTAAGCTCTCCCTCCACCACAAGCGGCTTCTTTAGATGATTCTTAATTTTAGATAAGAGGTTACAAGAACTTGTTGCATGATGTTTCTCACAGATTTCACAAATATCAACTTGATTCAATGGGTGCTCTCTCAAAAGATGTTTCCCTCTACATTTGGAACAATAAATGGCTAAAGGCTTACTAGTCTTCTTATCTCCTTGCATGTTGAGATGAAGGAGTAAATAAATTTTCAAATTAGGAAATTCCTCCATTACTTGAGACACATCAATAGTGAGAGCTTTGTTTCTTTGGGATCCTCTAGTCCCTACTCTATTCCTAGAGTAGTTTCTACATATTTCAGCAATATCTTCTAAAGAAAGCTTATCGATATCTCTTTTTCCCATAATATTCAAAGACTCTCTAGACTCATCATCAATCCCCTTCAAAAAAAATCTTACTAATCTCATTATCCAACCCATTACCACAACTTTTATGCATTAACTAGAATCTATCAACATAATATTCCAAACTTTCATCTTCCATTTGTCTCATTCAGAACAATTCCTCTTTCCTATCTCTTACTTGGCAATAATATTGGTAGTTATCCAAAAAATCAGTTTCTATTTCATGCCAAGTTGAGATTGTCCCTACACCTAAACTGATGAACTAGTGTAAGGTTGAATCCTTCAAGGTAGAAGGAAATAGTTTCAACTTCTAGTTATTAGTTGTATAATCATAGGTTTGGCACAAAACCTTAAACTCAAAGAGAAATTGGTCAGGGTCCTTAGAAGTCTTTCCCGTAAAGGTAGGTAAAATTGAGGGTGAAATATTATTCATAGGAGGCTCATAAAGTTCTTTGTTTAGATTAATAGGATAAGGAAAATTCCTATTTGGTGGGGGATCATTTCCTAGTTGGTCATCCATTTCTTCTTCTTGAAAATGTTCCTGATTCTCTTCTTGATTTTTAATTTGATGCTGCAGAATTTGTTGTTCTTGATCAAAATCAATATTTCATGGAAGAAACCTTCTTAGATGGTCTCTAGCTCATCGCATACACAAAATCAATTTTCTTCCTTATCAACACTAAGGCTTCAAATTTAATAGTCAGATCTTTTAATTTTCCCTAGCAACGACGCCAAAAATGATTGGAAAGGTCATTGGTGTCACTACTTGAATAATTTAATCTTTCAATTATTGAACCAAGTGTGTCTTAGAGCTTTATGTGATAAGGATGTCTTTGAAAATTGGGGGGTTTTGTATTGTAAACAATGACTTTGATTTCAATCAGACTCCTTTAGGAGCTCTCAAGAGTGGAGCTCAACAACTAATTTCTAAAGACTGACTATATCTTATCTATTGACTAATGCTTATCTAGAATGATTTCAACCCTAATAAATTAGTTTAGACTCCACCTCACTTGACTGTAACTGATTCATGGAAAGATTGGAATATAACTAAATTCACTCTAAGTCTAAAATTCAAAATTGTTTTTTTCTTGGAAAGAAAGTCTATTTACGCTTGCAAGGAAATGAATTTTAATCTAGAAAACAACACTGATTTCAGTTTACTTGGAAGAAATTATATTTATGCTTGCAGGAAAATAAATATTAATCTAGAAAATAGTAACACTAATTTCCATGAATAAATCCTTGTTAAGTTTTGGTTTAACTCTTACATCAGTCATAATTTTTACTTCTATTACAACCACATGCATTTAAAAATAAGAACAAAAACCTAATTCCCGTGAACAACAATTATATCTATAGTAAACAAATGAATGTTGATCTACAACAAAACATCATAACTATCTTAAAACATAGTAAACTAATCTAAGTGAATGCAATTACTAATCAATGATCAACCAACATTAAAATGCTTAATTTTCAATTGATACCTTTGAAAAAAAAAAATTGAACCAAAGAACACAACATAAAGTCACCTCCTTCAGTTGAGCGGGCCCTAGTCTTCATCTGGTGGGACCTTTAACACCGAGATTCAAATCAAACCCTTATTTTCATTCCAATTGGATCAAATAGGTGAGTAGAACAAAAGTACATGGTACCAAAAATTATAATATTCAGTGAAACATTAACTAACTCCAAACTAAGCCTAAGGATGGATATTTATAGAAATATCACTTATTCTGAATTCAAAATCATGGCGCTAACCACCAAGATACAGAGTGAAAAACTAAACTAAAGCATGTTTGGAAGTATCTGAGAGAATCTTGCCTCATAACAGCTGGAGCAAGCAGTTTCCAAATAGACTAAGGAATCCAATTCGAAATCATGATGAGTCAATAGCCAATTGGATCTTTCAAGAGAAAAGTTGATGCCATGTTAAACAAAAAGTTTAAAATATCCAACTCATACAGTAATCATTTAATCACCTGCACAAAATCCTCAAGAATAGGATGCTAATATGAAAACAAAGATTTTCAATTGTATAGTCATTCCATCATTAACATCATTAAAAGCAACACATTTAATGCAAAATATCATTTCTAATATATCTTTCAATTAGTTGAGTATAAGATAAAACAAGCAAACATATAAGCATATAATCTACCACCATCATATTTAATTAATAATATAATAAAGTCTTTGAGAACATAAAAAGATCAATTAAAGTGTCATTGTGGGCACTCATTGCAACTTATTTATGAATACCCATTTGGTGGCAATTGCATTCTTGCTTGATGGTCTAGTAATCAATTCCCATGTTTTTTTCTTTTCAATCTGATTGAGTTTCTCTTCCATTTCTTGTATCCAACTATCATCCTTACTAGCTTCATCAAATATTTTTAGTTCAAACTAAGACAGGAGAGAAAATTTCACTTGTTCCTTGTATTTTTCAAGTCTTCTTCTAGTCTGCACACCTTCATTCTTGTCACCAGTTATTTTATTTGCAGGATGATATTTTGCACATATTTTGAAGGGCATCATTCAACCACTTTTTTGATATGTTCTTTTGTTCTTCTTCTGCAACTGCTACACCTATGCCATCTTTTGACTCAATTTCCAAATTATTTCTACTAGACTTACCTTGGTCTTTATTTTCATCTACCTTGACATTTATACTCTCCACAATCTTGTGCAATCTCTTATTATAACACTTGTAGGCTTTAAATTGATTGGAATGCCCTAAGAATATCCCTTCATCACATCTCGACTCAAAAATTCCCAAGTTATCATCTTCACACTTAATGTAGCATTTGTTACAAAACACTTTAAAATGCTCAATAGATGTAGGCCTTCCAAACCATAGTTCATAGGGAGTCTTGCTACTATTTGGTCTTATGAGGAATTTTTTCTAAATATGTGCTATTGTATGTACAACATCCTTCCAAAAGGTGTCTACCATGTTGGCCTCATTTAACATAGCTATAGCCATATATTTCACAATTATTTTTCTTCGTTCCACCACTCCATTCTATTGTGGAGTTCTTGGAGGAGAATATTGTTGCTTGATTCCATGATCTTCACAATATTATTTGAACTCACTTGATGTAAATTCTCCACATATGTCTGATCTAAGACACTTAATTTTCTTTCTAGTCTCTTTTTCTACCAATTTTCTAAAAAAGTTTGAACTTCTCAGAAACCTCTTCTTTCTCCCTTAGAAATATGATCTATGCCATTCTAGTATAGTCATCAATTAGTAACATGAAGTATCTCTCACCAAGTGGTACTCTTGTCCTTGTGGGAACACACAAATTAGTATGAATTATCTTTGAGGGTTTTTAAGTTGAATAATCCTGTGTAGGAAACTTAAACTTTGTGTGCTTCCCTTGACAACATCCTGGGTAGGCTATATTTTTAGGATTTGCAATCCTAGGCATATTCCTTACCAAACCTTTTGAACTTATTTTCACCAAGTTGTCAAAGTTTACATGTCTTAGTCTTCTATTCCACAACCAAATCTCATTTGCTTGACTGATTAGACATGTTTGGCCTTGTACATCACTAAGATTGTATAGATTAATGTTAGTCCTCACACCTTGAGCAATTGTCTTACCATTATTTCTTATCTTGCATCCTTCAAAATTAAATACAACCTTCTATCCATTATCACACATTGGTTGACACTAAGAAGATTATTTTTCAGATCTTCTAAATAAAGCACATCTTTAGTTTTCTTCTTCCCATCTATGCTCATAATTCCTTTACCACGAATCTTGACAACAGTGTTATCACCTAAGCTTACTGATCCTCCTTTTCCCATTTTAAGTTCAATAAATTTGCTTTTATCACTAGTCATATGCTTGGAGCAACCAATATAAATTACCCATAGATCATGTTCCTTTGCATGCAATTTTGTTTGGGAAATCATCAATTGAGAAGAATTATGTCTTTTCTCCTTCCATACCTTCTTATTTTTATTTACATCTTTTTCTTCCTTTTTATCAGAGGCTTCAGTTTCCTTTTCAGCTTTGGGAGGTATGTTTTTATTTTTCTCAGAATGATCATTTGGTATTACATACTTTTCTCTACAATTTCAGGCAACATGACCAAAATTGTTGCAATTGAAACAAACTACATTCATATCAACCAAAGGAGAAAATTAATTTTTATTTACAAAATTTGTATTTCTCCTCAGAATAACTTTACAATCTCTAGCCCCATGACCAAAATTGTTACAAGTATAGTAATACCCATTAAAATATGATGAGTACCTAGTCATGACATTTATTTCAATTGAATGAGGAGATCTTCTTTGTCTGTTCTCTTAGTATTTTGATTCTTCTTTTGTTGTTTAGGGACTATCTTGTTAAAAAAATTGTCTTCACTCAATTTCTTCTCTTTATCATATTTTTCAACCACAACTGACTTCTTTTCACCTTCAGAGGCTTCTCCTTTGTCATATTTTTCACCATTGGGGACTGATTTTTATTTTTCTCTAAATCTTTCATAGAGCTTTGTAGAAGCATCAACAAATGAAATTTTTCCTTTTTCAAGCCCCAAGCCTAATTTTTCCTTATTAGATGGCTTGTGTACTTAGAAATTCATCTAGAGTATCAACACCACCTTTTAATTTTAGACCTTTATTGATTTGCTCATTAGCTTTCTCCAATTCTTTTCTTAAGGAACTATTTTAACCTCAAGATCTGAGCATCTCTCCACTTCATATTCTAGTTTAGACTTCATCACTTCTTCACCTCTTTTAGCTTCTTCAACCTAAAGTTTTAGATTTACCACCAACTAATTGGATTCCTCAAGTTCTGGAGTTAATTTATAATTTTGAGAATTCTTTTTCAATATCTTTTTTTGCTTCTTAGGATCATCATATTTATCCCTCAACTCATCAAGATCTTCAAGAGAACTAGTTAATTCTCCCTCAAGATCAACAACTGCCTCCACTTCTTCATGTGAGTCCTTAGCTTGTGCATCCTTTTGATCCTGAATGTCTTTAGCCATGAAGAGGAATTATTTGTCAAATTCTTTCATAAATAGAGCATGATCTTGATTTTCATTTGAACTATCACTAGCATCAAATGCATCACTTTCTTCTTGAGTGCATAGGCTCTTCTTATTCTTTCCAAAATTCTTCCTTTTAGGATAGAATGTTTTCTTCTTTTTGCTATCTCCTTCTTGCTTGGAGTTATCCTCTTTATCATATGGACATTTTTAAGAAAATTGACCTATTCTACTATAAATAAAACATTTGAATGGAATATTATCTTTATATTTGTTAGATCCTCTCCTCAATCTTATGAAATTTTCTTCTTCCTCATTAGTTTCTTCATTATCTAAAGTAATGATTATAATTTTTTCCTTCTTTTCTACTTTATCCTTTTTTCTCGGTTATCTTAAATTCAACTTCTCTCCTAGAATTTTTGACACTTGGAATCCTCGTCTCATAGGTGGTAAATATACCATGTAACTCATCTAGAGTGAGTTTATCAACTTCTCTTCCCTCTTCAATAGAAAAAAATTTGGAATCATATTTAGTTGTCATAGACCTCTACAATTTTAGCACAACAACATCTTCTTTTACTTCCACACCATATCCTCTAATGGCATTCACTATATCATCAACTCTCAGAAGATAGTCTACAATTTTCTCTTCTTCAATAATCTGCAAGCTTTCAAATTTAGCTCTCAGCACTTGTAGCTTTTCCAACTTCACCTTGGTGTCTCCTTCATATATCTTATCTAGCTTATCCCAAAAATCATAATATATTTCACAATGCATAACTTTGTTATACACTGAAGTAGACAAATTGTTCATAATGGCAAACCAAGATTTCTCATTATTCTCATAATCCTTCTTTACTTCAACATTAGTAGGAGTAGCATAAATAGTATACTTGTTCTTGACTAACATCCAAACGTCAATTCCAAGAGAACCTAAGTATCATTTCATCAAGGAGATCCATTTAGCATAGTTTGTTCCATCAAACCTCAGTGGCTTGCATGAACCTTCCTAACTTTCCATTGTGTTCACTTATCCAAGTTCAACCTGACCTGATTAAGCTGCACTTAGGGAACGAAGGCTCTGATACCAATTTTTGGAACACAATGATCTAATGAGAGGGGGGGTGAATCAATAGATATTAAAAATTTTAATATCTAAACTCTAAAACATATTGTAACACCCCTTCATTTTGGATTCTTGTTCAAATTGTTTTATGTTATGTTTGGTTGCAGTTACTTTGATACTGGATATATTTTGTTATAATATTTTGATTGCTACTATTGAGTGACAAATATTATTGTGGGATGTAGTTATCTGATTTTGTTTCACATGCATTATGGATTAATGATGTTGTAGAGTTAACATGAGATGTTATTATGAGATTATTGGAATTATCATGGAAGTGTCAGTTTCGATGAGTGTATTGGTGAAGAGGACGAGTTCGCATCACTCACTTGCGAGCGCCCTACGAATATGTAATTCCTTCTTCACGGTGTGTATTATATGCTGGATATATTGTATGATGTTGTTTACTTGGTTGCAGGATTGCAGGTACATGACATCGACTCCACCTGGTTTCACAGGTTTGAGCGTGTCGATCCAACGGTTAAGTTGAACGGGAGATAGTAGCTAGGTAACATGTGTCAAGTCTATACCCTAGCCTTAGTGTGTCATCAGTTGTGTGTGTCGAGTCATTGTTTGTCTTGCTTTGATGTTATTTAATTCTGAAGCATTCTTGAGTTGGAAATAGATATTTAGAATAATTGCATTTAAATCATGTTGATGGTTATTTAATTTAAATAATGCAATGTGGATAAAAGTTTATACTTAAATTAATTAATTATATTTAGTTTATTTAATTAATTAAATTTGATCCAAGGGGTTGAATTTAGTTATTAAATAATTAAATTAATTAATTAAACGTGATGCAAGAGAATGAAAGGAAATAGAAGAATTAAAATTACATTTAGAATTTAATTTCAACGTGTGGGAATTAAATTAGAAATTGTAATTAAATGTTTGTTTGGAAAATTAGTTGCAACTTTGGAAATTAATTTATTATTTGAAATTTTATTTTAAATTGGAAGTGGGTTTTTGAAAAGTGAAATTGAAATTGAAATTGAATTCTGAAATTGAAAGTGAAATTGAAATTGAAAATTGAAATTGAAATTGAAATTGAAATTGAAATATCTAATTTGCATGTAATGTGAATTAGGGTTGTAAATATTGAAATTGAAATTGAAATTGAAATATCTAATTTGCATGTAATGTGAATTAGGGTTGTATTAGGTATTTTTGATTTATAAAGAATACATGTTTTAATTTTAGGGGAAGAAAGTTTTTAGAAAAATACATTTTTACAGCAGGGAAGAAATTTTGGAAAATTTGCACAAGGGTTTGGAAAAAACTTTGATTGTAGAATTGATTGAAGGAAAGAGTGTTTGCATTTGTTGGATTTTGGATTGGATTCATTGGAAGATTGAAGAAAATTCAGGAAATCTTTGGAGGAGGCTTGCATCAGAAATTCATCTCTTCCTGTAGCTTCTTATACCAGGTTTTCCTCTTTGTGTTTTATTGTTCTTGATTGTTTTCTTTAAAATAGTAATGATTAAAGATATGTTTGTCAAATCTGTTTTATAAAATAAATTTGATATTAGAAGAAAAGAATTGAACAAAGTTACAGCCTTTGCTTGTGAAAATTCTTGTGTGAAAATTGTGAAAACTTTAGTTGAATTTAAATTATTTGGAGAAATTGATTTTATTGTTATTGAAATCAAACATAGAGATTGAACAATGCATTTAGAATGTTTTTAGAAAATGAAACCCTTTGTTATTATTAAAAATCGGATTTTAAAATCTGCAGTATAGTTATATTTCATGGTAAAATGGTCTGGTTGCGCCACCTATAACTTCACTTTTACAAACTGGGTTTTCAAGAAATTTAAAGAGTTTTTGCATTTTGATATTTTCTTAACCTTGTCCAAAAATCGCAAATACTCAGATCGTAATTTTTGAGTTATGCTTAAAACATGAGACTGCTGTTAAATTATTTTCCCATGGCTGTTCTGAAAATAAAATAATAATAAATTGATATTTATAAATATTAATATTTTATGTATTGTTATTATAATATTAAAATATTATTTAATAATATTTTATATTATAATTTATAATACTAAAGTATTATATTTATTTATATTATTTTAAATAAAATTTGTATATTAGATTGGTGGATTTAAAATTATAAACATATGGGAAAATTATTGTTATTTTAAAATGGCATGTTAAAGTTTAATTGAAGGAGTTAAATATTTGATTTAAAGAATGCATAATTTAAATTGTGAAATTTAAATCCATATGTAAAAGGTTCAATTATTAATTTGATTTAATTGAAAAAATATATTTATATTTTGAATTAATCAATTTGATATTCTGCAAAGGATAGAAGACATGTTAATGATTAAATATATTTAAATATATTAATTTATATTTAGTAGATATATAGTGAAGGTATATATCCATTTGAGAAAATAAATAATATTTTATCTTATTTTATTCTGTTGTTTGCAAATTGGGTATTATTAGTGTTTTAAAAGAAATGATTAGTATGTGTAGAAAATGTATAGAGAAAGATATTTTTTAATAGAAGTAATTATTTGATTTAAAAGAAAATATTTATTTTGTTAATATGATTGAAGAAAATATATTGAAATGTATATATATATCCATGGGTATTTTCAATCAGTATTTACCTTGTTTTATTTGAGTGCGTGTAATTTAGCCTTGCATGAAGAATTTAAATGATAAGTTTTGAATGTATGGTCAAAATTGATAAGGAAAAGGATATTTAAATATATTGAAGAATTACAGAAATATTTATATTTAAATGTTTGTTTTATTTAATGAGATTTAATTAGAAACAATATGAATGCGTGGCCAAATAGACAAGCCAAAAGATATTTTTATACATTGATGAAATTGCATGTTTTTAAATGGATGGTTGATGAGACATAGACTCCGGATAGAAAATTAAAAAAAGATTGTTTGCAATAATGTTAGGTTGCATTATAAGGAAATTTAGGAACTATCTCTATTGAAAAAGGAAAATAGTTATTATGTTTTATTTCCATAGAACAAATTTATTGTTGTGATTGGAATATTAAAGAATCTATATAATTGAGTTTATTAATATATATGCTTGGTGTATATATAATATGGAGCATGTAAAATATGTTAAGGGTAAATTCATTATCGTATTTCGTTTTTATAAGATGTATGCAATGTATTATTGAATAGAGATTAAAAAATGGATTGATTAGTGTATATGGAAAATGGATAGAGAAACAATATGTTATTATATTAAAATGATTGAATGTGTTAAATAGAAAATTGAATGAGATGTAAGATTTGGTTAGGAAATGGAAGGAGTTTACTTGCATGGATTTGTGTTGATTTAAAAGTAAATTAAGAAGTTTTATTGATGAGGCAATCAATTATATTATTTATTAATTTCTATTTAGATTAATTGAATCATTGTGATTGGATTATGAAAGAGATATGGATTTAGTATATCCAAAAGTAGTGTCTTCCTCATGCTTATCTTAAAAGATTTAATTCTTTGTATTCAGTAAAGGGGAGTAAGTTTAATTATTTTAGATTTCCAATAATGAAAAGGGAAATAGGGGTTATAATTATTTTAGATGATTTACTTATCATGTCTTTGACTTTGTCAACACTACCTATTGAATGAGTATGGATTTAGGAAATCCAAATATTAGATTTGATTGATGACTTGAATGCTTTTGTTGCTATGTCGTCAAGTTGCATTGTTGGTTTTGGGATTTAGTGTTAGTCCTAAATTATAAGTCTTCCAGAAGAACTTAGAGGATAAGGGTTATTGAATCTTTATGCCATCTAGTTGTTTTTCCTTGGGTAGTGCATGGCGTCTTTTTAGTTTTACCCAATTTTCATGAACGGGGATGTTTGCACCTCCTTGGTTTAGGAGCGGATTATGGGATCCGTGTCTCCTTGTATGGAGTGACCTTGTTATGTGGTTTCATCTTGTTGCCTCCTATGAAAGGAGTGGACTATGTGTTGTTGCCTCCAAGATGTTTGGAATAGGATCTTTTGTTACTTCCTATGAAAGGAGTGGACTATGTGTTTGTTGCCTCCAAGATGTTTGGAGTGAGTTTCTATTATTTGTATCCTCCTTGTGTTGGAGTGGATTATGATGCTTAGTTGGTATGCACTTGTGATTCCCTTGGTGGATTGTTTGGGTGTATGTTGTCGAATAGAAGAGTGGCTTCTGTTAGGCACCAGAGCCCAAAGAGGTAAACTGGATAACCTTCAGGAGTGATTTAATCAAGTGATAATTTAAATAATGTACTTAGAAGATTAGGACTAACTTCTCACATTAATCAAGATAATTTTACCTCACTCATAGGCACAAGGGCTTGTTTAGACTTGGGATGAGTGAGAAGGCCTGGAATGGCAAGATCAACTATCTAGTTCTTGCGAGAGGTAGTTGATTCCGCATGAGTGAGTATGAGTGCCGGGATTCGGTTGAGGCCACCAGGATTACTTGTGCCGGAGCCTATGAAGAATGCCCAGAGGAGATCTCATGACAAACCTTGCGATGACACTCTATCTATGACAACTATTGTTAATTGTGTTATGTGTATGGTTATTTGAACATACTTGATTATTATTATGTCTGGAAGCAATGTGACTTATGTCAGTGATGTTGGAGTTGTACTTGTATTGTACTTGATGTGTACATGTATGGCATTTGATTTGTACTTGTAGTGTATTTGATTTGCACTTGTATTGTACTTGAGTTGTACTTGATTCGTACTTGTATGGTGAACGAGTTGTACTTGTTAATTCATTTGGTTGGTTATAACAGTATGAGTCAGTATGAGTCTGCCTTTGGTTAGTGGTTGTAGATCTTAGTCCATGTTACCTTGTTACTATCTCCTAGCATGGGGGGTGGGCCTTCGGGTACCACATTGGTTGGGTGGAACATGCACCAAAACCGTTGGGTCCCCATCTATCTTCAGTACTTGGTGGCGAAACATCCAGATGGACAGCTCGCAGTTCTTGTTGTATTATCTTGCATTGTAATATTTTAATTTGTATAAGTTATTTTATCCCTCTTATGATTATGAGGTGGAGTTATGTAATTGTAATCTTATGTACTATTGCCTCATTCTGGGAATGAGTGATGTATCTATTGGATTAAGATAGTGTTTATGAGATTGTATCTCGATTGATTATCTTATTATGTTATGTGGTATTCTTATGATGTATGATGGTGATTTCATAAAGTTCATAAGGCTATGGTTATATGTAATATGTATATGTGGGTTTAAGTAATCCTAACCTTGTAGCCTTAGAGGTTGTTGTTAACTAGTAAGTGAATGTGTATGTTAAATGCACTTTATAAAAAAAAAATTAGTTCGCTTATGATGTTAATTGCAACTTCCTTTAGGGATACTTGGCGGGGCATTACACATATTAAATTCTAAAATACTCAATGTGTAGATTAAATCATAAACCAATTTAGCAACCACATGCTCACAAAAGAACAACACATAACACTAGATGTACATGGAGAACCCAAGATGGGAAAAGCACGGTGTTAAATGTTGCTAGGATCTACTACTCTAATCCAACCTCACAAGAAATAAAGTTCAATTACAATTTTAAGAGCTACAACTCTAAGGAAGCTTCAACTCCGTGTTTTAGAAGCTACAACTTCAAGGATGCTAGAACACCTTGTTTTAGGAGCTACAACTCCAAGGAGATTACAATCACCTAACCTGAGCTACAACCCAGTACAATAAGGCTACAACCTCTACATATTTACAAATTTAGTTATACATAAATTGGTTTTGCAAAAACCTATAAGGCATCAATTCAATACATTACTCATTTCTCTATGTTCACTCTCACACACAACTATAAACAGTTTCAAATATACACTCAAATTTTGACACCCTGATACAATGCTACACTTTTCTCACTGACTACAATATTCTTTCACACATAGACCAACAACTTCATATTTCTAAACTATTATATTTATATAATTCATTATCTTCATCTACAAACCCTTGTCTAGATCATCTAGAAACACCTATTAGGGTTTCTACTTAACCAATCTAGAAGCTCTAGTTGGGGTTTCCTTTGTTTTCAAGCTTGTCTTGTATCATCAAGAAAATATTAGCCATTCAAAACATACCTTGATTCATCAAATATTTTTGAATTGGAAAATAAACTTAGGGTTTTCATGTTGGCCTAAAATTTTCCAATGCAACAAATCCTTATACAATATCTTTGATTTTCCTTGCCTTAGTACCACCATTACAACCAATGAATACTAAAAATTTGTTGGTCATTCACTTGGTTATATGTGCAATCATCTTCATTCGTCCATCCTTTGAATTGAAATAATTTCATTCTTTATAATCAACTTAAGAATCAGTGCCAATCATTTATTCATTGATATAAGAAATCATGCCATATTCATAATTATTTATGCCAACAAACCCTTGTAAAAAAAATTCAAATTTGTCACATGTCGGCCTTTTATTCCAAGCAAGTCCAGATTTTGTGGATCCTCAATCGTCACAATTTTGCACTTTTGCAGAATTTTCCACTTCGTGGAATTTTTATTATCGCAAAGTTATTCTCTTTACGGATTTTACTCTTTTACAAATTTTTCTTCATCCTGGAGTTTCTCTATTTGAAGAATTCATACCAGTCTGGATTACCCGAAATCTTTGCCTATCTTTCATCTTCATGAAACTTGCGCCTACGTGAAAAATGCAACCTCATGGAATTTGTCTTCAACCAGAGTCACCGAGATCATTATAACTTATAATCTTTTCACTAAATCCATCGAGGAGTGAAATCCCCAAGCTTGTCTTCCTTCAATAAACCCATCACCTGGCGGATTACCCAAACCTTCCATCTTCATAGAATATGTGCCTAAAAAGATTACTCGAAGTTCTCCATTTCATGAAATCCATGCTCAAGCTGATTACCCGAACCTTTTTCTTTCATTGATTTCCTCACTTGGCAGATTCTCCAAACTCTTTTATTTCATGAATTCCTTGCTAAGATGGATTGCCCGAAACCCTTCAAGCCATCTAAGTCAGCATAATTTTGACTAAGTTGTTCACACCAAAGCTTCTTTTGATATCAATCTTGGCTCCACTACACCTTTGTCCTCCTTTATTCATCAATCAAAATCTCTCCCTTTGAATTTACCCGTGGTCTCATTTGACATCAACGACAACAGTATTTTTCCAACAATAGTCTCAATTTGAGTAAATTCTAAAAAAATACTTAGTTGTAGACCTGTTTGTACACAAAAGTAGAACCTTTAGAAATCATAGTAAAAATTCAAATTTTGAATTTTTAAAACCCCTATCAAGGACTCAAACAGCCTAGGGTACCCCTATCATTGTACAGTTGCATTATCCAACTTTTTCACACTTATGTATCTCTATGTCTTAATTCTATGTTTTCTTGCAAAAGTCTATTTTGAAATCTTTAATTGCATTCAATTAGCCATCCTTCATTTAGGTAAAAAAGTGATAAAAATAAGAAAAAATAACATTATGTAGTTTCAAAATTGCATCAAAATCATCATTCTTAGATTTAGGCATCTTAAAATCAGTCAATTGGTGTATTTTAGATTAGAAAGTTGCATTCAAAATAATTATTTATGATTTATATACTATTAAATAATTGCTTTGGCATAAAGTAAGAAAATTGTAGAAAATCATTTATTGTTACAACTATTTTCAAGTAGAATTATAATCCTTAAGCAATGTAATACACAATTGGAAATTGAACCCTTGACCAAGACTCAAATTCCCTTGCGCACCTTTGTCTTGCTATTCTTAGCTAGAATTTTTTTGTGTTTCTTGTTTTCTTATGTTGTTTGATTTATGTTTTTGAGTGTTTGTTGTGCTAATTTAAAAGTTTGGTGTTCATCTTGGGTACACTTAGCATTTTAAAACTTGTATGAGTTTCACAACCTAGTGTCCTATTGCCAATACATCAATGAGATGTAGTTCTACACTTATGGCATCTCGTGTTGGATTTACATCCATTGTGGATTATGAGTCTTCTAACTATTTCATGATAAGAGTTTTCAATACTCAACCCATTTTGGACTCTACGCCTGACGCTACCATACCAATGACAACTTTACAAACACCTATCTTTATAGATGTTGAGACTTTGGTTTCCCATGTTCTTGAAGAAAAACTACAAAAATTGGACAAAGAATTAGAAATACTTCAAGAATTTGATTACTAAAAGCTTCATTGGTACAATAGTTCTTATAATTGATAACATGAGGAAACTGATTAATTATGATCATAGATTAGAGGTTTTGTGTAGCCTAGCCCATATAGTTGATAATAATGTACCTACAATGGCTAGTTGCACTAAAGCTTTGGGATATACTTAAAGTCAAGGAGGAAATCAAGTCTCCCTCCCCACAATTATAGCCTCTATTCCTACATACACAAATCCAACAGTTGCTTCAACAACACACCAAAGTATTGGTATAACTCCAACAATAGGTCTTTCCATTGGAGATCCTTATGGTTTTGGATCTTCACATGTCACACCTCAAGTTTCATCCCCACTCATAAATTTGCAACATAGTAGTCCACAAAGCACATACAAACTTCCACCATATTCACCACATTCCCAAAATATGTCAACCAATAATTCCATCATCAACCAAAATTTTCAAAATGTAACCTCACTCCAACAAAAATTCTCAACTTTGAACCAAAACCAAAACATAAAACCATCATAATATGTCAAATGGAGCCCATTGTCACTTTAAATATTGAAAGTACAAATACCACAAAACATAGAGATGCCCTGATTTGACAAGTATAATGGTAAGGGAGACCCTAGCAATCATATATCGGCATATACAACCTTGTGTAGTGACTTCAACTTTGAGGATAAGCTCTTGGCTAAAATCTTTCCTAGGTCATTGAAATACATGGCTTTGGAATGGTTTTTTTCATTGTTGAATAATTCAATCCACTCATTTAATGAGCTTGTTGATACATTTCTCAATCATTTCCAACTAAAAAATGGTCCTATGATTAACATAATTGTTTTAATGCAATGTAAATAAAAGAGAGGAGAAAATTCCATAGGTTTCATAAGCCACTATTAGTGTCTTTTATCATAGATTAATCTTACTCTTCCTAATGTAGATGTTCAAAGAGCATTCATTGACAATTTACAATTTGACATAAGGGACAAAATCTTATTAATGAGATTTCCATTCTTCATACATTTTTGTACATATCTTTGTGACTATTAAAATTTTATTAGTTAGTATGAAGAATCATATACATTAGCTCATACTGAGAAATCCAAATCCGTACCTCAAACCAACTATCAAAAATTCAAAAAGAAAATTATTATTTTTATCAAGTTTCATACACCTCAAACAACCAACCACATTGAACCTCGAGTTGATGCTATAAGTCAAACTCCATGTACAAATTTATACCAAAAGATACACAATTTTACCAATTACCTAACACTCTTCATTCTATCATGTTGCAAATTTTGAGTAAGAATCTAATCCATTTTCCTCTTGTTAAACCTATGGACACAACCATACCTTTACCTCCAAATTACAATCCAAATTCCTTTTTCCAATATCATCACACAAGTGGACATGATACAAAACAATCCATGTATCTTAAACATCAAGTTCAAGGCCTCATTGATTCTAATCACATCTAGTTGGGTGGTGTTAATGATCAAGGGAATAATTCTATTGCCCTACCTAACCAAAACTTTCATATTTTTACCAACACAATTCTCAACCGTTCATCCAACTTTGTGCAAGTGTGTGATGTTAATAATGATGAGATGAATGTTGATAAACATGATGATGGGAGTGATGAAATGATTGATTATAATAAATATGAGAAGAATTAGATAGAATGGTTTATTTAATATTTTTTCAATCTTGTAAGGGCCAAACCACAATGTTACCTAACATTGATTCACCAATAATGATGCACCTAGACATGCACCCGATGGTCCTCTCTACATTGTTGATCAAATCAATAAAAAAACCTATGCAAGTAATACTCATTGATCCCATGTGTGTAGAGAATGTGATCACTAAGGAATTATTGTCTGTGCAAGATATTTATCAATATTTTTATGAACAATTGAAAGCATGGATAAAAACTCATGATGGTTTTTCTCACCCTATGATAGTTTTGATCAACACTTTTCCTCTTAAATTTGGACCAAAGAAATTATATGTCTCATTCTCCATCATCTCAATGTTATAATAATTCCATGTGAAGATAGGCTACCCATGGTTACACTCCATGAATGTCATCCCATCAATTATTCACAAGTGCATAAAGTTCCTCTTTGAAAATGACATATTTACAGTGTATCATAGTGGGTTTAATCCTTTATTTTCTTGTGAGATTTTTTCATTGGATCTATTTTGGACTCAGCCTATGGAGCCTATAAAGCCTTGTGAAGATTTATTTTTTCAAGTCAAAGCACATAATAGAGTTATCTCTTAGCAATATTCCTAATAATTATGTGTCCTTAGTTTTCCTCCTCCCCAACTCATTATGGATGAACCTATGCCTCATGCTAATACCCTTACAAGTAACCAAGGTAAATATACTGCAGTTCCTTTGCCCACCTCCTATAAAATACCAAGAGATAATCACATGATTCCTTTTATTCCCCAAAAGATAAAACAAATGTATATACTTAAAGAGATGGTGGTTTCCCAATCCCTAGTAATTCCTTCAATTCCTCCCTTAAGGGAAGAAAAGAAACCAATGGTCAAGAAACCCACTCCTACCTCGTCACAAATTGAAAACCATGCAAGAAGAAATCAAAACACTAAAGAGTGTAGGCATAGGAATTGTGCTATATATTTTCAATTTGAAGAAAAGAATAAAACAATGCATGATAATCCAAAACCTATAGAAAAAACTCAAGAAGAAATATAACTTTCACCAAAAAAAGACATGCAGTAAAAATAAGAAGTGAAAAAATAAAATTCAACTACAATTATCATAAAACTTCCCATTGTGGTCAATTTGGATGATGAAGAGGTTCTCAATGAGCTTAATATTTATTCTCAAATAAAATGAATTTAGATAGGGGCAACCATGATGATCCTCCTGATAAGAGTGACCCCCCACATCTTGAACCTGGAGATGCTCCTAGTATGAAACTTGTAACCCTTTAGCTAATTTTCTTCTTGTCCTATATGATGAGAAATATTGGGATGCAGATGGCCTACTTTAGGTTGGCTCATATGTGTGGTACTCCTTTATGTTTGTTTCATGTGTTCCTTGTGTTTTTTTGCATGTGATCTGATTTCTCATGTTGTGTTGCTTGGCATGGCTTTATGTTTGTGAGTTTTCTTTGGATGACCCTTGTCACTATGTTGGTGCAAGGGTATAAAGGAAAAAAACCTGTTGTGACATTCTTCTATTTGTATCTTCACTCTTCTAGATTGTAAACTTTGTCATTTTTTCTTGTCTTATATTTTCCTTTTGGGGATGATGCAAGGCATTGGGACATTTAGGTCTCTTCCATATTGAGCCAAAAGTTGTTTGTCTTATCTCTCTCTCTTTATGTTTCATTCCTCCATTTTTTTCATTGTTCCATGAGTATTTAGGGAATGATACTAATTTCAAGCTCTATTATATTACTCTAGCAAAGATGTATACTAACCCCAAATCTATGGATCCCTCTTGTGTACATATTTTGTCTTGTTTGTTGTATGGAATTTGGGGGTAACCCCTTCTCATGGTAAGCCTTATTTGGAAACATATCATTGGTATAGGGATTTCCAAATAAGCTCTTGTGATCTTTTGTTACATGGTGTTTGTTATTATTTTTCTTTAAAGTAATTGCACAAAATATGGTGTTCTTCAATTTCTTTAAAGTGGTGGCATACATTGGCATTATTTTGCATCATTTTTTTCATGCGTGTTGGACTTAGTGGTGCATTGGAATTGAAATTTTCTTTACTTCACTTTGTTCACAAGCATTGAGCTTAGTTTTATGTTGGAATAGGATTTTAATATTTTGTAGCACCTTATCAGAGTTGTCAGGGAGTATAACTCTTGGTATGGTTATGGGTACACACCTAGTGAAAAATGGTCCTCACTAGACCTAGTGTGTTTCTCATTTTTCTACCTTGTCTTGGGGGATCAGCTAGTGAAAAATGATCCTCACTAACTTTTGTTCCTTCTTTTTTTTTGATTCACCTAGAAAATATTGGACTTTGTTATGGTGTGAATCATGAACACCTTCAGTGTAGGTCCTAGCATAACACAAATTTCTAGTCCACATGCTCCTTTTGCATTCCATGTTGACATTGTATGTTAGTGTATGTTGTCTTATTGCATTTCATATGTGTGTGTTCCTTTGTCCCTATGTTGGTTTTCCATGGGATCTTGGATCCTAGGGGCTCGATCACCTTCCTTGATCCTTAGTCATCCTATGTCTTCCATATTTGGACAATCAAACCCCTCTTGACATTTATTTTTCTATTTTAGTATGAGTCTTAGCATAATTTCACACTCTCACTAAAATGGGGTCTAAATGTAGCATCGTAAATTGTCACCCATGATAATTTCACACTATGTTTTTCTCCCCCTAAATTATTGAACCTAATTGAGTCCCTAATTTCCTAAAATTATGCATTCCATAGCCTAGTTGTACCACTTTATGAGAGATTACAATCATTGAACAAAAGAAAGAAATTAATATTTTGTCTCATTACTAAATGTCCTAGATAGTTGGGCTAGGACCCAATCACCTAAGGGAGAATAGGTCCCCCTATTCTATTGAGGATCAATTTTTAGTATGTCAAAGTGGCCATCTTAGCATTCAAATTTCAAATGTTGGCTATCGGGATTTAATTCTTGAGAAATTAGAGAAATGCCTATAAATACCTAGTTATTACATCATTTGAAATATAACAAGAATTAACAAAAATCCTTAGAAAAAAATATTGTCAAGAGTAGCATTTCAGAGCATTATTATAGAAATTCAAGATCCTAACATCATGTCAAACCTTATGTGATTTTATGTGTGTTCATGTTATCATTGTTTTGTGAAGGCTAACACTTTTATAGGTTTTCAAAGCATAATCAATCAAGAAATAAAGAGCAAGACCTTGAGGTGATGTGTATGACTTTAGTCCTTCAAGGAATCCATTGAAGGGTGGTGAGTTGTAGCACTTTGTGATTTCATCTCTCCTTCATATCCATTTGTCCAATTTATCATCGACCTTTACATTGTGGAAGTGGAAACACTTACACAAGGTTTGACTAAGGAAAGCCCTTAAATGGCCCATTCCCTCTCTTTGAATGTGCAGGTTTTAGGATTGAAGAGGATTGAAGGAAGTGCGAAAGAAAATGTAATTTTTTGCATTTGAAGCCCTACATCTTGTCAATCCAAGAAAACTCAATTACAAATTTATCCAATTTTGCAATCAGAAATCAGAACTTCATATCTATCATCAGAGGACCCAAAAATAGAGTAGAAGTGTCATACAAAGACCCATTTTCCTAGGGGTGACCTAGTCTTGCTACAATGCTCAAATCCAACTTCCGGTGATAAGTATACAACCCTCTACACTTCCCATATTTTCTTGAAAGTTTCTATTTCAGTCTATGCATCATCAAGATCTTGCATTTTTCATAGTAGGGCACAAAGTCTAATTAGGTTAATCATAGAAAATAATTTACAATCCATTTTCAAGGCCCCAAGAATGCAGATCTAGGCTTGATTGGCTCACCTTCATGGTTCAAATTCAATCTATTCACCTTGTTGATTTGTATTCTAATGTATTTATGAAAAAGGAAGATAATTAACCCTAGGTTTTATGCACTAAATATAAGGACATTCCCTTTTTCCTATATTATAAAATGAAAAGGTAAGGCGATAAAGGATCCCCTTGTTGAAGACCTTTGGATGCTCCAAAAAATGAGGATGGCTTCCCATTGAAAATCATAGAGAAAGAATTGGACATAACACAACTCAACACCCACTTCACCCACTCTTCATCAAACCCAAAGGCACTGAGCACCTTTTGGAGGAAAGACCATTTGACCCTATCATATGCATTAGCCATGTCAAGCTTGATAAACATAGATTTTTTCTTTGAAGCTGCCATGGAGTGGATGGTCTCAACCACAATGACCACCCCATATAAGTTTTTCCTATTAGCTAAAAATCATCCCTATTCTTCAGAGATAGGCTTTCCAATCCACCTCTTTAGCCTCTCTACAATTAGCTTAGACAAAATATTGTAAGTCACATTGCAAAGAGCTATGGGTCTAAATTGACTCAGCCTATCAGCCCCTTTGCATTTGGTGATAAGAGCAAGAAAAGTGGAATTCATGTCCCTCAACATCTATTTATTCCCTTGATATTCTTGCACCACGTCTAGTAAATATCATTTTATAATTTCCCAAAATTCTTGAAATAATTATATCAGAAACCCATCAGGACTAGGAGCTTTCCCTTTCTTCATATGAAAAACAATTCCCTCCAATTTCTCTAGGAAGATAGGATGCATTAGGTTCACATTCATTTCCAAATAGACAAGAGAATGAATACATGCTAGAATATGATTTTCTTCTTCCAAAATGTCAAGAGAGTCTTCCCTAAATAAAGTGTCATAATACTAGGAAGCCTCTCTAGAAATATCCCAATGAGAAACCAAATGATCACCCTTGGAAGACACAAGAGACAAGATCAAGTTCTCATGCCTCCTATCCTTAACAAAGTTAAAGAAGAAATCTATATTTCTATCTCCTTCACATAGCCACTCTATTTGTGCCTTGTATTTCCAATAGATCTCCTCCCTTAATTCCCATTCCTTCATATCCTTCATGGATTTCGATTCCTCCTTAAGGAATTCTTTTGAAAGACCTTTTTCTCTGATCTCATGGTTAATAACATCCAAATTATCTTGATTAGCCACCTTATCATGGAATATATTTCCAAAACACTACATATTCCACTTCTTGAGTTGCTACTTCACATACTACAATTTCCTAACAAAGGAATACATCGTTGTTCCATATGTAAGTCTACCCCAGTGTCACCAATCTACCATCAAATCCTGAAGATGGGGATCCCACAACCACATAAGTTGAAACTTAAAAGAATTATTTTTAGTGACATGAGCCAATGAAGTAGATAGCTTAATTGGCCAGTGATCAAAGCCTCTCCAGCTTAAAATCTCAAAACTAGAAGCCCAATTTCCCCCAATCCAAAAGAAAGAAACCAAGAACCTATCTAGCCTTTCAGCAATTGATTCCTTACCACATCTCCTATTATTCCACATAAACTGCCCATTACAAGGTTTTAAATCTGCCGTATTTATGAAAAAAATATTGTCTCTGAGAAGAGGAGCTAACGGTTCCAACCTTTGAAATCCTCCCCTCTTTTCCTCCAAATAAATAATGGAATTAAGATATCCAACAAAAATCCAAGGATATAAAGGATCTAGAATCTGAATATACCAAATGTGAGACCACAAAAAAGACTTTCTATGAAAATTAGTTGGGTCATAAACAATAGAAAGAAGAAAAATCTCTCTAGACTCCAAACTCAAAACAACCACAAAAATAGAAAACTTACTAGAGAACCACCAGAGAGCAATAATCTTTAGTGGGCTTCATAAGCAAGTTATACCCCTTGCATTACCATGAGCACCAATACATTAACATTGACCTCTCCACCAAATTTTGGGAGCCAAGTTGCACATGCTCTCCACATCAAGCTTTGTCTCCTAAATAAATAACATATCTGATGAATGAATTCTCACCAACTCTCAAATAAATTTTTGTCTAGAGCCACTATTCAAGCCCCTCACATTCCAAGACAAAATTATCATTTTTGAGAGTTGGATAACTAGGAATCAAAGGTCTTAATCAACCTTGACTCCACCAACATCTCTCCCATTAAATTATTTTTTTATAGGTTCTTCTTTCTCCCCACCTTATGAGGCTTGTCTGGAACCCATTTCTTGAGATTCTTTTGTTGAAGTCCTAAGATATGAGAGACCCTATTTATTTTCCCTTAATCCAAATCTTCCTTCCCCAATGGAGGTGAATTCTCAACCAAGACTGAATCCTCAAACCTTTCCATAATTTCAGTAGCCACTAGAGAAATCACATCTGTATCTATCTAATCTAAAACCATAGCCTCCTCCTAAACAACCTAACCCAAACCAAACCTAGTTATCACCTAATCTACTTCCAGGTCCCCCATTTTAGGGTGCGACAAACTTGGATTCACTTCCTGCTAGCCTAGATCATCCAATACATCAAATTTGTTAAACACATATTCATCATGTTTGTCCTTGAAAGTTATTGTTTTCCCTTTCTTCTTGTTGTGGGGATTGACTGGAATGAAACCTTTCTTATCTACAATTTCCCCAAAAATAGGTGCCTTTCCTTTATCCATTTTAGGAGGAGGCTCTGAATACTAGACACTTGAGAATTTTTTTGAAAATGATCATACTCATGGCATATTTGACATCTGAATGGAAATGATTCATAATCTAACTATTGTACTCATGAAGAACCCAAATGAATTTCCAAATAATCTGGAAGAGGGTTACTTATATTAATTTCAATGCAAATGAAAGAAAAATAAATTACCTTTTTATCCAACATCTATTGTGAGGGGCTCACCAGCTTACCCAACAACAAGGAAATCATATGCAAAATATCATTCCTCCAAAACTCTAGAGGAAACCAAGGAAGCCGTACCAATATTGGGAATTGATTTGGGAGCTCCTCTACGGAGTTAAAACAAACATGCTATGGATTAATGCAAAAACAAATTGATTATAAAAGTATTCCCCCTTCAAAAACTTTGTTTCAATCAGCCAAACAGTTAAATATCACCATAAAATAATTATTGGTCATTAACATCAGATCCATCTCACCCTCGAGAATACTCGCCCGCCTTACCCAAGATTCCAGAAATGGAAAAGAGACTTGAATCCCCATAAAATTGTAGATTAAAGCATGATTCATTAGATAATTAAGATCTTCTACTAAATTGGTTTGAATCACCAGAACTGATCTATCCTAACTCCTTTCCAAGCAACCATTATTTTTGGAATGTGTGATCCCCCAGTCAAGGAAAACCCCTCCATGATTGAAGCCTTATTCATAAAATCTCTTGTATCCACATGAATTGATGAAGATGGATTCTTCCCATGTGAGATTGATCTAAAATCCATTTTTTATTTTTGAGCCCGAGTCAAAACTCAAAGCCATAACGCAAAAAAGAAAAGCAGAGGACTGCCTCTTAAAAACACCATTGTACCTAACGACCCCTCACAACTACCAACCTAAAAACAAGCCAAAAACAAGAGAGAAAGAATCTCCCATGTGCCTCCACACCAAACCAAAAAATCCCCAAACCCCCACAACTAGTAGCAGCCACCCCTAATCACCTGATCTATACAAAATAACAAGTAAGGCTCAACCAAGGCAAAGCCCTAGCCCTCACGAGACGAAAATATGTCTACGCATAGGTCTTCCATCACCCGCCCAAAAATCATCAATCTAAAGAGAATTTTAACTACTAAATTTACTATTAATTTTAAAATTAAATGTATTTTAAATTTAACTAATTTTTTCAAAGTTATATTTAAATTTTGAAGTAAATTACTCTTTTTTTTTTGCTACATAAACAAAATTTGTGTAATTTAAAAAGAGATTTATATTGATCCACCATGGTATAAAAGGATTTGAGCCACATTTGCTAACCCCCTTACATTTCTTATAGACATACTTACACAAACCCAAAAAATATTACAGTGGTGTGCCAATTTCATGATCACAATATCACCCCACCCAAAATACCAAACCAAGTACATTCAAAAAATAAATCCCTAATACAAACACCCTAGTTGTATTTTAACACCAAAAAAGACCAAAGTACTAGCCAAAAATCCATCAGTCAAATTCCATGCCCTCACTCATGAGATACTCTCAAAATTGGCATCTCCATTAAACATTCGATGCAGGCTCTAAATAGAGAAAATGCCTTAGAAATTCCACTCCATGGGCAACCCGAGCCTTATGCTCCAAGAGGGCCATTCCCTTCACATCGAGCAAGAAATGGTAGAGCTTGACTCGAATGCCAAGAATGAAGATCCTTGACATATCTCATGGGTGTGGCATGCCAACATATAGGAGTGAGGCAACAAACCAAGATGTTATGTCCACATTCACACAATACCGCTCCTTCAAGACCAAGAATTTTAACCCTAGTACCAAATTAATCACCTCCACAACCAGACCATCATCCTCCACAAATAAAAACCACAATCTATTATCTATAATTTTCCCCAAGAACACCCATTTCTTGTGAGGAGTAGTGGGACGTACGAGAATCTCTATTCTTTCCTAGATTCACCAACTCTATTGATCCAAACATACCCATCAATTGCATTATAACACACAAGAAGCATGCCACCATTTATGACATTTAGTTCTCTTGCAGAGATAATAACACTTTACTTGATCAATTTTCTTGAGGTGACTTCGATCGTGTGAGGTGACATGGATTTCAAAATCCAACTCTCTAGGGTACCACGCCAACCTGGATTATGTCCTTGGGATGTCCTTTCCCCAAACACATAATGATGGGCTCTCGACTAGGTTTTCATAGGTAAAGTAAATTACTCTTATTTCAATTAAAAACATTCTAAAAATATTAAGACAAATAATTAGAATAGGCAACCCCTCTCCTTGGCAAGTGTTGATGACAAAAATTGATAAGGTAACAACCTTTATGGGAAACTAAGTTAAAGGGGGGACCTATTGTGCTGAACTGAGTAACCTTCAAATTGTAAAGAAGTTGACTTCTTCTATAACTAGGGTTTTGAATAGAAAAGGAAGAAAATATAAAATAAAAGACCTAACTAGGGCGATGTGCCAAGATTTAGATGTAAATCATGGTAAATCTATCTTTTAGATGATATTTAAGGGCTTGTTCAACAATTTGCTATGTCCTACAATGACATAAATTAAAGGTAGAAGTCTGAATGATTCACCCAATGACATAAAATAATATTTATGCACATTTACTAAAAAGAGGAGTCAAAGACATCATCTAAACCAACAAACTTGCATTAAATTTATAGAATTTCTGCAAATGAAACATTCAGTACCATAATGGCACAGTAAAAATTATCAAATATCCTAAGAAAATAGAAAGACCAAATAAGGACACAATCTGTAAGTTCTTTTGCAATAATTTAAAAATAAATAAAAGGCTTGGTTCTTCCACCAATTTCTCTGTCAAAATCTAAACTCTTGCTTCGGAAGAAGAAGCAATATATATATTAAAATCCCTAGCCTAGTGAGCTAGTAACCAAAAATATCCTTTGATCATGAGCAATGATATATAGTAATGATTTTCTTGGGCCATTGCAATAGAAAAAGATTCGGGCCATGAAAGAGGTTGCCCAGTGCTAGATGCATCCCCTGTGAATGATGACAATGGTCCCAATAGACCAGAGTGTAGACATGTGTCACCTACTCATGACAATGGTTATAATATGTGGCAACTGCTTGAGGTCATTGCTCGCTTTCTTCTCTTGTGTGATGAAGCCTTTAGAAGATCCATGTGGCCAACGGTCAGTGCCCAATGTTCACCCTTCCTTCCATCCAATGAAAAACTCCATGGTGAAGACACGTGGAGGTCTCCCAAACATATTATGTTGTAGGTGGGGGCCACCGAGGAATGTGTGTGGACTGATGCAACGTGGAAAGTGATTGGGGCCCGATAGGGAAGCATCGGGAAGAAACACTGAAGAATGAAAATTGCCGCCACGTAGAAGCATGGCTAGGGCATTTGAAAATCAAAGGAAAGGATCCTTGTGAAGAGTGTATAGCTTACGAGTGGAAACATTCAAATAGATCTTTTGTGAAAGAAACTCAATGTTGTGTTCAGTCGAAAGGCATGGTCGGTGTTGAGTAGAAAATAAAATAACCCAAAGGGAGCTTGGGGAAATTAATATTGATAACTTTTGGTGAATATCAGGGGTGTTTCTCTTGTGGAATGAGGAACAAGGGCCTTCTCCATTGGGTGACATGATCAGAGCTTAGAGAGAGAGGTCTACAAAGGTAGCCATTCGGCCTTAGAGGGAGTCGATATATCGTACAAATTTTCTTGTGCTTCATGCAGGTCGATAATTTCTTTGTAAGGCAACATCACTAATATACTGACCTAGGAATCAAGTTGGAAAAGAAATCATGCAATTGGATGAGTGATTCTCTTAATATCTTTTGCAGCGAGGGGTAGACTGAAACTCTGAAAAGTAGACACATCCCATTGCTTCTCTTCAATCTTAGCTGCAATATGCTATGTCGTGGCCATTGATTCATCCCAAGGAATGGGGATGGTAAGCCTATTTGGGTTAGATGGGAGAACCTTTCCCACATTCTATTCATGGTTTGATCCAATGTGGTGGTGCACTCACTAGCATGAAGGATGGCAGTGTGGCAATGGATTAACCTATTATCTGTTTTAGCAGCGGCCTTCCGGTCTTCAACCCCTACGCTCGCCAAGACTTCATCTACGATCATATATACCCTGTCCAACAACCTCCTAGATTTCATAACTCTCTCTGCAATGGATTGATGGAACCACTCAATTTTTTCATGAACCTCCAGGCCTAGACTTGTTGCTTCTACCATATATTGGAGCGTCGGCTATAGAGTTTGATAGAAAGCTTTAACTCTTTCCCAGTATGAAACATATAACTACTAGGCTACTTGAAGAAGGTCTAACCCAATGACAAGAGGTTGGGTAGAGTTTTTAATAGGACTATCTTTGAGTCCCTTAATTATATATTATTTGTGAGCTTCGCAACCTTTTGGTTCACCACAGAGAGTTGTCCCTGCAGGATTTGTGATTCTACGATCCAACTTGCCTTGGATCATTCCTTGTTTGTTGCTTTCTTCTCCAAGGAAGAATTCATTTCTTGAACCTCATTCTCCAATTGGGCCTGGTGGAATTTTAAATCCACATCTTTCTACTACATCGTTTTCTCTAGTTGAGCGCATTGGTGATGAAACTCTTCATCTTTTTGCTGCACTTCATGCCCCAAGTGTGTCAATTGGTCTTGATATTTATGTTTCTTCTCTTGTAGCTCAGCGACCAGATTTAGATTGAGAGATTGGAACTTCGCAAGTTCCTCCAGGAGCTTCCCTTGCTCAACCTTCTCTTGTTGGGATAAGCGCTTAAATTTAGCATCCCTCACCTTTTCCTTGGCGAGCAAGACCTCGACCCTTTCCTTGACATTTTTCAACTCTTCTTCCCTCTTCCTTAGCTGGCAAGTAGACTTAAGAAAGTCGGTGGTCACCACCCATTGTGTTTCCTCCAAGAGCTCTACCTTGTCCAAAGGTTGGGCTATTCTTAGATTTATCACTATGGCATACATATTGTAGTCATTCGATTGCATCTCTCCTTGTCATTTGTTGGGAGTCGGGTACATAGTCGCAAAATGTAGCGACTGTTGAGCCTCATTAAAAATAGTCTGCACTTTTGGCTCTACTAGCCTCTTAGCCTCTTTAGCTTTCTACTTTTTGGCTTTGATTGCTCGTGCCTGCTTAGTTTTATTGCCTTTTGACCAGAATTATGACAACAACTTGATGAGTCTGCCTACAAAAGGTGCACCGGGAGGAAGGGAAAAAGGAAATGAGAGGGTAGCGGTCTCAGACAACTTCTTCCTTAGAACACTAACTGTATGAGGAGATAAAGGAGAGATATTCCAATACCCAACCCATGAATCAGTAGGAGGGCTCAAGGGAAGCGATGTCATTGTGGATTCCATCTATTGGGAAGACAAGATTGGGACCGACACAACAGCGATAGGATATGTATTAGTGATGGTATCAAAGGCAGAATGTGAGGTGCTTGGAGCCGTGTAATGGGCCAAGGAAAATGGTGCAACGGTCTATGGAGGAGTAAGAGAAAATGGGTTTGTATGAGAGAACTATGTGAAACCCCCTGTAATCATTGAAACAAAGGCCGAAAAGGAATGGTCAATGCCTGAAATGAGAGGTGTTGTGTACACAACAGGGGTGACTAAGGATTGTGAAATAAGATAAAAGGGAGAAAAATATACTAATGGAATGGATGAAGACCTCGCACATGATATGTTCACCCACACATTTGAAGAAACCTTGATAGGTTGCTTCATGGCTTTCCCTTTTTTTGCGCTAGGGTCGTTTATGTTTTTTTGTTTGGTTTCGCTCCTTCATCTGATTGTGCTTTAGCCTCCTCTGAATCGGAGTTTTTCTCATCACAATCCAAATGCTCTTTGTTCCATAATTTGTCAAACTTGTCATCCATCTCCATGCTAGCATAAGGGGCCTCAATGTTTCGGATCTGTTGGTGGTATATCTAGAAATCATTAATCTTTTCCTCCTTCCAGTTGTAATTTTTCACTAGGTTGTTTTGAAGAGTAGCCCCAATCTGCTTTGTGTTATCATACTTCCCAATCCAATAGTATAATCTGAGCTAGGGAGGCCGACCACCTTTGGTTGGGATATGAGCTAGGTTGACCATAAGTTCATCCACATTTGTCATTGTATTCTAACCATTTTCCCAATAAGGTTAGGGGTTGTGTGTTATATTGACATACTCATTTGGAAAGTCATCATTGGGGTTGTAATTCCATTTATCGCAAATCCATACCAGCCCCAAGTGAGCCAACTTAGCTTCTAGCAAGTTGTGAGCCTTCCTCTTGGCCATGATCACGGTCTTAAAGTTCATCAGGCAGCTAAAACATCATTTATTCTTTAATTTTTTGTTACAAAAGGTGAAGTCGATAATCGATACCTAGCGGGACACTTCAAGCACCAGTATTCGGTCTGTAAGACATGTCGGAAGCTAGAAGGGTTTCCCAATGAAGCCGTGCAATTAGACGAATGTGAAGTCCTCACCCAAAAACCAGTCACACTTTGGAGTGAAATTTTGCATGAACTCAATATGGTCTGAGTTGAACTACTAGACACTATTGTCTTCCCTTAGATCTTGCAAAATCAGATTCAAGAAATAATCCAAAAATACGTAATAATCATATGTCATAGAGAGGAGAGGATTCCACATGGAATCTGACTTCTTCCTCTTGTTTTCATGAAAAATGGATAGACCCAAATGATTATGGAAGAATTTGGGGTTCTAATGCAAAAATATGTGGGCGAGAAAAGATGAAAACCTAAACCTCTACCGAAGTTGGTACTCCACTATCTGGCTGAGCATCTCCTGAATGAGGAGTTTATGTGAAATCATACTAGAAAAGAGAATGTTGCATGCGCAACTAAAAACTGAAGCCTAGTTGAAACTCTTAAACCTCTCTGTCAATTTCCAAGCCACAAACAAACACCATCATTGAGAATGCGTCTTTCATATCATATTTGAAGTTTTTATGCATTGTCGGGATCTACATTGGCTTTTTCTAGGTTGCATTAAGCCTTTGTGATTCTGAATTATAAAATTTCATAGCCAAATCTTTGGTCTTTCAATAGGTCTCCCCTTTTTCTGGACTGAATGAATCCATGTGAGGTACTTTGGAGCTTCGCTCCGAGATGCACAACATATCCCAGATAGCCTCCTTGCAAATAATAACACTTAGCTCCCACCCCTCAATGGTGTTGGTATCTGAGTTGAGGTGTCTCATGGCCTCGTCGACCAATTCAGGGTAGTAGTGTACGAATGGGGCCATATATTGTGGAAGTCCATTCAATCGACATTTTTGTGCCAAGAAATTTGAGTCGCTATTCCTTTTCACTCTTTCACAAGCTGCCTCCCTAAGTGTCTTGGGGTTCTTCGCAAGGATGGGGTCATGAATATTATCCCATTCTTATTAAATTTAGCTCTGATTTATGTAGGGACTCTTCTTTTCTGAAACTCATGTATTCACCCATGTTGGCTTGTCTGGTATACTAGGTGAAGTGTAAGAGATATCCTCAAAGACATGGGCAACTAGTGTATCGCGTATGGCTTTAAATAAATTTGGGCCCTCTCTTCTTGCATTTCTATTTGGGAATTCTGAGAAACCTCCATCTTTTGCAAACCTCTACCCAAAAATTCCACTAAAGCAGTATAAATGGAACCTATAACACTACACAAGGCTCTGAACTCAAAACCAAGCAACCTCTCACTTCAGGTTCAATTCACATCGGGGCAGTGAATCTTCTGCAATTACCTCTAAGTTGAATTACTTTGTTGTTATATGCATCACACTAGTATCCCTAACAATTATTTTCTTCCAATTCCCTTTGCCTACTTAAGAAGCTTTATGCTATGTTTAGCCTTTGCATGCAACACTTAGCTTTTTCTTCAATTTCCTCCCTTCAACCAGTAGACAATGGTTGTATTTTTGCATTTAATTTGGCATGTATTACTAGCTCTTCTATCCATGCAAAATGAAATACTTGCCTCTTTTCAAAAGATAAGAATTCATAATTACATCAGTGATAATGTCCCTTCAATGCAATTTTCTTGGGAAATTGAGTTGTTGGTGAAATGCTTGCCATCCTCTCACATGCCTAGGAAATTAATATCCCTAAAAGCATAATTAAGTTGAAACTGTAATGATTACTTAGAAAATATTTGTGTTCAACCTTGGAGCTTGAAACTATCGACATCGTGACACCTCAACATCAATCTATATGAGCCATTGCTTGGGACTGCCACCAATTTAGACTAATTGATTATCGCTCTTTAATATTTCACGCAACAATTCGTACCTACGGATGCAATTGGGTTGGAATATCGAGCTGGCCTTTTGGTGGGATTTCTGAGTTAACACTTGATTATCACCATGCTTTGTAGGCAGGCTACCTTGGATATTTCTATAAATAGGCTCTAACACAGTAGCGGAATCACACTTAGCGATATGCAAAAGTAGCATTGGGTAATTAGATAGGATTATTGTTTAGGTGGTTGAGTAGGTTTTGAATCTGTGTAGGACCTAGACTTAGGTAATTGATTAGAGATTGATACGATGAATATTCCAATCAGACTAGTGTGTAACAAGTCTCAAACAACCTTTTTGGAGAGATTTACAATAGGCTCCTCAAGTGCATGACTAAAATCAAGCACTCACTAGCTATTATAGCCATGAAATGGGTTCTGAGTAGGGATTGTATTGAGTATGAAGACAACTATCGAGTGAATACCGATATATGCTCCCATTTTTTTGCCTTGTTGCTCAACATTCAGGTTCCAAAAGCCATGAATCTATGCTTGACGCTCTAGATTTTGCCAAAGAGGTACCTCAGATGCCTTGGTGAAGCAGTGACCAATGTAGTGTATGGCCTGGGCCTCTCTGTTGCTAGTGACCTGCGGAGGCATATCGAAGAAGACACAATGGTACCATGGGTGCCATTTTTGAGTGGGTTTTGGCTCCATTCACTCATTAAGCATCGTGAGAGAGCCACCCATGTGTGCCACTTTCTACTGTGCTGCTATAATGTAGTGTTTTTTATGACGTGGATTGGTACACTGACTTCAGGAACCTCGTGTTCCCTCTGCCGCTCATTCTAGGTGTTGATGTTTCTGCTCTAGATCCTATTGTTGTTGGTGATAACCCTCCTATTTCCTCTAACAATGCTCTTACTACTGAAGACAATGCTCATGTTCCAAATACCTAAAGCCTAAAACACTTTTTCCCTTTTTGTATATATATGCCTTAAAGAAGGCCTACGTATATATACATAAGGAAGCCACATACATATAGTCATAATTTTTTGAGTGTATGGCCCCAGAGCAATTTTTGACACTATTTTCTATCAAAGTATATATATAATGAGTATAGTTGCTTATCTTAAACTCTTTGTCTTTATTTTTTGTTTCTGCAATATGGATTGAATTGAATTATTTGCATATGAATTTACTTTTTGCAATATGAGAAATATAGTCTTCCTTTGTTCTTGTAATAATGAATTTCATGAATTTTCATGCTTTCTACATTTGCGAAATTGTTGAAAATACTGGCCAAAAAAACATGAAATGGAAATTAATTACATTGTTCACATATTTACACTTGTGTGAAGTAACTGAAGCTTAATTGAACAATTTCAAGTGAATCTCATTAAAAAAAATTAGCAGTGCTTCTTGTTCCATGTTCTCTAATTCGAATGCATTATGTTGTTTGCATTGAATTATTTTGAAAGTACCCTCCTAGAGTTTGTCGAATTTTCCATGCTGGCAAGGCTTTGCGGCCCTTTCGTTGAACTTTAGTACCAGGTCTCCGCATTTTAGACCTTGGTCTGAAGCTTTCTTTTCGAACCACTTCTTAACCACCTGTTGGTGATTGGACATGGATATTAGGGCCTTCTCCCTTTTTTCTTGTACTTCCATCAATTCATCCAACCAAACCTCCATAGCTTTATTCTCCTCAATTTTAAGAGACTTGAGTATTTGTAGCGTAGGTATCTCTACAGAGATAGGAAACAGTGCCTCTTTCCCGTACACTAGCTTGTATGGTGAAGTTTTTAGGGCTTGCTTAGGAGTTATGTGGTCCACCCATAACATTGTCTAGAGTTTCTTATGCCATGCTTTCTCATGATCGGACCCGATCTTTTTAATGAGTCAAACTAGATTTTTGTTAGTCGACTCAGCCAGGTCGTTCCACTATGGGTATTAGTTTGATGATGTTTTCAATAATATGCCATGTGCAAATATGAACTAAAATACCTTGGAGCCTAAGAAATATTTGGTGTTGTATGAAATGAGTCTTTGGTGGTTTGAATCTCGATACTAGCCCCTTAAGAAAGTCCACAATTTATGCCTTTGTCGCATTCTTCAAGGGTAGGGCTTCAATCAACCTTTTGAAGTAGTCTGTGGTTGTGAGAATCCACTTGTGACTAACATTGGAGGTGGGATTGATCATCTCGATGAAATCTATCCCCCATTACACAAATGGCTGACTCGCTACTATCAAATTGAGAGGCATGGAAAAAAAATTCTTCTCCCTACATAGAATTGGCATTCTTTGCAGGATTTTATCATGTTGTAGGATTCGTTGAATAGTAGAGGCCAGAAGTACCCAGCATGAAAATTTTTGATGGTGGTGGTCTTCATAGAGAAGTGTCTACCTTTAGGGTTGTTGTGGAAGGGGCTGAGAATTTTCTTTGCTTTCTCCATGGTGATGCATCGTAGTAAGACATCGTTGAAATTCCTCTTGAAGAGGATCTCTTCAATAAGTGAGTACTCACTATTTTGTAGTCGGTATAATATTCTTCTCTGAGAAGAAAGTCAAAATGGATACTTTCTAGTGTGCATAAATCTTACCCTATCTACCAACCCGTAGCCTTTAGGTTTAGACTCATTTGTTAAGACTAGATCTACTTGCTCTTCCTTAATTTCTATTTCTTCATCATGTGTCAAATATTCGCACAACCCTCTTCCTTTAATAGTCTTTGTATGCTTGACCTTGATGTTGTATTCTAGGATATTAGTGATCTAGTTGGCCCTTTTTTTGGTGATTTCTCCTTCCATGATGTACTCGTGCACACTAGAATGTGTGACATAAATGATCACCTTATAGCAAGCTATAAGATGTTGAAACTTATTGAGTCCCTTTACAATTGTGAATTATTTCCTTTCGATGAATTAATAATTTGTCTCATATTCCTTCAAGGTCCGGGAGTGAAATGTTATCAGATGTTCTCCCTTTCCTTCATTGTCCTTTTGAGTTATAACAGTGGTGATGCTTTTCTTGATACAAAAAACATACATTATGAAGTCTTTTGACAAGTCTAGATTTACCAGCACAGGACATGAAGAGATAGCATCCTTCATGCTCTCAAAGGCTTCTCTCGCTTCTCTTGTCCATTTGAACAATTGGTCCTTTTTTGCATTAGGGTGATTGGTTTGATTATTCTTGCAAAATCAGAAACAAACTTACTTACAAAGTTAACCTTCCCCAAAAAATATTGGACTCCTTTCTTGTTGACTGGAAGGGTTAGTTCTCTTATTTCTTTCACCCTTTTAGGATCAATAATGATTCCTTCTTGGGATACTACATGTCCCAACAATTTGCCTTGTGGTACTCCAAAGACGCATTTTTTCAGGTTCAGGGATCCTTGAACTCTTGGAATTTTTTGAAAACCATTTCTAGATGATCAAAATGGTGATCTTTAGACTTGGAAAATACAGTCAGGTCATCTAAATAGATGAGGATGATTTTTTTTATCAGTTCATTGAAACCAATGTCCATCGCCTACTGAAAGGTGGCTCCCACATTTAAGAGGCCGAAAGGCATTTTAGCGTATGCGAATGTTCCCTAATTAGTGATGAATGTTGTTTTTTTTTTATCTTCTTCTTTAACCCATACCGAATTGTAGCCCAAGAAGCCATCCAATAGAGAAAACATCTATGAACCTACCACAGTCTACAAGATTGATTCCATGGAAGGTAATGGGTAATGATCCTTTAGTGATGCCCTATTTAGGTCACGAAAGTCAACACAAAGACAAATGTCTCTTTTCTTTTTTCGGACCAAAATGAGGTTAGATACCCAAGTATTGTGATTGATTGGAAACACAATCTTGGACTAGATCAGCTTTCCTAGCTCTTGTTCCATTAGGGATTCAATTTTTGGATTGATAGGCCTCTATTTTTGTCGGATAGATTTAGCACCTTCTTTTAGTTTGATGGTATGCTAGATTATGTTAGGATCATATCTCCTGAGGTCATCATTAGAACCAGGCCACGACCCCTTCGTATTTTTTACAAAAGTGTATAAGCCTATCTTTGTCATGTTGCGAAACTTCTTTCTCAACCTTTAGTTTTATTTTGTCTCCGACCTCAAGGTCGACGTAGTCTACTTGGTCTGCTACAAATTTTCTCTTATCATTCCTTGCATCATCACTATCGAACAAATTTTTGAGAGTTACCAGCCCTTTTGGAATTTTGTTTGATCTTAATTGAATGATCTACCCTTCATATGCTTCTTCAATCTTTGACTAAAATTGATCAGTGAACTCTCTCGACTATTGAATGAACGAGGCAATGTGATCGTCACTTTCAAAAAAAATCCATCTTTGATCATTATTTGGAATGGAGGTTCACACGATCACTCACACTGAGTGCACATTATTAATCAAATCATAGATAGGATCGAATTGAGATCCTATTGTTACCATGTGATCTCTAGTTGAATTCCGCTCGTTGGGCACCACGTGGATGTTAAAATATTTGAAGCTTTCAATGAGATCCCACACCTTGTGTCCATAAGACTACATGCAGACATTTTTTGCAATAGATATGTTTCTAATTTGATTGATTATAAGTTCAGAATCTCTTAACACCATTATATTTTTGAAACCCATGCACTCTCTGAGGCTTAGCCCTTGCACAAGACTCTCACATTTGGATTCATTGTTTAAGCAAGAAAACTAGAAGTGGAATGATCTAAGAATCTGTTCACTGGATGGAGATGTTAGGCATATCCTTGCACTAGCACCAACTTTGCATCTTGCACTTTTGAAGTGCATTGTCCAGAGCTCTGAGGCTTGCTCGGTCATAGATTATTTCAATACCCTCGGGAAATCTTGATTCTCATCATAGATGACGTAGGTTCCCAACCCGATAGCATGATAATTGTTGAAAGTATCAATGTCTTTATATTTTCTCAAGAAGACCTCTTCTTGATCAACCTGATCTTAAATTGCCATCTCATTTCCCTATGGCTCAATACCAATGGCTTCTTCTTTGGCGAAAGAAGTATGATCGGCTTCAAATTTGATCATGGCTTTGTCAGCTACATGTTTTGAATGCAGGGGTTTTGATATTATCTTTATTTTTTCTTTGTGCTTGGTCCTGAGAATTAAGTGGGACCAATCCAAAGAAAGGTATCCGCCTATCTTCAAGGTGAATTCTTGGGATAGGCAAAGGTTGAACATGGGAGGGATATCTATGATCATAGTATCTTGTGGTATTGTGATGCTAGGACAGGAGAACACGATTAAGGGGAGGTATTTAATGAGACCTACAGTTTTGGCCTTGTTCCCATCCAGTTGCATATTTACCCTATTTAGTAATAGTAAATAGTAACTTCACAATTGGGATGTAACAATGGTCTTCAAGAGAATTTGGAAGGCATGGGAACTTATAAAAGGGCATATTCATAACTCTCAAGCCTTCTCGAGTAACACAGTTTTTGCACACAGGTCAATATCGTGGAATATTTACCACAATGGTGAACCATTGGCACTAAAATAGGGATGCTCGGCTAAGGCCTGGGAAAATAATGGGATTAAGTATATTGTTGATATCATGGAGGAAGGAGGTCTGAAAGACTGGAATTCGCTTAGCAATGAGTACAAGCTACCTGGGTCCAATTGGAGGACTTAATGTGTTATAAGGGAGGCTTGTAAGGAGATTTTAGAAAGTGCAAACGATGAGGTAGACTCTGATCAGTATAAGGACTATAGGTGGAGTGATGGCTCCAAGCTCACCAAGCTAACTGCAAAAAAGTGTACAACGCACTCACCAACCAACATGAAATTTGCAGTCACTTTAAAAAATCCTGGGAAACAAATATGAACAAACAAGAATGGGTAAAAGTTTTCAAAAATACATGGGAAAATGTGCTAGAGCCAAAGAAGTCCTGCTTCTATTAGCTCCTACTATTACAAAGACTGCCATTTAAATGCAATTCAGAGCATGTTGAGATCTGCAGTTTATGTAGAGTACCAGAGTCCATAAAACACTTTTTTTTTACTGTATTTTTGCAAGGGAAGTATGGAGTCTTTTTTGCTACAATCAATGTATATGGGATAATATGAATAATTTTATATTTGATAGAATTTATTTTTCTCTAATAATATTGGTAAAAGACTAATGTTGTTTTGGATTATTGTCTCTACTGAAATTCTATGGTTCATTTGGAAAAAGAGAAATGAGGAAAAATTCAGTGGGGTCAAGCGTGCACTTACTGAGTCTTCTAAAAGACACGCTTTCTAATATTTCCATGTAGGTGGTTGTTATGATCAATGTGTCTAAGGGAAAGTTCTTGAAGTTGATTAAAGATGGTATTATTCTAGTTAGTATATAGGAGGTTAACTATGCACATGATTGGCAGTACACCACGAAAGTTTTTCTCAGGGATCTTGAGCTTTTTCAGAAGGCATACAATGATAGGGTGAATAAAGACGGACAAGGGGGTGATGCTCCCCCACTACTCAACATTGAGGATTTATCTCATGAAGAAATTGAGGCAGACGGTTCACTTATAAGGCTCAAGGATGCAAATAATAGGGGTAAAGCTAAACAATAAGGGCTTGGCTCCCTTCCTTCATGACACAATTGCAGCAACTTGTTCTATTTTGGGATTTTTCTTAGTGATATGCATATTTTCGTAAAGCTGATATGTCAAACAAGGAGCTACAGATGATATGTAAATGTTTACAACTATGTATGAGATTGGGGTAGGCTGATCAATGGGGGGATTTTGAAAAAATGTACATGGTGAAATCTTTGTCTATGGTGTTGTTATAAAAAGTCTACTATGATGTACATTGTTGTTCATGTGATAATTAATACAAAAAAATATATTAAGACAAATTAAACTTATATATAAATTTGTATTTAATGAAATTATTTAAATTTTAAAATTTCCTTTGAGAATAATTTTAAAACTATATTAAATTTCAAATTTCAAAATTAAATCTAACATTTAGAAATTTTACATAAAATTGCCAATTTGGAATCACTTTTCCTTGTTCTTGATCTCTCAAATCTTTTGTTCCTAATTTTTGTCACAAATTCTTTATAGTCTTCTCGCAAATTCTTGTTGTTGATTCTTGAATTTTGGTTGGTTTTCTCTTTGTGTTTCTCCTCTATTTATAATATTTCCTAATGTTTTCTTTTATTGTTTTATGATTAATTTTGTTTTATAGAAAATAAAAATATTAATTAAATATTATTTTATTCTTTTTATTAAAATTTAATTTCTAAAATATGTTTAAGATAATTCAAAATATTAAATTTTAAATAAAAATTGAGACAAAATATAAATTTTAAAGAAAAATAATATTTTTTATTTAATTTAAGATAATTTCAACATTATGTAGATAATTATCTTATTTTATTTTTTGAATAACATAAAATAATTCAAATTTCTTTCATTAAATTTAAAAGAATCTTTATTCTTTTTTATTATAATATTTAAATATTTTTTAGTTTATTTTTTAAATTATCAAGATAATGAGTAGAAATTTTAATTTATTTTAACAATTATTTATTTAATTAAAACAATGTGATATCCAAATAAGTAAAACTTTTACAATGTCATTTTTAACAAGTTTCAAAACTATTACATCTCATTAGCATTTTCACATGTAGCATTTATTTAACATATTAATCCCATTTACCAATGTGAGAATTTAGAAGTCATATTGCACACAAAAGAAATTTTAATTTTAAACATAAGAGTTAGTTCATTATTAAAATAATAAGCCAAAGACGTAGCAACAACACTTCAAGAAAAAAAAATTATTACAACATATTTAATCTAGACTTTATTGTCTTGAATTTAAGAGGAAGTACATAATAAAACTAGCTTCCCAAGGAAAAAATGTATAGGATTTGATAGTTTCCATTGAAATTTTATGATACAAACTTAAAATAAATATTTTCTAATTACTTTAGAAGGTGAAGTAAATTAAGGCTTCAAATAAATGAAAATACATGGCAATTGGATGCATGATATAATAGATTGTCAGATTATTAATGAATTTTGTAAAGGACATCAATAGTTTGCCTAAGAAAACATCTACAAGATAGTCAATTATGCATGTAAGGCCACCAATAGTATATAAAAATGATGCTCAATATTATACTCCCAAAGTACCTACTTTCATGGGTTACAATCTAACTATATATGTTGGGTATAATTATAACTATGGAAAAAAAATTGGATGAAATGGAAGGATATGGATATCACTATTAAGAGCTCTTAAGAAGTTTAGGAAAACATGCTCGGGAGAAGGATTTACCAAAACATGAATTCTATCCCAAGTCTTCTAAAATTTGTAGTTGAAATCACTCATGAATTCATGAGGTGCTCTTTTGATTGTTGTCAGCTATTCTACTAGAGATAGATGGTCACTTTTATCTTCAAAATTCTTGAATAACTTCTCCCTTAACTCATCCTAGTTGTGAATAGAATCAAGGGGCTTCCACCTGTAAAAGATACAAAAGGCTAATTTTGGGGTAAATCCATATGGAATAAAATTTTGTTTGTATGGATAGTAGGTGTTCTAGATTGAAATAATCTACCCATAGGTGGCATAGATTGATCTCTAGGGGAAGGACTTATGCTTCTATTTCTTCTTATAGGTGACAAATATTATCTATTTCTTCTTCTAGAAGTGGAAAATGAGAGCTAGATGTATTGGAAATTACCTCTAGAATATTATCTTGTTTGGATTCTTGGCATGAATGTGTGGGTATGATCTTGAACCAAGAGTTTTAGGTAGTAGTAGGGTCGCCAATTTGTATGTAGAGTCCTCCCTTGACAATAGAGTCACCAAGTACTTTTTTGAGAGCCTCTTCAAGTATGAAATGTTGAGAGCATCACCACTCTCTCAACAAAATGAAATAAAATTTCTTGCTTGTTCCACTGGGCGTGCCAAAAATTATTGTCACATAAATTTACACCCTGCTGAGAAAGATTTCAGTGTTCTAATAACACAATGGAAACAACCTCGAGGTTGTGGAACCTTGCGTGAATGAGGTCGAATCTCCAAAGAAGGCCAACTTCCTCTTATAAACTAAGTGGAATTGTGTTGGTATAACCCAATAGACGAAAAACTTATCACTACCCTAATCTAACAAATCACAAAGGAAAAGGGATAGAAGGAGAACATGAAAATGAAAGGGAGGTGACACACCAATATAGAAATGTGTTTCTTCCTACTTCTAAACAACATAATACATCAATAAACAAATAAAACACACATTCAAACATGAAGGTAAACAAATTTTACATAAACATGCAAGAAATAAAAATGATAATACATGAATTTTATTAACATAAAAGCATATCAAGAAATCCTTATAGTGGCATAATGTAGTTTTTGGAATAGAGAAACCCTAGAGAAGCCAGAGGAAGAACCCTTGGAAAATCTACAAGTGTTTCCTTTATAGTTCAGGCATAATTGAGATGAACAATAACCAATCCTAACCCAGCTAGGGTTACTAATCTGATGAAGGAAACCTAGGATGTATTCAAGGAGTTTGTACCCAAAAATCCATGCCAAGAAGAGTCATGGATGCCACACCTGCTGGTTGAAAATCATGCCAAAAGTAACCCAAGGAAAATGAAACTAGCACACCATCCACATGCCTTGAAGGTTTGCAGGATAATCCATCCAAGATCTCCACTAAAATCCATGATTTGGGTAATGGATTATCAAAAATAATGAATTAGTATCAATGAATGAGTATGGTCACCTACAAAATTTCCTTGGAGGAGTCAAAAGAGAAATAGAGTCATCCTTGAACCCTAAAAGATCAATTCTAGTAGCTGGGAGTGGTTGCACATTAATGGGACCATTGAACAAAAAGTGTGTCATTTCATGGAAGGTCAGGGCGTCGGGCTCGAAAAGAAAGCTGTATAAGCCTTTAAAAAAATGGTTTGGAGCCCTAAGAATAGCATATGTTAGATGTCAATAGTCGGGCTTTCAAAAGTTGGGCATCAAGCTTTACCTCATACTTGATGCTTTTATCAAACTTCATGCATCGACGATTAGACATCGGATTTTCGAAGGTCGGGTATCGGGTCATTGGCTTACTGTGTACCAAAGGAAGAAGGAAATTGAAATTAACCATGAAGAAGAAATAAACATCGGGGGTCAGACCTCGAACTGTCAAAGGTCAGAGGTTGGGAGGGAGGCTTACCTCTGAAATTCAGAGATACTTGGAGGAAGTGATACCCCTGAATCCTAAAGCATTCGACACTTAGTCAAATTCTTGGAGAAAAGAGTGAAGGTGAGAAGAATAAGGAAGGAGAAGGGAAAAATGAAAGTGACTTTGGAGGTTGGACCTCAAACCATTGGAGATCGAAGGTCAGACCGAAGGTGTATGCCCTGCAAAGTGAAATGGTAAGAGGGAAGAGGTAAGTGTGAAGGCCAATACCCGAAGGCTGAAAGAAGAAGGGTGAAAAAAGGAGGAAAGAGACGAAGGATGCGAAATCATGGAAGAGGGTGGAGGGAAGACTGACCCTCGAAGCCCAAAAATTTGACACTTAGACAAATTTTGAGAAAAGATAAGGCAAGCTTCGATTTTCAGAGGTAAGTCTTGAGGCTTACCTTAAGAGATCGATAGAAGGTAATGGGGAAGAGTGAAGGCCAAAGTTAGATGGAGAAAATGGAAGGATGGGGAGAAGGAGAAAGCAAGCATGAAGGCAAGGAGGTAAGAGACAGGCCAAAAACCCAAAAATTTAGACTTAGCCAAATTTGGAACACTTCAAAGGAAACACATGCAAGATGACCCATGGAAGATCATTCAAATCAGATATCAATGATGGGACATCAAGGGGGGGCATGAAATGACAACAATTAACATTTATAAGAATAGGATGAAGAAGAAAAATATCATTAGGTGAGCCATGTACCTTAGAAGATTAACATCCAATAATTTAAGTTCATAGTTCTAATGCTTGCACATAATCCAAACTTTTAGCATAATCATTAAATATGATTTTATTTAATTATTTCAAGAAAATAATAAATAATTAATCCTTGGAAATCATCATCTAGTGGTTGATAATCCCTTTTTGAAAGAAACATTGTTAAGTACAAGGCATATTCATTAATCCTTATATTTGGGCCTTGCTTACTTTGGAAAATAGGACCCCTAAACTAAGATTCACTTGAGAATATCTAACAAGATAAGTTTTTGGTAGGGAAACTAATTGAATAGATTTGTGTGGTAATGCAAAGAACTAATCAAGAGAATATTCTCTATCATATATTTTTTTTTTCAAGTAATCTATTCATGTATAATAAATTCAAATAAGTTATGAATTGCATGCACTTATATGGGTTACTAGATCAAATTTACCATCATACAATTCAAGTTGAGGTGCTAGAAATTTCATTAAAAAATGATGTGATAGTATGTTATAACCAAATATATTGTGTTAATTCATTGGTCAAATCATTTGAATTTTGGAAGGGAGATTTTTTAGCTTGGTCTTAACATTAGTAAGTTATTTCATGATACTTTGATAGGAAGGTTGGTAAATGATATAGGAATGAGTAAAATATACCTAGTGTTTGGGTATCTATTGATTGGGATGAAATATTATAGGCAATATAATTGGCATGACCCAAGCTTATGCCTGAGACATTATCGATTAAAAATAGGATGAACATTTTTTAAGATACAATAATGGCATCAAGAAAGCCACATTACACTTCTTTGTGCCCAAGGTGTCACAATAATATGTAGAGACACACTTGGCCTACACAAAAATTTATAATGCAAGGTGGCAAAAGAAGAATACTTAAAAACATCAAGGGATAAAATATCATGATTAACAATAATAATAAGGTATGGAGGAGAGTCAAGTTCTCAATCCAGCTTATAAATCTTGACAACTTTCCCACCAAGCCACTCTCTTAGCATCTTAGAAAATGGGACCAAAAAGATAATTTTACACTAGCTTGAGCACTTAAGGTTCTAAAATATAATAAGTTTAGACTTGATGTAGGGAGAATTCATGAGTCTTATCAGACAAGTGAATTCTATAGCCAATACCAATTTAACTTGAAATTTTCATTTGTCATTTAAATTCAAATCAAAATTTTCAAAAAATTGATGAAAACAATTCAACTCACTCCAAAAAACTATTGTACACACACAAATTTGATGCACATTCAAAATTTAATAACTCCAAAATTCAACTTCAAATTCCATTTATTGATTTGTGAGTCTATAGGAAAGATACATTATACAAAATTTAAAAATATCAATTCTCAATTGCAATTTATTTCACTTCTCTATACATTCTTTGCATCATTATTTTACTACTTCACTTGTCTCTTCCTTGTAATTTTGAAATCTAATTAATCTGCAACAAGGTGGATTTATTTTGTCAAAATTCATGGCCTCTTCTTGCATAAATTATTTTCTTCTTTTCATGAGGTGCAACCTCATCTTTACCTTATTTTAATGTGTGCACTTCTCCTTCAAAACTCCTCTCGTTTGTAAATTTCTTCCTTCCTCCTTGGCTACCTCTTCTCTTGTTTTTTTAACTGTGTAGTCTCCAACCATTATTTCTTCTTTTTTTCTTCTTTTCTTCAAGGCTACATTTTTTTCTCTTCCCACCTGGGCATGGCTTTTTGCATTCTATCCCATTCCTCTTGGACTAAAATCTTTAAATTTTTATTCTAGCTACATAGTTTCTTATTTTTATTTTCTTTGCATTCCATATTAATTCATTTTATTTTGAATATATTTTCTTCTCATTCCAATTTACTCTCCAACAATAAGAAAACGATAATATTGTATTTACCTCTTTTTTCCATAAAAAATGAGTTGATTTGAATTCTTGAAATTGACCACCAACTCCAAAAATGCACAATAACCTAAAACAAACAAAAACACGTTTTTGGTTGATGTTGATTGTGTATGCACCTAGATTCTCCTACATCAAGACTATAGAGCCTAACCTACATGGCTTAGAATTTGGGGTTCAAGGAGCATGTTGTAATTTGCATCACCCTGGACTTTAGAGTTTGAGTTGTAGAATAAAAATTATGAAATGCCTCCAAAACACTGAGACCAAGGACATAAAAAAATTGGGCTTCAAACCCCTAAAAAATAAACTACAAGTTTATAAATACAATCCAACCCTTAGCTTCATTTGATCTCAATAGGATGTATAATTGGGTAACCACACAAGTATGACTCCACCATACTTATAGATATGCACACAAGTGAAGGATGGATACCCACTATCACAAAACCATAGATATGTAAATCATGTACAAACTATTCATAGAGCATAATATAGACACTCAAAATAGAGATATCACATTCATAAAGGATCCTAAAATATAATTTAATTTTCCCATTCATTGCTTAGTGTTCAAAAATAACTTTCTTCTACAACATTATATGGTATAGTTGTAATAATATTTTCCACGAAGTACGACCAACCATGAAATAGAGTTTCCTTCTAATTTATAATAGAATTCAACCATAATATTACATTCAAGATAAATTAATGCAATTGAAAAAGCTCGCTAGCATACTAGCATTCACATATTAGGTCATTATCAAATCAAAGGGACAATAATTTGACTCACAAGGTAGTGGACCACAACATAAAATATAGCATGGAGTGTTCTATTTTACCAAAATCATACTGATAATACACCAAAGTATGGTAGTAAAACTCATTCAACAATAAAATTTATTCATATTGGCACATAATAAGTAAAATCAAATTAGGGACTTAAGTCTTTATTCAAAAATTCTATCATATCAAAGACAAGTAATTCCTCCACATGATGATATACATAATGTATAATACAGTCACATATGATCAATAATATAAAATGCAGCATTCACATTATGTAAAGCTTATTCAAATAGTCAATAACATAACCACAGACATTTAGACATCATACCAAAGGAGAAATATGATTGCAGATTCTTGTCCCGACCCAACAAGTAACTCCTTCAAAGCAATGGTATCTCTTCATAAACCTGCATGCACACTATATAAAATGATAAGAATATAGTTATAGTCACCAAAAAAATGATTCACTATTGTTATAACTTCAAAAACCTGCCTCATTCTTTAAATTTTCCATATGAATCATTAATCAAGAACACATACAATTTTTCAATCAATGTATAACTAACATTAACACATACTTTGTTTAGATAAATTTAGTGATAGCATTTAAAGCATCAAGAAGATCCATCGCACACATGGGATGAAGATTGAAGAAAAATAAAATAATTTTATTATCCCCACTCATGGTATACTCAAACACAATGCCACATGGAGAAGAAACTAATGTACAACAACAAGATGTATAAAAAATCGCATGGATAAAACAAGACCCAACACAGCTACAACCTAGATCCCCCAATGTAGCAATATGAGGTTTGATACCAAATGTAATGCTCAAAGCTTACACCCAAGATGTAAACAATAAAAAATAAGATGAATAAATTATTCACAATATAAAAGTGGCATTAATCAAGCCATAATATACTTATTCATGCCTAAGGTGTTATAGTAACATTCAATGACGCACGTCACATGCATAACAATGCATAATGCAATGTGGCACAAGAAAAATACTTATAAACACCATGAGACAAAATATTGTGATTAACACTAATAATGAGATATGGAAGAGATTTGGGTTCTCAAACCAACTTACAAACCCCAGTAACATACTTATCAAGCCACTCTCATGGCATCTTGAAAAATGGGATTGATGGGATAATTCTACACTAGCTTAGGCTTCAAGGTCTAAATTGCAAGAATTTTGGATTGTAGCGTCTAATTTATATGGCATAAACTTCAAGATTTTGGGAGCATGTTGCATTTTATAACACATCAAACTTTAGAGATTGATTGAAAAATATAAATATTGAAATTCCCACATAGCATTGAGCCCTAACACATTGAAAATTTAGGCTTTATGCCTCAAAAAAATAACTATAAATACATAAATACAAGTCAAATTTGAGCTTCATTTTTCAAATACTTGGACCTTATGGTCTGAGTTGCATCATGAATTTTGGAATTTAGGTTCAAATTTACACTTTGCAATAATAACATTTCTTAAGGCCAAGTATGAGTTCATCATAAACTCACCCTAGACTTTCGAGGCCAAATATCAACATTCAGCATGGACTTCAGATTCTAAGAAGCATTTAACACCATGCAAAATTTTACTTCAAGGTTGAATTCCAAACATCATGAAATTCAAGCTTCAATCTTTAAATTTTATTTTGCAACTTATAAAATTTCCAAACAACTCCAACCTCCAAGCTCCTTACAATTTGGGATGTGGATTTTGATTTGCAACTTGCAACTTGTAGAAATTTTATAATTCAAAAACTATAAGATCTATTTGTTTTGATCAATAAGGCATAAATACCTTGTTTTTAATGTTGTGTGAAAATGACTCAAATAAAACATTCAAGCACATATGGGCTCTATGTTGGTCAAATATAAACCTACAAAAGGGAATGATTCCCAAAAAATAAGACAAAACATAACTCATTCCTCTTATCATAAACATCACAATTCATAATATTATATCAACATCATCAAGAATAGAAAGTAGACCAAATATACACATAGATTAGGATTTAGGATCATATTTAAATATAATATTTAACATTACATAAATAATAACTAAAAGAATACAAATACCACTTTGATCCCAAGAGTGGAAGGTTTACCATAGGCTATAAGTCCAATTATGACTCCAATTCAAGTCAAGAGTCAATCATGATAAAATTTATTATTGTATATTTCATTATAAGTGATACAAGAAGGTCTATCATGCCACCAACAATAATGAAATCAACATGATGTCCAAGAAAATATATGAATCCAACTAGCCTCAACTATAAAACAATTCCACCCATCCATGTGGAACCCTCAGACCCACCCCTTTGAACTATGAGATAGTAGGAAAAGATCTACTAAGTACAAAATGTAGATTATGTTGCAATAATGGAAAGAGGAATGAAAGTGTTGTCATTGATGTCAACTGATCAGCTGGTTATCTACTAGTTGTTGTTAACTGTAAATGTTGACGATATTGAGAAAATTGTATTAAAAGAAGATTACAGGTATTCAGCCATTGAGGATGTTGATTCAGTACTTGTGAACTATGTATTTTTTTGTTATGGTTGAGGTTCGGGAGAATTGTTGCTGGTTTGAATTTATCTTTGTTGAAGTCTTATGACTTGTGGTTCTAAATTTGTGTTTCCCTGGTTCAATTGAAGATGGTTTTGGCATTTGGAGGTATCAAGCTTAATTGATATATGTGTTTTACACTGGTTTGGCCAACCGTGTGTCAAGCACTATCTTCGAAATTGATGAAGCATGTTGGATCTATTATGGGTCCTAGTGAAGTGTGTGTTTGGGTTGCCCTCATTTTAATTCCATCCTAGGATGTTTGGCATCAACCTAACTTGAATTTGAAGCTGGATGGCCGACTTTGTATCTTATCAAAGTTGGAGATGGTATAAATACAAAATGTGCTAGCAATGAAAATTGTACATTAGAAAAGAAGGAAGATAAGTGAAAGAGAAGACACAACTTTAATGTTATTCTAAAAGTGTGTGAGTTATGTGTGTGTTTGATCACTACAAAGCTTAACGTTGAGTTTATGAATGCAGTGAGCAGAAGGCGAACTCTATCATTCAAGCAAGTTGATCAGTGATTGTGGTGGAATCCTTTGTTGCATTGGGATTGTTTTCTCTCTATAACAAGTCTTCTTTGTCTTCTTTTTATCTATGTGACAATAAGCCATCTGGTTTGTAGCCTTGTGGATAGTGAGTCCAAATAGCGAGTCCTTATTTCAGGCAATGAACCTTATCTCAAGTAGTGAGCCTTATTTTAGGTAGTGAGCCTTTTTGTAATCATTTTTTATATTCTCTATAGTGTGAGTTAATCCTCACCATTGTTTTTCCCTCATTGGGCTTTCCACCTAAATCTGGTGTTAATGTATTTATGTGATGAGTTTTAGTTTTTGCATTTATTGATAAATCATTAATGCAATATTTGGATCTTGTTTTGGTAAATGGTTAAGGCATTTAATTTGGTGACAATTGATTCACCCCCCCATCTCAGTTGTCTTGTTCAATATATTATCATCATTAGCTTACATGCTTCTCTTAAGGCCTTCATTCATAGGTAATAATGAGTACTATCTTGTGTGATTCACTCAAGGCCTTCAATGAATGATATTCATAGTGCTTTCTTGTGTGATTCCCTTATTGCTTCATGCACAAGTATTTCTAGCACTATCTTAAATGATTCCCTTGGAGCCTTCAATGTAATCAATGTTTCATTAGATTAATTCAATTTTAAATTTTAAATCGTTAAGCCATCTTATCCTTATTGTATTACCCATATGTTACTTCATATTGAGACATTCCCAACTCTATAAGCTTGGCATGGTTCCAATATACTCCTAACATAAATATTAATCCTAGGTATAAAATTCATCCTTCAACTATCCTAACCTAAAAAGTAAAGGCATGGAAAATAAGGTCAAAGTTCATGATTCTTGTATCCAAAAGTTTGAGAAACTAAAAAGAAACATGATACTCTTTGTCCCACAAAATAAAACAAGAAATTATGATTTGAATTCTAATTCTTATCTTTCTCTTTTTAAATTCCAAACCTCAAATCCCCCAAATGAACCATTAATAACATCATCCAAAATTTTCAAAAACTATTTTCTAAATTTTAAATAACCCATATGATTCCAATATGCACAATATTGCTATTTTTGCATCACATAGGAAATAGGAAATTTTTGCCAATATAATTATTATAAAAAAGATTTTTTAAAAGTAAACTAATATAATATAAAAATAATTAAATTTTATCTAATATAGATTCAATTTCCAATTGAAACCTAAGAGAAGAATGTCACATGCACTCCACCTAATGTGGGCATGGTTGCAACATACAAAATCAAGTAGAAATGTCTTTTTATAAAATAAATACCTTGTTGCCCAATAGAAAGTAGCCACAAAGTTTGAAGAGATCCTTAATCTCCATACAAACAAGAGATTATATTTTCCAAATATTTCTTCCTCATAAACATAGCAATTCTCAATACAATCTAATTTTGCAATGCCCCATCATGCAACCCTAGAGGAAGTTTTAACTCGCAATAAAAGCAAATTAATTTTTTTTTTAATTAAAGTGAATTAAACATACATGTTAATCTACAATTGACAACATTCCCTAAGGCTAAGTAACCGAGATTAATTAAACCCATACAACATACAATAATGAGATAAACATCCATGATATAAATTCATAACTTAAACAATTGGTTACATCTCTCATTCCCAGAATGAGGCAATAGCAAATGTATTACAATTACATAATTCCACCTTGTAAACATAAGAGGGATAAAATAACTTATACAAATATAAATATAACAATGCTTGAATTAAAACAAGAACCACGAGTTGTCCAACTGGATGTCTCGCCACCAAGTAGTGAAGAAAAAATGGGGACCCAACGGTGTATGGTGCATGTTCCTCCCAACCAAGTGGTACCCGAAGACCCACCCCCCATGCTAGGAGATAGTAACATGGAAAAAACCTACGACCACTAACCAGAGGTTGACTCATACTGACATAACCAAACAAATGAACTAAACAAGTACAACACAAGTACAACTCTTACATTACTAGCATAGGTCACATTGCTTCCAGACATAAAATAGATCAAGTATGTTCAGAGAACCATACACATAAAATAGATCAATTATGTTCAGAGAACCATACACATAAAATAAATACCAACTGTTGTCCTAGACAGAGTGTCATTGCATAGCTCATAATGAGTTACCCTTTGCGGATCTTCATAGGCTCTAGTATTCCTGGTGACCTCTACCGACCCTCGACCCTCATACTTACTAATGTGGAATCATATACCTCTCATACTGACAAGATAGACGACCCTTCCATTTCAAGCCTTCCCACTCACTCCAAGCCTAAAAAAGAACTTGTGACTATGAGTGAGGCTTGAACTTATCTTTTTAGTTTGAAGTACTCCCCAAATTTTTAGAACAATTTTAGTTATCACTTGATTAAACTACTTCCAAATTTTACCCAATCTTACCTCTTATGGGCTTTGGCCGCTACTGGAAGGCACTCTTCTATTTGACAACACACAAACAAACTAATCACCAAGGGAATCCCAAGTGCTTACAAACTAGAAAATACAACCACTCCACCTCTAGGAGGAAACAAATAAATAAACTCACTCCAGCAATTGGAGGCAACAAAACACATAGTCCACTCCTTCCAAAGGAGGCACAAATCTTCCTCGTTCGTGGAAACCGGGTAAATTACTGAAAAGACACCATGCACTACCCAAGGGAAAAACAATTGGTTGACATAATGAATTGACAACCCCCATCCTCTAGGATCCTCTAGAAGACTTACAATCTTGGATAACACTTAACCCATTTCCGAAAACACAACTTGATGAAAAAGTTACAAAAAGCATTCAAGTCATTAATCAAATCTAATATTAGGATTTCCTAAATCCATCCTCAATCAATGGATAACACCATGAAAAACAATTACAAAGAAATAAATTAATTTTGGATTCACTAAATCCATTTCCCTTTCATATTCTATTCATAGTAAAATAAAACAATTGCCTTATTAAATTCAGAGAAGGAAAACACCAATTTAATCAGAAGAAAAACTTGGATTACTTTTAAAACCAACATAAAACTACTGTAAGTAATCTTTCAATTTTCCATTTAAAACATGTAACTTCTTTTATTTTTATAAGTTATCCCTTACACTATCAATTTATCCATGCATGCAAATCATTTATTTTTAAAAAAATCATTCAATACTAAATTGAATGCACCTAATTATTCTCATTCATTAAATAAACATTCACATATAAATTCTCTGACAATATAAACAACACATATATTTTCATATATTTAATTATATATATATATATATATGTATCAACTTCAAATATATATACATAAAATATACCATAACATTTATTACAAAATAAACGACTTATTTTAATCCAAATTTAATATATAAAAGTATTACATATATAAATAGTATATATATATATAAAATATATGTATTTTTATTAAAAAAATACAACCCACATCTATTTTTATATGGACACCATTGTTTTGGGTGGTGATAAATAACATAATAAAAAAAAAAGAACAAAAGGATTGGGGAGGGTTCAGTTGTAGCCGAACCCCCCATCCCTCCTCCCAACGCACAGAACAACCACTGGGGTTGCGCTGCCTCGTGAGACAATGCTCCCTCCTCTTAGTGGAGGGTGCTGCCTCATAAGGTAGTTGCACCTCCCTCTGTGGGGGCGGTGAGGGATTTAATCCCCCCCACCAAATATACATGCCCAAAATTTAATAATAAACAAAAACGAAAATAAATGCGTGCGAATTTCTAAATTCGCCTGTGCATACTTTGCTCAAATGCTTCGCCGTACGGATGAAATTTTTTGACAATAACATAATTAAATTCGCAGCAATAATAACAATGCATTTTAAATATATAAATATATATATATAATTATTTCAACTAAAATAGTTAAATTGGGAAAAATTTCCAAAAACATCCATCTACAGGAAGATTAATAAAATTTACAAAGAACACCCAAATTCACAGAGGGTTAAAAATTAAATCTTACAACTAACTTTCTCAAATACATACACAAATAATAGAACAAGGTAACTACAAGAAGATTTAACTTTCTTTCCAGAAGCTTTCAGTACCCACATCCTCTAGGTTTCTCCACCGCAATTTCTACAGAGGTTTTAAAAATAAATTCATTTTTCTACAATGATTTAAATTTTCTAAAACAATTCAAAGTGTTGTTCTACCCATAAGTTTGATTTAATAACGAAACTAACAATTTCCTCAAATAAACTAAATCCAACAGAGATTTCATAATTTCCCTAAAGAAAACTTCACGGGAACAACAAAAGCTTTTAAATTTATTATTATTTTTCTTTCTTCTAATAAAAAATTATTTTCCTAAATAGATTCAACAAACCATTATTTAATCACTACAATTTTAAATGTAAATAAAGAACAATACAATATCATAGAAGAAAACCTGAGTCAAGAAGCTTCAAACAATAGAAAATTTGATGCACAACCTCCTCCAAAGCTTCCACAACTTCTATCTAGCAGTTCTAGTGATTCCAACCAAAAAAGTAACCAACAATCACAACAAAATTTACCAGAACAATTCTAATGCAATTCTACAGCCAAGAATTTCCCCCAAAACCAAACCTTTGTGCATTTTCCAAAAATATCTTCCTCCCAAAAAATATCCTCACACACCCATGAAGAAACTTTCCTCTCTCCAAAATTCTCTATGTGAATCAACTTTCAACAATCTCTTAATTAATTCCACTCCCGCATGCTGGCAAAATTAAAATATCTTCTAACAACCAAAATTAATTTCAATTTAATTTAATATTCCCAAATACAAATTTAATTCCAAATTCTAATTTAATTCCCACTAATTGAAATAAAATTCCAAAATGAATTAAATTCATTTCTTTCTTTTTTTAATTTTCTTAACATCACATTTAATTAAAAATATAATTATTTAATAACTAAATTCAACACCATGGATTAAATTTAGTTAATTAAATAAATTTAATTTAATTAATTAATTTAAAGAATAACTTCTATCAACAATGCATAATTTTAATTAATAACTATCAACATAATTTAATGCAACAAATCTAAATATTTATTTTCAAATCAAGAATCCCTTTAGAATTAAATAATATTATAACAAGGCAATCAACGACTCAACAAACATGACTGACGACACACTATGGCTAGGGTGTAGACTTGACACAAGTTACCTAGCTACTATCTCTTGTTCAACTTAATCGTTGGATTGACACACTCAAACCTATGAAACCAGGTGGAGTCGATGTCATGTACCTGCAAACTTGAAAACATAGTAACCAACATCATATATATATAGCATAAAATATACACCGTGAAGATGAAATCACAGAATTGTAGGGCTCTCGCAAGCGAGTGATGTGAACCCATCCCCTTCACCAATACAATCATTAGGACCAACTCTTCCACAATACTTCAAATAATCTCATATGCAATCACATGTTATATCCACTAACATTATTACACCAATTAAAGCATGTAAAATAAAACATCAAATAAACCACATCACATCACATAAAATAGTGCGTCGCTCTATAAATAGCGATCAAATAACACACACAGAATATCGTATCTGAATATCCAAAAACACAAATCAGAGAGAAACAAGGACACAACGTCCAGTCCAGAAAGCAAAACGAAGGGGTGTTACAAATTCTCCTTTCAAACCAATAAAAATACTAAGTAAAAATGAGGGAGAGTTTTTAAGCAAGAGAGAAGAATGAATAAAAAATCCTCTTTCTTTTCCTTTCTATCTTTTCAAAAATCTTTTAACTCTTTTTTATTTTCTTTTTATTTCCCAATAACTAGCTAAGTTCATTGGTGAATATTTTCCATAAAAAATTTCTAGTTTAGATATGCTGCTCAAGGGTATTTTCTAAATTAAAAAATAACAATTAAAGGAAATACTAAAATTACAATATTTTAATTGAATGCAAATAAAGAAAATCTAAATTCCCAATGACTTATCAAGCATAATTTAATAAATTTGATTAAGATATAAAGCTCAAATAATATTTTAATGCATAATACATTTGTGAAATGCCCACAATATTAAAATGTATAGGGCCATTCTACAGTGGAAATTAAATTAAATCAATTTCATATTTAAAGTATAAAGGTCATTTATGAATACTTCACAAGTAATGCAAAAAATCATAAAAATACAAATAGAAAATAAATGACAAAATAAACACATGTAATGACAACTGTAATACCCCACCACGAAACCCTAGAGAAAGTTGCTACACAGTTTTTTTCTTAAAATTGCATTAATAACAAAGAAGATGCACAATACTTCGCAACAACCTCTAAGGAAACATGACAAGATTACATCTATTACCATAACATACACATTACTCGCACATAAAGCATTTCAATTAAAATAGTAACCATACATTTAATTGCACATACATAAAACGCATTAAAGATACTAAAACTTAGAATAAAATATAATAAGCTTCAAATTACATTACCATATAAGTAAAATTACAATACTCATTCCTGGAATGAGGTAGATCATACCTAACTATTACAATTACAAGATACCTCCTTGAATACAATTGAGGACTCAATTATTTACAAATACCAACTGAAATAAAATACAACAAGATTATGGAATGAAACCACTCGCATTTGCGAGCTCTCCACTAGAAAAACCTCGCCACACATTATGCAAATCAAAGGAGGAACTCAATGGCATAGGGCACACATTCCTCCCAACCAAGTGGTACTTGAAGGCCCACCCCTCGTGCTAGGAGATAGTAACATGGATACATGGTCAACCTACTACCTCTAGACAAAGCATGACTCAACACTAAACAAAACCACCACAAGAACAACACTAACTCAAGGATACAATGCTACCTGAGTTAAACGATCAAATAGACCAGTGAACCATAAACCGCTGACCTATTATTAAGATTAGGTGCATAATAATTAATTACTTTATTAATTATTATCGTGCAAGCCTAGGGTTTTCCTTTTTAGGGTTTTCATCTATATGTAGTTGAAAACTATCTTTTGTATCATTAATTCATTTTACATTTTGTGTGAATTCATGGCTCCACATTCTTGAGCATTTCTTTTGTTGCTTCTCTTTGTTTCTCCTTGTAACAGGTTATTTGCTTGCAAAGATCTTTTGGGCTTCTGTGGTGTTGTATCTTCTCAACTCCAACATGGTATCAGAGCTTCAAATTTGCAGCTGCCTGTTCTTGTTTTGAGAAATTTGCATTGGAAGCAAATCTAGGGATCTAAGGTTTCTTCTTGTGGATTCAGCATACTCTAAATTTTAGGTTCATTTTGGGCTCAAATGGACAGTGCCATTGGATTCGTAGTGCCCAAAAACCCCTAAAACGACTGTCAAATCGTCGATTTTGGCCACAGTCAACCAAGGTTGCAAAAAAAATTTAGGGTTTGGCCGTACGGCCCCCTCAGAAAAAATCGCAAAAAAATTTAAAAAATCAAAAAAACAAAGATTTTTTTATTATATTTTTGCACGGCCAATACATTTTTTTCCACCACCTAGCGGCCACCACCGCGCCGCCAAGCGGCCACCCATCGCCGCGCTCGCCACCGAGCTGCTCCGCCACTGGTTGCTGCCACGCCGAGCTCGCCGAGCTCACCCCGGCTCCACCAACCCTGTTCCACTGAGCCCGCTCCACTCACCCCACCTGGTCGCTCATTCCACGCTCCACTCACCCAAGCTCCATCGACCCTGCTTTGGCCGCCACTCGGGCTCCGTCGACCCCGCTCCAAGCTTCGCCAACACCAAGCCCGCCAAGCGGAGTCCACTGATGAGCTCGACCCTGCCAGCCCCCGTGGGCTTCTAACCCCCACCGCCTGGTCACATGGGTGACCGCGGGCTCTGCCGTAACTCCAACCCCCTGGTCCGCCCAAGCGACCAGGGGCTATTTTTTTCAGCTCCTAGGTGTTAAATGGGTGTTATAGGGCAACTTATGCCTCCTTCATTCAAATGGGCATAACTCGAGCATTTTTGCTCCGTTTTTCGAATGGAAATAGGCGTTGGAAAGCTGGCTTTGGCATCGATCTGATGGTGTAGGAATTTTTTCTAGATTTTACCAGTCTAGATATTATTTTTCCAGTCAAAGTGAGGTCTTTCTTCACTCCCGGGGGCGTATCTATTGCATCCGAACTCTATTTTGTGCAAACGAATAGGCATTGGAAAGATGTTGTAGTCCTCTTTCTAGATATATAGTCTATTTTACCAAAAAATTTACCAAGTATTTTTTATTCAGCTTTATGTGTTTTTACACTTTGCTCAATTACTTGGTCATATTGGCTCCTGCATGGGGTTTGTTTGTGTTGGATGGGTTATCTTGATATAATTTATCATTGTTGAGATCATTAGTTTCTGAATTTTTCATTTGAAGAGTTATCATGGGTTTTTCTACTCACCCTTCAGTTGTTCTTTTGGAACGGGGTAATTATGAGTCATGGGTAAAGGGTATACTTACACATTGTAGGTGGCTTAATATTTTGCCTTATTTGTATGATCACATACCTAGACCAGCAACTTTAGAGGGCAGATTAGCATGGGATATTATTAGAAATCACATTGCAGGAGTTATATTGTCTAGTGTTGATCATGACACTGTGTTGGTTATATCGGACATTGATTGTCCTCACCCACTTTGGACACATCTTTGGGAGATCTATGGAACCCTATTCTATCTCCATTCCCAGAAGATCCTACTTCAGATTGTCTCTTACCCATTGCTTGGCGAGAGAATACACCATTTGATCATGATACTTTAGAGGAGCTTGAGTATTTAGACACCCTTACTTATTCTGATGGATCAAAGGTTTGTCTCATAGTTCCTACTCTTCAAACTGAGACTTCATCAGCATCTCTTGTTGTTCTTGATTCAGTGCAGCAGGGAATCATACATCTTCTAGACATAGCTACTTTGGACTCTTATGTTGCAGACATATCTTTCTTGTTTGTTGAGTCCTATATTGCAGATTTGGAGGATTATTTTGAGGACATTCATCTCCTCTACCTTGACAGTCAGGTTATCACTATTTGCCAACCATTATCCATGCATTCAGAGGTTGCATTTCAGTATTCTCCACATCAGTTTGGATTTGGCATTATTTGTTTCCATTCAGACAATGAGACTCTTCAGCATCCTATCATGGCACACACCTTGAGACAGATTGGTTCATCATTCTTCACACGGTTTCTTCAATATAGGTCCATGGATCCGTTTCTTCCCAAGGGGAGGAATATCATTTGCCGCTTCAGGATCTCCTTTTGGATTCTACATCAGGCATCTACCATTGTGACAGGAGTTTCTTCATTCTGGGGGGGCCTTCTTCTCTCTTTCCATCTCTCCTATGGAGATCATTGTACATGTACTTATATGATAGAATTTGTCTATGGGGGGTATCATGTTATCCACCTCCTATCCTTCTTTCATTAGTGCATTGCATTCTTTCCTTGCATTCTATTTTGGGGAGGAGTTTTGTTACCACTAGGTTTTCTCCTTTACCCCATTTCATTTAGTTTGCATTGATTTTGTACATGGGTACCTGATCTGGCCTTGTTGTCGAGACCCATTGCTTTTGCTTTCAGTAGCTTCTTCTAGGTTTTAGCTTCTCCCTATGTCTATCTTAAGGGGGGGTGTTAGAGTGATTGGGTATTTACTTTATTGATTAAACAATATTTGTTTAATTACTTAAAGTTCCCTTTAACCTTTTTTCACTTAAGCTAAGATTAGGTGCATAATAATTAATTACTTTATTAATTATTATTGTGCAAGCCTAGGGTTTTTCTTTTTAGGGTTTTCATCTATATGTAGTTGAAAACTATCTTTTGTATCATTAATTCATTTTACATTTTGTGTGAATTCATGGCTCCACATTCTTGAGCATTTCCTTTGTTGCTTCTCTTTGTTTCTCCTTGTAACAGGTTATTTGTTTGAAAAAATCTTTTGGGCTTCTGTGGTGTTGTATCTTCTCAACTCCAACAAGCCACACCCCATTATATTGAGGTAGCCTATTGTGATCCCACCACACCCCATTATATGGGAAGGGCGGTGGAAACATCATCGTCTACCTCCCTTAGGGGGGTGCAGTGGTGGTATTTCACCTGCCTCCCCCAAAAGCATGCATTCCTTCGAATTTTTAAACATACAAAAACTTTCCTGCTTTCTTCAAGTCATCGTATGGCGATTTTGCTGAATATAAAAAAAAATCTAAAAATATTTCATCATTATATAAATATATATTATATATATGTGAGGATGTATATATGAATAATACATATATATATTGTATATATATTTATTGAATTTTGAAACATAAATTAAATTGGGGAAAAACTTTCGAAGAAGACAATTTTCAAGCAAAAAAAATCAATTGATAAACAATTTCTCAAATTCCACACAAGATTTTTATTTCTAAAAGAAAATTTACACAAAATTCATAATTTTTTCAATTCTACAGAGAACAAAATTTAACAAAATTCTACAGCTATTAATCAAAACAATTTCCTTCCTGAAATTTCAATAATTTTACACAAAAGCTTTAAATTAAAATTTTCCTAATTCTCTTATTGTTTTCCTCTGGTTTTATTTCACTATTTAAATCTAATAATTCCTCAAAGATCTCAAATATTATTCTTTGGTTCCACTGTAACTAAAATTTCCTATAGAGGTTCTAGATTTCTTCATGAAAATCACAGAAGCTTTAAATTTTTCTTTTCTTAAACAAATTAAACTTTCTACTACAGATGTAGCACAACAATATTCTACAGTAATACAATTCTAGTTAAAACTTTAAACCAAAACAATAATATAAAAATGGAACCTATTTCAACAAAGCTTATGAAGTATTGGAGTTTTTCATGCCGAGCCTCTTCCAAAGCTTTCACAAATTCTTCCAAACAATCCAAATTACCAAGCACATTATTCAATCCAACACCACAATAATTTATCCCAAACAAATCTAAAAATGCAAATTGTTCAGAATTTCCTTACAATCCAAAAATCCCATTCCAATTTTTCCCAACAAGCAAAATCCTCTTCTCCAATTTTCAACCTCCAAAAATATCCTCACCTTTGTTGTGAAAAAGCCAAAGCCAAAATTCTCTCCGAGAATTAATTTCCCAACAAAACTAATTAATTAACTCCAACTTGCTAGCAATTAACAAATATCTTTTAACAACCCTCAAACATTTTCTCAAAGTCTTTTTTGCATTTTTTTAATAATTTCAAATCACAATTTAATTTCTAATTAAATTTAATCAATTAATTTATTTACTTAATAAAATAAATTTAATCCCAAGGATTAAATTACTTTACTAAATAAATTAAATTAAATAAAAGCTTCCAACAATATTATTTAAATTTCGTTAAATAAATACTAAAATCATTTAAAGCATAGTTTAACATTTATTTTCAAAACATAAACCTTATAGAATTAAATAGTAATAAACAAGGCAAACAAAGGCACACTGAACAAAGACTGACGACACACTATGGCTAGGGTGTAGACCTAACACAGGTAACCTAGCTACTATCTCCCAATCAACATATCGTTGGGTCGACATGCTCAAACCTGTGAAGCTAGGTGGAGTCGATGTCATGTACCTGCAAACATGTATCAAAGACATCAATAGCACATGTATATAAAATCACCATAAAACACACTGTGAAGAGGAAATCACGAAATCATAGGGCGCTCTCAAGCGAGTGATGCAATATTGTCCCCTTCACCAATACAGTATCACCAAACTGACACTTCCATCATTAATAAAACTCATGAGAAATAAGCATGTCATAATAAACCAACATTATTCTTAATCAAAGCATGTAAAGTATAACATCACGGAAAGTACATCTCATGACACACATAGTTCGTGTCACTCTATAAGAAATGATAAAATAATAAAGCATCACAATATAACATAAGAGAAAAACAGAGGGGTGTTACATTCTCCCCCCTAGGGTCAAGCTTACTCCTAGAAGCCTACAAAAACCCCAAGTACAATTTCCACAAAAACACACATAATCAATGGTTCCAAAACTGAACCACTACATACACCAACATAAAAAAATAACAACATTCGAAGTTATAATCCTCTAATCCAAATACATTATCAATCTAAGAAATCATCATAGTCTCAAAATACATATCCTAACATATCAAGAATCAAAGAAAAAGAAACAACACTGAAAGCACTTCCTCGACCTCCTATACCGCAGGATTTCTGTGAACTTTTGAATCAACTGCCTATCCACTACCAGTAATCTCCACATTTGTACCCTGATGCTCTATTTGACTATGACCAATCACTACACTCATTCCATGAGTCCTTCTTGCATCATTCCTTGCTAGCTCTATAGTCATCGACTTCTGAATAAAATTAGGTGGGTTCCTCTAAGAACACTATCTCGCCAAGTGGCCCTGTTGGTCACAATTGTAACATCCTATACCTCTACCCATTGTAGCCTATGCACCGTATGCCGGCTGCTTCAGATGGTAGCACTTACAATGCCACCAGTTTTGGTTCTTTCTAGTTTGAGAACCACTATCACCAGGTTGAGGTTGTGACACCTTATGCTTAGGTTCAGAGTGTTATTGCATACCACACTCTTGTTTAGGGCCAAGCACAGTAAGCAACTCCTCAAGAAAAGTACATATCCAGGGACCCAAATGCTCCACACAATTCTTCTAGTGGGGACTCAGAGAAGAAGAGCTTTGACGATTGTCTCCATGATCACCTCTCCTAGACATCCTATACACACAACCCAAGAAAGGAGTCACAACCAAAGGGTGAAATTATCATACATAAATTCAAAAATAAAGAACCATACCCATGATTAAACATGCATAATACATATACACACCATTACACATCACCGAGAATCATCACAAGGCTACACAAGGGTCCATCTAGACACCGGAAAATAGCATACCATCCATGATAGAGGAATCCATGAATCAAGAACCAATATCCATCACAAAAATCCATACATCACAATTAGTGGCTTGATGGTGTTAGGCCACGCATAAGGTGAGACCATCCAAACAAGACCACAATGACCTATATATTGTTGTATAAGGTGATTAGCCTCCAAGGGATAGTCATCACACATAGGTGAGTAGTGGGTCCTAGTTGCATAACAGCCTCACATACCCCCCATCCTCTACATTTCCTATGTCTACTTCCTCATACACACTCACCAAGTCCAACTCATACGTCCTTGGCGAGGAATCAAAATATGACACATAGCCGACTTTGAAAATAACAAAGATAGGGTATATATACATAATGCAATACGATAATATCACTATGGGGCTATTGAGCTTCACCTCTCATATGGATGAGGTTAACTCAATAATGCTAGATCAACACCTCTACAGACGTCTAGGCATAACTAAAAAACCTATGATGTTGTACTCAAATATGTGGGGATTAAGTTAACACTTATGGATCAAGTATCTTGATCCATCATAAGGGAAAGTAGTGGGTACGATTGCTTGGGATTGGTTGAGCTAAGACACTCTATGCCATAATATATGTACGTTGCACACTCCACCCAAGGAACTTGTGACTGCTACTATCCCTTCATAGATTGAGGGTCTAGAGAACCAAAAGAAAAAGAACTACTTTTGGTTACTCTTATATATAAGTTTCAACCACACATGGGTTGGCCCTCAATCAGGTAACAAACATGCAAAAACACACAATGGTATGGTAGATCCCACACCAAAATGTGAATTTTTCCTCATCGATGGGTACCAAGTATCACCATCACATGGACACACAAAGCAAGTACGAGGTATTCACAACACAAAACAAGACACAATTATTGGTTCCTTACATTTACAAGGGGTACAACTACAAACATAATCCCATAGGAACATCCAATTCCATAACCCATGGGATACATATCATAACTTTCCAACCATAACCTTATATCAGGCTTCTTCATGCTACTTTTTTCCACAGAGTACATCATGCTAAAGTAAAATCCCTAAAAACATGATCACTTAACAATTCCACTAAAAAATTCACAAGGAAAACATAGTGGACACAAATGTACCCAGAGTACATATTTTATGAAGTTGTGGCTTTGATACCATGTGTAATGCCCTACCATGAAACCCTAGAGAAATTTGCTACACAACGCAAAAGTGTAAATTTTTTTTCTTAAAAGTGCATTAATATCAAAGAAGATGCACAATACTTCACAACAACCTCTAAGGAAATGTGACAAGATTACATATATTACCATAACATACACATTACTCACACATAAAGCATTTCAATTAAAATATTAACCATACATTTAATTGCACATACATACAACACATTAAAGATACTAACACTTAGAAAAAAATATAATAAGCTTCGGATTACATTACCATTAAAATTATAATACTCATTCCTATAATGAGGTAGACATACCTAACTATTACAATTACAAGATACCTCCTTGAATAAAATTCAAGAGTGAATTATTTACAAATACCAACTGAAATACAACAAGATTATGGAATAAAACCAATGGCATCTACGAGCTCTCCATTGGAAAACCTCGCCACGCATTCTGCAAATCAAAGGGGGAACCCAACTACGTAGGGCGCACGTTCCCCCCAACCAAGTGATATCCGAAGGCCCACCCCCTGTGATAGGATACAGTAGCACGGATACATGGTCAACCTACTACCTCTAGACACAGGCTAACTCAACACTAAACGAAACCACCACAAGAACAACACTAACTCAAGGATACAATGCTACCTAAGTTAAACGATCAAATAGACCATTGAACCATATATCGCTGACCTAGGAGATGTGCCACCAGAAAGGTGCATGAGTTACCCGTCAGATCTTCCTAGATCTCGGCCCCCATCCAGTACCACACTCCTACTATCAACACATAAAACATACCCACTCCAAACTCAAGAAGAACAAAACATCCTCGTTTGTGGAAACTGAGTGACTCACTGAAAATGACAATCCTCACTACCATAGAGAACTACAAAAGACCAGACCATGAAATAAAAACTCTCAAAGTTAACATACCCTAGTAGGAAGACTTCTAAAACTCATCTAATGCCTCTATTCAATTACCCCTAAATACCATAGAAGATATCTCAAGCACATCATAAAAGCACAATAGTTTGATGTTCACAATATTCTAAATTGACACAAACTTGCATATAGTCAATAAAATAACTAATTACAAATCGAACCTCTCAATTATCCCAATTTAACTAATTAATTAAAAGGCTCTTTCAAATAGAGATAAAAATCACACTAACCATTTCTCCAATTTCTTCAATTTTAGATAGTAAAATATATGTTTCTACAAAAGAATTATATCATTTAAGTAGAACGCCTATTTCCACAATTTCATTTAATACAATATCTATTTCCCCCTAATAGATTATATCATGCAATTAAATTATTCTAATCATGCATTAAGTGCATGCATTCATTTTAACATTACAATTATTTTAAATATATATGAAGCTTAAAATTCATCATCCATAATTACCTTTTTATTTCAAAAACTAATAAATAGTATATTTAACAGATATATAAATATAATATATTGTAAATACATTATACATATTTATATATATATATATATATATATATATATAAAATATATTATATAAAATATAACTATCAATTTCGTTCTTTTTAAAAAAACATTACATGCAGCCAATAAAACACAGGCCCATAAAAAGAGAAGGGGGTCAGTTGGCTTACCATAGTCGCACCCCATTATATTGGGGCAGACTGTGGTGAGCCCACCACACCCCATTATATGGGAAGGGTGGTGGAAACACCACCGTCCACCTCCCTTAGGGGGGTGTGACGGTGGTATTTCACCCCCCTCCGCAAAAAACATGCATTCCTTTGAATTTTTAAACATACAAAATTTTTCTTGCTTTATTGAGGTCGTCATACGACAATTTTGCTGAATATAAAAAAATATATAAAAATATTTCATCATTATATAAATATATATATTATATATATGTGAGGATGCGTATATGAATAATACATATATATATTGTATATATATTTATTGAATTTTGATTAATAAATTAAATTAGGGAAAAACTTCTGAAGAAGACAATTTTCAGGCAAAAAAAAATTAGTTGATAAACAATTTCCTCAATTTCTCAAATTCCACACAAGATTTTTGTTTCTAAAAGAAAATTTACATAGACTTCATAATTTTTTCAATCCTACAGAGAACGAAATTTAAGAAAATTCTACAGCTATTAATCAAAACAATTTCCTTCCCAAAATTTCAATAATTTTACACATAAGCTTTAAATTAAATTTCTCCTAATTTTCTTATTGTTTTCCTCTGGTTTTATTTCACTGTTTAAATCTAATAATTCCTCAAAGATCTCAAATCTTATTCTTTGGTTCTACTGTAACTAAAATTTCCTACAAAGGTTCTAGACTTCTTCACGGCAATCACATATGCTTTAAATTTTTCTTTTCTTAAACAAACTAAACTTTCTACTACAGATGTAGCACAACAATATTCTACAATAATACGATTCTAGTTAAAACTTTAAATCAACAAAGCTTATGAAGTATTGGATTTTTTGATGTCGAGCCTCTTCCAAAGCTTTCACAAATTCTTCCAAACAATCCAAATTAGCGAGCACAGTATTGAATCCAACACCACAACAATCTATCCCAAACAAAACTAAAAATGCAAATTGTTCACAATTTCCTTACAATCCAAAAATCTCATTCCAATTTTTCCCAACAAGCAAAATCCTCTTCTCCAATTTTCAACCTCCAAAAATATCCTCAACTTTGTCATGAAGAAGCCAAAGCTAGGATTCTCTCTGGGAATTCATTTTTCAACAAAACTAATTAATTAACTCCAACTTGTTGCCAATTAACAAATATCTTTTAACAACCCTCAAATATTTTCTCAAAGTCTTTTTTGCATTTTTTTAATAATTTCAAATCATAATTTAATTTCTAATTAAATTTAATTAATTAATCTATTTTCTTATGACATAAATTTAATCAATTAATTTATTTACTTAATAAATTAAATGTAATCCCAAGGATTAAATTACTTTACTAAATTAATTAAATTAATAATAAGCTTCCAATAATTTTATTTAAATTTCGTTAAATAAATACTAAAATCATTTAAAGCATAGTTTAACATTTATTTTCAAAACATAAACCTTATAGAATTAAATAGTAATAAACAAGGCAAACAAGGCAAACAAAGACACACCGAACAAAGACTGACGACACACTGTGGCTAGGTTGTAGACCTAACACAGGTAACCTAGCTACTATATCCCAATCAACATACTGTTGGGTCGACATGCTCAAACCTGTGAAGCCAGGTGGAGTCGATGCCATGTACCTGCAAACCTGTATCCAAGACATCAATATCACATGTATATAAAATCATCATAAAACACACCGTGAAGAGGAAATCATAGAAGCGCAAGGTGCTCACAAGCGAGTGATGCAATATCACCCCCTTCACCAATACAGTATCACCAAACTGACACTTCCATCATTAATAAAACTCATGAGCAATAATCATTTCATAATAAACCAGCATTATTCTTAATCAAGGCATGTCAAGTATAACATCAAGGAAAGTACATCTCATCACACACATAGTTTGTGTCGCTCTATAAGAAATGATAAAATAATAAAGCATCATAATCTAACATAAGAGAAAAATAGAGGGGTGTTACAACAACACACACATATTATTGGTTTATTCACAACACGTGGATCTAGAACCAACCTTGATTTAATATTTGTTTCAAAAAATCACAAGATATGTCCCACAACTCAATTGAGTGAGTAGTAAATATACACAACATATTTCCCCAAACTAAACCATCTCCAAGCAACCATTGTTGAGGATAAAACTTGTACTTGCACACTTACTAAAATTATAAGCATGCTTTCTCTATATGAAATAGTTGAAGCAGATTATAAATTCCCAACATGATATGATATAGATGAAAACAATATTAATCATCTTAAAGTCGCATGATCTAGAAATATAAGTGCAAAAATCAATAATCATCAAAAAATCATGTTTAACTACGATCATAATCAAATCACATAAAATAGATATAATGGTAATAATGGCATTGAAACACTAAAATAATCTAACGTAAGCAAATCCACATAGGTGAATCCAAAATAAATGGTTCATACCTCTCAATTGTAATCTACAAAGAGTCTCATCAACAAGTATGATTTATTATCAAATCACAAAAATTTCTAGCATAATATTATAGAATATGCATCGCATAATATACATAGTCAGAAAATAGATACCAATATAAAACCTCATTTCAGTAACACAAATTAATGTGTTAGTATAACTTTATTACATTGTTAGCAAGTGTATGTAGTTAACATGTTTCTATTAAACTATTTTAATCAAATTTTTTCTTGCTTGTATCCCAACTAGAAGGCTTCATTTATGAACATCATCTTCAAAAGGTATGTCATCTCATTAAGTCACTTTATGGGCTTAAACAAGCCCCTAGGGCATGGTACATAAAAATAGATGGCTATGTCTTGTAGCATGGTTTCACTCATATCCCCTTATATTCAAATTTATATATTAAGAAGATAGGCACAGAGATTGTCATTAGTGTTTTGTTAGTAGATGATCTTGTGATCACGGGAAGCTTAGACAATCTCATTGATGATGTTGAGAATGATCTAAAAATTCCTTTGATATTATAGACTTGGGGCTACTTCACTACTGTCTTGGATTGGAGATATGGAAAAAGAAGCATCATATTTTTATCTCCTAGATGAAATATGCCAAAACACTCCTAGAAAATTTTGTAATTTAAAATTGTAAACATGGGTCAACTCCAATGGAAAAAGGTTTGCAACTATCTTGATTCCAAGATTCATCTCAATTCTATGCAACTCTCTACCATCATCTTGTTGGGAGTCACATTTACTTGACTTATACTAGACCAAGTTTATGCTTTGTTGTCAGCTATCTTTTTAGATTCACTAGTATAGAAACAACAATATATGACTGTAAAAACTACTAAAAATTGCTTATAAATGACTAAACATGGTCACGTGACCATAAGTATCTTATTGCCAGTCATTTATAAAGTGACTAGATTGATGACTAAACCATTTTAGTCATTTATTCATTGTTTTGATTGATCAATTTGGTAGTATATTTAGTCATTGATTTTTGTATTCTGGTCACTTATTTAGTCATTGTTTATTCACTAATATATTTAGTCATTGATTGTTGTAATTTGATCACTTATTTAGACATTTTTTATTCATTGATATATTTATTCATTGATTTAGTCATTGATTGTTGTAATTTGGTCACTTATTTAGTCATTTTTATTCACTAATTTTTGTCCATTGGTAGTGTATTTAGTCATTAATTTTAATCATCATTTTGGTCAATTTGGTAGTATATTTAGTCATTTTTAATTCACGGGTCATATATTTAGTCATATTTATTCAATGTTCATTGATTTCTATCAATTGGTAGTATATTTAGTCAATTTAATTATTAATTGACATTAATTAGTAGTATATTTAGTCATTTTTATTGATCGATATTCGAGGATTTAAACATAAAACATACAAATACACATCAATCATCAATTTCACACAAAAGACAGTCATTGAGAAGGAAAAATCGGTGAACTTTATTAATAAAAGAAAGGTGTTCTAGTTACAACTTAGAAATAGAGTATTACAATTTTTATTTTCAATCACAAGATTGAAAATATGAGTTACAATATTACACAGAAATGACTGCAAAAAATAAACTTCTCCAAAAAACTTCTGCAATGATGCAAACACCTACTTGGAGCCCTTCAATGCAAGCACATGCCCCTTTCATCTCTTAAAATTTCTACAACGTGGGCAATCTTCCTAGAGCAAGTTGTAATGTGTAGAATCCAAGAAGGAGAGTGTTGATCATGCCCCACTTATGAATATCTCTCCTTCAATGTAGTCAACAATAACCCAGCTAGAATATTTCCTCCTTTATATGCAACGTGCCATCTGATATGAGAAACAAGGTCTACCTTTTCTGCCATGAATGAAGTTGTACCTCAATACAACCAACAAATTTACTATTGGTCTCAATTCAGAAAGAATAAAAGTGCATTGTATATTGCAAGTTTACAAAAGTAATTCCAAACACAGTAGAAAGATAAATCAACTAAAAAATTGTAGCCTTGTCAAAAAAATGCCTTAAACAGAGTATTCAACGTAGGCCTGAAACATGCATATTGAACCCTTGATTTCAAAACCTTGTTCAAAATTTAAGAAAGGTGATATGCTCGGATTATAGAATGAAGGTTATCAACACTAACCAGACCGGAACAACATTATCAATGGAAATTTTTTGGAAACCAAGCCCAAGAATTCCATTAGACTTAGATAACAAAAATTTCAACCCTAGTTCATGTGTTGTGTTAGTAAAGACCTGTACCATGAAAGAATCCATTTATACATAAATCCCAAATTAAGTTGATGAAAAAAAATCTTTGATATCCAGCTAGGATTCCTTTGTTGAAATGAGCAAAACAATTGAAAGGGGGGGTGAATTAGTTGTATCTAATCACATTCACCATAGATCTTAAATAATTCTACATTCATTTTAATCTATTATTAAGTGTGAGAATGAAGTGTAGCTAATAGAAAGCAAACACAAGAAACACTAGATTTGTGTGGAAAACCAAATAAGGGAAAAAACACAGTGAGGATTAACTCACAATATAAGAGTAATTGCAAAACTATTTACAAAGAGGCTCACTGCCAAAGGGCTCACTTCCCAAGATAGGACTCACTTTCCAAATGGGAGGCTCACTACCTATAGATAAATAAAGATATAAAGAAGAGTGTTACATAGAGAACATTATCTCAATGCAAAAAAAGATCCACCACAAAAAATTACACACATCTGCAGGCTTGATCAGAGAATTGTAGACACCATCAGCTCACTGCTTTCAGGAGTCTAACACATTGAAGTCATTGCTGCCTCAGTTCACTTTCACACAATATTTCACATCAAACTTCCTTCTCACACTTTTGGTATACAATCCTTAACATCTTGTCTTATATTTATACCATCTTCAATCTTAGAAACTTTCTCCAAGGTCGGATACACACTCTTCATTTTACGAATTTAAATTAGGTCGAAAACTCAACATTCTCACGGTGGATGAGAATGAGAGCGAACCAAACCAACACTTAACTCGGTTCCAAAAACAACATATTTGATCAATCACACGCTTCCTTAATTGATACTTATCCTTCGCATGACATATAAACACTAGGTTGGTCAAACCTAATGAAAACAAAAATAAAATTTTAAGTACATGCATCCGTAATAAGAAGATAACATGTGAACCACATAAAATGCTTCACCATACATTGGAACACATCATAGCTTCCTTCATATTCATTTTTAGCTACTGCAAAAACCTTCATACAAAGAACACTTTCCATCAGTCCATCTAGACTATACAAACACACATAGTAACTCTAAAACTAGTCTTCTAGAGCACCAAACCATGAACACCTTTGATTGAACATAGATATCACCATTACAAGCCTTCTTATATATCTTCAAGACCTTAAGAAAACTAGTGGAGGACTACGGAGCAGATATATTTCTCCTTGTCCACAGACAAACAACTCTACCAGACCAGTTCACAAACTAGTGAACTCAACTTTCACTCTTCATCAAACCAAAAGCTATAATCTAGGATATATCACCAAAGGATGCCCTTAGAAAACACTAAAACATTTCACACCCATAGGAAAAACATAGAATAAATGTGGAGCACATACCAGTGCACATTTTGAACACACACACAATCCTATCTTCATTATTTATTAATTTTTCCAAAACCACTTGGTAGCTCATCATATCAGCACACCTACAACACTATAAAGATAGCTCCATGTACTCAAAACATCTCTGCATTATCTCAACTATACATGCACCACATGCAATCACTTGTTTCCATTCACTGCAACATCCTATATTGTGTGTTGGCAATTCAAATTGCACCTCTGGAATGTGTTCTGGAAATGGACATCTATGTGCAATAAAATGCTCTTCGAATTAGGAGGGGAAGCTCCCTCTTTTGTTGAGTTGCATAAAGAAAGTAATCTAAACTTAATTATGCCTATCTTTTTGGTTCAGCTGCGAGAACACAAGATTATAGAACACTAGATGTTGTGGCTAAGGTTTTCCCTTTAATGAAACTAGACAACTACAACTTAACCTACGCTTAAAAAGTGTCTACCCTCTCAAGTAAATGCAGAGCAAGAGAGTTTAGAAATGGACGAGTTTGATTTCTGACAAAGATACTTGAACAAAATTTTCTTCAACGTACATTTTAAGCAAGTTGAAAAATAGATCGTAAAAGTATTACAAAAATATGAGACTTTATTTCAAGGGCAGTAAAACAAGCTTCAAGATTTTATTTCCTCACACTTCTCGAACAAAGATTACAATTTTGGGACAGCAAGTTGTAGCAACATGCTTGCAACATGCGATCAACCTTATCATAATTGACACATAACACATGCACTAAACAAGGATTTGTAGCTAAGGAGGCATGCAAACTTTCTCTTTACACAAAGTGAACAACACTGAATAACAAAGAGATGGCACTAAAGGCACTTATGTCTTGTTATCACTAGCATGGCTAAACTAAAATGAGCAAACACTGCTCTTATTTATAACTAAGTAGAGGAGTAGGGAACCCTAAAATCTCCTTGATTTTACAACTACTACTTGCAAACATGCAAGCTTTATTTCTTAATCCTAGAAAAGATAAAACATCTAAACCCTGGAAAGCATCTAAAATCGGAAAGTGCCAACTCATTACATCCGATTTCCTTCTTCTTCAAAGAATGGATAAGAATTGAGACAAGAATAGAAAGAAAGCATGAGATAAGAATGGAAAGAAAGCTTGGAGAAAGCTTCTAGAAGATTGTTGCTTTGAATATCTATCACATCCACCAAAAATCGGGAAACTGCCTCTCTATTAGGAGCGTTGATACTATCTATAGCCATATTCTGTTTTTCTAAAATCTTCTCCCTTTTTGCAACCAAACTTAGAGAATCTTTGACATCTTCAACTTCTTTATGAGTTATGTTCTTGAAAAACATCGTTGCCTCAAAAGATGACTCCCTAATTGATAACTTGGTGGCTCTGCAACTTTATGCTTCTAACACTTCTGTTGATTCTCCCACAAAAGAGTTTTGCACAACTTTTTGTGACACTTGTCCTTTCGCTCATACCACTCCCTCTGCATGTTCTTCAACTGAGATGATGACGTTTTATTTCCATGATGATACTCAAAAACACTTCCCAACATCATTCGTTAAGATAATTATTATACAACACTTGTTTGGCTCTGAATCCGATGGGAGAGTACTTCATGCTAAAAAACTTGAAGATTGACTATAAACTTGACTATGCTCGGACAAGCTCAACACAAACCCTAAAAATAACTTGTTGATTTTCTTCATCAAACAGATGAATTTTTTGGAAATTTTTTTGAGATATGGGTTTTGTTTAGAATTTTGTTACAAGTAAACCCAAATCATCCGTTTTTGAAAATTTGGAGTGAAGACTAAAAAAGTAGCAAACCCTAATTTTCTCTGAAAAAAGCAGAAAAAGTTGGCATCTGGGTATTGTTCATGAGCACATTCTGGATTAACCAAGTTGATTAGATTCTGAAAACCTCAAAGTTTCACTGAAAAAGAAACCACTTGAAGTTTCACTGAAAAATTTATGATATGGGTTTTGTCCAAAAGAAAATTTGGTATAGACCTAGAAGATTAGAAGTTGTAAATTTTGAAGTTTTCCCTGACATGCAAAATAAAAAGCAGCTACTGTAACCTTGAGAAAATTCTTCAAAAATTATCCAAAAGATAGAACCAGTATAAACTAGCTCACTAAAAATTGAAAGTAATGGCCTCCTTCTTCAAAGATTTGATGTTCTGGATGAAAAAATATGAAAAAGCAAGCCCTCTTGACTGTTGATTTGAAAATTTATTGAAAACCCAGCAAGTTAAACTCTTGAATCTTGAAAATAAGGGTTTGAAGTTGCTGCTTTGTTTCTCCTTGAAGACCGCCTATAAGAAAATAATGAAAAATGAAACACAAAAGTGCTTTAAATAAGCTTTGTCTTGAGAAAACAACTTTCTTTTGCCCTAATTCTTCAAATCACTAACTCAAGATTGTGCAATGAACTTAGACTTTTGTCTTCATCTTCAATTTTTGAAATTTTCAAAAATTTGACTAAGGCATTGGAAGTTGGGCGCCCTTCTTGGCTGGAGGCGACTATTTCACTCAGACTTAACCATTTTTTCATCATTTTCAACTTTAACTCAATTTTCAACCCTATTTTTATTTTGATTTTTGGCCTCCGGATTGATCCGGTGAACGAGCTGAAAGATTCATCACGGAGCCTGATCAAATATGACAAAGTTTGTTTGGAGGAGACTTCTGATGAAAACTTCGTTTGACCCTTCAAATTTCCAGGTGCCTATCTCCTCCAGGGGTGCCCACTTTCTCTAGAGTTAGCCATTTTTCAAATTTCTATACTATCTCCTCCCCTTCAGATGATCTGACCATTTCAGATGATCCAGAGCTCCGATAGGCTGACGACTGGACTCGTCGAATAGCTGAGAAGATTTTGAAGGGGGGCTCATGGAAGTGATGTCTCCGAAAAAGTTGATTTAGATCCTCAAAAGCTTGGGTGCCCTTCTTCTCCAGGGGTGCCCAACTTCACCAGAGTTAGTCATCTTTTAAGGATTTTCATTTTTTGCTTTTGATATTCTTCATTCTGCACAATTTTACCCTTCTGATCATTCTGTGATATCTGATGACTACCAAATTTGACAAGCTTGATGTTGAATCGATTGCAAATCTGATGAGAATCTGAACAATGTTGCTTGGGAGAGCCAATCCTAACTTCATCATCTAACCTTCCAAAAAGATGGGTGCCCTTCTCCTCCAGGGGTGCCCATGCTAAGCAGACTTAGAAACTTTTCTGCAAATTTCAAAATCATTCCTCGTTTAACGTGCCTTCTTTTTCTCGACTACCAGAAACAAAACTTTTCTAAGGCATGAAGGTTTGGGCGCCTCTTCTTGACTGGGGCACCTGAAGTCTCCAGACTTAGCCAAAAATTTATATTTTTCAATTTTTCAATCTTCCTTTCTTTGTTCCTCATTTTTTGTGCACATTGTTTGTTGACACCCTTTCTTTGATGTTTGGACGTCTGATTCTGACACCTGGCAACCGACTAACCTCCATTGATAACCTTTATTCTCCATAAGAAGCTTCTGAAAAAGCAAAATAAACCCACTAGGGAAAAATTGATCTTTTCGTGATTCTGACTGCACCAGCCCGATGAAGAAGTATTTTAAACCAATAAAAATCAGTCTTAATCAAAAAAGCCAAACTTTATATTTTTAGAAATTTTCTATTATTAAATTTTTTTGCAAGTATCCATTTCTTGGGAAACCCAAAAAAAACTTCTATTTTTAGAAAACTGCTAAAAATAGAAATTTTCCTAAAATTTAGGGATGAAAAACTAAAATCTAGGTATTGTTGATTTGGTGACTCTAAGCTGGCCCAGATTGTCAGATTTTGAAAATTGCAAGGTTTTGACCCCCATGTAAGACATACAAACCCCAATTTTGACCTTTTTGATAGATTAACAGTATTTGGACTCATTTCTTCAAAATGCCTAAGTGTAGCAAAAATTTTAATCTTGGGGTACAACACTATGTTGACATCAATGACAACATTAATGAAAACACCACCATACTCATTCATACTTGCAAAAAAATTTCATTAATGGCAACACATGATGTGAAAAACCATCAAAGACAACATACACAACATTCCTTTTTCTTTCACTATTCCTTTTCACATGACTCTCTCTCCCCCTTTGACATCAATGGAAAAAAAAATTCTACATAATTCTTCAACCATATATAATTTTGAGCACTCCCCCTTAGGAGTACACCCATGACAAAACACATATCATACAACAACAATGATGCTTCACACTCCCCTTGAGGAGTAGACCCCAATCATCAGTCCAAACAAATGATGAATTTGTAGATCCACTGAACTGATGCACCTCTATGTGCACCTAGTTCAAAGAAGGAGGGGCAGTAACCCCCAACTTCTCCTAGAGATACTCAAAATTATCCTTAAGAAGAGCCTTATAAATATATCAACAATATGATCCTTTGTAGGCACATATCCAAGCTCAACTTCATTCTCCAATACTTTCTCTCTTAAGAAATGATATCTAATATATATATGCGTTGTCCTTGAATGCATTACCAAATTTTTTGAAATATTTATTGCACTTGTATTATCACAAAAGATAGGGATAGGCTCATTACACATCACTCCTATTTCCTTCAATGTTTGCTTCATCCATAGTACCTTTGTGCAACAAGATGTTTTTTCTATGTACTAAGCATCTATAGTGGATAAAGAGACTAAATCTTGCTTCTTGCTTAGCTATGAAACCAACCTGCATCCAAGAAAGAATGCACCACTAGTTGTACTCTTCCGATCATCTACACAACTAGCCCAATCTACATCAGTATAAGCACTTAAAGTAAAATCAGTATCCGTAGGCTACCACAAACTATAATCCAAAGTCCCTTTTAGATATTTGAATATCCTTTTCATAGCTATAACATGTGTTTCTTTGGGTTCTTCTTGAAATCTAGAAACCAAACATACTGCATATGATATTTGGTCTAGTAGTAGTAAGATATAGCACTCCACCAATCATAGATCTATACTTGTTAAGATCATCTCTAGGAGATTCATCGTCCTTACTTAGTTAGCATCTAGTCACCATAGGGGTATAGACCGGTTTTAAGTCATTCATTCCAAACTTCTTTAGTAATTATTTAGCATACTTTGATTGTGAAATAAATATTCCCTTATTAGTTTGATTCACTTGAATTCCAAGGAATAAATTCAACTCACCAATCATAGATATCTCAAACTCTTTTTGCATCTCTTCTATAAATTTCTTGAACATACCCTCATTTCCTACAAATATCATATCATCTACATACACTATTACTATAAAAAAAATTCTTCAATCTTGAAATAAAGTTTATTGTCTGCAGAGCCTTTTCTAAACCTTTGTTGAGTCAAATACATGTCCAACCTTGCATACCATGCTTTAGGAGTTTGTTTAAGTCCATATAGTGCCTTTTTCAACTTACAGACCATGTTCGGTTCATCTAATAACTAAAATCCCTCCAATTGTTCCTCTTCTTCCAATTCTCCATTCAGGAATGCGGACATAACATTCATCTAGTATACCTTGAAATATTTGCAAGCAGAAAACCAAAAAATATCCAAATAGCCTCCATTTTTTCCACTAGGGAAAATGTCTCCTCAAGGTATATTCCTTCAACCTACGAATAACCTTTGCACACAAGAATTACTTTGTTTCTTACTACTTCACCATTCTCATTCAACATATTCCTAAATACCCATTTTGTACCAATTATATTCTTGTTTATTGATCTAGGAACCAATTCCCATGTCTGATTTTTCTCTATTTGTTGTAATTCCTCTTTCATGGCTCTAACCCAATTTTCATCTTTGCATCCTTCATACACTATTTTAGGTTCTATCCTAGAACGTAGACATAAATATGTTAGCTTTTGCCACTTTTCTTCTTGTTGTTACACCTTTGCCTTTGTCTCCAATTATTTGTTCCTCTGGATGTTTTCTCTGTACATATTTTGGAGTCTTAGGAGTAGGTTCTAGATCCTCTTCTTCTTCAATTTGTTCTTCTATTCCTTATTCTTCTCTTTCTCTTGTCCACAAACAGGTTCATCTAATTCATTTTCACTTATTTCAACTGAACTGTGCATATTTTCATCAACTTTTACATTTCCACTTTCAACAATGTTTCTCGATCTTTTATTGTAGCATCTATATGCTTTGTTTTTGGTTGCATATCCAAGAAAAATACCTTCATCACATCTTCCATCAAACTTTCCTAGATTCTCATCATCTCTTTTGATATAACATTTGCTTCCAAACACTTTAAAGTACTTAACAATAGGAATTTTAAGATACCACAATTCATAAGGAGTCTTTGTGTTGTTTCTTTTGATCTAAACTTTGTTAAGAATATAGATAGCAGTATGAATTTCTTCTCTCCAGTATACCTCAGGAACATTTTCCTCATTCATCATAGTCCTTGCAGCTTCTTGAGTTGTCTGGTTCTTCCTCTCAACAATTTCATTTTGTTGAGGAGTTCTAGGAGTAGAAAGATGCCTTTTAATACCATGCTCTTCACAAAACATATTAAACTCATTGGAGGTGAATTCTCCACCTCTTTAAGTCCTTAAAAAAATTATTTTCAGATTCACTTCATTCTCTACCATAGCCTTGAATACCTTGAATCTATCTAGAGCTTGAGCTTTCTCCCTAAGAAAAGTAACCCTTGTCATTCTAGAATAATCATCGATCAAAATCATAAAATACCTATCACCATTAAGACTTCTTGTTCTTGTAAGATCACGGATGTATGTATGAATCAATTCCAACATTTCGATAATTGAATGTTCTTTTTCTTTAAAGTTGCAACTTGTTTTTTTTTCCCAACTGACAACTTTTGCAAATAGCATATGTAGGCTTTGTGATTTTTTGCAGATCCCTGACAACTTTCCTTGAACTAATCCTGATTAGGTTGTCAAAGTTTACATGTCCCATCCTCTAGTGCCATAGCCAAATTTCATTAACTTGAGACACAAAGCATTTACCATCATCACCCTTAAGCTAATAAATGATTTCATATGTTCTTCTTCCTATAGCTACCATAGTTTCAGACCCTTTCTGATCTCACAAGTATTATCCTAAAACACAAGCTTAAATCCTTTGCTACACATTTGTTCAACACTCAAGAGATTATACCTTAATCCCTTAACACAATAGACATCATCTATATTGTATTTTCCATCAAAACTAATTTCTCCTTTTCCAACAATCTTTGCACCAGAATCATCTCCAAACATGACTAATCCTCCAACATAATTTTCAAGTTTAGTAAACCTACTTTTGTCTCCAGTCATATGATTTGAGCAGCCATTGTCAATTAGCCAATTATATTCTTTGGTTTGTCTAGCATGAAAAGCGAAAACTAGATCAATTTCCATCTCTTCCTTCTTGTTTTCTAGACCACATTCCCTTGCACATCTTCCATGGTTTGTAGACATTGATTTATTCTCTAAGGGTAGAAACATGCATTCATCTTTATCACCCTCAATATCATATTCATGATCAAAAATTTGAGCATCTTCTCTAACATAATACAATTTTTATTTTTTTTTGTCTTTATTGTCTTTTCTCTTATTGTGTATAGCTCTATTTGGATATCTTGAAGCATAGTGACCAATATTTCCACAACTGAAACATTTAAAAGGTAACATACATTTGCACTTTTTGGTACCTTTCTTCAGTTTCCTTGTAAAATATGCTTCCAACTCCTCTAAAACTTCACTATTTGAATCATCTTCTGACTTTGTGGCTTTGAAGGTTGTTTCTGACTTCTCCTTTTCTTTTCCAAATTTCCTCATTTCAAATGTGGTCAAGGTGCCAAATAGTTGTTCTTTAGTGAATTTATTTAGATCATAAATTTCCTCAATGGTTGAGACCTTGTCATTGTAGCTCTTTGGTAGGGTCATTAGAATCTTCTCCATTACATCTCCATCTGTCAGAGTACCTCCTTGATTTTTTATTTCATTTACTGCAATGTCAACCCTGTATAATTAGCTTGCAATTTCCTCGCCTTCTTCCATTTTCAAGTTCTACCTGCACTTAGCTAATAACTTCTTTGATAATTTGACTTTATCATTTCCTTCATAGATATCTTTCAAATTTTCCCAAACTTCGTAACCAGTGCCTAATGAAATAACTTTTGTTAGCTCAAGCTTAGATAAAGCACTATAGATTGCATACCTTCCTTTTTCATTTTCTTCATAGGCAGAAATCTCATCTATAGAAGAAGGACCACTTGTTGTCTCAACATATTTTGTCTCAATATCTTTCCAAGTCTTGTAGCCAAGAGAGATCAAGTAACCTCTCATCTGCACTTTCTAGAAACTGTAGTCAAATCTATCAAACAAAAGGATTGTCAATTTAAGTGCCATTGGATCTACCTCAAGCAGTTAATCTCTTCTTCGAGGAACCAAAGCTCTTATACCAACTTTTGAAATGAGCAAAAAAATTGAGAGGGGGGGTGAATTAGTTGTATCTAATCACATTCACCATAGATTTAAACAATTCCATATTCAAGTTAATCTATTATTAAGTATGAGCATGAAGTGCGGATTAAAAAAAAAGAAAACACAAGAAACACTAGATTTACGTGGAAAACCCAATAAGGGAAAGAAAATATTGAGGATTAACTCACAATATAATATTAGTTGCTAAACTATTTACAAAGAGGCTCATTGCCAAAGGGCTCATTTTCCAAGATAGGACATAATTTCCAAATGGGAGGCTCACTACCTACAGATAAAGAAAGATAGAAAGAAGAGTGTTACATAGAGAACATTATCTCAATGCAACAAAAGATCCACTACAGCAACTTGCACACATTTGCAGCCTTGATCAAATAATTGCAAACACCATCAGCTTACTACTTTCAAGAATATAACACATTGAAGTCCCTGATACCTTAGTTCACTTTCACAATCTTTCACATCTACCTTGCTTCTCACACTTGTGGCATATAATTCTTAACATCTTGTCTTGTATTTATACCATCTTCAATCTTAGAAACTTTCTCCAACGTCGAATACACACTCTTCATTCTACAAATTTAAATTAGGTCGATAAATCAACATCCAATAATTAACTAGGACCCAAATCAACATCTTGGATTAATCACACGCTTTTGTAATTGATACTTATCCTTTGCATGACGTGTAAACACTTGGTCGACCAAACCTAATGAAAACACCAACGAACTTTGAATTACATGCATTTTTAACAAGAAGATAACTTGTGGATGGCATAATATGATTCACCATACACTGGAACACATTATAGATGCCTTCAGACTCATCCATAGCTACTACACCAACATTCATACAAAGAACACTTTCCATTAGTCCATCTGAACTGTACAAACACACACAGTAACTCTGAAACTAGTCTTTTAGAGCACCAAACCATGAACACCTTTGATAGAACATATATAAAACCATTAGAATACTTTTTCCAGATCTACAAGACCTTAAGAAAACCAATAGAGGACTACAGAGTAGATAAATTTATCCTAGTCCATAGACAAACAACTCTATTAGACCAGTTCACAAACTGGTGAACTCAACTTTCACTCTTCATCAAACCAAAAGCTATAATCCAATATATGTCAGCCAATTATTCCCTTAAACAACACTATAGATCCACACAAGCATATGATAAACATAGAAGAAATGTGGAGCACATACCAAAGCACATTCTAAACATACACAATTTTGTCTTCACTATTTATTAATTTTGTCAAAAGCACTTGGTAACTCATCATATCAGCACACCTACAACACCATAAAGATAGATCCATGTACTCAAAATATCTCTATAGTATGAAAACTATACATGCACCACCTGCAATCACTTGTTTCCCTTCACTACAACATCATATATTGTGTTGGCATCAATGACATCATTAATGACAACACCACCATACTCATTCATACTTCCAACAATCTCCCCCTTTGTCATTGATGACAACACATGATGTGAAAAACCATCAAAGACAATATACACAACATTCCTTTTTATTTCACTGTTCTTTTTTGCATGACTCTCTCTCCCCCTTTGACATTAATGGCAAAAAAAATTCTACATAATTCTTCAACCATATATAATTCTGATCACTCCCTCTTAAGAGTGCACCCATGAAAAAACACATATCATACAACAACAATGATACTTCCTACTCCCCATGAGGAGTAGACCCCACTCATTAGGCCAAAAAAATGATGAATTTGTAGATCCACTGGATTGATGCACCTCTATGTGCACCTAGTTGAAATAAGGAGGGGCAGTAACCCCCAAATTCTCTCGAAGATACTCAAAAGTATCCTTAGTAAATATATCAACAATATGATCCTTTGTAGGCACATATTCAAGCTCGAATTAATTCTCCAATACCTTCTCTCTTGAAAATGGATATTTCATAGATATATGATTTGTCCTTGAATGCATTACCAAATTCTTTAAAATATTTATTACACTTGTATTATCACAGAAGATGGGGATAGGCTCATTACACATCACTCCCATATCCTTCAATGTTTGCTTCATCCATACTACTTGTGTGCAGAAATATGTTGTCGGTATGTACTCAGCCTATGTAGTGGAAAAATATATTTAATCTTTCTTCTTGCTTAGCCATGACCAACCTGCATCCAAGAAAGAATGCACCACCACGTGTACTCTTTTGTTCATCTACACAACCATCCCAATCTACATCAATGTAAGCACTTAAAGTAAAATCGGTATCCTTAGGATACCACAAACCATAATCTTCATAGCTATAACATGTGTTTCTTTGGGTTCTTCTTGAAATATGGCAACCAAATATACTACATGCATGATATCTGGTCTAGTAACAGTAAGATATAGAAATCCACCTATCATAGATCTCTACTTGCTCTGATCAACTTTAGGAGATTCATCATCCTTACTTAGTTTGCATCCAATCACTATAGGGGTACATACCAGTTTGGAGTCATCCATTCCAAACTTCTCCAGTAATTATTTAGCATACTTTGATTGTGAAATGAATATGCCCTTATCAGTTTGATTCACTTGAAGTCCGAGGAAGAAATTAAACTCACCAATCATAGACATTTCAAACTCTTTTTGCATCGCTTTTGCAAATTTCTTGCACATACCCTCATTTCCTCCAAAGATAATATCATCAACATACACTACTACTATAAAAAAATTGTTTCCTTCAATCTTGCAATAAATATTATTGTTTTTGGATCCTTTGTTGAACCTTTGTTGAGTCAAATACCTATCCAACCTTGCATACCATGCTCTAGGAGCTTGTTTAAGTCTATATAGTGCCTTTTTCAACTTACAAAGGATGTTTGGTTGATCTGATAATTGAAATCCCCATGATTGTTCCATGTAGACCTCTTCTTCCAATTCTCCATTCAAGAATGTAGACTTAACATCCATTTGGTATACCTTGAAATCTTTGTGAGCAAAAAATGCCAAAAACATCCAAATAGCCTCCATTCTTTCCACTAGGGAAAATGTCTCCTCAAATTTTATTCCTTCAACCTATGAATAACCTTTGCACACAAGCTTTTTTTTGTTTCTTACTACTTCACCATTCTCATTGAGCTTATTCCTAAATACCCATTTTGTACCAATTATGTTCTCGTTTATCAATCTAGGAACCAATTCCCATGTCTGATTTATCTCTATCTGTTGTTGTAATTCCTCTTTCACGGTTCTAACCCAATTTTCATCTTTGCATGCTTCACACACTATTGTAGTTTCTATCTTGGAAAATAAACACAAATTTACCTCAGTTGTTGCCACTTTTCTTCTTGTTGTTACACCTTTGCCATTGTCTCCAATTATTTTTCCTTTTGGATTATCTTCCTATACATATTTTGGAGACTTAGGATCAGGTTTCAGACCCTCTTCTTCTTCAATATTTTCTTCTTCTTCCTTATTCTTCTCTTTCTCTTGTCTGAAAATAGGTTCATCTAGTTCATTTGCACTTATTTCAACTGAACTGTGCATATTTTCATCAACTTTTACATTTGCACTTTTTAAAATCTTTCTCAATCTTTTGTTGTAGCATCTATATGCTTTGCTTTTGGTTGCATATCATGGAAAAATACCTTCATCACATCTTGCATCAAAATTTCCTAGATTCCATCATCTCTTTTAATATAACATTTGCTTCCAAACACCTTAAAGTACTTAACAATAGGAATTTTTCCACATGATAGTTCATAAGGAGTCTTTGTGTTGTTGTTTTTCATCTGAACTCTGTTAAGAATATAGATAGTAGTGTGAATTTCTTGTCTCCAATATACCTCAAGAACATTTTCCTTATTCATCATAGTCCTTATAGCTTCTTGAACTATTTGGTTATTCCTCTCAACAACTCCATTTTGTTGAGGAGTTCTAGGAACAGAAAGACGCCTCTTTATACCATGCTCTTCACAAAACATATTAAACTCATTGGAGGTGAATTCTCCACCTCTATTAGACCTTAAACATTTTATTTTCAGATTCACTTCATTCTCTACCATAGTCTTGAACACCTTGAATCTATCTAGAGCTTGAGATTTCTCCCTAAGAAAAGTAACCCATGTCATTCTAGAATAATCATCTATGAAAATAATAAAATACCTATCACCATTAAGACTTCTTGTTCTTGTAAGACCATAGAGGTCTGTATGAATCAATTCCAAAATTCTGGTAGTTGATTGTTATTTTCCTTTAAAGTTACAACTTGTTTGTTTTCCCAACTAACAACTTCCGCAAATAGCATAGGTAGGCTTTGTGATTTTTGGCAAATCCCTAATAGCTTCTCTTGAACTAATCATGAATAGGTTGTCAAAGTTTACATGTACCATCCTCTGGTGCCATAGCCAACTTTCATTAACTTGAGACACAAAACACTGACCATCAGTACCCTTATTGATAAGTGTTTCTATATGTTCTTCTTCCTGCAACTACCACAGTTTCAGACCATTTTTCTGATCTCACAAGTATTATCCTAAAACACAAACTTAAATTCTTTCCTACACATTTTTTCAACACTCAAGAGATTATTCCTTAAGCCCTTAACATAATAGACATCATCTGTATTGTATTTTCCATCAAAACTAATTGTTCCTTTTCCAACAATCTTTGCACCAGAATCATCTCCAAACATGACTAATCCTCCATCATACTTTTCAAGTTTAGTAAACTTAATTTTGTTTTCAGTCATATGATTTGAGCAACTACAATCAATTACCCAATAGTCTTTGTCTTGTCTATCATGAAAGGCATAAACCAGAGTATTTTTCATCTCTTCCTTCTTGTTTTCTAGATCACATTCCCTTGTACATCTTCCATGGTTAGTAGACACTAATTTATTCTCTAAGGCTAGAAACATGCATTCATCTTTATCACCCTCAATATTAGATTCATCATTAGAAATTCCAACATCTTCTCAAACATAATACAATTTCTTGAACTTTTGGTCTTTATTTTCTTCGCTCTTCTTTTGTATGGCTCTATTTAAACAACTTGAAGCATAGTGATCAATATTTCCAACTCCTTTGAACCTTCACTATCCAGATCATCTTCTGACTACGTGGCTTTGAAGGTTGTTTCCAATTTCTCTTTTTCTTTTCCAAATTTCCTTATTTCAAATATAGCCAAGGTGCCAAATAGTTGTTCTTTAGTGAATTTATTTGGATCGCAAAATTCCTCAATGGTTGAGATGTTGTCATTGTAGCTCTCCGGTAGGGTTGTCAGCCTCCTACAATGATTTAACAACTAAGCCTTCATAGTTGTGATTCATAGATTGGACATATAACCTGAATAACTATTTAAATCATCATGAAGGTGCATTTAAATTGTCAACCCGAGGATACAAAATTGAAATGGGCCAGCATTGTATGTGCACTAAGAATCCAAAGTAGCCATATTCATCCTACAGCTAAGAAAGACACAATGTTGAAAGTAAATTGCTTGTAAGGAAATAACATAAGTTATAAGCATCAACCAAAAAGTATACTAAGTTGGAATGCATGACAGAAATGAAAATATGAGCAAGAAAATAGGAAACTACTCTGTCTGCTTTGGTTGCAGGGATAGACACAATGGAATTCTAGTTGTTGTAGGAACAGACAATGCCATATTCTTAACTAATTACTAAATAGAAAATAACAACTAAACTAAACTAAGGTACAGGATGGAATAATCAGCAAGTGGGCCCTCTTGGATGAGTATCCCCTAAAACTAATGTAAACTCAGATGCATGAGCTTATAACTTGATTTCATTCATTGAAAAACATGAGTACAATCGAGCAACATGACTGTATTACTAAAAATCTTAAGAGTGTGAGTACATCATCAATTTGAGCAACCTCTGATTCGAACCCCCAAAGGAGCATCATATTAGTATTCATCTAATCATGTAGCAAGGCGGTCAACTCCCACAAATGCAAAGGATGTCACATTATGGAAAGCACAGAAAGTGGAGAGGCAGCTACGCACACACATAATCTATCAGGCATGTTTTCCTTAAAATGAATCTAGCACAATAGTAATGCCTATATTTTCCCAACAATAGTTAAGACCATTACAAGGTGGTTACAGTTTGATTTGAATGAGGAATATTTCCATCGTCGAGAGTCTTTCCTCCATTAAATGACCACCTTTTTGACCAATATGGTGAATGTCTTGCTGGAAAAATCTTCCTTAGTTGTAGGCCTCAAATTATATTTGCATGACAATATTAGTACGCACAACAATTGCATATTTGTAACTATCTCAAAGTGACATTCATTGATCACATATAAAATTAACATAGACAGTTCATATAGCATGTCAATATCATCAAAGGTTATGAAAATAATTTCATGTCCAAAGTCTATGGCTTTAAGGAAATATCATAAAAAGGTTAACATCCAAGCATCAAAGTCTATGACAACTACGACAAATAGATAACAAACTCTATCAATAATTATACCGTAAACTAGACTCATCACTCCCCCCAACCTAAGGTCTTGTTGGTCCTCCAACAGAGGGAGAGTTGTGCTTCTACTTGGTCAATGCCCTGAAATCTGCATCGCAAGCTGTCCTACATCAAATTTTGTTGTGTTTGAATTAGGATCCCAATAGAACCCTTGATGTATGTCCAACCTTCTCTATCTCTTCTTCTCTGCAGCTATGTCACATTGGTAGTACTTGAAGCTTGGCATGGGCCACAGTAGGATAGGTGCCTGAAAATTCAATGGAAGACAAAATTCTCCCTTTGTCCTTCCAATCTCTATATATCTATCAGCTCTCTTAAGTTTTGTAGCATAGTTATCTGTGGAATGAGGCTCATCTTGTTTTAAATCATTACTTAGGCTATTCCACCTTTGTGATAGGTATCCCATTATATATTCCCCTATGTTTCTTAATACCTTGTCATATTCTCTATAAACAACCTCTCTCTCAGATAGAATCCCATTGCCATAACTTGGTTAGTAGATAATTTTGTGCCAATCCTTGAAAATGTCTCTTGGATTTCTAGATTTAGTCCTAATGGGCATGGGAATGTTGGATTCAATTTGCCTATAGGTCCTGAACTATTTTCCCCAAATAACTTTGTTTTGTATCCAGAATATAAATGCCCTTAATTGGACATCTCCAGCATACAACAGTGGATTCCAATCATGGTCTTGGGGCATTACATAATTATGTAAATAGATTCACACAATATTTTGTTTATTTCAGGAGGAGCAATCTGATAAGCATTGAAAAATTCAATAGGGGTCTCAATGGAGGGATTCAAACCTTAAAAAATACTTTCTAACTTAAAAGAAAGATGTTTCTCCTTCAAATATATAGCATAAACCCTCGGACGATCCCTACACTCTAATATTTGAGGTACTAAAGTCGTCATGTCATCCACATTTTTCTTTAAAGCAGCAATTTCTTCATTCTTATCCTCAATATCTTCATCTTTCTTTTGAATTTCCTTCTTTAGCCTATGTTTCTCTTCTTTCCATTCTTCTTCCCCCCTTTGTACTTCTTTCCACAGTTTCATGACTAACTTGTGCATCAAAGAGTCAGAGGGCCTGTGTATTCCTACCAAAAAAAATCTTGGCACTTTTACTTGTTCTTCATAGAGTACCAACTGCAGGGCTTTTGTTTGTTTAGCCAACTTTGGCTGCAGGGGTGCTAATTGTTCTCCTAGTTCTAGTTGTAGGGCCTAAAGTTCTTTTTCTTGCTCATGTTGCAGAAACTCTTTCTTTTTTTCTTTCTATAGGAGCTCTAGCTTCTGCTCTTGCTACAGGAGCTCTTGATTTTCCTCATGCCCTCGGCTTTCAACTTGTTCTACAATGTCAGCAAGATTTGCCAGCGTTAATTTTGTTGCTTCCTCAACATTCACTTGCTCCATTGGAGCTTTTGTATCCCCCCATGATGTTTCTCCAAGTTTAGGGCTTCCCTTGGGAGATACACCAATGACTGGCCCAACTGGTCTTGATTTTCTAGGAGGGTTTCTTTTCTTTTCCTTTAGTGCAGGAAGAATAGTGCCAACCTCTCATTTCTTAGAGCTTGACACTTATTTTTCTACCATTTGGTTTTTAACTTTTCCTTTTCTTATTTCTACCTTCTTCTTATGTGCCCTAGTTCTCATTAGGGTGCCGAGAGGGACATCATCTTCATAATCTCGAGAGAACTTTCTTTTTTTGAATGTTTAGCCTTAGAAGAACTAATCTCTATGGTTTGTTCGGTTGCAGGAGGGTTTACACTAGGGCTTGCTCCAAAATTTGAGGCTCCAAGAGTGGCTCTAGCATTTTTCACCCTCCTACTAACCCTACAAGGTTCAGGAAAAACCCTAGGTCGCAAATTATCTGGTTTAATTTGATCAATATTCAAGAATTATTCCCAAGATATATCAGACACATCATGCAAAAACTTCTCAACTAATAATTTGATTAGACAATGGTGGGAAACAAATTTATCCCTACCCTTCTAGGTCTTAGCCGCCATGATTAAAAGAAGGTTGTATAGCACATTGGGCACATTCATTCTTCTTTTGTGCCTCATGTGGTTCAAGATTTTGAAATGCACGGAATGCATATTCAACTGACAACCTTCACAGATAATATACTTCATAATATAAATAGCTATCTGCTTCCATGGCTCAGGCAAATAAATCCTCTTCGCTCCTTGTTTGTCCACGTTCAATGGAGGGTCACCAAGTTCTATAAATTCAGCCCTAGCCAATCTGGCATCTCTGGTAATAGGGTAATATTCACCATCAACAGGCAACCCTATAACTTCTGTAATCCTTTCCTTAGTGGCTATGACCTCCAACCCCTTTACCGTGGCCTTTCCTTGAGACAATGTCTAAGGAAATTTCAATGCAACATCTTCATCAAAACCATTTAGCTTCAGGAAATAGTATATCCATCTATAGTTTCTAAACTCGGTCAGGCAAGGTGCATCCTATAGTAATACATCATGAACTGTTGATTCATTTCGAATTAACCCACCTCCCTTTGTCTGCCATCAAAAAAATGCTCTGAAATTTTTTTCCTTCCTGTAATCTTCGTCTGAAAGCCAAAATTCTCCTTCTTGCAATGTTGTCAAATTTCATGTACTTGTATTGACTGAATTTTACCTTTTGGATTAAGACTATGATAGGAGCAAATAAATGCAGTAAAGGAGTAATAAATGCAAGTTGTGATTAAGGAAAATTGTAGTGGTTGATGTCTTTTCACACATACGATTTGTCATCACGCTCATAATTCAAATCGGCTCAATACTTAAATTCTACTAACATGAACTAGTACAGACAGACGTGCGAACATGGTATTTTCACTTTTAATCCCCCAACCTAAATTTGCACATGTGTCCTCACATGCGAGGTGGAATGATGATTTGACAAGGTAGTGAATAATTACATGCTATGGTGAACGTCCATATCAATTTATAACAATTAAATAAATGCACTAAAAGATAATAAAGATATAACAATTAATCTGCACATACCTAAATTTATGGAATATTTATTGCAAATATTATGGAGAAAGTACCGATCACTTTTCAAAAAAATCAGTTGAGCAATTAATGAAAGTGGAATGGAATGAGGTGGAATGGAATGAAGCGAAGTGAAATGATGATGGTGAGGTGGAAGAGAGAGAAAGGTTGAATGGATGGGTGGATGGGTGAAGAAGTGGAAGTCTTTATTATGACAATTTATGTACCTTAGTTAGCTAGAAGGAGGGACACTAGGCCCACTTCCTTCAGCTGCAAGAAGTTCGGGTGTTGCATGTTGAGTGAATTATTGCAGGAACTCCTCCTTAGAAGCTGGTTTGTGATACAATCCCAAGCGATGACCATTCACCAGCAGCTTAAATCTCACAGGGTCAATGGTAGTTAGTTGAACAACCTGTTGGTGTTTAAAAATGCAACCCACGTAGACTTTGAAATTCTCTATATTGAAGAACAACAAAGGCTAATGGCCAACTGACAAGATTCAGTCAAAGAATAAATATCCTACACTTCTGGCTCTGCGGGACCAAGGTGGGTAAACCTTTAGCAATATCAAACAATCTAGACACACAAGCAACATGATATTGCTTAACAGATTATGCTCTCACAGAATTGCTGAGAAACCTAAAAGATCACTCAATATTGGCAAACTATTGAATGAATTTCACTAATCAGCAAGGAGAACATGACAGACACAAGTGTCCAAACAATAAGAACAAGAATGATTTTACATTTAAAATTGTTTCTGAGATGCATTAAGCTGCCAGATAAATCAGTGCCAATTCTGGGCCATGGAGTCAAATACATAAGGCAACTTTATCAACAAATGACATTCAACCAGTGGATTTAAAATTGTTGATGCTTTGCATCAACTGTTAGTGTCTTACACCAACAATCCCACTCCTATTATCCATCAAATTCTTTTTATCAAATCCAACCTGCACAACTATTATCTGCTCAAAGTATTTAACCATTTCTTTGAAATAGACCCATAAAAAAATAACACAATCTCATAAAATTTGAGATGATAAACTCAAAATACTTTGTATTACTGAATTCATATGATTTAATTGTACAAATATGGAGACAAATTGAAGATATTCATGAAAATGTAAACACATTTCATGATTTATTTGCACAAACTGGCTGTATTTGCTTATAAAAATCAGAAAACAACTTCTAGACTCAAAAATAACTCAGACTTAACAAACCTCTATCTACCCAGCCTAATACAAAAACTCAGAACCTTTTACAATGAGAGAAAAATAGAAGATATAGAGAATAGAGGGAAACAAAAACAGCCCTAAATTTGAATCTGTTGCAGACACATGGCAGCTCCATTCCCGTTGATCAAATTGAAAATAATATCTTCTCTTCCTAACAGCAACAAATATTCCCTCAAACAACATCTACTCATCATTGCTCAGCAACAGAAAATCAGCCCATGTGGAGATTCTTCTTATTTTCCCCAGCTACTCAAAAACTTCTTTCCCATGCACAAACTGTTTCAACTCTTTTATTTTTGTTTACTGCAGTTTATATTTTGAAATACTTCCTCACTTTATAATGTTGTAATGACACATTGTATTTCAAACATATAATAGTCTTTTGATTATAAAGTGAATATAAAATTTCACTTTACTTACATTATTTGCACCCACATTAAAATATTTCACCTTTACTGTAATAATTCATCCCCAGCAATGAAATTATATTCACCATTTATACAGTGAATAAATTTATTCACCTCACACTATAAAATAATCAATAAAATCATTTTCCCATGAATACCTTATTCACCTTCCATTATTTGGGTAAATATTTAAAATTTTATCCCCATCACCTATTCACCAATTAAAATTTTGCACCGGGCCCACCCAAATTTTCCATTACAAACAATTTAACCCATTGAATTTTTTAATTTAAAAACTCCCTCGTGCATTCTCGCACACCTCGTGGGGTTTTGGCTTGAGTCATTAAAATTTTCATGAGGTCCATGAGAATGATTGAAAAATGCCCACACCAGTTTTTGTGGGCTCTCATACTCTGCTCATGGCCGCACCTCATCTCCAGTTGCTCCTCCATTGTGCCCTTCCTACTTGCCACGAGTTCTCCTTCATTATCTGGCTCGAGCTTCTCTGTTGGCCGCATGAGCCTCCTAACTTCCTCTACATGCGGGTCTCTTGGTTCCCTTGTGGCTTCCCCTATACTGGTGCGGGCTCCTCCCTGTCAAGTCGCCCACCACTTAGCTAGTCATGGGCTCCTTGTTGGCTGCTCGCACCCATCCTAGCTATGTGGTGTGAGCGGGCCTCTTCACCTGCGAGTCTCCCCATGGTCTTCCTGCTTGGTGCACAGGCCTCCTTGCTAGTCGCGCCTTACCTGACAGCTCCATCCAACATTCATTGAGGGGTTTGTCCAACAATTCATATGCCACGCTCATGCACTGGCTCCTCCATTGTCAGGCCGCACCATCCCTTCATTGTTGGTACGCAGGTCTTCACCTGTTGGTTCAAGCTTCCATCTGCACCCATCAAGTATTTTCCTTAATGTTTATAAAGCATTTTTAACAAATCCATGTGCATGTTGGGCACGATTTCTCACAAATTCATTGTCTGATGCATTATGCTAGGCGCTTTTCAATAAGTCCACTATGTGTGTATCCTACTCTTATTACGTTTTCTTCCAACTAGTGTGTTAGGTGCTTGATCTACTCATGGTAAATATTAGTATTTTGATGTCACTATAATGTTCAATAGATTTTCCTCTGGCTAACTTGATAGTGGTTGCAAGGGCATCCATTATTTAGAGGATCTAACCTACATTTCTTCTCTTCTATATTCAAGCAACTTCAAGCCATGTTGCTTTGCTTTGTTGACACCAAAAAAATCTCCAAAATGTAGGTCACACCCTATTTCCTCAATGCTGGCATTGAGAGCCACAATTTATTTGATAGTGTATAAGAGCTCAGAATGAATCCATTCTCCTTTATATTCTACTTTCCTAACACTCCCTTATACAAATGTGATCATCGGCTAGTCCATGTAAAACAGAAATCCCCAATTCTCTGCCATACACATTGCATGAAGTCACTTGAGCTCCTTTATGTCCACTTATTATCAGAATGAAGTTTTGTTATTTCTTTATTATTTCAACCCTTCATTATTTATACTTTGAAAGGTATCAATGCCCACGGCTACCCTCTCTCAACAATTCAAGCCTCTTTGAAGCAGTAATTAATTTTCCAGCAATTTTTATTCCTCTCGGTGTTCTCTTTAACAATCCTACTGTTTGTAGAATCAATCCACTTCCCTAAACACCCTTTGTTTAAATACCACCACAAGGAATATTAAGGGGCCTCAATTTCAGCTTCTTATCTTAGGATAAAATACAAGATGAAGGTATGACATCTTTATTCATTTAATGAGAGACCTTTATCAAGAGCCTTTCATAATCAAAGCATTACATGAGCATGTCGGGTCCCCATGTGGGTCCGGCTAAAAAAAATTTTGTTTCGAAACAAACTTCACCTTGAAATGATCTAACACTGCCTTTTGGATACTTCAGAAGTTGAAAAACAAACTGGGTCTTCATCAGAAACTATTTTCTGCCCCTTTTGGAAAATGGTCAAAACAGGCCAGGTTGACTCTGGAATCATTTTGAAAAATGGTCAAACGACCTCCAAGAGACGTGAAAACTTGCAAGCATATAGTCATTCGACCCAAAATTATAGTGCAAAAGACTACTCAGAGAACAGACCACGAGGAACCGGATATTAATCGACAAATTTGCTCAGTCAGGCTTTTCTGAAACAACAACTATTCTGAACCAAATAAAACACACCTGACTGCTAATTTGCAATAATATTGAATCAACTCCCGATGAACTTCCATCAGACACAGTGGAACATTAAGGTATCCTGAACACGTGTGCAAAAGGAATTGCTTTGAAACATCACCAATCAAAAGTTACTGACGGTCGAAGTTGGCCTCTCAGAAAGGCTATCAGGAATGCATCTGCAAAACATAACAAACTGCATTTGGTTTCGATCTGCTAAAAATAGCAAATCAGATCATGGAGTTCTGCAAACTGACATCCGAGATCATGTTGATATGAGGAATATGGAACAGCATTTTTTTTGACACAACAATGAACTGGTTGCAAAAACCAAGCTCAAACAGGAAGCAACTTTGTAGAACTGAACATCTGCAAACAACAAAACAGTGTGAAAACCCTCCAGCTTCACTTTTCGAAACCCTATCAAAACATATCATGGGAAGCTAAAATTTGACATTCCTACTCACATAGGTCAACTGAATATGTCTACAACTGGGTTTTGCATGACAATCAACAGGCTTTAAATTATAAGCCTCCAAAGTGGGTCAGTTAGGACTGATTCTTTAGGTGCACTTCTGAAAGTGCAGAAGCAAAATTTTGAAATAGGCATCTCAAATTTGCAAAATTTGAGAGTGCCATCAGTGGCTCTGACTGGGGATGTATGCCCCCTGTGGGCATAGCAAAATCCTAGATCTCTGGGGAGTAGACCAAAAGCTGAGTTTGACATGTACCCTCAAACTGCGCCCCCCCCCCATGCAACTTTGTTTTTTTTAATTTCATCTAATGACCCTGGGTCACCAAATGAAAAAATGAGAATCATCATTTACCTCTGTCGAATACCAATCTATTAAAAGAGTTGATCTCCCTCCATCTATGCTTGCCTCTGTCAAACCAAAACAATATATGTGACTTTCTTATAAGCAGAAAAATATGGTGACCACTAAAATTTGCCTGATTACAAACACTGCCACTACAATCTCTGTCATTCTTCATTGAATAATTAGTCACAAACTGCAAGCCTTCATCATCACATGACACATGTGTGTTACATTCATCATATGTAATATGCTCAGATTGAAAGTACCATTTCCTATTATTCATCTCATTGTCATGTTCTATAAAAACACTTTACACCTGAACTGGAAACTGAAAAAGTTCAAACTCCTCCAAGTAGCTGACACCAGGATGTTCAACCTTACCTACCACACCTGTTTCAAATGTAAAATAGTCATAAGAGGTGCCCTCAAGGATTTCATCAATGTGTTCTTTTTCTTGCTCAAGACTACATTCCAACCATGTGTGAAATGCATCATCAGAACTCTCAGCAAAGAGTGGATTATCTCTCCACCAATATTTTTCATCATTTCTCATCTCCAATGAAGATGGAGGCTCATCAAACAATGGATTCTCCATTATATTTATTTCTGACATAAGAGTCTCAGCCTCCTCAGCATGAATGTCTAAATCCTTCAAGTCATCATTGCACTCACACTCACTGCAACCACTAATAGAGCAGATAGACACATCATCGAATTCATTCCCATCCTCAGATTGTTCAATACACACATCTAACATTTTTGCCATATCCACATAATCTGGGAGTGAAACCATGTCCTCCACATCTTGCATACTAACATCATCCTCATCTGATATAGAACTTTTCAAGTCTACTTCATTCAAGCTAGTATGGCCAGCATAAGAAAAATCAGCATGATTTTCAACCTTGGTAATATTGTAATCATGATTACATGATTCTAAGACATTGAATGATGAATACATAACCTCACCATCACTCTTATCTTCAAAAAACTTACCAAATTCATCAGAACCATAGGACTGTAGATAGACCCTCTCTGTGATCTCATCATTAGAACAACCAATAGTTTCATTACATGGTGTGAGATTCCAAGCATCTGAAACTGTTTCCATCTTTGTTTCACATAAACAGTCATGAGCAGCAAAAGCATAAACAGGTTCATTACCTTCTTCATCATTATAAGGGCATTCATAATCAGCAGAAGAGTAATCATTCTGATCTTCATCAGCATCCCCATCACAAGATGACTTATCACTACACAAACCATGCTCAGATTCCTCATAGTAGGTTCTTGAACTTTCATCTTCAATGTCTTGTTCACTAACTTGAGAAGGAATATCATCAACAATTGCAGCATTTTCACTAATCAAAACCTAACATGGAATGATGTCTTGTACCTCTTTCATTTCTTCATCACACAGGATATTGCAAGAAAAAATTTCATGCATATTCATTTTTTCATCATACCATGTATCTTCCTCTTCATTACTGCTGCAAGGATCTGCACATGTGCAGATTGTAAGTTGATTACAATTAGTGTCCTCATTCATACAACAAACATCTTCATTCTGAGACACTATACTTTGTTCAGATTGTCATGATGGAGAAATTGGAGCAGCAACATCATTACCCTCTTGACAAGAATTTTTACTAGCTGCTCCATGAGTTCTATTCTCTTGAGGTGTGTTAGGATGATCAACACTTACAGCCCTATGTCCTTTCATCATTGAAAACCTCAAATTTTTTTCAATGTCTATAGCCATCTGATATGGTTGGAGCAGGGTTGTAGGCTCTTTGTCCCTCAACAGATAACTCATCTTTTTGTCAAATGCTCCCAAGTACATGACCAAACATTCAGCATCATTTGGTCTTATGTTCTCTGGGATCTCTCTTATGATCATTGAAAATCTGAGATTAAAAGATAGGACTAACTCATCTTTTCCTTTCTCCATGTTCATAAACTTTTTCCTTATCAAAATAGGGTTAATCCTTTCTCCAAACTATTCCATGAACACTGCCTTGAGATCTTCCCATGAATGAACAGAAGAGGTTGGTAAATAAGAGAACCATTCTCTTGCATCTCCTCTCAAGGACTGAACAAATAACCTCATGATCACATCCTCATGATCAATTTCATAATCATCCATCCAATTTTGGAACTCTTGCAAATGTTTATTTGCTGATTTAGCCTTATCACCAATGAACCTTGGTAACTTATTTCTAATTTTAGCTGGAATTTCATTTGGATAACCACTAAGGTTACTGAAATTCATAGCTCTATACCTTCCAGTGCTAAAACCTCTTTGACAGTATGGCTGGGACTGATCACAAACCACAGTTCCATCTGGACCCATGTCAGGGTGTATGTATTGAGGCATCTTGAATTTCCCTTTTCAAATCTTACATATCAACTCTATAGTTGATCATTTATTTGCCCTATTTCTACCTTTCACAACAATCTTAGAATACCATAATGCATGATTCAATATGCATTTACACATAAGATCTATTTAGTGGGCAAAATTAAAACCGACATACTTCTCCAACAAGATACATAGGCTGCAAATTACAACTCAGAAGTATGCAAATTAAATGTTATTGTTCTTTCCCTCTTTTAGTGCTAATCACTCAATAGGGAACCAAATTTTTGTCTAAAATGTTCAAGTATGGTTTTCATACAGAAATTTCTTGAAAACCAAGAGTTAGGAATACCTAGAAACTGTGCAGCTGCTGGAAATTGTGTTCCTGACTGGAAATGTTTGTAGATCTGGAACTGTCTTTAAATTTTAACAAGTTCTATCAACAGAGTCACCACCTCTTTTCATGGAGGACTGAACTTCAAGCAGTATGAAGTTCTTTCACACATAAACTTTTTTCTGAGTTCCTTTCCACCAACAGAGCACCACAGATTACAAAATTGTTCATGTTCACTGCTACAAATTCTTCTCCAGGGTTCAAATCCTTCAAACTTTGAACTAATTTAGAATGACAAATAATTTGACTCTATAACCATCTGCAACTAGAGATTCAGAACCTTCCCCAACAGATTCACCATTCTGTTGGTGTTTAAAAATGCAACCCAACTAGACTTTGAAATTCTCTAAGAGGTAGCCAACCTCTATATTGAAGAACAACAAAGGCTAGTGGCCAACTGACAAGATTCAGTCAAAGACTAAATCTCCTACACTTCTGGCTCTGCAGGACCAAGGTGGGTAAACCTTTAGCAATATCAAACAATCTAGACACACAAGCAACAAGATATTGCTTAACAAATTATGCTCTCACAGAATTGCTAAGAAACCTAAAATATCACTCAATATTGGCAAACTATTGAATCAATTTCACTAATCAGCAAGGAGAACATGACAGACACAACTATCCAAACAATAAGAACAAGAATGATTTTACATTTAAAATTGTTTCTGAGATGCATTAAGCTACCATATAAATCAGTGCCAATTCTTGGCCATGGAGTCAAACACATAAGACAACTTTATCAGCAAATGGCATTCAACCAGTGGATTTAAAATTGTTGATGCTTTGCATCAAATTTTAGTGTCTTACACCAACAATCCCACTCCTATTATCCATCAAATTCTCCTTATCAAATCCAACTTGCACACTTAAAATCACTATTATCTGCTCAAAGTATTTAACCATCTCTTTGAAATAGACCCATAAACAAATAACACAATCTCATGAAATTTGAGATGATAAACTCAAAATACTTTGTATTACTGAATTCGTATGATTTAATTGTACAAGTAGTATAGAGAAAATTAGATATCCAGGTTTTGAAGCTTTGAGTCTTTTTAGAGAACTTGGTAAATCATGGGGTTCTTGAGCATACTTATGTTAACCTCGTGATTATTTTGAGTCTATTTTCTCTCCTATTGTAACTATTTGCATGAATTATTAATGGAATATCAATAAAAGATGATTTTCATTAATTTCCATTTGTTATTTACTGTGGATTGTGTTTGACTATAGCTCTGGTTCAAAGAACTGGTTAAATGCTTCAGTTGTCCAATAAGTTTATGAAAATTTTCACATAGGATTTATCAAGAAGTAATAAACTCAAGTATTGGTGTATGGATTGTAATGCTATGCATACAGATCATAGATGCTTTAGATGAAAGTTACCCTGTATTTTAGTTCCTGGTTTGACTCCATGCTTTAGGATATGGCACTAGAACTCTGGTAGCTTCTTGTCCTTGTATTTTTGTTATAGCTTTAGGAAATTTCAATCGAATAACTCATAACAACACACTTAGGTGTTATTTCAATTCCTTATTAAGAAGAGCCGAGATTTTTCTAAGAAGTAGCCAATTTCTTGAAGGTTTATCTCATTTAACACTGAGGGGAATTTATCTGTTGTTTATCCACGTATGAGCAAATCATTCCCATCATGAATGACAATATACTTTAGGAAAACCCTCCTGGATCTTATAGAGTCTGAAGTGTAGGAGAGATAATAGCTTTACTATTATCTTCTCGTTAAGTTGGCACAGTGCCTTCAAGACTTTAATAATTGAGTATGGCAAGCTCATAGAAGCTCTTGTGGGTTCTGCTTGGGTTGTTATAAAAAATGCCAACACAACCCCATTGGGAAATACTTTAGCAACTTCATACGGTCCTACCCACCTTGTCTACAATTTTCTTGCATTGTCTTGATACCTTGAGTCATAGAGTATTGCCTAGTCGCCTGGCTAGGATTTCTTATCTTTGATGAATTTTTCATGCCATTTTACTCTCTAATTTTTCACTACCTTTGTGTGATGCAAATTTTCCTTCCTCATCTCATCCAAAGCATTCAACTACATGATTTTGTCCCTTTGTGCCTCAAAGATATCCATCCCCAAGTCCATTTCATTCCTAAGATTCTTATGCTCAAATCCAATGGGCATCATAGTTGTCTCTCCATACAACAACTCAAATGGAGTGAATCCTGTAATTGTTTTCCATGTAGTTTTGTAAGCCCAAAAAATTTATGGTAGTCTGCTTTCCCAATCCTTTCTATGGATAGCCACTTTTTTGGTCAGAATGGCTTCAATTTCTCGGTTGGTCACCTCAACTTCACCATTGGCCTAAGGGTGATAAGGGGTAGACTTCCTATGCCTATATTTGTACTCATTGTCTAGTGTTGTAACAAGGGTTGAAGGGAATTGAGCCCCTTGATCAGTGACTATCTCTCTTGGAACCCCATACTCTCGTAAAGAAATTTGTAACCTTATTCTCTCTTGCGTGCTTCATGGCCTTAACTTCTACCCACTTGGCTACATAATCAGTGCATACCAAGATATAGGATTTACCATGTGATGGAGGATCAATGGGTCCTACAAAGTCCAATCCCCACTTATCAAATGGAGTGATTAATACCTGGGGGTAATGTGGCATCTCATCATATATGGTTAGTCATCCCATGCTCTAACATCTTTCAAACTCCCTTGTATATCTCCCTACATCCTTATGGAGTGTGGGCCAATAATATTTTGTGTCCAAAATCTTTATTGTTGTCCTTTTGGCTGCAAAATTCCCTCCACAGGGTTCATTGTGACATGCATGCAAAATTTCATATGTCTCATCTTCCCTCACACATCTCCTCATGGCATGGTCTGGTCCAATCTAAAACAAGTATCTAGCAACCCATGAGAAAGGAAAATATTTTTCAATAAGCACCCTCTTCTCTTTTGGAGAGAAGTGAGGAGGAACTCTCTCTGTAACCAGGTAATTGGCTATGTCAGCATAATAGGGTTTCAACACACTAATGGAAAATAGATGCTCATCAGGGAAGGAGTCATCTAGAACTTGGTTGTCCTCTGATGTTGTCAGCCTTGAAAGAAAATCTGCAACAACATTGGCCTTCCCTTTTTTATCCGTAATGGTCATGTTGAGCTCCTGCATCAGCAATAACCATCTTGCCAACCTACCTGAGATCGAGATTTTATTGATGAGTTATCTAATGAATGCATGATCAATGTGCATAAAGATCTGGTAGCCTATTATGTAGTGCCTAAATTTTTTTAGGGCATAGATCACTTCCAACATTTCTTTTTTTGTCACTGTATAGTTGAATTTAGCTCCCTGTAGATTTTTGCTAACAAAATAAATAGCATTTTCAATAACTCCTTCTTTATATCCTAAGAATACTCCTATGGCATAGTCTGATGCATCTATATGGATTTGAAAATGAAGCTCCCAATTAGGACCCTTGAGAACAAGATCATGGGTTAAAGTTGTTTTCAAATCAGAAAATGCCTTGTCACAGTCTTCTATCCATTGGAATTCAACATCTTTAGTTAGGAGATTATACAATGGTGTTGCCATTTTGCTGAAGTCTTTGATGAACCTCCTATAATAACTTGCATGTTCTAAGAAAATCCTAACATCTTTCTATTTTGTAAGGATAGGCAGATTGGCGATCACCTCAATCTTTGTAGGATCTACTTGAATTCCTTTGTGAGAGATGTAGTGGAAAAGAACTACACCTTCCTGCATATCATGAAGCACTTTTCACTATTTAGAGATAGATTGTGGTCATTACATATTTGTATAACTCTCTTGAGATTTTCCAATGCTTTGTTGAAATCAGCACCACAAGTGGTGAAGTCATCCATATAGATTTCCATGCAATAAAGAGAGAGATATGAAAATATGCTAATGACTGCCCTCTGAAGAGTTGCAAGCGCATTGCATAAGCCAAATGGAAGTACTGAGTAGGCATAAGTCCCCCAAGGATAGGTAAATTTGGTCTTCTCTTGGTCCTCTGGTGCAATTTGGATTTGGTTATAGCCATTGAATCCATCTAGGAAATAAAAGTATTGCTTTCATGCAAGTGAGTCCAAAACTTGATCTATAAAAGGTAAGGGGAAATGGTCCTTTTTGGTGGCAGATTTAAGTTTCTTGTAATCAACACAAACTCTCCACTTCCCTCATTTTTTTATGAAAAAACACCAATGGGGACACCCACTGGCTATCTGAAATGGGGTAGATAAATCTTGCATCTAGCAATTTCTGTAGTTCGCCTTTTACTATTTCTCTCAATGCAGGGTTGATTCTTCTTTATGGCTACCTCATTGGTGTACAATCATTTATTATATATATCCTATGATTGCAAAGCTTAGGTTCTGATCCCTTCATGTCATGATAATCCCACATAAATTCACACTAGTGGACCCTTAGCAAGTTTGTCAATGACAATTGTTGTTCTTCACTCAGTTTGTTGTTAACATTTAGATATTTTCCTTTTGATACTTGCACTTGTGTATTTAACTCTACCATAGATGCTTCACTAATTTTTGGTACCTTGAAGTCATATGGAAGCAATGTATGAGACATACATGTTGTTATAAGAAATTTGGCTATAGGAAGAGTGTCTACAGGAAGAGTGGTTGCAGGATGAGCGGTTGTAGGACAAGCGACTGCAGGAAGACTAGGCAGGAGTGTCTTAAGTATTTCAGCAGAATCAGATGCATGAGAGGATGATTCTTCCTCAATCTCATAATGGTTCTAAATTATGTTAGAAAATACTTCATCTTCATCTTGAAGTTGCATGAAAGGGCTTATGTTGAACATCATAAGTTGTGCCACATAATTAATTTCCTCTTCCTCTTCACCAACATGTGGCCATACAGGATCATTCTTATCATGGGAGGGCTGAGCAGGAGGGTAGAGAACAAGATTTATGGTGCTCTTTCCATCATAAATGGTCATGTCTCCTATCCAGCATCCAATATAAATGTTTGGTGTTGCTAACCATGGCCTTCCAAGACTAATGGGGTAACCACCTAGTGTGGCCTTAAGAGAAAGAACCATAAAATCTATTGGGTACTCCCAAGAGTCTATAGTTACCACAAGATTCTCTACTATCTTATCAAGCTTAACAATAGAACTATTAGCAAGTTGCAGGATAGTAGAAGTAGGTCTCATTCTTGCAACATTTAGTTGTTGCAGGATGTCCTTAGTCATCACATTTATTGCTACTCCAAAATCAATCAAAGCATTCTTTATCTGGATCCCATTTATAACAACTCCTACCACGGGACTCCCTGGGTCATTATATTTGGGGATAGTCACTTTCCCAAGCATGATGTCAGTTAATTGTCCCACCACATGAATCATAGTGGGGTCTTTCTTCTTCTTGTTTGGCTTCTTAAGGTATGATTCCTTGAGTGCCTTGACATATATGAGAAAAAAATTTATGGCCTGAAATAGAGGTATTTGGACACATATATGCTTCAATTGATCTAGAATGTCAAAAGTTGTGTCCTCATTTTTTTCCTTTTATTTCATAGTTTCCAACCTCTAGGGAAATGGTGGTTCTGGTTCAGTCTGCTTAACTGGGACTGGTTCAAGATTTTTAGGTGCACTTGGCTCAATGGGGACATTCAGAGGATCCTCATTCTCCATAGGAAGCTCAGTGATGATGGGTGTGGAAGGAGATGGATAAATAGTTCATGAATGCAAGTGAATGTTACTTACACTCAAAACATATGCAGAGAATTAATTTGGATCAACAAAGTATACTAGTTGTTGTTGCAGTTTATTATTTGGGTTAGGTGTGGGCTAGGCTGGTAGCTGAGTATGTTTAGGTGTGTTTGAATTTGAACTAGTAGTTAGAGGCATTATAGCAGGTTGTTGAGGCCAAGAAGATGATTGCATGTACTTGGTTGTCTGGTTTGGCTATTTTTGTTCTCCCCTCCATTGGAATGTTTTCTTCCAGTTTCCTAGAGGTGGCTGCCAATTTCCCTGAAACTGTTGCCAATTCCCCTAGGGTTGTTGCCACTAGGGTGGAGAGTTTTGGTGATTGGGCCAAGCATTTGGAGGGTTATTCCAATATTGTGGTGGATATCCTCCATAAGTGGATGGATATGGGGGTGACCATTGGTTACCAGATGAATAAGAATTGAAATATGGCCTAGAAAAAGATAGTGGATTTGGTGGCATGTCTTGTCTTGAGGCCCATGGCCCCCTTTGTGCAACAAAGTAGATTTGATCTTCTTCACCCTAGATTGGATTGAACTCAGGTTCCATCTTCTTGTTGTCAACATTAGCTATCATCTTGCATCTGCAGTACTTCTTCTTTTGTCTGCAATGAGGGAAATAGTTTTCCAACATTACCTCTACCTCCTCTTGTTTCTTCTTGGCCTGAAGTGTATCCAGTTAAGTATCTAGATATTTTCAAGATGTCTTGTTTGAATTTTTTTAGTAAGTGAGTAATCTCCATCCTTAAAACTCAACTGGTAGATGACTTACCCATGAAAGATTGGTAAGCTCTCCCCTTCTTTGAAGCTGCCATAGAATAGTTCTGACATATCTTCTTGATGTCCTCCCAAGGAAATTGGGTGATATCTCCTCCTCCCATCAGGTCCAAGGCATTTGTGCAGTTGTCATTAATTCCTCTCAAGAAAAATAGCTTATGTAATTCTTCATTGAGTGTATGGTGTGGAGATTTTTGTAGGCAAAATAAAAAACTTGAAATATAATCTTCCAAACTCCTATCCTCCTTTTGTTACATCCTAAAAAAGTCACTTCCTCTCATGTCACTGCCCCTACAATATTCCTTGTATTTCTCAAGGAATTTTGTCTTCATTTCATCCTAAGTCACCATAGTATCTCTGCCTAAGCTCATGAACCATCTTAATGTAGCTTCTTTCAAGGTGGTAGGGAATAGCGTAAGCTTGTGGACATTAGTGGTATAGTCATAACTCCTGTAGACTATATCAAACTCGAACAAAAATGTATCAGGATCTTCTATGACAAGTCCATAGAACTTAGTAAGGACTGAAGTAGGGATATTTTTGAGGTTTTCTACTTCATTCTAATGAGCAATGGGGAAAGGAAAAGTTGGTTGGTTAGGTTTGTTTCTATTTGCATCACCCATGCCTACCTGATGAAGTTCTAAAGCAAGGGGGTTATCAATTAGATTCTAACCTTCAGAGGAAGCTTCAGAACTGGTTAGATCTTGAAATGTATCAAGAAAGAGGTGTGGCTCTTCTTCTTCATCATCTTTGGGCATGTTTTGATACCCAATTATCTAGAATAGATCAGGATTGTTAGGAAGGAATCTCCCACAAGCATCTCTTCTCCTTTATCTATGCACACGGTATCAACTCACTATCAACCAACTCATACAAAAAATGGAAAAATAATAAGGGGTCATTACTCTCCTAAATGATGGGTATACTAAGAACAACTTCTAGAAACATTACAGCAAGAAAAAATATCAATGACTCCAAAGAACACCCTAGTTTGACACCATCCTCGACAATGGTACCAAAAATGTCGGCCTCCTACAATGATTCAACAACTAAGCCTTCACAGTTGTGATTCAGAGATTGGACATCTAACCTGAATAACTATTTCAATCATCATGAAGGTGCATTTAAATTTTCAACCCAGGGACATAAACTTAAAATGGGTTAGCATTGTATGTGCACTAGGAATCCAAAGTAGCCATATTCATCCTATAGCTAAGAAAGACACAATGCTAAAAGTAAATTTCTTGTAAGGAAATAACATAAATTTTGAGCATCAACCAACAACTATCCTAAGTCAAAATGCATGACATAAATGAGAATCTGAGCGAACAAACATGAAACTACTTTGTTTTCTTTGATTGTAGGAACAATCATAGAATGGAAATCTAGTGGCTGCAGGAATAGACAATGTCAGATTCTTAACTAATTACTGAATAGAAAATAACGACTAAACTAAGCTAAGGTACGAGACAAAATACTCACCAAGTGGGCCCCCTTGGATGAGTATCCCCTAAAATTAATTTAAACTGAGATGCATGAACTCATAACTTGATTTCATTCATTGAAAAACATGAGTACAATCGAGCAACATGACTATATTACTAAAAATATTAAGAGTGTGAGTACATCATCAGATTGAGCAACATCTGATCCAAACCCCCGAAGGAGCATCAAATTATTATTTATCTAATCACCTAGCAAGGTGGTCATCTCCCACAAATGCAGAGGACGCCACATTAGGGAAAGCGCAAAAAGTGGAGAGGCGGCTATGCACACACAAAATCTTTCAGGCATGTTTTCTTTAGCACAAATCTGGCACAGCAATAATGCCTATATTTTCCCAACAAAAATTAAGACCATTACAAGGTGTTTATAGTTTGATTTGAATGAGGAATCTTTTGATCATCGAGGGTCTTTCCTCCATTAAATGACCACCTTGTTGATCAGTATGGAAAATGTCTAGCTGGCAGAATCTTCCTTAGCTGCAAGCCTCAAATTATATTTGCATGACAATATTAGTACACACAACAACTGCATATATATAACTATCTCAAAGTGACATTCATTAATCATATGCAAAATTAACACAGACAATTCATATAGCATGTCAATATCATTAAAATTTATGAAAATAAGTTCATGTCCAAAGTCTATGGCTTTAAGGAAATTTCATAAAAATGTCAACATGCAAGCATCAAAGTCTATGAAAATTGTATCAAATGGATAAAAAAATCTATCAATTATTAGACCATAAACTAGACTCATCAAGGTTCATCAAAATCTTCTCCATTACATATTCATCTCTCATTGTACCTCCTTGATTTTTGACTTCATTTACTACAATTTCAACCCTCTGAAAGTAGCTTGTAATGTCCTCACCTTCTTCCATTTTCAAGTTCACATATCTGTACTTATCTGTTAACTTCTTTGATAATTTGACTCTATCATTTCCTTCATAGATATTTTTCAACTTTTCCCAAACTTGATAAGTAGTGCCTGATGAAATAAATTTTGTTAGCTCAGTCTTAGATAAAGCACTATAGATTGCATACCTTGCTTTTTCATTTTCTTCATAGGCATAAATCTCATCTATAGAAGAAGGAGCACTTGTTGGATCAACATATTTTGTCTCAATAGCTTTCCAAGTCTTGTAGCCAAGAGAGATCAAGTAACCTCTCATCTTCACTTTCCAAAAACTATTGTCAGATCCATAAAACATAGGGACTGTCAATTTGTGTGACATCGGATCTACCTCAAGTGGTTAAGCTCTTCTTTGAGGAACCAAAGCTCTGATACTAATTGTTGAAATGAGCAAGACAACTGAGGGGGTGGGGGGAATCATTCGTATCTAATCACATTCACCTTAGATCTTAAAAAATTCCACATTCACTTTAATATATTATTAAGTATCAGCATGAAGTGCAAATAACAAAAAGCAATCACAAAAAACACTAGATTTACATGGAAAACCCAATAAGGGAAAAACCACGGTGAGGATTAACTCGCAATATAAGAGTAATTACAAAACTATTTACAAAGAGGGTCACTACCAAAGGGATCAATGCCCAAGATAGGACTCACTGTCTAGATGGGAGACTCACTACCTATAGATAAATAAAGATAGAAAGAAGAGTGTTACACAAAGAACATTATCTCAATGCAACAAAATATCCACCACAATAACTTGCACATATTTGCAACAATAACAGTATCTCAACTATACATGCACCACCTACAATCACTTGTTTCCTTTCACTGCAACATCCTATATTGTGTTTACATCAATGACAACATTAATGACAACACCACCATACTCATTCATACTTGCAACAACCTTAACATCCAAAAATTTCTAACCTAATGTTTCACAAAAAATTTACCAATGGTGATATCATCTTTACTTTAGAAACTGGATATTGATCCACTACCATATTGGATCTCACAGGTTTCTCCTTCACAAACAACAAATGATATATATTAATTGCTTAGCAACTTCCTTAATATCCCCATGTAAGTAGACTAAACTAAGTGAGGTTGAGGGTTTGAAGTAGGGTGCCATCTTCTTGGTATGTGCTTGGATTTGATCATTAATTGTACCTTGAATGAAAATAGAAAGCTAGTTGCACTATAAAATCATTGTTAGAAAAATAACCACAAAATCCTCTTTAATTAAAATAGTCCTTCTAGATATTTCAAGACAAGATATTTCAATTAATTTCTAAGAGAGCTAATTTCACTATCCAAACAACCATCAATCTATTTATTGTATATAATTTCCTAGAATTCATAATTTGAATGTAATGAAACTAACCATAATTACCAAAGATTTGACACCAAAATGTAGTACAAAATGAATTGTTTGATGGCAAAGGTGTTTTGATAAACCAAATATACCCTTGATATATTGATTTAAATAATAAGGAAAGATCAAACTAGAGACAACAAGATAGAATTCATTAATTCACTTCAACAAATAATTGAAACTAAAATTTGGCCACCGATTATAAATTCATTCTATTGATCTTCAAAAATATTTTATAATATGTTTCCAAAAAAATTCCTAATTGATAAGTCAAAAAGTGCCTTTTCAGTTACCCACTTTTAACATAAATCAAAAAGTATTAATTATTATTGTTTACATAGGATTACATAAAAGCAATGAAATATGAGAAATGAGGATAAATGATCAAATGTTGAAGTCCATAGCACTCGCAAGATACGGAAGTTTGTTACTCATCGTAAGGTACCCATGATCATTTAGATTTGGTAAGGTAATATCTCCATGATAGTATCTGCAAGGCTTGGTACTTCACTACAAGGCATATTCTTCTAGGGGAGCTAGATATGTCTGCTCCCATTGGTACACTGTGTAATCATGAGGCCATTTGTATTCCTAGATTTTTTGTGTGTTGACCAAGTAACTCTTCCATCTGTTGTCTAATAACGCTTTTCCATCTATGGTGAATTTTGAGTATCCAGCATCCAATGCAATTATTCCATCCAAGGTTAAATAGAGGCGGTGAATATTTATCTCACCATCCTTCTATAAATTAGTGAGGTTGTTGGGAAATATTTTGCTAAACTCATCTATCCAATCCTTGGAGCCTTTCAGCTGATCATCATCCCTTAGTATCTTAGGCACAAAGCATTGCTTTAGTGTGTGAAATGAATCCATTCTTGCCTTGATCTTTTTGTCTTTTTTAGATATGTATTAAAATTCATCTGTGACCATTTAGACCATTTTCTCAGTAGGCTTTAAAGTTGTGGGATCCTCAACACTCTGTAAAATTATGCACAAAGTCATTAAGATGTGATGTACAGGTTTCCATTTCTTGAATAAGGGGTCCAATACAGGTACATGGGCCTTTATCTGATCAACTGCTTGTGACAAGGAGACTTACCATTCATGCACATTTTCCAATTTTTCCACAATTATTTTAACCCTATGCTCCAAGATATGTTCCAATACCCTGATGGTTTCTCTCTTTTCTCCTTCCTTTGTTTCTTCATTAGTCTTTTTCAACTTCTCAATTTCTTGTTTTAGCATATTTACTTCTTCAACAGTGATTGCACCTATATCAATCTGGATGGTAGAGGGTTGGTATACTATTAATTCTATACTTTGGGAAGTATTTTCTCCCTTCAACTAAAATTTTTAATTTCAAATTTTCTATGAATATCCTTTTCACTTCATCATTCATATTAGTTTGTGCTTTCTCATATTCTACCAATCTAAGCTCCATAACTTTAACCACATCCTTAGTAAACATTGTTGAGTGCATTGTCATAGTAGCTACCTCCAATTTTGATGTTTCTTGAAGTTTCTTTGCCATGGAATTCCCTCTCATTTCGTTTACAACATCAAGTAATCTTGGTTTTTTGTTCTTTTTTGCTTTGTCCAAAATTTTAGGTTTTCAATTCTTGGATTGTAAGCTATGCCACTCATTCCCTCATCTAAATTGAATTCAAAAACAACATGGGATCTTCTTGGATTCTTAATTGATCTAGTAAAAATATATTTTTTAACTCCATCCCAAGAATAATTAGTATATTGCTTTCTAAGACCAATTTTCTTGCTTCTTGGGGGCTAATAGTAATTTCATTAATCTCGAGTTCTTCAAAAGTCTAGACAACAATTTGGTCATGTTGTGACTTCTCGGTGCCCATAGTCTCTCCTAAATTCTTTCATTTTCATCTCAAACCAAAAATCCTTAAAATTGGGAATTTAAATAAATTCATCATCTTTAATAAATCTAAGGGCAACAATCACCCTTTCATCATCATGTACTTCTTGATCATTATTCCCATGTACATCCACTCTTTCTTCTATTTTGTGAGCATTAGTTGCAAGCTTAGGTGGTGGTTGATCAAATTCACCATCTTTAAAATTAAAAAGTGCATCGACTACCTCTTCAGTATCCCCTACTCCACTTATTTCATATGCCACTAAGGGGGCCACTCCATGTGTCTTATACCTTTTAGGACTTGGTTGCTCAGGGGATGCTTATGATTGTATTGTGGCAATTTCTGGTAGGGGCTCTGTGATTACAATACCACTTGCTTTTATGGGAATCTTGAAGGGTTTTGAAGATGGAACCTCAGGTTTCTTTTCTAGTTCAACATATAATCTTTCAAAGTTGTCAATTATTAAGTTCATCCTTTTGATAAGATCCCCTTCTTCCACATAGAATCCTTGGAATCCAGTGTCCCTTTTCTTCTTCTCTTCCTCAAGCTTCTTTATGATTTCCCACTTCCCCTTCCTCTAAAAAACTTCATGAGGTGTAAGGCAATTTCTTATTACATCTTCTTTGTAATCCATTACATGGGTAATCCTAGCTCTAGTGAGAATTGTCTACTTTATAAAATTAATATACCCTTCAAGATCAAAGACCCTTTCTCCTCATGACTTCAATGAATACGTCATCTTCAAATAGTTTTGCAATTCTTCAAGAGTGTCAGACCCTACAGAGAGCTCCTCACATTTAATTAGGTTAGGGAGGAATGTCCCCTTTTCTGTCTTTTCATAACATCCTGCTCCATCCATAACATTTTCCACATAAATTCTAAAAATTTAATTCGAATAGAAACAAATTTAGGTAAAATATGTGGGGCTTGAGGACACCCATAGACCCTTATTAGTTTTTGGTCTACTAAGAAGAACCAGTCACCAAAATTATGAGTGTGTCCCTAATCTAGATTTAATGCAAAAGGTCTTAATACTTGCATGATTTTATTAGGAAGTCTTGGTGAAATATGACAAAGACTGGCCATGACCTTTATTAGGAAATCATCTTGAAATATTACATAATCACTATTTTTACATCTACTATCCTAGATGTGATAGCGGTTTTGTACAAACAACCTATTCCCTTCATCATCAGTCATTCCCGAACACATTATTTTAGTCCATCTATTTTTTTTTGGTACAATATTAAATGACATAGCATAGACTATTTCCCAGAAAGTGATGGGAGCTAAGTTCTCTCTTACTTGCAAAAATCCCTCATGTAGCCCTTTCTCAATTTCAGCAGCAAAGTCATACTCAATGTTGACTTCGGGATTTCATATCTTCATTTCCATCATCATGAGATAGGTTAGCATCCTCTCGTCATCGTCTATTCCAAGAACTTGGCAGAAAGCAAAATAAGCTCTTTTGAAATATACTTGGAAGTCTTCTATGGAAAATGACTCACTTTGGGAGGGGGAGATAGGTATCCTCCTATTTTTTACACCCCTTTTCATGTGTAAAGGAAGTTCATCACTCCTATAGATTTGTCTCAATCTATTATAATCCTCCTCACTTCTTTCCAAGTTGATATTAGTGATAGCTTGCTTGTTTGACATAAAATAATTTATAATTGCTTCTTTAGTTAGCACCACTAATGGTGAACCATCTGGAATTCTTATAGTCCTAGTAGTCAGATGATAATATTGTCCCAATACTTTAATAAACTCAACATATACGGATACATTTGGGACTATCAATTTGGCCAAATCTAAGGTCCAAGGATTCAAAACTGGAATCTTGTCATCCCTTTTTTCATAGAAGTACCAAAACATATCACACCCTGAGATAGGGATAATTGGGTCTCTACTTCCATGGGTTGTATCTTTAAACACCTTTTTGAATCCTTTCTTTATAGAATTAGGTAACACATCTAAAATGGATTGTTGCAGGGACCTCTTCTTTCTTTTAGAAACTATGGACTCTTCCTTTTTACTCACAAGTTGACTTCTTTTGGGTGGCATGATGAAGAATTTACTCCTACTTGATTTCTTTTAGTGTCTACTTTTAGAAGAAAATTCAATTCTTATACACTTGCTACAAAGGGTTTATGTGAGCTTACCCAACAAAATAATAGCTACAGAGTCTTCCCACTTAAACTCCCTTGCCTTTGGTACACTGAGTTGTGTGAATGATTTCCAAAATTTTGTCGATTCCCAAGTAATATTTTTTGTTGAGCTCAATCACCTCACTATTAATGTCAATTCGTGCAAAATATTTCATAATTTTCTCATATTTTGAGTTTGAATACATGCCTTTGATCTTGGTAAATCAAACGATGTAATCATTAAATACTTTGAAAACTTGTATCCCAATACCAATCTATCATTTCAAGACCGTTTTGGGTTAGCATTAATAGTACCACCACCCCGTGCACACCCCTTTCTACTCCCACAGGACAGCGAGATAATTCTAGTGGTTGAGTGATTGTTCACCTCCATAACACTTTTTCATATCAAGACCGTTGTGGGGTCGCGGTATGGTAGGGTTAGCAATACCGCCACCCCACACACACCCCTTTAGAATCTCGCGTGACGGTAGGTTAATTCTAGCAATTGAGTGATTGTTCACCACCATACTGCTCTATCATATCAAGACCATTGCGGGGTAGTGATATGGTAGGTTTAGTAGTATCACCACCTTGCGCACAGCCCTTTGGACTCCTGCGATAAAGCGAGTTAATTCTAGTGGTTGAGTGATTATTCACCGCCAATATACCGTAGTGTCATATTTTATCCCTTGTGGGGCTACAGTTTACTTTAGTTGTTAACATGTTCTCACAGCCACCGCACGCTATTCATATTTGGTTATTGCGGTAGCATTTGTACATTGACCTATATGTCCCGCCATACGACGCTATTCATATTTGGTTGTCACGGTATTCCGGTAAGGATTTTTACATTGACCTATATGTCTCGCCATCTCACACATAAATCTATTGACTGCTACAATAATGTAGTATTGGATTTTATTATGAATGTAGTATTTTAGATATCATTTTATTGTAAAGATTGAACAATTTTCTAATTTTGTAGTCTCTCAATTTTAGTTTTCAATGTCAGCCAAACCTAAGAGATCATTTATTTGTTTGTAATGAGGAGGCTTAGTTCACCTATTGTTAAGATACCTATATGTATTATTAAATCAAAGATGTTCATTATATGTTTGCATCCAAATAACATATAGGACATACAAGAAATTATATTCTAACTAAACAAAATTAATTTCAAATTTTCAACCAAAGTAAGAAAAATAAGAAGAATGATTGAACCTAACTTTAAATGCACTTCAAATCAGTAGTGAACATCTCATGTTTTTTATACAATGTACCAAAAAAATAATGATGATTACAATAAAAAATGTATCAATAAAACAAAAGTGAATAAGAATACCTATACTCAGATCTTTATTACATTTAATAGTAAATTAAACCATACACAAAACCAAAATTTAGGTGACAAGCTAACCTATTAAGGCGACAAAACATCATTATAATCATCTGCTTTTACAACAAGATTAGAATCTCAATCACTCGTGTCTACATCTGCTTGGTTTTCTTCCTCATCCTCATCTATGACATGTAATGCATTCTCTCTCCCAATCCCTTCATTGGTAATCAAAATGTCTTCTTCAAACAATCCATCATCGTTTGCATCCACTTCTTTGAATGTTTCTTGTAAATTAACATATTGCCCATCAGGCATTATATCAACAACTTCCATGAATGTTTGTTTTGAACAAGACTATGTTTGAATGGAATACGACAATCCTTGGCTTCTTACATCATCTATTAGAAATGATTGGTTAATTTGAAGAGGGGAAACATATAGCTCATCCGTCTTTGATAAAAATTGTCCTGTATTTGCATGTACAAATCCATACTCATCAAATTGTATTATGGATGGTTGGATCCACTTACATTTTAATAATATAGGAATATTTTCACCATAGTCCACTTGAATAATTTCTTGAATGAATCCAACATAAAATTTCTTCTCATTTTCATGAAGAAATCCATCACTAACAACACAATCACAATTTTTCTTTCCTTTGTCTTTTTCTTCCACTCTTAAATGACTACCATAGGCCCACATTCCACTAAAATGCACAACCCATAAATGTGGAGATTGTGAAAGCTCACTCTTCTCTGTTGTTATATCTTGACCTTCTTTTGCATCACTAACTGCATTAGCAATCCATTCTTCAAATTTTGGAAAAGAATCACCTCCAATCAAATCAGCATGATGTCTACACTTTTGAGGTCGATGTTGCATCCAAGATTGATTGTCTTCTTCATATTTTCTACATAGAATATTAATGTACAAATAGTAAGATTAATAATATAAATGTGTAAATGTAATTGAGTAAAAAAATTATTGTGTAAATTTTTTTTAACTGTGCCACTTATCAAACGAAGATGTGTTTTGAAGAATATAGGCATGTATCGTACTTCTTTCTTGATGTGATAGCTTGAAGCGAAATCCATTTCCTTCTAATACTTCAACTGCAACTGTCTCTTCTTCGTCATCATCACATACACGTTGATTGACATTTTTAGAATCCTTCATATATTCTATGCAAAATCCCATGGCCTCTTGCATTGAATATCCCTCAAACATGTTGCCTTCTAGTTTTTCCTTAGTACAAACATTTTTTTTCAAAACGTTCATAGATCGTTCTATAGGATACATCCATCTTGTTCTTATCAGGCCACAATGCTTTAGTTCATATTGTAGATGTATCAAAAGATGCATAGAAATGATAAATATTTTCAGTGGAAATTACTATTCCAATAGACAAAGGACTTCAACAACCTCCTCCCTCAAACTATCAAAGTTCGAAGGATCTAATAAATAAGAACTCATTCTCTTTAATATTAGGCCCAACCTTATAACTACTAATCTTGGCCCCTTTGCCAAACTTAATATATTTACCACAATAAGTAAAATATTCTCCATTGTGACATGATAGTCATGGGTCTTGAGGCCTCTTAAGCCATTAATGTATTATCATGGAATCTAGCAACGCTCGATTCACAGATAACCCCCTTATGAAACTTATTTGTTTCATAGTTTCATGATGTTCAAGCATGCAAAATGAGGTGAATTTAAATTCACTTCGATGTGCGGTCCAAAAGCTCAAACAGTCTGTTTGAGGGTCTCTTCTTGTCTGTCTTTCGAAGAGCTTTGAAATGAGCATCTTCATCGGCTCTCAACCTTTGGGAGTTAGAAAAATTGTCAAACATATTAGAGCGTTGATTTTTAGCGCTTTTACATTTCACATGTAAGAGCATTGATTTTTAGCGCTCTTATATATTTCATGCCTTAGTGATTTTCTGGCACATGTAATGTCGGGGATTTTTAGTGCTTTTACATATTACATGTAGGAGCGCTGATTTTTAGCGCTCTTGCATATTTCATGCCTTAGTCATTTTTTGGCACATGTAATGTCGAGGTTTTTTTAGCATTTTTGCATATTTTCCCACATGTAATGTCGCTGAATTTTTTCGCTCTTACACATGTAATGTCGGGGTTTTTTAGTGCCTCTGCATCTCAAACCACAAGTCACATGTAGAAGCTCTTTTTCTCACCGCTCTTACATATGTCACATGCAAAAGCTCTATTTTTCACCGCTTACATATTTCATGCAAAACCTTTGTTTTTCACTGCCCTTACATATGTCACATGTAGAAACTTTATTTTTCATCACTCTTACATATTTCATGCAGAAGCTCTATTTTTTACTGCTTTGACATGTGAAATGTTGAAGCATTGTTTTTTTAGCATTTTTACACAAAATACAATTTCCTTCCAAAACATGTCAAAGTATTGTTTTTTAGCGCTTGTGCATAATATGCAGATCTTCCAAGATGTAAGAGTGGGGATTTTTAGCACTGGTACATAAAGATGAACTTCCTCCCAAATGTTGAAGTGTTGATTTTTAGCGCTCGGACATGATTTTTTTTCCAAGTCTTCAAAGTGTGTTAAATTTCAATGCTATTACATAAAATACATAACTTTCAAGATGTTGGAGCACTAATTTTCAGCACCCTTGCACAAAAAATAGTTTTTCACTAAGCATTCAAAAATCATCTAAAAATGCATTTTGAGCTCTATTTCACCCGCTTCGCTCAATTTTTCTTGCTCCACTACTCACATCCATTTGCTAGTTTTCTCACTTCCACTTCATTCTCTACCATCATCACATTCAAGCTTCCCAAACCCATGAAATTGCTCGGATTTACATTCAATACGTAGTGTCTTAAAAATTTGAGTAATTACATCTGAAGCGCAATACACCATGCTAAAACCTCAATTTTTCCTACCTTCACATTAGTATTGTTAAAGCCTATTCTTACATACATTTTGATCTCTTGTGCCCAGATTTTGAAGCAGTTTTGATCAAGTTCTTGCCTATCACCAAGAAAGAAGATTCACTCATTTGCTAGAAGATCAATCACCAGAGTTCACACCATTGTGGATTGTACTTTTGGTCCAGATGAAGCATTTGTACTGGAGACAAAGAAGAGATATGAAGACTTTTGTGCCCAATGCAAGGAACCATGAAGACTTCCATCTCATCTCTAGTGTTAGATAGTTTCTGCTTTCTTTTACGAATTTTGTAAATAATTTGTGACATCTTAAATGTCTTTTGAGCAAATGTAATTGCATGTAAAATCTGAGATGTTTTCCCAAAAATATGGAAAACATTTTTGACTAAGTCAAAGTTATTTTTTCCTAAATTAGCTCACCTACTTTCCTATATTTTCTCAACTAATTTCCTAGATTTACTCATCCCTCTCTTCTATAAATAGGATGGATTTCTATTGTAATCTTTATCTTTTATCTTTTGCAACAAAGCGATTCTCATTTGTGAAACAAACATTGAAACTTTGTGTTCAATTTTGTGAATCTATATTTGATCAATAAAGAAGGAAGTTGCATATCAGAATTTGTGTTAGATCAATCATCTTTTGGATTTGATTAGGATTGGCAGTTATCAGTGTGTGAGATCTAAGGGATTTGGATAAATCTATGTATACCTTGTGTTACATTCTTTATTCGGATTTGTGTTTATGTTTGAATACTATTGTTGAATGATCTATAAGAATTTGTGCTTGTAATTGTTCATGTTGCTCATGGAATTTTTGTATCTAAGAAGACTTTGTGATTCTAATACGAAAAATATTACGTATCTCAAGGATCTATCAGTGAAAAGCTACATAATGACTATGTGCCTTCGTGAGTTTTTCTTTCTCATTTTATTGTTTATTATTATCATACTAGTATCTCTACACTTTGCTTCAATAAGATAGAGATATTGAGATTACTGCTTGTTTTTATTTTAAAGTTGTATCGAATTAGAACTATCAATTGTGAAGTATTGTAAAACATATTCTCTGGAAAAAGAGATAAGTATGAATGTGACACACACCCCCTATCTCGTAATTGTAGTGTACATTTTGTGAATATTTAATTAGTTTTACTTAGCTTCTGTAAGCAGTAAGAAGGGCACCTCCCCTTTTCGAGAGGAGAGATTACATCTCACACAGTTGTGGTTGAAATCAAGGTTGTGTAACCTATTGAAAAGAGGATTAAATAATTTTCACCCAACATAATATCAGTTTGTCTTCTAATACTACTACTTACATATCTAGTGGTAAAGCGAGTCCAAGACATCAACTGTAAGAATTGTGTGCGTTGTTCCTTTTTCCAGACATAAGGAGCACTAGGTTTTCTATATTTTTCATCATATTTTTCAACCCAAATATTTTGATGAATCTTTAGATGTCAAAAATCTTCATGTGATGAAATAGTATCAAAAGCACCAAAAAGAGTCTCTATAATAGAATAGGCTATATTTTTCTCAGTATGCATAAAGTCAACATTATGCCTAATGGCTATATCCTTAAAGTATGGAAACTTGTAGAATATGCACAACCTTTTTGCACTAATTTCATTGCATGGATCATATCTACTACCAACAATCCCATTATTTTCAATAAATGGCATTCTTTTTTGTCCATTCTCAACAATGTAATCACTTGTTATTAGCAATGGTGCTTCACGATTCTCTTCTTGACCATTGAACCGTGTTTTTTGTTGATGATATGGATGATCCATTTTAAGGTAAGCACGATGTCCACAATAAATATATTTATGCAAAATTATTGAGTGCCTCACAAAATCCTTAAAGTTGCAAGTAGGACATCCATGGTACCCATGAACACTGAGACTAGACAATGTGACATATGTAGGAAGATCATGAATCGTAAACAATAAGGAATCTCTTAAAGTGAATTTGATTGAATGACCATCCCTTAAAGATTGAATTGCTTCAATTCCTTTCCACAATTCTATTAGCTCATCATATAATAGTTTAGTTGCTAACCATGGAGGTCGGTTATAATTTATTAAAAACATTGCCCAAGTTGACCATTTAGTACTTTGATTTGAAAACGGGTTCACCCCATCTAGACCCAAACCCAACCTTATATTACGAGGATCTTGAAAAAAATCAAGCCATATGTTATCAAATTCCATCTACGTCTTAGAATCAAGCACATGTCGTTGTTTTCCATCAATGCTCTTATTTTGGGCATGCCATTGCATAAGTTCAACAATGTCTTTGCACCTATACATTTGGAGTAATCATGGGATTATTAGAAAGTGGCTAAGAAACTTTCTAGGAACCACAGTTGATTTAAACCCTTGTCTATACCTTGCTTCATGACATTTCAGACATTCACTCTCACTTGCAAGATTCTTGTGAAATAATACACAACCACTCACACATGTGTGGATGTTTTCATACCCTAAGCCTAGCTTAGTTACTTTATTTTTACATTGACTTCATTTTTTTGGCAATGTGGAGTCAGGTGGTAACAATGAACTTAATAATGCCAATAACTGATCTACACTCTCATTTGTCCAACCAAGCACCACTTGCAAGTTAAGAATTTGAAGGATTATTGTCAAACGACTTAACTTGTAATTAGCATACACAAGATTTAAAGCATCCTCTGTCAACTTGGACCAATCATCATTTAGACCCTCATTCAACATTTTATCAACTTCAAACCCTTCATCTAGCATTGATGCCTATTCATCTATGTTTGGTGTCACTTCATCTATGTTTATTGCCTCTTCATCTCTCACACTTTTTATTCCTATCATATCTTCATAATAATTGACATTTCAAGGGCTTATACCGTGCTATGCCCGTATCTTATCATATGTCGATAAATCAAACTTCTTTTTCTCAACTTTCCACCAAGACAGTCATTACATGGACATGGATATTTTTCCATGTCCCTCTCATTGGCTACTCTCTCATCAAATGCATGGTATTGATTCATAGTCAACCTTTGACGTTGATCCATTTGTAATTTTCTACACATAGCAACAAAAAGTTGTAGACTAAGAGACAAAAACTATTTTTTTAATTGAAAGGCATTTCCATAAAAATAGAGTTATAGGGAGCAAATAAAATAGAGAGTTTAACTAATGAATTGTAAATATAGATTTTTTTTATTCTATATTGAAATTATTGATTACATTGCATTACACATCTTTCAAACTCAAATAATTACTTCACATTGCATAACTAACAACTAGATGTTGATAGATGACAAAATGTAAAAAATTATAGAATAAGAGATAAAAACTATTTTTTTAATTGAAAGGCATTTCCATAGCAATAGAGATATAGAGAGAAAATAAAATAGAGAGTTTAACTAATGAGTTGTAAAAAAATAATTGTGTAGTTTATATTCAAATTGTTGATTACATTGCATTGCACATCTTTCAAACTCAAAGCATTACTTCACATTGCATAACTAATAACTAGATGTTGATAGATGATAAAATTTCAATTACAATATAATTTTTACAAAGTCACTCTAAGTAGTTATGCAATTACTTCACATTGCATAACTAATAACTAGGAGCAGTTGCCAATTGCATTTTCTTGTCATGGCATTCCATGAGACCGCATTTCTTTGAGGCATTTTTTCAAAAAGTTCACTACCTTGTCTATGCTACCACATTTTTCATACATATCTACCAAAACATTTTATCAAACAGTTCACTACCTTGTTGCTATGGCTAAAAGCCTAAAACAAGTGCTTTCGAACAAGCTATATGGATGCTTGGAAAAAATGTATCAAAGCATAATAGTAAGCAATAGCATAGACAAGGCAATGAACTGGTTGAAAAATTGCCTCAAAGAAATGTGGTCTCATGGTGATGGAATGACATGAAAATCCATAACAATTCACTTGTCATGGCATTCCATCACCATGAGACCACATTTCTTTGAGGAATTTTTTCCTAAGTTCATTGCCTTGTCTATGCTACCACATTTTTCATACATGTCTACCAAAGAATTTTATCAAACAATTCACTGCCTTGCTACTATGGCTAAAAGCCTAAAACAGGTGATTTCAAAAAATTTATGGATGCTTGGAAAAAATATATCAAATCATAATAGTAGGCAACAACCTATGGTCTCATGTTTTTTATGGCACGAAAATCGGCGTGATTTTATTTGCATTTTTTTGCAGGTTTTAAACGCTTTTTTTTAGTAATTTTGTTGTTTGAAATGGGGAAAAATCTCTGTGGTCAGTTTTGTGCATTTTTACTTGTATAATTCTCACAGTTAGTGAAAAAGGTAGTGTTCATGAAGGAATTGAAAAGATGTGTAGAGCCTTTGAATTATACCTGTACTGTGCAATGGCATTAAATCAATTAGCAAACCATTTTTTCTTCACAGGGCAACATTTTCTTGTGGAACAGTTGATTGAGATAACTCTTGTTTCAACTGACCACCCTCTCATGAAATCTCATTCATATTATAATCTTGCATGATCTTATCATAGTAAAGGTGATTGGGACACAACTGGTTGCTACTACATGGCATCAGTCAAGGAAAGCCAGAGGCCACCGAATTTTGTGGACAGGTTCAATTGAAGCTAGGAGATCTTAAGAGTTCTCTCTCAATTTTTGAAAAGGTTCTGGAGGTCCACCGTGAGAACTATGAGAGCTTAAAAGTTGTAGGCCATATATATGCTCAACAAGGGTAGGAAAATAAGGCTTTGGAAATTTTATGAAAGGAAACTCACATAGATCCACATGATGTTGATGCATTTATCAAGATGGGTGAGTTATTAATATCATTAGACCCCAATGTAGCCTTAGATTCTCTTAAGAACCAAAGTCTCTTTTGAAGAAGAGCAAAGAAGAAGTAACCATTCAATTGTTAAAAATATTGGGGTTCTTCAGTTTGAATGTGATGAACTAGATTTGGCTCAACAAACTTTTATGGAGGCATTAGGAAATGATGTTTTGCCTCTACATAAATCTTTGTGGTTAGTTTTATGATTTTTTTACTTGTAGGATTCTCATAGTTAGTGAAAATGGTAGTGTTCATGATGGAATGGAAAATATGTGTAGAGCCTTTGAATTATACCTGTACTGTGCAATGGAATTAAATCATTTAGTAAACCATTTTTTCTTCATTGCAGGGTAGCATTTTCTTGTGGAACAGTTGACTGAGACAACTCTTGTTTCAACTGACCACCCTCTCATGAAATCTCATTCATAATATAATCTTGCATAATATTATCATAGTAAAGGTGATTATGACACCACTAGCCACTACTACATGGCATTAGTCAAGGAAATCCAAAGGCCACAGGATTTTGTGGATAGGTTCAATTGAAGCTGGGAGATTTTAAGAGTTCTCTCTCAAATTTGGAAAAGGTTCTGGAGGTCCACCCTGAGAATTGTGAGAGCTTAAAAGTTGTACCTCGCCATATATATGCTCAGCAAGGGCAGGCAAAGAAGGCTTTGGAAATTTTAAGAAAGGCAACTCACATAGATCCACATGATTCCCATGCATTTATCAAGATGGATGAGTTATTAATATCATCAAACCCTAGTGTAGCTTTAGATTCTCTTAAGACAACAAAGTCTCTTCTAAAGGAGAGAAAAGAAGAATTACCCATTCAATTGTTAAACAATATTGGGGTTCTTCATTTTGAGCGCGATGAACTAGAGTTGGCTCAACAAACTTTTATGGAGGCATTAGGAAATGGCATTTGATTTGAATTCATAAATAAAAGCCCCAGTGTCAATTCTACAGTTTTTCCTATTCTCTTTAAGGATATGAAATTCTTTCATTGACTAGAAGAAAGTGGTGTTTCACTTGAGTTACCATGGGATAAAGTCACAACACTATTTAATATTGTTAGGTTGTTTGAACAGCTACATGATATTGAAAAATTAAATCTTTTATACATGTTAATATTGTACAAGTTTCATGATTATGTGGATGCATATCTACGTCTTGCAGCCATGGCTCAGGCTTGAAATGAGATCCAACTAAGCCTAGAATTTATTGGGGTTGCACTTAAGGTGGATAAAAAATCATCAAATGCTTTATCTATGCTCAGAAAAGTGGAACTGAAAACAGATGACTGGCTTAAAGCAAAAGAAACAATTAAAGCTACACAAAGTGAATCAGATGCAAATAATTATTATGTTGACATTTCACTTGTAAATTGGAATTATTTTGCATCTTTCTGTAATGAGAGGAGGGATCCAAAGGTGGAGGCACAACATCTTGAGAAGGCTAGAGAACTGTATTGTAAAGTGTTGGCACAGAGACCAAGAAATGTTTATGTTGCAAATGGGGCAGCCATTGTGTTGGCTGAAAGGGATCAATTTGATATTTCAAAGGAAATTTTTACATAGGTACAAGAAGTTGTAGCAAGAAATATCTTTGTTCAGATGCTTGATGTGTGGGTAAATCTAGCACATGTTTACTTTGCACAAGGACAGTTTGCGCTTGCAGTGAAAATATATCAAAATTGTTTGAGGAAATTCTATTTTGGAACTAACACCCAAATTTTATTATATTTAGCTCGAATACATTATGAAGCAGAACATTATTAAGAGCAGTAGATTGTAACTATTGTAAGTTTCCAATCAGAAAGCTATAGATTTTTTGTTTAATGTAATGAGGGTTTTGAATTACCTTTGAATATGTTGCAAAGGGCATCCCTAAATCCGACTTCATTGTAGAGGGTCTCATCGACTTCAAATTTGTTGTAGAAAACTCTGAATTCCTTTATCTTGCCCACCTTTTCAAAAGTCTCCAGGTCCTCTCCAAACAATCTTTATTGTCCAATATGCAATACCCAAGCCAATGTAGTTGTCAAACAAACAATGAATTAGGCTAAACAATCTTTATCTCCAAACAATCTAAATTAGATGAACCGCTACTTTAACTCAAAATGCTTTAGGTTAAACAAAAAAATGAATCTCGCGCGCACAATATTACTCTTGCCCTATGTTTCCTAAAATATTTTTAAAATTTTTTGTCTTATTTTTATTTCCGTGACTAACTATTTGGTCATTTTTATTTGTGTGACTACATAATGTTTTACCTGATGACCAAATTAGTTATTTATTTACTCATGTATAGCTATGTTGCAAAAAATAGTAGAATTTATTCATTTTTAGTTGTTGTGACTAAAATTTTTAGTCACCTAGTCATTTATTTGCCAAATTCTACTAGTGATTTATGCAGGAGTTGAAGCGATATCATTGGGTTGCAGCTAAGCATGTTTTGAGATATGTCTGAGGTACACTTGATTATGGTTTAAAATACAAGAGGAACCATCGGTTCTTGCACCTAGATATGTCGACTTGGACTATGTTGGATCTGAGTTGATAGGAAGTCAACTACAAGATATGTTTTTCATCTTGAATCTAGACCTATTTCATGAATCAATCTGAAGAAAATTATTGTTGCCCTCTCATCCACCGAAGTTGAATATCAATACATACAAGGAGTTGTGTGAAAAGAGATTTGGTTACATCACATTTTGGCTAACATGGACATACCTAAAGAAAAGCCACCTATTATTTTTTGCGACAACTAGGGGGTATTGAAACTAGTGAAGAATCCAATGTTCCATGAAAGAGCAAAGCATATAGAGGTCGAATGTCATTACATTCGAGAACAAGTCCTACACCGGCACATTCAGCTCTAGTATTGCCCAACAGATTCTCAGATAGTTAATATACTCACCAAGTCTCTTGGCAAGGTAAAATTTGAATTGTTTTGAGGGTACATTTGTAAAAATAATGTAATAAGGGGGGGATGTTAGCATAGCTCTATTATATTGTTAGTGGGTATTACATTTTTAGCGAGTGTATAAAATTAACTTATTTTTGTTAAATTGTTTTATTCAACCACTTCTTCGCTTGTATAAATACATTGGCGATCTTCAAATAAATGAATCAATCTTTTAAGCTCTTCATAATGATGGTTTAAAACATTAGACAAAGTTTTAAAACACATCAAATCATAGTATAAGTACCCAAGGTACATATTCAAAGCGCCTTGATGGCAATACAATACCTCATTAGAAGTTTAGTATAAAGGATAATAACATGGCATTATTGTAATGGTAGCATGGTGGATACAATAATTGTGAGTAAGAATGAGGATGTTGTGAGAAGAATGAGTTTGTTGGAGGGTTGGGAACACAATAGGAGTAGAAGTGGAGGATATGGATGTGGGATACAAAATATTAAGTGATTGTATTTTTTATGAAAGGAGAATGGAAGAACATTGAGAATGCAAGGAGAAGAGTGTTCTTTTAGGAACATTGTATTGGTTTACTATTTATTAATGACATCCCTAAAAAGTTGTAATTTGTTGGTCATGTCCATTTTCTTTTGATTTTCAACAATTTTGAGGTAAATGTCATGATCAAAAGGTTCCTCCTCATTGAGATACATAGATGCATTTAGATTTTTCCATAATAGAGAGGGGTTGAGTCTAAGACTATCAAATAGGAAGATAAGATTGTCAAAGATGTTTTAGCCTTAAACCCTAATATATTATTCATTAAATGGGAAGAAAGAGACAACTAAAACATACAAATTTTATATTTGAGAAAAAAAAAAGGGGGCAATAAAAATAGAAAGGCTAACCCTAGGATGTGTAACACTCAAAGGATTTGAGAAGTTGGGGTTTATCAAAATAGGGGGAATTAAATACAAACTACACTAATATAGAGTATAATTAATAAACACATAAGTAGCAATAAAAAATAAACTATTGAGTCAAGACTATAAATGTAATTCATTTTGATTGGGTCAATACGTGCTTAAATGTTTATCACACTTGGGTCAACAATAGTTGATTTTATAGTGTGGATTGTAATCAATGAACAAATTTTTCCTTCTAGAATTAACAACAAATACATTATCACAAACCTTCCTAAAAAGTTTTCTCAATGCTTGGATTATGGTTGTGATCCAATCCTCTTATTGCAATTTTGTAATTGTTGCATGATTCTTTTATGTACTTTTAAATACATATGTACTTGTATTTGAAGATGGGTTGTGTTAGAAGCACCTTGACAAGACTAACTTGTACATTTAGGAAAAATATGAAACTCCATCAATGACTAGACAATCCCTGCTGCTAATGAAACAATATCAAAGACATGTCATGTAGAAATGCAAGATGCCTAAATGCTAAATCAATAAACGTGGCCTATTATGTAAGTATCAATGTGATGCTTTTTGTCTCCATGTCATCTAACGTGAATGAGTTCACTTTTTAATGATTGTTGATGTCTTGGAGCTTGTGTTTACTACAAGTTACTTGGTGCTCAATTCAATATGTTAGACACATAAGACAACATGCAACAATCAAACATTATAAAAAGATCAATTTAAAAAAGTAAAAAACAAATTTTAATCAAGACTTGAACTCATAAAACACCTTACCATAAAATAGATCTACCTACAATAAAATTAAAAGAACATGAATAATTACAATAAAAGTTTATCCAAACTATTTAAAATTGAAAGAGACGAATATATTAACAAACTATGAAATGACACAAACTAAACATTAAAACATTATTTTTACACCAAAATATATATCCGTATAAAATTATATAATTTTCCCCTCCACACATATGTATTGACTACAATAACACATTTACATTTAGATATTTATTCTAAAGCTTCACTGAGACCAACAATTTTTTCGACAAAGATGCTTCCATCCAAACAACTATGGTGTAGAAGACATAAGGAATGGTCTCATCTTATTTTACATTCCTTGCAGGTTGCCCTCCCTTTCTAGATCAACTCCAAGAAAAGTATTATATACATTGCAGTGGTATATTGAAATCTTTCCCTCCTCTTTGAGAAAATAAGATTCAGTTTTATCTGGAAAACCCAGTTTTAATCTTCTGCAATAGCAGATCACCACTTAACAAGCCATGAAATCTCTTTGATCGTTAGAAGAAAAAGTCATGATCAGACTCAAACTTAGAAGATCTTGGGAAAAAAAATCTAAATCAGACACAGAATAAGCTGCAATTTCTTGACATAGCTTTCTTTTTAATGCAGCATTTCTACAATGATATTTTGCAGACTACATTCGCTCTTCAAAATGTACGTACAGTAGATAATAGCTTTAGGCAAAAAACGATAACAGTAAGTTACAAGTACAAGAATAAATAAATCAAAGGGAAGTTGGCTTGATCTTAGACTCCTCAAAATTCTAAGAATGCATCTGTTCTTCCATTCTGAAGATTTGGTTCATTTCCTTATGCATTCTAATCCAAAATAATAATAGGCACCACAGCATGTCTGATTTTTTTTACAAATGACAGGAAAACAGCAGAGCAAGAGTGGCATTTCATTAAGAAACCTAGAGTTTTATACACCTGCAGTCCCTACATAAGATAAGATGGCAGAAATAAAACAAAAATACAATTAGAACTAGAATTACAGGAGTAGAAGAGAAATTAGAGTAGAGTGAAGAATTTGTATTGATTGCTTGATTAATCAATAAGATGGAACTACTCCATATCCCTGATCAGATATCAGGGAGGAGGAGGATGAGTACATTTGTTCCACTTCCACTTCGCCTTCCTCTACATCTGTCCTCTTTGCAAAGCGGCCTTTTATGCGGGGCCTGGTCTCTGCATAGGCTTTCCTAGAAGCATATCTTATTGTCTTCTCAAACTTTCTGTTCTTTCTTTTCTCTCTGTACCTCAGCACCCTTGCTTCTCTTCCCATGGTCTCAAACTGGCTCCCTGGATGAACAAATCCTCTAGGAGGAATCTCAAATGAACCCCTTGTTGGGTCATTGAAAGAGCCTGGAATGTCATTTATACTGCTCTCTGGCACAATTCCTACCTCCATAGAAGACGATGATGCCTGCAAATAACGACATTAATGGCCGCGTCAAAGAAGTCATCAGAAATTCTGTTAATGTACAGAGTGATCAAAACAAGTCAATGGAGCTCCAAAAGTCTAAAGAAGAGTTCTCGAAGCCTCTCTTTACCAGAGAACTTCTTATAATATTTAGTTACAGAAATTACAACCACCTGTGTTGATCACTGCGCAGCTGTGTTACCAGAAACCAGATGTGACGGCTTTGGCCACATAATGCAAAAAGAGGTTACTATGGGTTGTGTATATAAGAAACAAATAAGAACAGGTTTTCATCGAGACATATATAATATATATATTTTTAATTTTAGTTATATATTTTTTAATAAACATGTATCACGTCCCGTGATTCACCAAAGTATAAATTCATAAAAATACAGTGAAGCCCATTTGCTACTCATTTGTTTTGCGCATTACTAAATCAACAAATAAACAAACAATTTCAGATGTATAATTATTATAGTTCATGAATCATAATCAATAATTTTTACAGTTGATGATATTGATATGAATTGTTTCTGGATTTGATTATATGAATTTTTTTAATATTTCGGATCAAATTTTATGATCTATCATCAAAAATCAGAAAATAGAAATTGAATCAAGAATCAGAAAACAAGAATTGAATCAAAAATCAGAAAACAAAAATTGAATGAAGAATCAAAAGACAAATAAAAATGAATGAATTATAAGATTCGATGCAGAACATTAAAAAATCTTAACCAATTCCAAAAACAATTCATACCAAACTAACAATCAGCAAAACATTGTGCTGAAGAAAAATGCCAACTAATGGACAATGTGCAGGTTGTCATTCCATTGCTTCAGATTGTGGCTGAAAAACAGTTTTTAGCTTACTGATCTTGACAGCAACCGCCCACCAAGAAGTGATTTTTAAGCCTTGAATTCATCTTATAATATATCAAAGATCTAGCTTCCAACAAAAAATTATTCTACAGTAGTCTGCTTGTGGCAACGAGTTGCAACATCAAAGAAAAACCCCAAAAGAGAAAAAATGTTAACAGCTTAATCTTTTTGGGTTGCCAACGGGTTGTGGTATTGTCAAATTGAAGAATGACACTGAAATTGTCTTTAAAATACCATCTGGAGAATATCCTGTGCCGCTTCTCAGGTACCCGTGACTGCCAGTATTTTAACGGGCTTCTAGTGAGGATACATTAGTTTATTGGGTGCTAGATAGCTAGTAAAAGAGTACAGATATTTATTTTTATTAGTTTCTATTTTTATTTATTTTCAATGAAGTACTAGTACAATAGGGTAGCCATACTTATACGCAGAGTACAAGAGTCATTATTACAAGAAATATATAATCCAATGGAAATACAAAGATATGCACATGAGTATACTTCATGGAGGTCATCAAGGGAATTTGTGCAGAAAACTATGTGAAGAGTTCCAGTATGGGAGATACAACCATTGTGCAATTTGCAAAAACAAGGCAAGTGTCGAAAAGCAAAAATTAGAGGTATATTCAAGTACAGCATAATTTATTAATCAGTTGTACACAAGATATGGGGTTTGTAAACAATTTGCAAAGAAGAATATACCTAGCTAGGTATTTAGAACACATGTGATTGATAAGAAAATACAAATAAAGGACGTGGGTGTAATTAAAATAGTAAATAGTACAAGGCAATGCTCAGTAATTGGTTTACTGAAAGTTCAAGACAAAGCTCAGCAATTGGCTCTCGACAAAGCTCAGCAATTGGTTTACTGAAAGTTCAAGACAAAGCTTAGCAATTGGTTTTCGTGCGAGGACTTTGCTGAATTGTGTCAGATTTCTTGGAAGTTGGGATGTATTTTAAGAGAGAGGAAGTGTAATTATGTTTTAATAGTTATGATAATTTAATATTTTTAATTGTACAGTGTTAGTAGTTGTGGTCTTAAAGTTGTTTGGTCTATTGGAAGTATTGTAATGGAATGAAATGTTTTCTTTAGATTTTAAAGCAACAAATCATGTAATGTTCTATCAGTGTACCACTAATACATGACTTAATGCACAACTACTATTCTATCTTTTTTGGAGGTTTGGAGGGTCCTTGACGCCTCAACAAAAAAACATGTTGATGTGGCAACATATATGATGATGTGGACCTGAAATCTCAATTATTAACAGCAACCTTGCCAAATAAACCACTGTAAGAAATTTAAAATGATTTGAAATTACCGCATAAGATATATAAGAGACACAAAATAATTGTTTTAATTAAAAAAAAAAAAAAAAAAAACTTTTAGAACAATGAGAACAAGCTATAAAATCCTTTTAACGTTGATCTGATTGGGTACAGATATGCTTGGAAACCGCAGAAGTGTATTTTCATTAATGTCACCGGAGTTTGAGCAGAGAACTATGTGAGCAAAACATACATTAGAAATAGATTCAAATACAGTATAATTTGTTAATCAATTGTACACAAGATATGGTAGTCTGTAAACAATTTGCATAGAAGCATACAGCTATTTAGAACCCATGTGATTGACAAGCAAAATACAAATAAAAGACCTGGTTGTCTTCAAAATATGTAACTGACAGAAGACTAAACCCAGCAATTGGTTCTCACACAAGGACTTTGCTGAATTGTGTAAGGCTTCTTAGAAGCTCGGACCATTCTAGCTCTTTGCAATACTTTGAAGCGCGAAATTTATTTTCAAATCATGCTTAGAATTAAGCAAGTAAGCCATAAGATCTTTTACTGTGCATTTGGTTTGGAAGTAGATATGCTTGTAAACCACGCATTAATGGAGTTAAAAAATCCTCAGTTATTTTGAATGCAGATAATCTTGGAACTCACGAGTTAACCGAGCTAGAAAACTTAATGAAATCCCCAAACATATACAGTTGAATAGATGAAGAATCAACCAAAAAAAATTGATCAATGTTTATGAAAATTTTTTATCAATGTTTTGGATCACATTCTATGATCTATCGTTTCAATGAGAGAATAAGAAAAGAGAAAATAAGATCTAAAATTTACCTAATTTAAAAAAAAATCAGACTGGCTGAAATTTTGTGTCTTTAAAGGTCTAAGTATATTATAAGTACAAATTTTGAACTTAAGGGGAATGATACGGTCCCTGCAAAAGATACTGGACCAATGTTTAAAAGCTGTCTTGACTGCTTCTGACTGTCATGCAGCTAGCGAGGAACTCTAATGTGAAATTACATATTCTGCCTGCTGTTGTCCTAATTCAGATGTGTAAAACGGATCTTGAGCGTCCTTAAAACATGATAATAATTTTGTAAATTGCTGGTGTCTGGCATTTCTTTATCAGGATTGCGGTTATATTTCACATCAATAAAGTGAATTCCTTACAGTTCATATGGCAAATAAATCATTTGGGAATTACATAGATTCCATTGATTTGTTAGTTTTTGAGGGAGAGGGGTTTTTGGAGTAGATCCACTAGCCTTTAGGTCTTCCATGTCTAAGAAAGAAACTACAGTAGGACCTCACCATATATTTCAGTACAATAGTTGAAAAAACAAAACCAAAGAGATGGTGAAGTTCCTTACGCTGTGGTTGAGACATGGAGTCCTGTAACCATAATTTCCCTTCGGAACATCTGCATCCAATGATCCTGACTCATTTGAAACTTTGGTAGAAGAATGTTCAATCACTTCAGGACTGTGAACAGGGACCATGCTGTCTGTCCCCATGTGAAGAGTGGGTACTGCATCTGTACAATTTCTTGGTGTTGTTTCATTAGAGGCCAGGTACTCCAAACCCACATAAGGATCACCCACATCATGTAAAAAATCAATACTTTGCAAATAGGCCTTGAACTTGAGCTTATCCTTCACTGTCTTTTCATCATCTCCTCCTGATTCACTAACAACTCTCAGATTATTTTTATTGGCTTCAGGAATTAACCATGACACAGCAGCAGCCTCTTCTACTGAGCACATTCCAGTATCATTACCATTCTGATCAGTCCTATGGTCCAACAAATTACTACACTCATTATTCTCCTCATCATCATTTTCCAAATGCTCATCACCACCATCATCATTCAAGATATCATTGCAGTCAAGGCTATACTTATTATTGGCACCAGCTGTGTTATTATTGACCTGCACATTAGGACACTCATAAAATGGGGTCACAGGAACTCTTTCATGTCTACGTGCAAGTGGATTGGCAGAGTGGATATCAGAATCACAGGCCACACACAGAGCTGCAGCATCTGCCTTACATGTGACAGAAGCAGGAGCCTGTTCACACACTTCACACAGCCAAACTCTTTCATGGCACAAGGATGAGGTCACTCTCTTGCTATTAGCACTACCACCATGGATTCTGACATCACAAACCATACAAATATGTGCAGTGTGATCTCTGCAATAAAGCTCGGAGCTTGACACTTGACACACATCACAGAGCTTTGGCACACTCATTCTCCACCCTCTGATTCCTCTTAAGAAATCCTTGTGATCCTCTTGAGACCCTTTATCCCATTCTTCTGGACTGTGCCAATCCTCCTCCCCTTCTTCCTCCTTCACCATTGAGAAAACTCAATCCTTGTCCACGTATCAGGCCTCAACTAGATTAGGTTCTATTATGATGATGGTAAAATATCAGCTAACTTTCTAGAATCTTAGGTGGGTATTTCAAATAGTAGGCGCTGCGCTTTATTTAGAGGGTTTTCTAGTGGGTGACCAATGAGGATAGGGAATTTGATCTAGTTATCTCTTCTTTTTGCTCTCAGAGATTTTGGTCCACGCAAAAATAATATCCTAAGAAGAAAACAAATTAAAAAAGGACCACCAAACGTGTCCATATCACTACGGTCCGATTGACAGGTGATCCACGGTGAGAAAGCAAGAGGTCCACCATGGAGCGTCATGCATGATGAGATCCCCCTTAAAAGTGCCTGCCAAATATACCTTGGGTTTAAGATTCAGATTTGCATTTTTTTTGAGTGGGGGGTCACATGGTAAACTAGGGTCACATGAACTTTGAATTTTCCTGGATGCTTACTTTCTTGGTTTGTGAGGGGAGAGCTAGTTGAGTCGCGAGGTCAGTACGGTCTGCCGATTCGACCGCTATTTTCAATATCTGTTAAATCAATCATATCAATCACTATTGCCTACAGCTTTTATCGTTTTAAACACGTTTTCTCCCTTGGAAATGTCTGAGAAGTCCCGGAGCTAAAGAGCACAGCTAACCTAATTTTTTTATAGATTTATTTTCCTTTATTTTGATCTTCTCAGTAATGATTATTAGGATGATACTGAAATGATTGACTTGTTAGACGACAAGTTCTCATTATTTTTGAGCAGTTGGCTCTATCTGGTATTCCTTGCACGTCAACGTCCACCCTCCCATTTGAACGTGTTTGAAGACATTTTTGTAGTTTATATAAAGACTGAAATGAAATGAAAGTTTTTAATGGCGTACAAGGATTCAAGAGTTGAGTTATACACAAAATCAAATATCTCATCGGTTCTTTAAATTACAATAGATTTTGCTGATTATTACTTTTGATTTAAGTACAGTAAAAAATGCACCTCACACTTTTTATATTTGGATTTATTTGTCTATATATTGTCTATAAAGCACGGTTTTTATTTAAGATTGAGTATACAATTTGAGTTTTATTTTTATCTCTCAATAAGATTTTGTATTTCTCAAATACTCATAAAACCATGAATCAAGCCATTAAAAAGCTTGATACTATTGAGAATCACTACCAACTTCTACACTTGTAATTTTGTTCAAAAGCCCAACTATCGTCCATACAAATCACACACTAGTTCAAGCCCCAAAAAATTACTATCAAACCAATATATATTATTACCACTTATGCTAATATTATCTTTACATAACCACATAAACCAATAAAGGGCAATATTGTCTACAACCTACTATGACTTCAAATAGCTAGTCTTCAAAATATCCTAAGTATGTAATGCATAAGGGGGTGTGTGTTGGGCGGAGGAGCGGGGGGTGGATTGTGGGGGGTGGGAGGGGGTGGAATTACCTTGAGCCACCCTTCATAACAATCTCCAAAAAGACCAATCAGAAAGAAGGGTTAAGGGGCAAATTATGTAGGCCCTTCTACCCCAAACACACAATTACATTTTTTATATTTTTGCCCTTTCTAGAGGGGGGGCACCATAGTCAATTATTCTTCAATTTTAGAATCATAGTTACAACACCCACTAATATCACCTCTAGCCTTGGGCAAGAGATTTAAAATTTTAGGTTGTAGTATCCTCCACCACTAAATGTTGTCTACGGATATGTTTTTGCAAGGTGTGATGTGCTCCACATGGTAGTTATAAAAATCCTCTACTTAGTTCTATAGTCCTTCAATATCATCATGCAATAGGTAACATTTATGCTACAATGGAGAGCATCAAGGCACAACTCAAGGGTTACACAACATCAAATACATTCCCCCTCCTAACAAACTAGCTAAGGTCTATCAAAAATTTCAACAATTCTTCCCAAACACTCACACATTGTTACTGTAATGTCCCCTTCTCAAACTTGATCGTGCATATGACCATTGGCCTTTTTTCTGGAAACCCGAAGGCTAGTCGGAAGGTTAAATTAGGGTTTCCTATTTTTGAGGAGGTCTTGGCTCTGAGATGGTGGATTCAATGGCGGATTCCTTCTGGGTTTTCAGAGGGCTTCGCAGCAATATGTTCATTTCGGCATTCAGAGCATTTTCTGGAATTTACTATTTTTAGTAAATTCTATTTTTGGCAGTATACAGGTTGGTCTCAGGTAGTTGACTTTCCCCTTCAGTTGTCTCAAGTGGCGTATTCAGTTTCGGGCTTCAGAATGCAGTTTTGGAGAGTTGAACTCATTTCACTTAAAAATAACATTATAATTTAAATGTTATTTTATCACCTTGGCCTAGTCAAATAACTTAATGTTATTTTAAAAGGTGGACTTGAAGGGTGGCGCCATCATTGAGGTTATATTAAAATTATATTGAATTTATCAAGTCAAAACTAAGCCTTAAGGAGGACGCATTTATTTAAGTGAGAAATTTAATGAAGTCAAAATTAAAGATGCTTGGAAAAGGATGCCATTTCTTGGGATTAGGGTTTTGACTTTGGAAAAGAAGTTAGGGTTTCCAGGAAGGTCCACAGAAGCTTATAAAAGACAGCCTTGGGTTCTCATTTGAGGATCTTATGTTTTATAATATTGTTATGCTGCCGGAATGGCTTTGGGATTGCTTCGAGGAATGAATGCCTCCTAGCTTGGCTCTTCTTCTTGCTTGAAAGATAGCAACTAGTTGAGAGATAGTTTGTAATAGGTTTATCTTGCATTTCAGTTGAGTATCTTGCATTTTTGGAGTTCTAGATTTGCATTTCAGTCTCATTTTGAAGTTGCTGAAGTCAAGCTGAATCTGTAGTTTCACTCATAAATCTGAAAATAAAAATACAGTCGTTCTGGGTATTGATTCATTGAGTTTCCTTGATAGGGGCGACCCTTCTTGCAAAGATTCAGATTTTAATATTGAGTGTTTATTTTTTAAAAGCAAAATCGCTTCTCTCTATTGGCCGCACCATTCTGGTCTGCCTGGCAAATGTTTAGAAAAAAGAATACTTCGATTTGTTAGTTGTTTCTTGGTCTAGTCCTCATTGCCATCATTATAGCTTTCGTTTGCATCAGGTCTCATGTCATTCTGGCAAGTATTGAGTGAGTTGTGAGCATTTTAGTGGATTCTAGGGTTGCTGGTTATGCATATTACGTTGCTGTTTTGTTATATCAGTCTTGAGTAATCTGTATTTTGGTGAAGAGTTGTATCTGGAAGGTCATAATTAACCTTGGAATGATCATATCTATTATTGCAGCAGTGGAGAGCTTCTAATCTTGTTTATTGCAGGCATCTTCTGATATTTTGTAAGTTGAGCAGTAGTACTGTCAGCATTTCTCTTGATCTTACTTTACATTCTGAAGCTGCATTGTATTTCTGTATATCTCCGCCTTATGGTCGCCTCATTTCCACTCTGGAATTGGGTAGCACATACTTGGTGTTGAGTTTACTTTCAGCATAGTTAGCATCTCCGTCATATGGTAGCTCCCATTCCATCTTGGTTTGGAAAGCACATTCTTGACGTTGAGTTCCTTTCTGTATTTAGAGAAGAAGATCCTCTGACCATATGCTCGCCATCATCGGCGCCATCCTTGGTTAGAGTTGCTTTTTGCATAAGCAGTTTAATTCAGATCCTCTGACCAATGCTCACACCTTGCCCACATCGGGATCCTGGTGTACATTCTGGTTAGAGTTGCTTTCTGCACGTTTTGGTTTATCTTCTAACCTTAACGGGTGCATTGTTTGAAATCTGTTAATTGAAAAATCAAAAAAAAAAATTGGTTTGGAATATTTCAGTTACACCCCAAATTTTGACTTGCAATTACTTTTAAATTTTACATTAAAATGTGTTTTGACATGAATGGATGTTTTTACGTTAGTTGATATTTAGATAAAATTATAATGCCATAAAAAATGTTTTGATTGTAATGATTATTACTTTTAATTAATGATTATGATATCGTGGCTAATAATGGACTAATTGTTTTGATGGCCTTCTAAGTTGAATGTAGGAGCAGATTTTACCCTCCCAAATGGAGAGGGAGAGTATCACTAAAGAGAAGAGTATAGACATTGCTAAATAAATGGGCAAATGCCTTTTTGAGTCGATCACACACTCACCTAGGTTTTGCTTCAAAGCCCAAGTAAGTTGTCAAGTTCTACCCTATGTTGTCAAAGAGTTAATATTTGCGTGGTTCGGTCATATGGTTAGATTGTAATCATATTCAATACTTGATTTAGTCTTTTGCAATTTAGTCAAGAGGAGATATTATTGTGTCTAATCATCTTTATGATTTACCTATTATTGTAAAGGTTTATTTGTTTATTATTTAAATGAATTGAAATATATATATAATATAATATATTATCAATATTAATGCTAACAACCTATATTAAGGGAAGTCATGGTCGTTAAAAGACAATTAACTGGCCTTAAGTGCAAACCAATAGAAAGGAATAAAAGTTAACAATATTAATTCCCTTAAACCCTCACGTGGAGGCTTAATGCCACCATCGATGGCTATATTCATGGCAATATACTTGGCATGAAAGAAGTTTTTAATGCATCCTTTATGGCACAGTGGTGGGAAAGGTGGAGTTTTGTGGTTAAAAGGAGTGTGCCGCATGTTTTAAAGATATTTTTGTTGTCATATGATAGGAGCAGTCACTTGGTTGTAAAAAGGAGTTTGCACTTTGTGAAAAGAGGACAGAGAGAGCAGTCGTTGGTCATGGAGAGGAGTTTTTCTATATTGATAGAGCAAAGTATATTATATAGAGAGGAAATTCTTCATTTTTATTATGAAAAGAGTGCATTAATATTTGTAGTTGAGATTATATTGAGGTGAGTATACAAGGAAGAGCAGGGGTCATTTCATACTATTGAGAAAGTTGTGGATAACCTTGAAAGCTCGACAGGAGTTTTGAAGTTGTGCATTGAGAATTTGGAAGTGTGGAAGAATAGAAATAATATAGGCATGATTTCAAATTATGTTTTCTTTCTTTTATTCTTTGTAATATATAGATGAAGTTTGAGATTTAAAAAGATATTAAGAGCTTATATATTGAATATATGTGAAGGAATAGTGAAAGAATAGTCTGAATATACAAACCTGTGAATGAAATCTTTTAAATTCTTTATTTAACTTTGTGTAAGCCAACAAAGATAGTATGATTAAAAATAATATCTTTTATTACCTTGTTGATATAAGTTGAATGGAAATATTCTAATTCACTCATGAAAATAAATAGTAGATCGATATATATATAGAGGTATATGTATGCATGTATGTATCGATGTATCTATGTATGTATAAGAACATGTAAATATTATTCTGAATATGTTTATAATTTTGTATGATAAGTTTGAAGTTTAAACTGGTTATTTTGGTTGTAAGTAACTAGATTATTATTTAGGGCTAGATTAAAATGGCTTAGGCCCCATAAATAGGTACTTATTCTTGTAAAAATAAATAGATAATATGTTGTACATTAATTAGCATTATAAAATATGTTCTTGAATGATGGATGAAGGAGAAAACATAGAAAAATCATAAATATTTATGAAGAATTTATTTAGAAATTAGTGGATAAAACTCATATTTACCTGTGTTACAAGTTGAAAGACTTCAAGTGATAGATAAAGAGTCATGAATCAGTGTCATTATCTAAATGTACTATAACTTGTAAAAGAGTTTTAAAAGTCTTTTGTTTGAAAAATAGGAGAGTATTACACTCTTGAAGTAATTGTAAAAATATATAAACACGTGGTAGTAGCAAAGATCTAAGAAATTGTGAGTATGCAATGATGGATGTGGGTCATCCCACAATAATGGGTTACACTTTTTGGCCAAATTTGACATTGAAATCAACATTTTCAGAAAAAATTTCACTTTCTGACACCTATAGTAGGTAAACTATTAGGAATTTGAAAATTATGTAAACTAGTGATTTATGAGATTTTGGTTGTAGATTTTAAATGTTTTTTTTTTTTAAATAAAATTAATTTTATTTTTTTGTATCTCCTTTGATAACTAGTTTTTAATAGTAAACAACAATTTTAAAAAGTGGTGTGTACTTTGGCTCGCATAACTTTTTTTCTAGAAAGGATAAAATTCTGATTCTTTTGAATTTAGGTTGGCGATACTAGTATCTAGTGCTTTCGTTTTGTTTCATAATGTTTTGTTGAAATTTTTTCTTTTAATTAAGTTTTGAAGTCAACCCAATTACAATTTAGACATAGGTGCACTTCAGCTCACATAACTTTTTTGATATGTATTGAAATTCAATTTTTCTTTTTTTGTTGGAATGAGGACATCAATACCTAGTGCATATATATTTTTCAAAAAAAAAAATTCTCAAATTACTATTTTTCCACAATGATTTTTCACTGAACTTGATGTTTGATGAAAAACTTATGTTTAGTAAAACTAAAAAATAAAAATAGAATATATTAAATTTATAGTTGTTGGAAAGCACGTTTCGATCACTATAGTCCTCCACCTTGGTTTATCAAGTCAAATCCATTTTCACCTCCTTCTCGGGCTTCGATAGTCAAAAAATGCATAAATTTTGAAATGGTGGAGGGGGAGGTGAAAAAGGGGGGTTCGAATGAACCCCCCTATATGGTGCAAGTGGGGCTTCATTCGAAGGGGGGTTCATTAGAAGGGGTAAACCATTTTAAAAAAATTGATGGGAATTTCTATTTTTTTCTTCATGGAAAAAATTGTAACCCACTATTGTGGGTTTACCCATGTTCATTGTTAGGAGTAGTTTCTCTATAACCTTAGTCATTTACTGACTATAGAATGATATACATGATTGATCTTAAATCCTTATGAAAGTTAAATAAATAGTCAAACAAGTGAAACCATAGGTGATATGTTGTTTCCAATTAAAGTTTAAAGAGGTGTGTGAACTCATGACTACATTTCCTATGGAAGTGTTTATTTTATTAAAAACTTTGGCCAAGGTAATGCAAAAGTCATTGCTTGCATTTAGTTGGTTCATAGTGATCTAGATTTCATAATCCATCTAGATTGGTCATACTTAGTTAGAGGATTGTCTAAAGTTGTATGGTCAATGGAGTTATGTAGGACACAATAGTAGGACTTAGATGGCATGAACTTGTTGGTTTCCTTTGTCTACACTCTTTTTGAAGGATAGGGCCAAGTTCCTAGAAGGAAGGTGTGTAGGGGATTGTCGGTCTATGGTTGGAGTTAAAACGCTCAGGTGATGATCTCCCTCTTGCAGACGACTTCACCAAGACTTGTGAGATAGATGTAAAATTCTAGATATGGAATAATTTATAACACTTACTATGTATTGTAAACATGTTTTCTTTAAATAATTTTTTATATATGTAATCTAGGATCCCATAAAACTAGTTTACAATTCCATTGAGGAAGGAAAATTGCAAAAAATGCCCCCAAGAAGAAAATTTTGGGTTTTGGGGGGTTCGAACGAACTTAGGGTCTGCACAAACCCAAAGGGGGTTCACTCAAACCCCCCTTCGAGTGAATCCTCTTAAATGATGGGTCCCATGTTTTGCATGTTGCCCAAATTGAAAACAAAGGAAAAATTTAAAAAAAGGGGGGTTCGCTTTTTCCCCCTTCTCCCCCTCTTGCACCAAATTTCTGCAAAAAATTTCCCTTTGAAGCTCAGGTTGACGATGAAAATGGAGGAGACTTCACAAACCCAACTGGATGATGGTAGTCCTCAGAAAGAGCTATCCATCGAATATAATTTTAATATGTTTTGGTTTTATTATGTATTTTTTTTTAGTTTGATTAAACATAGGTTTTTTCACCAAAAATCAAGCTCTTTGTTCTGCACATGTGGAAAAATAGTAAATTATCAAAATAAAATTTTGAAAAATATGTTCAGGCTAGGTATTGATGTCCTTGATCCAGTAAAAAAAAATGAATTTTGATACATACAAAAAACGTTATATTGTATACGGTCTGCCTATGTCTGAGTTGTAATTGGTTTGACTTCAAAACTTGATTAAGCAAAAAATATTCAATAAAACACTATGAAACTAAATGAACTTGTTAGATATCGTAGTTACAAGTCTAAATTCAAAAAATAGCAATTTATCCTTCATAGAAAAAAATTTATGTTGTATATGGTGAGCATCACTCCTTAAAAATGGCGTTTACTGATATAAACTAGTTTTCGAAGGAGATGGAAAAAGAAATGCAATCTGATTCAAAAATAAAAAATAAAAAAATTAGAATCTATAGAAAAAATTTCACAAATCACTAGTTTGCATCATCTTCAAATTCTTCACGGTTTAGCCGCTATAGGTGCCTGAAAGTGAAGATTTAGTTAAAAAAAAATTAGTTCAGTGTCTAATTTGGCCAAAAATTGTAAACCAGTATTGTGGGATCACCCTAATGAGAAAGAAAAGATTATCATAATTTTCCTTACTAAAATTTGTTGCATTTCAAATTCAAATGATTATAGTTTCCACAAATTTATTGTTCATGTAAAACGAATGATATTTGAAAATTCAAAAAAAAATTACTATCGATTTTTAGCATGTGGTTATTTACTTTATAATTAATATCAACTAATCGAGAGGTGCATAGCTTGTCAAATTTGAAACCCTTGTCAACACTCTTAAGCATATTCGGTTGGAAAGGAAACATTGTGAAAAGGCGATAAAGAAGATCATAGTTCCTATCCCCTCTCTAAATTGAGTAAACTATCTTCCCATTCAGATATGCCATTTAGTTGTGGTCATGATGCACCTAGAGTAGGAAAGGAGGTGATGGAGGAGTACCTACAAATACACCCACCCTCCAAATTTGTCTTGGTAGATTCTGATAGGGAGGAAGAACCTAAAGAAATATATTTGTTTGATAGCAACCTATAGTCGCATAAAACCAAATAAGTTTTGTATTAAATAAGGATGTACTAAAAAATCCATTGAATAAAATATAATAAAGTTTTGCTATTTTGTCAAATCTGTGCATTGAAGTGGATATGGTTATAATTGACGATTTTAGTTAAGTGAAATTTTAAAAATTAAGAAGATCTAATCAAACACTTAAAATGAACTTCAGGTGAGGGGAAGTAAATTTAACATGGCGTGAACCCGAGTAAACCCTAGAGGAAGTCAAGAGGTGTCAAATCCTTCTGTAAATCCAATGGTTAAATTGGATCAAATTTTGTTTATGTTAAATGAAACAAAGGAAAGGCTTGGTACCCTAGAGTAGGAATTAGGGGCCAAAGTAAACCAGAAGGAGAAAATTAGGCATCCCAAGAAGGGGAAGATGAAAATAGGCATGATCGCAACACTCATAGTGAGCGAGGGGAAAATAATATTGACACTAGAACTAATAATGAAAGGAAGAATCAACTAGCTCTTGAGCTATCAAGAGATATGAAAAAGGTAACACCACCCAAGTTTTATGGGATAGTGAGTGGATATGTTGTGGAAGCTTGGCTCACAAAGATGGAAACGTACTTTGAAATCAGAAACTATTCTAAAGTAACTAAGGCAATTTGGGGTACTTATCAGTTTTCGAGTGAAGAATCCACATGGTGGATGAATAAGAAAATGAAATTGGGGTTAAGCTCCTTATGTTTAACATGGGACTAGTTTGTGGCCATTTTTAGACAAATGTGGTTACCTCAACTTTTCTTTGACCAAAATGTTATAGACTTCTAGAATTTGCATCAAGGAGATATGTTTGTGGTAGAGTATTGAGAGAAGTTAACACATCTATTCAAATACGTACCCTAGTATTAAAAGGATGAAATGTTCAGAATTAGGAAATTCATCATGGGATTGAATTCCCAAATACATGGAGAAGTTTGTGTGCATGATCCAACCACTATGGATCAAGTATTTGAGAAATATATATAGAAAGATAAAAATTTGAAGTTAATCTCCGCTTATCACAAGAAGAATCATAAAAAAGTATAATTGGTCACAATCTTCTCAACCTTTCAAGAAGAGAAATGATAAGTAGGAAGCAAGAAGTAAAAATGACAAGGGACTCAAAAATAATTAGAATTAGTCCAAGAATGAGAAGAAAAATAACAACAATCCCAAGAGGAATGGTGATAATTCTAGTAAACATTTTGAAAAGCGAGGACCTCTTGGAGGATGTTTCTCTTATGGAGGTGATCATTATGCAAAATAGTGCTCGAACAAGAACTAAGGAGTTCAACAACGACGAAATCCTTTATCTACCTAGCAAGCAACCTTCCAACAAAGAATTCATGCAGCCTTCGACAACCGTTAAGCAGAGTACCGGATTACTCCCATAAAAAGAATAGGTACTTTATTTGGAGTTCTTATTTCTATTTTGATTGATACTGGTGAAACAAAAAGTTTTATTACACCAAGAGTGTTAAGTAAATTTCCTAGAAGAGCTAGTTATATGGCTAAACCTTGGTCACTTGAATATGCTAACCAAAAAAATCTCAAGTAGAGCAATGCCTATTTGACGCCAGAGTTGACCTTCCCCCAGTTTCTCAACCAAAGTGAACCTATATGTAGCACCTTTAGAATCCTATGATGTTGTCCTAGGGATAAATTGGTTATGGAGGCATAGGGACAAAGTGGACTATTTTACAAAAAATGTAGAGTTTCTAGATTACTTAAGAAATAAGGTCTTCCTTCAAGACACTCAAAGAGAAGTCAAGATTAGATAGATCTTTGTCGTGCAACTCAAAAGGGACAAGCAAAAAGGGTGTCATCTCTTTGTAGTCAAGATGGAGAGACAAGAACTCAAAGAGCTTATCTTTCTAGTTGACTTGATGTTTTGTGAATCTCAGAAGCTCTGTGGGATTGGAGAAGAAGATCTTGATGATTGAAGAGAATCTATTGTGGAGGACTATCCCTTCCTTTTAGATTTTCAAGATGTTTTTTCAAATGAACTCCTTGGGTTACCCCCAAAAAGAGCTTTTGATTTCTTCATTCACATAACTCTTGGTTCAGAACCAATATCAAAAGCACCATACTATATGACCACTACAAAGTTTATGGAACTTAAGGCTCAATTACAAGAACTATTAGCAAAAGGATTAATTAGACCCAATGTTTCACCCTAGGGAGAACTAGTAATCTTTGTCAAAAAGAAGGATGGTACCTTGCACCTATGCATAGATTATCATGTACTTAACAAGGAAACAATAAAGAATAATTATCTTTTACCATGTATTGATGATATTTTTGATCAGATATGTGGAGAAACAATATTTTTAAAGATTGATTTATGATCTAGTTATCATCAATTAATATTGAAAGATGAAGACATTCATAAAACAACTTTCAGAACAAGGTGTGGACACTAATTAATAGTCTTTCCTTTTGGACTTACAAATTCCCTAGCAGCATTTATGAACTTGATGAATAGTGTCTTCAGAGATTGCTTGGATAGATTTATTATGGTGTTTTTAGATGACATTCTTATATACTCTAAGAATGAGGAGGAACATTTCCAACACCTTCATTTTGTTCTCCAACATCTGAGGGAATACAAATTGTATGGGAAGCTTTCCAAATGTACTTTCTTTCAAAAATAAGTATAATATTTGTGTCATATAATCTCAACATAAGGAATCATAGTAGACCCCTCGAAGATCAAAGCCATTCTTGAATGGCCAACACCAAAAAATGTGCATGAGTTACGCAATTTTATGGGATCAACAAGCTATTATAGAAATTGTGTCGAACTTTTCTAAGATCACTCACCCTATCACTTCTCTTCAAAGAAAAGGAAAACACTTTGACTAGTCAAAAAAAGGTCAAAAGGCATTCAATCAACTTAAAGGGAAGTTGACTACATTTCCAATATTGAAGGTGATCTAGAAGGTGTTGTTATGTGGAGCCCGATTAGACTCGGAGTTTAAATTTTCCCCACTTTTTTCAGTGCATCAATCAATGAGGGAATGTAAGGGGGATGGAGCCCCTCTTGCGATGTCTAGGGATGGGGCCCATGGTGGGGGTTTGGGGGGAATTCCCCTAGCAGGGGTTGCTAGGAGAAATGCCCCAACCAAGGGCTCGATGACAGCACCCTCGAAGTAAAATTTCATTAATATTTTAATAAAGATTTTTTTGCTCATTTGTATTTAAAATATGGTTAATAACAATTATGTAACTACCTAGAAACAAAGATTTTTATTGTTGCGTTTGAACTTGGATAGTCATGAGTTGAGCAACTGCAAGAAGGGCGTGTGTGGATGTTGTACAATCATGTGGTGATTGATTTTGTTGTTGTAGTATGTGTGAACTGCAATAGAGAATTTGCAAGGCACAACTTAGTGATAGGCAAAAAAATGCAGGTTGAGTGTTTGGCACACGTAGCACTGTGCATAAAAATATAGAGTAGTGAAAATGATTAAATTTATTGTTGTAAGTCATAGCTATTGCTGCAAGTTATTGTAATGTACATTTGTTCAAAGTTAATAATATATTGGACTATTGTTTGTGGATGTAGCACAAGAATTGGGTGAACCACGTTAAAAACCTTGTTGTCTCTCATTGTTATTCTTGGAATTGTTCATTCCTTTGTTATTCTGCTATGCGTTTAATTAATCTGCATATAATTGGTAGTTCATACTCTCAGTTCATGCTTGCAATTCATAACAGAAGGTCAGTTTGTTGTAATCATTGATGCCTCAAGGGAAGGACTAGGTGGTTTGCTTATGCAAGAAGGGCAAGGGATAGCCTATGTATCATGTGAGTTAAAGTCATATGAATAGTTGTATGCTCCCCATGACCTAGAATTGGAAAAAATATTATTCATGCTTTGCAAAAGTGGCAACAATACTTGTTGGGAAAGATTTTTTAACTTAATTCATACCATCAAGGTCTTAAATACTTATTCTCCCAACCACATCTCAATGCTCGACAAAGAAGATGGTTGGAATTGATATTTGACCATAATTTTGAGATAAGTTACATTAAAGGAAAATAAAAATGAGTGGCGGATGCCTTGAGTCAACAAAGACATATTTCCTCATTAGTTTCAATTTATTGAGATTTTAAGGACCAAGTTTTACAAAAATCTATGGAAGATGAATATAATGAATAGGTTAAGCAATCTCTCGTAGTCAATCCTCAAGATTTGAGGTATGATGAGTTCTATTTTGAACCAAATGGACTTTTAAAGTATAAAGGAAGAATGTATGTTCCAAAATCTATGGAATTAAGAAATCTTGTGTGAAAAGAGGTTCATTTTGCACCATATTCAGGACACCCAAGAGTGACAAAACTCCTAGCAGATGTAACAACGCTTTATTTTTAGAAAGGAATGAAGAATTACACTTCAATATTTGTGGCATGATGTCTAGAATGCTAGAGAATAAAGGTTGAACATCAACACCTAACAATACATTTGTACCCTCATGAAATTATAGAGTTGGAAATGGCAAGTCATTAGTATGGAATTTGCACAAGGATTCTCTATGTCTCAAAATAGGCATAATACAATTTTAATAGTGGTGGATAAACTCACCAAAGTAGCCCATTTTATACCTAGAAATTTAACTGATGGAGTACCAATAATAGATAGTAAGTTTTTCCAGGAAGTGTTTAGATTGCATGGAGTTCCTAAGAAGATAATTTTTGATAGAGATATGTGCATGACATTGAGGTTTTGGAAAACCTTGTTTTCCACACTTGAAACTCAACTCAATATAAGCTTAGTCTATCACCCTGAGATAGATGGTCAGACAGAAAGGGTAAACCAAGTTCTTGAAAATTTGTTGAGGGTGTATTGCATGGGTCAACAATAAAAGTGGGAGGAATATCTTTCACTTTTGGAATTTTCATACAATAAATCCTATCGTTCCACACTAAAGATGGCTCCATTTGAAGCATTATATAGAAGAAAGTGCCAAAATCCTATAAGTTGGGATAATATAGATGATAGGATTAGCCTTGGTCTAGAAATGTTATCAAAAATGGAAGAGCAGATCAAGATAATCAAAAAAAGATTGGTGGAAGCAAATGATAGACAAAAAATTTATGTTTATGCCAAGTGTACACCAACACAATTCTCAATTGGAGAAAAAGTTCTTTTGAGGGTTAAACCCCAAAACAGTTCCATAAAGTTTGGAAAATCATCCAAATTAGCCCCTAGATTTGAGGTTCCCTTTAAAATTCTTGAAGTGATTAACCCAGTTGCTTATTGAATTGCTCTACTTCCAACTCTTGATTGGATGCATAATGTTTTTCATGTTTCATATCTAAAGAAGTATGTAACTTGTTTTAATCATATACTTGATTGAAATGCACTATAGGTACAAGATCTAGAAGTGTTAACGATCAAGCCTCTCAAGGTGATCAAAGTAGGCAAGCTTCACTTTCATAACATAGAGGTTACTCAATGCAAGGTCCATGTGAACAATATGTCAAGGAAGTGCAACTTGGGAATATTATAACAGATTTTATCATAAGTTTCCTCATTTATTTACTAATTTTCAATAGTTAAGAGAAAGCTTGTTTAATTGTCTTATTATGATACACTGAATCATTGGGGACAATAATCCTTATGGGGGGAGATATATTACACCCCAAGTTTTGAGTTGTAATTACTTTTAACTTTTACATTAAAAATATGTTTTGACATGAATGGATGTTTTTACATCAATTGATATTTAGATGAAATTATAATGCAATGAAAAATGTTTTAATTGTAATGATTATTAATTTTAATTAATGATTATGATATTGTGGCTAATAACAGACTAACTATTTTGATGGCCTTCTAAGTTGAATGCACGAGCAAATTTTACCCACCCAGATGGAGAGAGGGAGTATCATGAGAGAGAAGAGTATTTGCATTGGTAAATAAATGGGTAAATGCCTTTTTGATTTGATCACACACTCACATAGGTGTTACACCAAATCCTAAGTAAGTTGTCAAGTTCTACCTTATGTTGTCAAAGAGTTCATATTTGTGTGGTCCGATCATATGGTTAGGTTATAATCATATTTGATCCTTAATTTAGTCTTTTACAATAGTCAAGAGGAGATATCATTGTGTCTAATTGTCTTTATGATTTACCTATTATTGTCAAGGTTTATTTATTTATTATTTAAATGAATTAAAAAAATTATAATATATATATATATGAGTATAAAATCAATATTAATGCTACTAGCCTATGTTAAGGGAAGTCACAATTGTTAAAAGGCAGTTAACTAGCCTTAAGTGCAAATCAATGGAAAGGAATAAAATTTAACAATATTGATCCCCTTAAACCCTCATGTGGAGGCTTAATACCACCATTGATGGCTATATTTATGGCAATATACTTGGCATGAAATAAGTTTTTAATGTATCCTTTATGGCACAGTGGAGGGCAAGTGAGTTGTGTGGTTGAAAGGAGTGTGTCACATGTTTTAAAGATCTGTTTGTTGTCGTATGATAGGAGAAGTCACTTTGTTGTAAAAAGGATTTTGTATTTTGTGAAAAGAGGACAAAGAGAGAAGTCATTGGTTATGGTGAGGAATGTTTCTATATTGACAAATCAGAGTATATGATATAGTGAGGCAACTCTTTATTTTTATTGTGAAAAGAGTGCATTAATATTTGTAGTTGAGCATATGCTGAGGTGAGTATACAAGGAAGAGCAGGGGATGTTTCATACTCTTTAGCAAGTCATGGATAACTTGAAATCTTGAAAAGAGTTTTGAAGTGCATTGAGAATTTGGCAGTGCAAAATAATAGAAATAATACATACATGATTTCAAATTGTGTTTTCTTTCTTTTATTCTTGGTAATATATAGATGAAGTTTCAAATTTAAAAAGATATTAAGAGCTTATATATTGAATATATGTGAAAGAATAGTTTTAATATACAAACCTATGAGTGGAATATTTTAAATTCTTTATTTAATTATGTGTAAGACAATAGCTTGATAGTGTGATTAAAAACAAGAGTTTTTATTACCTTGTTCATATAAGTTGAATAGAAATATTCTAATTCACTGATGAAAATAAATAGTAAATCGATATATATATATATATATAGAGAGAGAGAGAGAGAGAGAGAGAGAGAGAGTATTATATATATGTATGTAAAGATGATTCTAAATACATTTATAAATTTGTATGATAAGTTTCAAGTTTAATCTGGTTATTTTGGTTGTAAGTAACCAGATTATTATTTAGGGCTATTAAAATGGCTTAGAACCCATAGATATGCACTTATTCTTGCAAAAAGAAATAGATAAAATGTTGTAGATTAATTAGCATTATAAAATGTGTTCTTGAATTAAGGATGAAAGAGAAAAAATAGAAATATTAGAAATATTTATCAAGAAGTTATTTTGAAATTAGTGAATAAAATTCATATTTACCTATGTTATGAGTTGATAAGACTTCAAGTGATAGATAAAGAGTTAGGAGTTAGTGTCATTATCTGAATGTACTATAACTTGTAAAAGAGTTTTAAAAGTCTTTTTTTTTTTTAAAATAGGAGAGTATTAAAATCTTGGAGTAATTGTAAAAACATATGAACACGTGGTTGTAGCCAAGATCTGAGAAATTGCAAGTACACAATACAAATGTTCATTGTGAGGAGTAATTTATGTTGGTGTAAATAGGTGTTTTACCTATCTAGGCCCTATTTACATTTTTAATTCCACTTAGGTCCTAGTTGGTTTTTCTAGAAGTCGTAGTTGTTTAGATAAGATTTTATCATATCTTATCTATTTGGCTCCTATTTAATGCATGTGTCCTAGGTGATTTAATTATGACACAACTATTTAATGTTGGTACATCATCACCCTTGCCTATATAAGCAAGGCTTCATATGTACATATCAATTAATCAATCAATCATCAATTCTCTTTAAATAACAATTAAGCTCATTATGGAAATCTTGCATCAATAATCATAGCATGATATTTTTGTCATCTCTCTTGTGGAATTTATTCTTTCTTGTAGGTGATCCTAGAGTGTTGAGGAGTTCACCATAAACTCCTACAATTTCTCTATAACCTTAGTTATTTACCGACTATAGAATGATATACATGATTGATCTTAAATCCTTGTGAAAGTTAGATAAATAGTCAAATGAGTTAACTAAGTGTTAAACCATAGGTGAAATGTCATTTCCAATTCGAGTTAGAGGTGTGTGAACTCACGACTAAATTTCCTATGGAAGTGTTTATTTTATTAAAAAAATTGGCCAATATAATGCAAAAGTCTCTACTTTCATTTAATCGGTTCACAGTGATCCAAATTTCATAATCCAGGTAGATTGGTCATACTTAGAGTATTGTTTAAAGTTGTATGGTTGATTGGGTTATGTAGGAAACAACACTAGGACTCAAATGGCATGAAATTTTTGGTTTCCTTTGTATATATTCTTCATGAAGGGTAGGGCCACTTCCAGATGGAAGGTGTCTAGGGGACCATCGGTCTGTGGTTGGAGGTAAAGCATTTGGGTGATGCTCTCCCTCTTTCCGAAGACTTCACCAAGACTTGTGAGACAAACGTAGAATTCCAAATATGGAAGAATCTATGACACTTACTATGTATTGTAAACATGTTTACTTTAAATGCAATTTTATATATGTAATGAGAAAGAAAATATTATCATAATTTTCCTTATTGCAAATGTTACAATTCAAATTCAAATGATTAAAGTTTCCAATTATTTATTGTTCATGGAAAATGAATGATATTTGAAAATTAAAAAAAATTACTATCGATTTTTAGCATGTGGTTATTTACTTTCTAGTTAAATCATTAAGTAATTTCAGTTTTGAAAGTTGAGTATGTTACACACATGGCTTTACATTCGTTCTCTTCACCAACCCCCATATATGCCTCACTCAATAGCATAGATATAGATTCAAAATATCTCTTTCAAGATAGTCTATAAATATTTTGATCAAATCTTCACCTCCTACTCATTTCTTACTCCTCTTGATACCTACATTGACCATCCCTCACTTGTCAATATTCCTGTTATCTGCTAAAGTTGCACCTTGGTTAAGTTCTAAAACTTAACACTTTGGAGGAACATGAAAACACTCCTAGGTTGTGGGTCACCTAAAACTTGGAGTGAATCTTCGGATAAGGCTGGCTCCTAGCTGGTTATCACCTAAACTAACTCCTTTGCAAGGAAAAGGGAGAAGGATAACATGAAAACTAAAAATGGAAAATGAAATGTGAAGTGATACACCAAACTGAAAATGAGATAGTAAAACTCAGAAAACTAACACTTGGCTTCAACTAATAAGAAACAAATATGCATAATTCATTTCTATATGTTCTTGCATAAGTATTTCACTAAAGGGTATGAATGTAGAAAACAACACAAGGGAAGGTATACTTCACAATGAGTAAGTAAGAGCATCGGTTATACTCAATTAATGACCTGCATAAACACACTACTTGCAAAAAGGTAAAATTATGAGACAAAATCAGAAGGGAGTTATGAAACTTCCATTGATAGCTTCATTAAATCACTTCATATACACTAAACTGCAAAGAACCAAAAGGCAAGTATTCATTACCAGGAAAATTCCAAGGAAAAATCTCTATTCAGTATCTCCAGAGTTACAAAAAATGGCAAAACTGCATATGGACTGTAAAAGTCACTAATACATGAAAAGCCTAATTTGAACTAACTCAATAATGAGTTACAAAAGCGACTAAGCAAGCAAGCTTCAAGCAGTTCCACCAAAAAAGGAACTAGAAGCATCTTGGGTCGGATGCAACAATAAACCCACAAATCTAGCTTCTAGATCTACTCCAAATGTGCTCCAAAATGTGGAAAAAGTCAAGCTTGACTTTGTAAAACCATAAAAGCATTCCAAAAATGCTCCAAATTGAGTCAGCATGCCTGAATTTGCTCCAAATTCTTCAAAAAGAAAAATAAAGAAGCTCCCTATATACCCTCCTCATGTTGGCTGACCTCTTAAACCTCCTCCAATATGCTTGTAAAAGCATAAATTCAAGCATATCTCCTGAATTGAATGGATCTCTTTGTTGTACGTTGAAAATTTCTCAAATGTTTTACTTTGCATTGAAAATAGTATTTAAATTAAGTGATTTATAAACTATCACTTTAATTTAAATACTTTACATTTAACAAAGAAAATGCAAAAGAAAACACTTAAGATAACATTGACCCCCTAAAAGATTTCAAAGGCTTTACAATGAAAAATTGCAAATGAATGAAATACATAACATTACCTATGGGCTCAATAGCTTACATTATATTTTTTTAAACTTGGCAAAAAATGCCCAAATTCCTATCGGCATTTGTAAGTAGGGTAAAAACCCTAAACAAAGCAAAGGAAATAAAATGAAACATTCATCTTGTCTTCGAAGCTTCTGGAAAATTTTTGAGTGCCACCAAGGGTTGTCCTAAAGCTCTACTAACTCACATTCATGACAAATTTTGAAACAAACAATGGTGCTTCTGGAAGATTTATGTGAAAAGCAATAGATGTAAGCTTGGGTGAGCTTCCTGTAGCACAAATTTCTTCATTTCTCCTGTATTTCTGTAGAAAATCTGCATATTATTCTGTAAAAGAGGAAAGAAAATTTCTTTTGTGTTTCATTTTCTCGCTATCATGGTCACGACCTCCATATTCATTTAATGTTTGTTCATTTTATTGCAAAAAATGATAGACATGCTAAGCCCTCCTGATGCATTTCATGTTCAACGCCTATTGATGCGAAATTGAGTAACACATTTTATTTCTTATGCCTCTCAGTAATAGTTTTTCCTCTGCCTCTATAAATGAAATCTTTTTCTTTTTCTTAAATCCCTTTGGCATTGTTTTTATGTAAAACATAGAGGCATTTTTTGAATTCAATGGCCACAGCAATATATTCTATTTCCATGTACTTTATGACACATGGGTATCTTTTATTTTTTTTCACTGTGAAAATCATATCCCCTGTGGAAGATAATAATATGAATGAGATTTCATGAGAGAGTAGATAGTCAAAACAAGTCAAAACATGAGCTATCTCAGTCAACGTTTCACAAGAAAATGCTATCCTTTTTACTGACTAACAAATCCAAGGGTTTGTAGCTTTGTATCTGCACTTTGTGGTTGAGACTTCATAAAAGATAGTGAAATTCCACTGTAGTCATTTTCTATGACATTTGCTATCTATGCTCTTCTTAGGCACTTAAAGTGAAGGTTTCTTTCCCTGAAGTCATGCATCCTTAACTATTCCACTCATTCTTCTTCATAAGTCCATGAAATGCTTCTATCACTACCACATTACTTGTCTTCACAAGCTATGATAATTATAACTGTCCTTTTTCCATTGGACTATCACATATCCATTTAAGCTCTCAACCTGCCATATCTAAATTTCATATGATTATCTCACATGAACCCCTTTATTTCATACATTTGAAAGGATTTCACATGCTTTGTGTTTATGAAGGTCCATGAACTATTGTAAAAAAAAAAACCATCTCCTCCATTGTCATCTTGCAGTTCAGATTCAATTGCAATGTGACTGTCAATAACTTGAGGACACATTATTGCACTTAATTCTCTTACAAGTCAAGAATTTATACTCTGTAAATTCTTTGAAAGCCATTCATTAATATCACTGAAATTGTATTTTGTATAAGTTTACAGCCCTTCAGATCACCATAATGAAGCCTTTATTTGTTCCTTATTAAAAATGTGTCTGATGTTCATGACTAACCCCTCATGATGAAACTGTACTTGCTTTTCTTTTCTTTTTTACTATTCCATTTTTGGTGACCTTCTTTATAAGCACTTGACTGTGTCATGATCACAATCATAACTTATGCTTATATTTTCCTCTTAAAATGGTTTGATCAAATGATCCAAAGGTCATTATATAATAGGTAGTTCATAAGACAACCTTGTGACACCGCTTAAACTTGCAATGTGTGCATGATCATCCTCCCTAGCCTAGAGACTGTCTTCATCACTGTTCAGGTCTATTGAATACCCTGTTTGAGGCTATTCATTATTGTATACTATGTACTGTCTAAAACTACATTCATGATGACTGTCTCTTTAGGATTTGGCTCTGTCTTCTGCTCCTAGGACTAATTACTGGAGGGATTTCAAACATCGTTCTTGTATATTCCTTTTACAAAGAAATTCAAAAGATCTCCTAGGAAAAGGTTAAAAACACTTACTTTCTATGTTAGCTTATGATCATGAATAAAACATCACTATCATAGATTATGTGTGCTTGTTCAAGTAAGCTATAAAGGGATGAACCCTTTTAATGTCTCATAAAAACATAATAAAGCACAATAAAATAACTTGTTGATCTCAACCCTTGTGGGAGTCCATTTCGCCCCACATGTTGTAATTTGATGAAACAAATCATACTTTTCCTGTATCTGCATATGAAGCAAACAAGTTAGTAAAAAAAATAACTATTTTAGGTGTTATGTTGACCTGATGGTTTTCCTAGACACCTAAAATAGGCATTTCCTATTTAATGCACATTGAGATCAGTCTATACATGCATATGTGAATGTTCATATAATGTTTGTGATTCTCTCATTGCTTAGAGAATTTCTCTAACATTATTTCTATTGCCAAATGCAAGAGCTAGGAGGGACAAGAAGCTTGGGGAAACATCAATGCAAGACAACACACCCTAAACCAGTCATTCTCAAGCAATGACTGGTCACTCTCCTTCTATGCACATTTTCCTTCATTTACTTATTCATGTATATGCTTTTCTCAACTTGTATTGAATAAGCAAAGGGTTAGTCTCATGGGTTGTGTGAGACAATGAACATTCTTACATTCAACAAAGATTGCTTTTTAGAAAGATTTGTGTAAATCTTTTCTCTGTTACATGCACTTGTATAAATGCAATGATCTATTACAATAATCTTGTAATCTCGTCTAATTTTTTTGTTTATACAATTGAATTTAATTTAGGAAAGTTAATAAAATGTACCTTTTCTCTTAGTTTGAAATCTAAGAGCTCTACGTGAATGAGCTATTAGTGAAATTTAGGTAACATTTATAGCGACATCTGCTATGTGTTTGCCTGCTAAACATGAAGACCAATTGCCTAGACCTATCCTTGGGTATAGAGTCACTCAGAAGCTAGGAAAAACTTGGAAATTGGGCTTATAACTTATGTAACTCAGTAGAATAGTTCAAAAGACCTTGGAAACTTATTGAAAGCAAAAACTGCAAAAAGGAAATTACTTAACTGTGCTGAAACAACACTTAGGGAAATGACAACTAAAACAACCCTATTCTAACCTACCTTATACTAACGAAAAAACAAAACCATTCATAGGATGACTAAAGTAGCTGCCTTTTCTTCTCAATATACAACGTTTTCCATGCTTGAGGACAGCTAGAAAGAAATGGAACATGGATAAAATTTCAGCAAATAGCTGCAATATCTCTTGAAGAACATACACAAGCCGACTAACCTTTTCATATGGAATGTAAACATTCCAGTTCTGAGGTAGAAAGGTAACTTGAGTCTACTCTTCCTTAGTTGTAACTTCATGCTTGGGTGCAAGTATGCTATCAATATTCTTATTGGCCTCCATTCTGGTTAGATGCCTAATTGGGCATCCTCTAGAAAGTGTGAATCCAAAGCTCTCCATGTTGGTTTCAACTTTATGAGTTGATTCTTCAAGTACCATCTTGTGTTGGTTAAAATGAGTTAACTCATAATATTCCAATGAAATGATGCCTGATTTTTCCATTTCATTAAGTTGTTCACAACTTTCAGATTTGAGGAAAACTAATTTATCATTAAAATTTGAGTAAAAATCTTTAATAATGCTTGAAAACATGTCAACATCAAACCTTTCATTAGATTTCTCAAGCATAACATGTCCCATTTCATTATTTTCTTCTTGGATATTTGGATGAATATCAACAACCATACCTTGGAAAAGCTGCTCCAAATTCTCACCTTGGTCAAGTTGACTAACATCTTCATGCAAGCTAATCTCTTCATTTCTTGAAACAAGGTTGTCTTCATGTGTTGTTTCATGGAACATCACCTTGTTCAAAATTATGTCACTCTCTCTTTGTCTAAAACTTGAGGATGATGTTAGTACAAGTATGGTGTCTTCAACCTCATCAAAAAAATGAGGAAGCTCATCAAGTAAATCAGAAAGGGTTTAAGGTTCAAGCTCTATTTCATTTGACATATTGATGCTTACCTGATGTTCTTCACTAGAAGATTGTTTATTATCTAAGCTTGGAATAAAAACCTCCAAATCATCCCAAAACAAGTCTTCCTCACAGTCTTCACCTTTTTGCATGGGGAGACTGATTTTTGCCTTATGGTGATTTTCAAGAATCAAAGCTTCTTGTTCATGCTCAATAATAACTTCCTGAACCAGAAACACATCACATTGTTGAACAACCTCAAGATGCACCAAATCTGCTGCTAATGAAGGCATGGGAAAGCTCTCTTCATCTTGTTCAACAAAACAGGGTAACTCATCAAACGCCAACGAGACAATTTGATGCCCAACATATTCTTCTTGCTCCATAACCTGTTGCCTAGGCTAAAACGTCTCCTGTAACGGATCTGATTTCTCCTCTTTTTCAATAAGTGAAGGCTTATCAACTATAAGTTGTTCCTCTTTAAACTTCCCCAATACCTCATTTTCCTCAGCAAACCATCTACTGTCATAAGCAACAGGTCCTCCTTTGTAAAGATGGATGATAATAGGCTCATAATCTTGTAAGTATGGGCCATGATGCTCTTTTAGTATTGAAGATGACTGCTCTCATGGAAACACAAGCTCAAGATTTTGCAAAATAGGTAAACTTCTAAAATTTGGAAATTGATTTGAAGATGCAGAGGATTCACCTTGTGTGACACTTGGAACTTCATACCTTGGAAACACCTCCTCCTGAAACTAATCTGACATGCAAATAGCTGATTGGGCTTCTTTTGCAAGCACCTCCCTTGCAAGCTCTTCCTCATATTGTTGTTTCTATGCCAATAATTGTTTTTCATGAAAATGGGCATTGTAAGCCAACTCCTCCTGTTATAGAGAATATTTGTGCTTCCTCTCTATCTCAGCCAGTTTCTTGGTCCAACCAAGCAAAATTCTCTTGATGTTTGCAAACTCAGTTTGCTCATTTCTTTGGAACTGATTAAGATAAGGCTACCAAGATGACTGTGCAGGGGTGGGTGGGTAGGAAGTATGCTGAAATTGCTGGTTACTTTGAGATGGAGGGTGATAAGACATATCCCCATGAAACATAGACATGTCTATTCATTTGAAACAAGAAAAATGGGATAAAGCATACTTTCTTGTTGAAAAATATGAAACATATCAACACTTGAGCTGCTGAAACTAGTAGATAATCTCTCCAGAGTTGCCAGGTATGTATTTGAACACCTCAAAAGGTAGAAAACAACTACTGTACACACCAAACAATAGTGAATTAATGGATAAAATAATTGAAAACCAGTTCATTGTCCCATCGAGCGTGCCAAAAAAATTTATCTCCTAAAGTTGCACCCTGGTTAAGTTCTAAAACTTAATACTTTGGAGGAACATGGATTCACTCCAAGTTTTAGGTGACCCACAACCTAGGAGTGTTTCCATGTTCCTCCAAAGTGATAAGTTTTAGAACTTAACCAAGGTGCAACTTTAGGAGATAACAATTCCTCAGTTTGTCATTTCCACTACTTGAAGAGGAGACCATCAAAAGGAGAGTAATGCACAAAATATTAATCACCCAAATAAAGCTCTTGTTAAATGGAAACATCAAATTATTGTTCATACCATAAGAAAACCAAAAAACAACACTCCACTTCATCATTAATCCTATCTTATGTGGGTAGATCTCTCAATGCCCTTCTTATTTGGTAGAGTGTGTTTCATTAAGAATACTACATGTGAGATAGCTTCAAACCAAACTTTTAGCCATCAAACCATGATGCTTTGCTTGCCTCCCACCTATCATCATTATGGTGCTACTTATATACTATACTAATACTCACCCCTTATCAAGCCACATATATAATATATATATGTGTACATATGTACATATATATAATACATAATTATATACACAATATATATTACATATATAATAAACAAACATATACATATACAATGTACATATATAAATATGTATATGTAAGTATATATATACACACACATATGTATATGTATATGTATATATATGCATATTTATATATATGTATATATGTATATATATACATGCATGCATGCATACATACATACATACATACATACATACATGCATGCATACATACATGCATACATATGTATATGTGTGTACATATATGTATATTTATATATAGAGAAAGTAATCAAGTAGTAATACAAAATATCATATACTCTTGTATAGTATTTGATATGAAACTATATGGCACTAAAAAGGGCACAAACCTCTATGGGCGTTTCACCAAGGTGAAGCTATATATGTATATCAATATATGTAGATGTATACATACATGCATATATAAACATTATACATATATTACATAGACATAGACATATATAAATGAATGTAATTGTAAGAGAGGGGGACCAACCACACCAAGACTCCAGGTCATGGAGAGCCAAGAGCAAAGGGCTGCCCTAACTTACGTCACTCTAAAGGGGAAGGCTCGAGAATGAAGAGCACTATGTAGTACTTTTGTCACTCTTTAGATCTAAGTTTAGGTTAAAGCTAGGCGAGCTAGTTTTTGGAGTTGATACTGTGTCTTAGATAGCTCTTTGTTCAAGGATGACCACATAGTTCTCAGATGATAGCGTGGCAGACTGGTGTCTCTTAGGTGTGCTGGCATCCGTACGGTTAGAAAATAGTAAACACATCAGAAACTACCAAAAAATCTACTAACAACCTATCTAGTTAATCTAGATGGTAAAAACAGAATGAGAAAGTATAGGAAATAGATACTAAAATGATAAAACAAGTAAATAAGAACTAGGGTGACGAAGTTGATCTCAAAAAAGTGCCAATTCATCAACTAGATCCATGTGTATGTCCTCCTACACACAAGAAAGAGGGAAAATTATTGGGGTTGTATAGGGGCTTGCCTGAATCAGACCCCCATTTTGGTGTTTCCACCTCCACGGACAACCAGAAAGCAACAAAGTAGAATATGCTATAAAGAAGAGAAAAGGAAACAAGAAGCAATACAAACAATGCTATGCTACTCAACCAAATCATAGAGAAGAGAAGTAAGGAGTTACCACCTCCACTCAAAATCTCACTAGCCAATGGAGGAGAAAGCAAGCTACAAACTTGGCAAAGACACCATCATCGTGACCATGGTGTCGGGAGGTTTCACAAGACTCCAAGCTCGCAATGTTTGTAATGGCCTCACACCTGCAATGTGGAGTTGATGGAGTGTTGTTGCTGCTATAATGTTCAAAAGTGGGATGCTTGAATGTTGGAATGAGAGTGAATGAGATGCTAGAGATGTGTAAAATATTGTGAAGAGGATGAAATGATTGAAAGAAGATTATTTTTGAAGGTGGGATGGGAAGCATCTACCATTTTGAAAGGTCGGTTGGTTGAAGAGGGACATTACAATTTGACCCCAATCAGGTGTGTAACGCCTCTGTCAACTTTAAATGCAAGAATTTTTCAAGGACGGTAGTGCGTCGTGTAGAAATCTGCACGCCACACATTCATCCCCAAAAAATACTCTCTCATTGACACAAAGGACAAATGCCAAGTGGATGGAAGGTAGGTGGGTGATGTGGAATTTCACCTTCGGATTTGATTTTCTAAGGTGAGGGTGTGCGAAAGGGGAATTTTCCTAATGGGTGCAAATTCGCTCCTATACATTTTCCCCCCACTTTGGTGAGCATGAATATTGATGAGTGCTTCGGTAAAGTAGATCGAAGAGTTAGTAGGGTTAAAAATTTATACCTAAACCATCGAGGAATCATACCATGATTTTGTGAGCTTGAAAGCTTAGGATGGGAAAAGGACTCCATAGGTACTCTCCATGAGGAGATTCAAACAAAAAACTCCATAGCCCCGCAAAACTATGAAGCTACACAAGGTACACTAAAGGCCCTCAGACCAATGATGGACAAATCCCACAGGATGAAAGCGTCTCACAAGACTGCAAACCTGGAAGGAGGTGACCCCCAAGATCTCTCACATGAAGGAAGCCTCGTGAAGTAAGTGCCTTATAGGTCCATAGACCAGCAAGAAGGCGATCCCCAAGATCTCTCACATGGAGGAAGCCTAGAGATGTAAGCATCTTATAGGCCCACATACTCGCAAGGAGGAAATCCCCAAGATCTCTCACATGGAGGAAACCCAGAGATGTAAGGGGACTCCACAAAGTCAAAAAGTGGATTCACATGCGCACTTGTGAAGTGACATGTCAATCCATAAATAAAACATGTTAGAAAACAAAGTAGCCACATAGGAAAATAAATGGACAGTCATGCAAACCACTGACAAGTTGGAAGATTTTCAAATGGGTCCCTCAGGAACCCGATATGAAAAGGGGTCCACTCAAGGGACACGTTGTTTGAAAGTGCAAAAGAGATGTTTTTTTCTCAAGTCGATTTCATCATCAAGGAATCCTTTCAAAAGATGTTCACTTCATCAAGGAATTTGAAAGGAAGAAAATGCCCCCTCACAAGGGGAAGGTCGAGGCTTCTCCCACCAAAAAAGGTTGCTCCCTCCTCAAAGGAAAGTTTTCAAGCTCTTTCTTTGCAAACCCATGATGAAGGAAACACGTTCCGTTAGGGATCCAAGTCAAGAGTGCGATTTTTGAAAAAGTTTGCAAAGGTTTCAAGAAAATATTTATTGGCAATGATGCATTTTATAAAAATCAAAGTATCATGAAAGAGATGTCACACATACAAGGGACAACTCAAGAAAAGAAGAGAGAAAGATAAGAAAAGAGTGAACGATAAATAATCACAAACATAGGACATAGGGGGATCTGGTTTTGCGGGGTCAGTTCTTCTCATGCTTATATAAATAATAGGTAACCACAGTGCAAGGTGAAATATCATCAATCCCCACTAGATCAGAAAGAATGCACGTAAAACAAAGTAAAAATAAAAAATTGGGTCAACATGGAAGGGAAGCCTAAATGCCCCAACGCTTTACATCATCCCTAATTTGTTGAAAATCAAACACAAACATGGAAGAATGATGATACAAATAGAAGAAGTTTGACGACATAAAATCACTCCTATATCTAAGTACCATCAAGGGTGGCATGGGTCATCCAGGAACACATAAAACACACACTTCTAATCTATAGATAAAGAACGGGCATCCCCTTAACACTCATCGACCAAGAGATCATCTTCTTCCCAATCTAGATCATTATAAGGGGAAGTTGGATGAGCCTATAGTGGTGGAATATTAAGGAGAGGAGCTTCCAACCCTCTCGCAACAAGGGCTAAGGAAGAGGCCCCCACAAGGTCTTCTTAGCTCAACTCTTGTGGAGCTATGGTTAATGATTTCGTGAAGATTATCAACAAGATTAGAACTTCATCCAGAGAGTTGAACATGCACTTCACAAGAGTGCCATGTCATACCTCAATTGACGGGGAGGACAGTGCCTGAGATTCATTGCTAGGCTCACCGAGTGATTCGAGAGCGATGAAAAACTCAGTGGAAGTCAGAGTAGGTTCCGTCACCAGGATAGAACAAGCTAGCATAGGACAACCTTTTAGAGAAGGTGGGATCCTCTTACGCCTTCCACTATTAAAAGGAACAACTTCCACCTTTTACTTCATCAAGGGATGTGAACTCCCTATAGACGAGGAAAGAGGTACAGAGGAGGAGGAGGAGAAAACTGAGGTGGACACCACTGAGGTATTCGACATGTCCATGGGTTTAGGAAATGGTGGGATGTTTGAAAGGGAAATCAATAGGGGTGACTCAGTAGAGGGGGAAATGAACACCTACACCTTTTTGGGGTCAAGCACACTCACGCTCACAACGAGAGCCGGAAACGAGAATAAACTTGATTGGATGGAAGCATAGGGGAGGAGAGAGGAGGACACAGTAGGAGACCTTGATACAAGGGCGGTCATTTACTCTTGCTTCTTCTGTAAACCAGCCTATTAAGCTACCGGAGCCTTTTGCCGATGCTTGCGCTCATGTGCAAGGTCGTTTTTGTGACTCTTTGAGCTAGAGGCTGGGAACTATGAAGGGACGACAGGCTCCTACTCAGCCGTAGGCATGTACACTATAGCCATTTCTAGTGGAGGGAAATGTTCTCAAATAGGAGCAAGAGGAAGAGATTGAGAAACAATGGGGGGAGTCAACTCTAGTGCCTCAGCAATGGGCCTCTTCCTCTTTACTACTTTAGAAGTAGGTGCAGTGGGAGGCCACGGAGGCCGAGACATAGAGGAGTCCCTACAAGGACATTTTTTTCTACCATACCGAATGGGCCTAGACTCCATGGGAAAAAAAGGAAGCTCAAACATGGGACACTTGGGATTTCACCAAGCGGGTACCATAGGGTTCTCCTGCAAGTGTGAAATAAAATCTGATGGTACCACAGTGGAGCGAGAGGAAGCATTAGGTTGGATAACAAAAGAGGAAGAGGGACCTTGAGAGTGCCTCTCTTCTTCTCTTCTATGTGCCTTGGCGACATCACTATCAGCTTTTAAGTAGGCCCTATGTGAGACAACATAAGGAGATGGAGGGTACCTCACCTTAGGTGTTAAGCACCCTTTCTTGTAATTTTGATATGTCCAGTACAAGAGGTCCTTCCTAGGTGGGTGGGGACCAACAATTGTAGGCCAAAAGTGATCTTAGGAATAACTATCATGCACGACTAGTGGTTTATAACCAGTGTCGTGAATCACATGCACTGAACCCCCATGAATAAACTTCAGACATTTATGCACAACCGAGGGAACTATGTTCATAGCTACTAGCTAGGGGATATCTAGCTTCACTCTAAATAGTTTAGACCCTGGGATTATGTCAAACAATAGGTTAATGGACTTAGGTCCGATAAGGACTGACAAAATGATACTATCAAGGGGAGGTACAAAAAGTCCATTTTGTGTATAGATGGTGCTAATAGGTGCATTGTACCCATCTTTGTGTAGGAAGTTAATTAACATAATCTCCTTGGTTATGATATTTACTTGAGATGTCGAGTCAACAAGAACACCTGCTACAGTGTTCTTGTTGATTCGTGCAGGGATATAAAGAGGATATGGTTCTCTATTGAATCCCATCGGTAGGTCCTATGAGGTGAAGGTTATACTTGGTCCACTACTTACAGGCTACACAGAGGGGATAGGCAAATAAAAGAAAGAGGCCATCACACACACTAAACAATACTTTCACAAAGCCCCCCAAAGGTTCGCAATTGGATAGTGACCCAACTAAGGCTTTGTAATGCAACACCTACGAAAAGTTTCAACTACGCCTACTAGGGGTTGTAGGTTGGGTTGTAAGGTGAGGGCCTCACAACACTCACACCTACAACACTCCTAGAACACAAGGAAATGATCTTTTAGTATTGCAAGACGAAACCAAAATGGATCACGTCAGGTTCACCCAAAATGTAAGAGAGGGGGACCAACCACACCAAGGCTCTAGGTCATGGAGAGCCGAGAGCAGAGGGATGCCCTAACTTACCTCACTCTAAAGGGGAAGGATCAAGAATGAAGAGAATTATGTAGTACTTTTTTCACTCTTTAGACTCGAGTTTAGGTTTAGGCTAGGTGAGTTGGTTTTTGGAGTCGGTACTGTGTCTTAGAAAACTCTTTGTCCAAGGATGACAACATGGCACACTGGCGTCTCTCGGGAACACTGGTGTCTGTACGGTCAAAAAATAGTAAACATAGCAAAAAATATCGAAAAACCTAGTAACGACCTAGCTAGTTAATCTAGATGGTAAAAACAAAATGAGAAACTATAGGAAATAGATACTAAAATGATAAAGTAAGTAAATAAGAACTAGGGTGATGAAGATGATCTCATAGAAGCACTAGTTCACCAGCTAGCTACATGCGTACGTCCTCCTACACATAAGAAAGACGAAAAGTTATTGGGGATATATAGGGGCCTGCCTCAGTTAGACCCTCATTTTGGTGTTTCCACCTCCACAGACAGCTAAAAAGAAACAAAGTAGAATATGCGATAAAGAAGAGAAAAGGAAACAAGAAGCACCACAAACAATGTTATGCTACTCAACCAAATCACAAAGGAGAGGAGTGAGGAGTTACCACCTCCACCCAAAAGCTCACTAGCCAATGGAGGAGAAATCAAGCTACGAATTTGGCAAAGACACCACCACCACGACTATGGTGAAGGGAGGTCTCACAAGACTCCAAGCTTGCAATGTCTGTAATGGCCTCACACTTGCAATGTGGAGTTGATGGAGTGTTCTTGTTGTTGTAATGCTCAAAAGTGTGATGCTAGAATGTTGGAAAGAGAGTGAATGAGATGGTAGAGATGTGTAAAATATTGTGAAGAGGATGAAATGAATGAAGGAAGATTTTTTTAAGGTGGGATGGGAAGAATCTACCATTTTCGGGGTTAGTTGGTCAAAGAGGAATGTTGCAATTCAACCCCAATTGAGTGTGTAACACCTTTGCCAACTTCAGATGAAAGAATCCGTTAGGGATGATAGTGCATCGCGTAGACGTCTATGTGCTGCACATTCGTCCCAGATAAATATTCTCTCATCGACACAAAGGAAAGATGCCAAGTGGATGGAAGGCAAGTGGGTGATGTGGAATTTCACCTTTGGATTTTATTTTCTAAGGTGAGGGTGTGTGAAAGGGGAATTTGCCTAAGGGGTGCAAATTTACTCCTATACAATAATACATATCATGGTTACTCAATATGTGTACATATTTATTATGATTTTAAGATTAATTTTGTATAGTTCTTTTAGTGTCACTATTTTTATAATATTCATCTAATATTAATTGATTAATTCTATTCTTTTAGTTATGCATCTTATATTTAATCTTATTATGCTTAAGTTGAAAGATTATTATTGAGATATATATTATGTGATCACAAGATAGATATGTATTGTTTGATTTATATTCATATTGATTGTTATATCTTGTGCTTTGGATATTTATATTGTGCAAGTATATGTGATATGTTAATTAAGTGTGTAGGTATATGGTTTAAACTAATAGTGGTTAATTTAGAGGTAGACACATAGTTTATTTGGAGTCATAAACCCGTGTTGCCTCAATATAGGATAATATTATGTGACATGTCTAAACATACGAAATATTATCTAAATTGTATGCAATCTTGAATTCCCATATGTGTAAGTTCAGTTTTGTGTTTACATTCCTTGTGTCTTTTTTCTTTTGTATTTTTGCATACACAAATTATTTTCTATGAGTGAAAGTGATAAAATGTAAATAAAAAATAAAGGGGCATTTAGTATTGAAATGAGGGATTTAAAGTTCTTTAATTTTTTTTCTTTTATATAAAATAAAATGAGTTACCTACATATGTCTTGGGAGGAATTGTGACTTGTTATGAAGGAAAAATGACTTGATACAATAGGTTAAAGGGGTCATATTAGATATTTTTGTTAAAAGATATTAGCTCTAAGTTTTATATGGAAATGTGAAAAGAGAAAAGGGATTTTTTTAAAAAAAATTCTCTTATATGCTAAAAGGGGTTCTTTTTGAACTATCATCTATCTTTCATCTTTTAACTTCTACCTTATGCAATTTTTTAGAAGAGAGAGAGAGAATACAAAAAATATTACATTTGAGCCTTAGCTTCTATTTAAAGAAATTGAAAGGATTGGAGCTTGGAGGGGTTATTATTTTTGAATTGAAGCTTGCTCAATTTTGCATCTCCACTTTCTAGATAGCTTGTTTTAAGGTAATTTTATTTTTATTGTAAATTTTAGATTTAAAATAAGGATTTTGAGTGTGCATCTTTTCTTGATAAAATGGAGGAATATTATTTATATTTTTGGGATAAAATATAAAGATTGTTCTATTCCTATTGTGTGGCAACAAGATAATATATTTTCATTTTTGTACGATATGAAGAAATAATGTATTTAATGTTAGTTATTCAATTGAGTATTAAACCTTAGATTTGTGATGTTGAGTGATTTAGGAACAAAAGGGTACTATTAAATTTTTTATTGGATGCATTTCAATTTTTGAAGAAAAACATAAATACTCCCAAGGCCCTTGAAAAATTGTTGTAAAGTTTATGTGACTTCAAAATTATAGATCCCTTAGTATTTAGATAAAAAAGGTATCTTTGGATTTTTGAGTAAAAATATTAATCTCCTTTAATGGAGAAATCTACTTTTGTATGGTTCTTGAGAAAATTAGAAAATGATTTATTTTTTAAATTATTCCTTTTGTTATGTGTTTTGTTTTGTGGCTTAGTGAATGATAAACGATAGTGAAATGACGTAGGTGGAAAATGGGTGTATGTGTGTAAAAACCTACATCTATTCCACCCTAAGGGCCATTTATAAAATTGGAATCTTTAATTGTTTAAAAACTAAGGATACTCATAGGAGGCTTAGGATTGACTTAATTCATTTAAAATCTCAAGTGGATCTTGTTGGTTGAAAAATTGGTCTTTTGAAATATTGATTTAGTTTCTCTATATTTCCCAAAGAAAGAATAATCAACAAAAAATAGTTGGAAATATCACCATTCCATTGGTGATCTTCCTCTGAATTTTAGAGGTACAACTCCCTTGCAAGATATAATTTTAGATTTTTTATTTTCAAAGAAATGGGGTATACTTTTGACCAGAAAGTAGGAAAGGAAAACTAACACTTGCTCGTAGCCATGATGCAAATGCGATGGAATTCAACTTACAAAAAATTAACTAAAACTGAAAGGATGTATATGCCACTGATATCACAACTCAAATATTGGATTACTAGCAATAGATAATTGACTCGACACAATGCATTTCTATAATTTAACTAAAAAACAATGAATGAAACACCAAAGAACATAGCATCCACAAAGAGAAGTAAAATTACAACACTTATCAAAGCTCAAAGACTCATTCATAAATATTGAGTATTGCATTCAATTTCATTGTTCAAAGATAAATAACTTCTTCAAGAAAACAAATAAAACTGCAAAACTTGATCCTTCTTTTTAATCGATTCTCAGTCTTGCATCAAAGTGCAACGGGGATAAAATTTGGACACTTCAAATGTCCTTCCAAAGCATATTTATAGTTTTTACATTATAATTGTCACCGAAATCTTAAATGAACAAAATTGATTCTTTAAAAGAATCGTAACTATTGAGTTCATTATAATATAAACTATAAAAATAAATGCTAGGAAAGTGAAAATACGTTCATTGTTGAGGTGGATAAGTGATCAAGTCCATGGATGCATTCTCTAACGCTGACATTTGTTTATAGATTCCACACACATCTTATAATTTTTTAATGCCTATGTGATGGCGGGGATTTTAGTGTGCTGAGGAATGGTGACATTTTTTGTTCTCAACTTCCATAAGGCTTTCTTGTTGTGGATGGTGTCCATCTTAGCAGTAATGACAATGGGAGAATCCTCATGCCAAGATAACGATGAATCAATTTGAGATAGCTTCTTCATAGCTTCTTTATCGAAGACCTATTCTCTAGACAATGTATCTACCACTTTCAAGAACCCTTCTTTTAACTCTTCTAATGTATCTACATCGCTATTATCAACTTTTATTAATTGGTAACCAAAATAAAATAAATTCTTGATAGAATCATTATTAAGATGAGTACACTCTTTCATTAACATGTTCTGCTCCTGAAAAATTCATCTTTAGGAAATTGATTTTCCATTCGATACTATTTTTCCACATTATAATCCCGGGATGATCCTTTGATGGAATAATTTCTTCTACCGCCACTTTTTCCAAACCCATTTTGAAGATTTTAACAAAGTCTTTATCAACTTGTGACCAGAGAGACTCCTACTACTTACAATTTTCTACTTTAGTCTTGATAGAATTTATTAATAGAACAAATTCATCATACACCCTCTTTAATTTTTCAATGACAGGAGGACCTCTCTCTTTAACATCAACCACCCATCCTTGATAAATTCTCCCATAGTGATTATCTTTCTGCACCTTACTCATCATGGCCTTCCCAACCATATAATTAAGATCAAAGGAGGTGCTTGTTTAATTGAGAGGTAGAGGAGAAGGATTAGTTAATGACTTGGGGCAATAGGAGAGAAGTTCTATTGACCTCTTCAGTTCATCTTTATCTTATTTATCCTTTTATGTCCTCTTTACCAATCTCGTGGCAATCACCTAAAAATTATGCACATCTCCATCTCACCTAGGCGGGCCTAGATCCACTTTGGTTATATTATAGTCAGCTATGGTATCTTGACTAGGATCTTTTTGCATAGAAGGATGTGCAATTTCTATAAAAAAATGTCCTGATTTATCATCCTCCATTAATCTTGAGATTATTTTTATCTTCTTAACCTTAAGGGACTTCTACAAGAGTTTCCCCACTACATTTATCATCTGAAAAATCTATAGGTATTGTCTTCCTCTTTCAAGACAAAATATTCTCCAGCCAAGAAGAAGGAGTCATTGCATTGATGGTTTGAGAAGCCCAGGTGTAGAAAATAGAAGGGCTCTTATTCAAGGGAGGAGCCATTGTTACACTTTGCATATTTAAAAGGAAAAGAGGTTGGATATTTTACCTTATGTGTGCTTCTCCCAGCCACATCTTAAGATAGGTTTAGCTGTTCTTTAGGAGTGTTAACATCCACCCTCTTAATGTCTTGTTCTTTTTCATTTATTTGTCTCCTCCACTTGATTTTAAGTATCAATGTCATTAAGAGGGCCTTCCCCACATTTCCTTTCAGGGACTATCTTTCCCTTAGGAGGATCCTCCCCATCTCCACTATCACTTGGTAATGAAGTGCCTTGTGGTGATGGTGGTACTTGTTGAATATTCAAGATATTGAGAGGGGGGTGAATCAGTATCATCTTTCTTTTATTGAACAAACACCATCAACTTCTTTAATGCATAAAATAGAGAAGAGCAATAACACAACATGAAATCACACAAAACAAGAACACCAGAGTTTTACGTGGAAAATCCAATGAGGGAAAAACCACGGTGAGGATTAGCTCACTATATATATAGTTGTTTCAATACCAGATACAAAAGAGGCTCACTACCAATTACAAAAAGCTCACTTCTAAAAAGAACTCATTGTCCAAATAGGGAGGCTAATTTCCTACAAAATATTATAGAAACAAAATGGCTTAAAGCCAGAATGTGAACTAATGGGGTTACACCACAAGTGTAGATTTAGTTCCTTTGATGCTTAAATTATTTGATCGCATGCCAACAGACTAATCTTCACCCTTCTACTCACACACTTCGCATATGCAACACATTCACTCTTCATCTCTTCATCTACAAACCATCCTATATATATCTAATATATCCACACACATCAATCAGGTTGACCTAATTGGATGCATTACATATTTGAAAAAAGTTAACTGTCGACTTCATACAAAACTTCTTTAAAAGTAATTCAATCGTGTGACATGCACTATTATGTTGGCTAGGACCAAAGCCAGGTCACACATATATCCACAATACATATTAAACTATTAGTTGTTTATTAGGTCAGCCATGAATAAACCTAATAATAAAGTACAACCATTAAACTATTGCCAACACACCATCAATTCATATGGACATACGACAATTCATATATACATGCTTCTAGTAACCATAAACCTTTTCCCAAAACCTTAAGCAACGATGACCACCATATAGAATATGCAGACCAAAATATCCGATCAAACACCGAAGGATATAAACCTATTTTGCATATCGGTTCAGGGCACCAGACCAATATGATACCTTAAACAACATGGTGACACCAATGACAACATACAGAGTGATCTTTTCCATAATTCTAACAATCTTCCCCTTTGTCATTGATACCAACATGTGCCAACAAAAGTGTATTAAAAAAATATCCTCCAATCTCTCCCAAAACTCTCCAAATCTCTTCCCCTTTGACATCAATGGAAAAGGGTGACCAAAACAAAAAAAAAAGGATGTAAACATGGTGACATTCAAAATTGCAAAAATTCCAACTCTTCTAAAACTTCCAAAATATTCTAGACCTTCAAAATTTTAAAGCTTCAACCATTCAAACTTTCAAAATTCCTTCTTTGATATTTTCTTCTCACCTTGTTCAACTTCCCTTTTTCTCTTTCTTTTCTCTCCTCCTTTTGTTTCAAAAACAAAAAAACAAAAAAAAATTGAACATTCAGGATTCAAGTAAAAATGACACTCTTCACCTGAAACACCTTCTTGTACCTTTCTTTGATAACTGGATATAAATTCTTCCAGGAAAATATAGAAAAATCCATTCTCGTGCATATGCTTTCCAACAAGGCCAACAATGTGAAAGAAGATGACCAATCTGCAGATGACAACTAACTTTCACAATCTTCTACATCAGTAAGTATTCCAGAGAGATGGTCTAACTGGACCTCAACAATCTCTTTAAGAAGCCAAATTTTTTTGACCACATCATCTCTTTGTCTCTGTACAATGATCATCTCTACTTGAAATTCACTGATTCCCAGTCTTTGTTTCCCTTCTTTATCTTCAAATATAGCAAAGTTCTTTCTGATATTGTTTATCTCAGATTCAATTGCTTCAATCTTTCTTCTAAAATTGTCATCCATAGTAGGCCACCAGAGACAATATTTATAGATATCTGACATTTCTTTGATGCATTTCTTCATCTCTTTAATAAGTTCGGATAACCTCTGTTTAGCTTTAGTACATCTCTTTCCAACCAGAGCTTCTAACTTACGTTCTTCCAGACCTTCCAGTAGCATTCTTTCTTCAACAATCTCAACTAAATTTTCTAGAAAAGAGTTAGAAACAATTGATACATCAATACCTTTTCTAAGAAAATAGTCAACTAAAGCATCGTCGATCTTGAGTCTATCCACTAGAGAGGATGCATTCCACACTTCACCAATTTTCTTCATTTTTCCTTTAACTAACATTGACCAGATGTCATCTGGATCAGAGGATTCAAATCTAGGTTGAGATTTTTCTTCTTTTTCCTTCTCTTCTAGAATGACAATGATGTCTTCGGTGATAGCTTTTCTTTTCTTAGATTCCAGAGGGGAATTATTAATGACAACTTCCAATTCTTTTGTTCTGGAGGACGAACCTTCCTCAAATCGACTAGACACAACCAAACCGGAGCACAAATCTTTGTGCAAAGAAAAGAAAAAGGTTTTACATGCACTTACTTTATCTTCCAAGCCCTCCAAGTATCTGTATATTTTTCTTCCAATGGGAATCTAGGATTCCCACTTAACACCTTCCTTTCCTGGTAGTGAGTCCAAAAAATAGAGTACCAGACATGTAAGTAAAGACCCAAAGCAGAAAGGGTATCCTTCTACCAATGACATTCACACATTTTTAGTAATATTTTCCAGACTCAAGCCACACAAATCAAATTTCTTATTCTCCTTTACCATTTTATGCGCCAGATACATGACAATAGCCAAAGTAGATCTATCTCAATTTCTGAAATAAATTTTATAGGAAATGCCATAAGCAATGTACCTCACAACAAGATTGACAATAGTATCTATCACTAGTGCTCGAGGGTCTTTGTCAATTCTCATCAGCTCCTCTATAGGTTCATCATCTTTTACCAGAGCAGACAACTTTCCCTTTTTACTTTTGCACACTTTTGAAATATGTCCTAGTTTTTTGCAATTGTAGTAGACAACATTTCTCTGACTTGCTTGACTTCCATTAGCTCTTGATCTGCATTGATGTTATTTTTGTCCAAAATTGTTACAGGTGTGGCAATAGCCATCAAAAGATTAATTTATCCTACCTCCATTAAACTAATTCATCATCTGAGTTCTGCATTCACTAGCTCTATGTCCAATCTTATTGCATGCATACCATTGTCTAAATAAGGAACTAGAAAACTGATTCATCCTACTCCTACACTCAACTTCCCTATGACCAAATTTATTACATGAAAAACAAATACCATTGAATGATTAGTACCTTTGAGCATTTGGTTGTCTGATAGGCGATCTCCTTCCTAGATTTATTTTTTGCTTCCCTTTATCTTGAGTCTTTTGATTATTTACTGGATTTGAGTTTTGCATATTTTCACCAGCTTCATTACCTAATCTATCTTTGTATTTAGAAGGTCTCTATCTTGCTATCAGTTCATCAAGCTTGGTGGATCTTGTCTTGAAATCATCTTCATAGAGTTTTTCTTTCTCTAATTCTTCTTTTAGATTCATCACTTCTTGTTCAAGCCTTGAGCATACATCAAACTTACTTTGTATCATTGTATTCAGAAACTCCTCAATTCTCTTCTTTTCATCCACTTTCACCTTAGTCTGGTAACCTCTTAATTTTCTTGTTTTAGTTGCTCACTCACTTCTCCATGTCTCTCTTTGAATTTCTTTAATTGCTCTTTCATTTTTGGATGCATTCATTTGCTTCATCAAAATTTTCTTTCAGATCTCAGTTTTCAATTTCAGCCTTTTCAAGATCTTCAAGGGTAGCCCAAAGCTCTTCTTTATCCATTCGTTCAATCTGCAGGATCTCCCTCAAGTTTTTAGGCTTCTCCAGAGGAACCAAGCTCAGATACCAATTGTTGAATATTCAAGATACCGAGAGGGGGGTGAATCAGTATCATCTTTCTTTTATTGAACAAACACCATCAACTTCTTTAATGCATAAAACCGAGAAGAGAAAGAACACAACATGAAATCACACAACACAAGAACACTATAATTTTACGTGGAAAACCCAATGAGGGAAAAAAAATGATGAGGATTAGCTCACTATATATATAGTTGTTTCAATACTGGATGCAAAAGAGGTTCACTGCTAGTTACGAAAAGATTAGTGCTTACAAGGACTCACTGTCCAAACATGGAGGCTCACTGCCTACAAAAGATGATAGAAAAAATGGCTTACAACCAGAATGTGAACTGATGGGGTTACACCACAAGTGAAAATTCAATTCCTTTGATGCTCAGAGTATTCACTCACATGTTAGCAGACTAATCTTCACCCTTCTACTTGCACACTTCACATATCCAACACATTTACTCTTCATCTCTTCATCTACAAACCATCTTGTATATATATCTGATATATCCACACACATCAATTAGGTCATCCTAATTAGATGTATTACATATTTGTAAAATGATAATTGTCGACTTCATACAAAAATTCTCTAAAAGTAATTCAATCGTGTGGCATGCACTATTATGTCGGCTAGGACCAAATCTAGGTTGCACATATATTTGCAATAGATGTTAAACTATTAGCCAATTCTTAGGTCAACCATGAATAAACCTAATAATGAAGTACAATCATTAAACTGATGCCAACACACCATCCAATCATATGAACATACAGGAATGCATATATACATGCTTCTAGTAACTATAAACCTTTTCCTAAAACCTTAAGCAATGATGACCACCAGATGGAATATGTGAACCAAAATACTGGATCAAACACCAGAGGATGCAAACTTGTTATGCATACTGGTTCAGGGTACCAAACCAATCTGATACCTTAAACAACACGGTGACATCAATGACAACATACATACTCATCTTCTCCATTCTTCCAACAATACTGCTACAAAAGAGGATGTACTCACTTGACCTATATTAGTTTATCCTTTGGCTTCTCATCTATATTTAGGTGGAGCTTTAACTGCTTCTCCTTTCTTCTTGTCAAGCCATATCTACATTCTCTTCATGACCACTATAGTCTTAGAATCCAAATATTTGAGTTCCCTACTGGTCCAGTCAACAAGTAATATAGGTTGCATTTCTATATTATTAACATAGATGGAGTCAACTAGGTCAAACTCATCATCTTTGACTCCTTTGATATCCCATCCTAATTTGAAAGCAATGATATACTTTAAGGTCATTCTCATCCAATTTCTCTTTCTTACTTCATAATCATCAACACACTTGGCCCAATAATCCTCCAAGTGTGGCACATGATGAAAATCTAGACCAAGATGAAGGTTGTTCTTTATAAAATTCTTACTATCTAAATGGGAATCTCCTCTCATATGTAGTGACACTATATTTTACAATATCTTTCTCTATATTGAGGGTATTAGATTGAGACTTATATTGTTAGAATCCTAGACTAATGGGGAAAGGAATGCCTACCTTATTTCTTTCTATGTATCTCTTATTGACTTCTACAATTTTCCTCCATACCTCTATCAGAATAATTTTTTCTTCTACATATTTTGGTATTTTGTGAGGTAACCTGTCAAATCCTTCAACCCTTAGGTATGTAAATCTCTAATATTAAATAAAAAGGCTACCATATTGGTGATGAGTTGGAAAGCTTCTAGTGAAACCCTCTACCCTAGGTCACCTTGTAGCTCCCTAACCAGCCTCATAATAAACATGTCATTTACTCTCCAAAAATTCTTATAGCTCTTCTCAAGCTGCAAGTCGAGGTAGTAATCATAAATCTAGATTTTTTCATCATATTCTTCCACAAGGTTCAATCCTATCTAGGGTCTTGTACATGCTAGAACATAAAAGAGGTAGGAGGACATTTAAAAATTGTATATTACCAGCAAAATTGCATATCATAAATTATACAATTGATCACTGATTAAAGTCACCCAATCCAGACACTACCTTCCAACACAAATATTTTGGATGAAGAAGTACATCACTCCTCAACATGTTGAGCATTCCCATTCCCTCTTACTCTATGTAGGAGAACAATAATATCTATAATTTCATCTAAAAAATGTGACTTGTGCATGTTCTTGGGAAATTGAGACTTCCATTTCCTCGGGGTTACAAACCATTCCTTTGTAATTATGTTCCTAAAATATCCCTTTCGCTCATAAAATTGACATTGTGACAAGGTGAAATAAAATTTTACAAAAACCTCCCTCTTGGGCAGCTTGAAGCAACCACTAATGGTGGCTCTGTCGAGATTTATCAATAAATTATTGTCATTTATCATAATTTCCCAAGTTTCAAGGTTATAGCGGTTTATACATTCTAGAACCAGGTTTGTACATTGTGCAACTACTAGAAAGGTGACTGCTTCCAACAAACCAATTTCAACTAGTCTCTGAGTAATGGGATTTTGTTTGGTTTATTAATTCTCTCCCAAAACTCTCCCAAATTAATGTGATCTAGTTTAGTATCACCTATTTCTATCAATAAGCATTCCAACCCAGACAAATTCTCGTATCTAAGATATTTGTACTTCATCTTTACTTAAACTTTCAATCCCAATTCCTAGGAAAAATTGGCCAGCGTTTCCCCCCAGTGGAGATATATTTCTTTGAGAAAACCTCTATGTTGCAGGGTGTGCACCCTTGGTTTCCTTGTATTTGTAGTGCAACACTTGGGTTTGTGACATGGCTTAACCACCTCCTGTGGATTCACTAATTCTAGTGATTGTATTAGGTATTAACAAGTTGATCTTTTGGTGCAATGACAACTTTTTGTGCAACAATTAGTATCAGAGGGGGTCATGGGTTTGAACCCTTTCTTGCGCTGGGGGGATTATTGCAAGGCATGTGCCCTTGGTCTCCTTATGCTATGCAGTGTAACACTTGGGTTTGTGGCATGGCTTAACCACCTCCTATGGATTGATTAACTCTGGCAGTTGTATCAAGCATTAATAGGTCAATCTTTTGTTGCAACACTCTATAGCTAAGAGAAGGTTTATAAATATTTCTTACCCAACAAGAAGTTCCGCTCCCGGAGGTACAAAGTCAACCACTTGTCAACCGTCTAATGGATTATCAATAGTTATTTGATATCCACCCTTTTCTTTACGTGCAATTTTACTTACTTTACCCATTGTTGAAGCATTGTAGACTGTATTGTTTCTTTTGCTACCATCGGGATAAATTTGTCCTCTTCCTCTATTACCACCCACATATATGGGATATTTCAGGAAGTTAGCTACTTTATTAGTAGTTGGATTTGGTGAAAGGATGGGAAACACAATTTCACTATATTTTTGACCAGGAACATGACCTATTATTATAATATTTTTTTGATTGGGATGATAGTTCTAAAAATAAAGATCACCTATTTTTTCCTTAATCTTAGGATAAATACGATCCGGAGGAGCTAATTCAAAACCTTCGGGTAAAATAAGAACAACTCCTACATTTAAAGTTCCTTTCTTACCATTAGCAAGAACTTGTTTTATTTTCTTATCATAGGGTATTTTAACAACTGCTTCAAAAACGGTATCAGGAAGCACGAATTGTGGAACTTCAATCTCCACAAGTTTTTTAGCCAAATGACAATTGGCACATACAATACGTCTAGTTGCTTCTCAGGGATTTTCATAACCTTGCTATGCGAAAACGAGATATGCATTTGCAATAGATGCTTGAGTCATTACATCAATCATTATTAAGATGGATATTGATTGAGTTATCCACTTTTTCACCTAGTCATCATAAGTTTTTCTATTTTGCATGGTTCAATTTTTTGTTACAATTCTTTTATTTAAAATAAATAGTAGTAGGTAAGTATCATAGTTACCTACCCGCAATTCTACTACTATATTAAACCTAAAGCTAAAAAATAAGAAGTATCGCCCTAAAAAAAGTTAAAAAGGTGGGGACCATTTGTTATTCACTCATTGAGTGATAAATTACTACAAGTGAAGGAGATATACGATTCAAACGATGGAAGATCCAATATTTGAAAATTTTGTCTAAGATGACTGGAAAAGTTGAAACAAGAACATATATTATTCGTTCGTTATGGGCAAATCCTTAATTTTCGAAGATTAAATTGATGATCAGTTCCCAACCATGGGGCGAATGAAACCCAATACATAGATCACTTGCTAAAAGAATAGAAAATGCTTTCATTGTATCGCTTAAGCTGTAGAAGACTTCTTGGATCCAAGAATTGAGAATGCCAAGTCTCTTCTTACCCAGAATGAGACAAACAATTAGAACAACAAAACTTATTATATTTCCTAATAAATGTGAGATAACTTGGATACAATCTTGATTATATATTTTGACCAATTGGATCATTTTTTTTTGCATCTCTACATGAATATCTTGTGAATGTGGTTCTGAATAATCTTCCATCATTATTTCTAATAGGAATAGTTCTTTTATTTTCTCAAATTTGTCTACAACACTTTCTTCTTGTAAATAATAAAAAAAAAAATTGATTGACTAGTATTCCACCAATTTGTAACCCAAGATTCCAAACCGTTCTGTAATGAAATTGAAATTGCCCAAGGCAATACTATTAAAAATGTAAGATATTGTAGAGAAGATAATGTTTTATATTTGGTGACTTCCAATTCGTGAATTGTTAATGAATTCTATTGGCCCGTTAGCTTTGTCCAAAATCTGAACAAAGTACGATTTATAGAAAGAGGTATGAGATTCATAGAATGATCTTATGCGAATTCTTTGAAATATCTTTCAGATGAGGGATAGTTTATTTGGAAGGAGAAGTGGAGTAAAAAAGGAAGGATCAATCCTTAAAATTGCTTTGATCTGGACTCATTTTCTATTTATTGTTTTCTTTTTTAACTCTTGACCCAAAGAATCACTTCAATTCAAGCGGCAAATAAATTGAAGTTTAAGTCTAACAATACCAAATTTGTACTCTTTGGTACATATAACAGATCAAATTATTTTGGGCACATATGTAAAAAAGTGTAAAAAACTAGAGGAATTTACTTCATTGTATTCTTTTGAGATGTTATATCCATATTTATTAGACCTTTTGTCCCTATCTAATAGATAAATAATGATATCGAGTGTTTGCAAACTGCCGAAGAATACCGGTATGCTTCTATAAGTAACATTTCGTGTTGGTGTAAATAAACTGACTATACTTCCCCTCTAGACAAATGTTATGTCAAACTTTTTTTGGTATCTACTAATACAAGATCTATCCATTTGTATATTATAAAAGAGGACTTTCACCCCATTTCAAAATCCTTCAATGGATACGCGCAAAAAAGGGCTAATAAGCTTTCTATTCCATTTCACGTAGGGTCAAATTTTCTTTAGTACAAGTTAAGGGGATGTCTTGTTGGCCCTTTATTTCCATATAAAGAACACGACGAGGAAAAATACCTTCTTGAACTTCCATTTTGATCGCTTGAATATCCTTAATAAGAAATTGGAGGAAAATATGATGATTTCTTCTGGGAAATCCCTAACGAAAAAGGCATACAATTCCTTCTTTTTCATCAAACTTATTATAGCCACTACCCACATTGCACAAAATAGTGCACCACAAATAAGAGCTAATAAAAAGACTTGCAATCCCATAAAAACACATCACAATTCCTTGTGGAACAAAAAGTATTTGTTGAGATGGCAATAAGGGTATCAAGTTCCTACCGACGTAACTTGAAATTCCGACCACAAAAAATCCTAGTGAACCCAAAAAGAGGAGACAAGCAAAAAACAAATTACTTATTTTTTGAGACCCTGTTATGGGTTCTATCCAGAGCCATTTGGATCGACGATTCATAACAAATTATGTCCTATTTAATTCAAGGGATTGAACAAATTTTCACTCCCACCCTGGAGTCATTCTCATAAATTGGCTATATTAATAAAATAGCCATATACATATAAGCATTTTTTTTTTAGTAGTATATATCTATAACGATTTTATTATTCTTCTTTTCCCATGTTCTTTTTTTGTCTGTGCTTTTTTTTAGCATGGAAATTTTGTCCTTAACTTATTGATTATCAAAATGATACTTCATTGTATTAGTCAAATGAAAATATCAATCTCTTTATTGAAATGTCTATATACACATATTTTGAAGTATAAGTAAGAAAGATTTATTCTTTCACACACGGGTCTGTATACTATGTATTATACATATTATACCATATACATTTACATTCTATCCATAGATTGTTATTTATCATATATGAATAGATCTAAATAAAGAGAAATATCTATTTAGATCTATTTAGTAAGGTTTTATCTTATATTAGACAAAAAAAAAATATATATTGATCAGATTCATAGAATTTCATCATTTTGAATATAGAAATAAAGAAAAACCATTGTAATTGCTGGAAAAAACAAGCCCACCAAAGGCACGAAAAGAGAGGGTAAGTTGTTCATTATTATATCAAAAGTATATTAAATAGTCTTTTTTTCTATTACAAAGATAGATTATAAGATCAAATGAGTGATAGGACCAAATAAGCGGGCGTGCCTTTCTTCGTAAAATACCTAATTCATTAGGTCTTTTTTAAAGTAATTTATTACTTTACTTTGTTTGATACAAAACAAATGGGACCAATTTCCACATTGTATATTGGTACATAGAAATGATAAAATATATTCGCTTCTTTCTGAATCCTAATCTAATATGAAAAATGATTCTTTTTCTTTCTAAAAAAGAAGCTGAGAGAATCCAAGAAGTTTTTATTTCATAGCTCCATTCGTATCATTCTGAGTTTCTCTACTTTTAGGGCCTGAAAAGCCCCACCAAGTAGAGAAGAGAACTCGGAAAGTACTAACTAATTATGGCCTTCTTTGTTTATGATTTGAAATTCTGGTGTCTCAGGCGTAGGGGAACCACACCAATCCATCCTGAACTTGGTGGTTAAACTTTACAGTGGTGACGATACTGCAGGGGAAGCCTTGTGGAAAAATAGCTCGATGCCAGAATAATAATAAAAAAATCTTACTTATTTTTCAAAATAAACCCAACCCCGACATTCTTTTTTTCCCATTCCACACTGCGAAATGGAATATTTGTGATCTCGTGGAGATGGGGCCTATAGCTCAGAGGATTAGAGTATGTGGCTATGAACCACGGTGTCGGGGGTTCAAATCCCTCCTCGCCCATAACAGTCCACTATAGAGAGACTATGAGTATCTCTAGCAGTTCTATAGAATATAGAATAAAATGACTATGATTTCTCTCGAACTAGTAAGAGCACTACGAATACCAATAGCTTCAATTTGTGTTGAAGCTTTGGAAATTTACTAAACAAAGGTCAGTAAGGGTCCATACATGGTGTGTACTACTATTTTGAATATGTCAAAGATTTTATTATATATAACAGTTATTTGTGGTGGTGATTGACCGCCGCCTCCCCTTGTCTTGAAGGCTTTCCGAAGAAACAAACAAAGGAGGGATTGCTATCATAACCTATTATGCTTGTAATATACCCTAGAATAGGCATAAGAAGGTGAAGGTCTTTCGAATAAACCTTTCTGTTGAATTTTTCAATCGTTGATGCACTTGTCATAAGTTGTTTCAAAAAAATGATATATATAGAGACTTCATACCTTCGTTATTCCTCAGTAGCTCAGTGGTAGAGCGGTCGGTTGTTAACCGATTGGTTGTAGGTTCAAATCCTACATGAGGAGAGTCTTTCTCTTCAAGCACTTATTTTTTATGAACAAGTAGAAAATTATCCAAATTATGTATAAGATATTGTCGATAATAGAGATCGGACCAGAAAAGGAGGAAAAAAACTGTCCAATTTCTAGAGCTGAATTAGATTAAACCTCTATTCGCTCCGACATATATATAAACTATTGATCTTAATCTCATTGATCATTTTATCCCGGCAATGTTACCAAAATCCACGTGTAGATTGAGAATAATCTAAAACCCGGGGCTAGCTCGCTCATTTATTTCAAATTATGAGCGAGCTAAGGTAATTTATTTGATCTGCATGGGGATTTTATTTTGTTAAATGAAGTATTGGAAAGTGGTAAAGTATGAAGATGGATCTCATATCAGCGATCGTACCTTCATCAGATCAATCACTCACCTATTTGTCTTTCCTTTTTTAGGAAGCATTTCAATAAGTTTTTTCATCATCTTTCATTTTTCTATCTCTATATCTATCTGTTCCATGCAAATGAGTTGATGAAATCGGTGAATAATATTAATTAACAATATTTTATTATCTTAAAGAATAAATCAGGGAACAATATTTCAAAAGGATTATGTGATATGCATTAATGCTGATAAAGAGCACAATTTATATACATTCTAATTTTCTATGGATAGAATGAAAATAGAAATTATAAAATGTATAGTAATATATTAATATGGATATTAATATACAAAATAAAGAGAAAAATATATAGGAAGATATACATCCCCCCTCCTAAGAATCTCATTCCCTCCCCTACAAAAAGACCTAAAAAACCTATTCCATTTGGGATTCCATCAATTGCACATTGATCAAATGAATGACTTGTTTCAACTAATCCTCGTATACCTTTAATCAAGATTATGTCATAATATATGTCTATATAAGCTCGATAATAAGACCAATTATGTAGAATATTAATTGATTGGTCCATAATAATCTTCATATGAGGATTTTTTTATGATATACATTCTGTGATAAGAAGTAAATAGGTCTATATAGAATACAGGCCATCAATATACTGAGAAATGCTATACCAATTGAGGGGATTGCGTCTATGAAAAATTTGGACCAATTCTCTAGATGTTTTTTATCAAAATGGGTCATCGATGAAGTAAACCATTGAGATAATATGTCATAACTCATTCCGCTTTGAAAAAAAGGAACTCCTATCAACACAAAAAATAGAGTAAATATTCCCAAGACAACTAAAGGAAATAGCATTGCCTTGCCCGATTCTTTCGGATATGCAAAAGATCCCTTATGGAAGAAAGGATAAGTGACAACCAAACCTCTATTTTTTTTGTACAATCCTTCCATCTTATTCAAAATTTGAAATGCTTATTTGGAAAAGGAATTATTCCTTCCTATAATTTGATTCGACATAGAATCTGCTCTCGTTCTACTTAATATTATGGATTCCTCCTCTCCCCACATAGAAGTTGAATATAATGTAATATGGTTGTTATATGAATTAACTAAATTCATGCGGAAGTCCCCTTCAAAAGTAAGTAAATACATATGAAACATGTAAAAGGCAGTTAATCCTGCTGTGGACCAAGTTATCCCCCCAAAAATGGGGGAATATAACTTACTATCACTAAGAATGTGGTCTTTAGACCAAAAACAATTAAAAGGTGGAATAACAGAAAGAGAAAGTGTCCCTAAAAGAAAAGTGATTCATGTAATTGGCATATATTTCCTCAAACCACCCATAAGAGCCATATTCTGACTTTTACTGGGGCAATATCCAACAATGGGTTCCATGGAATGGATCATTGATTCAGATCCTAGGAACAATGATGCCTTGGAATAAGCATGTGTAATCAAATGGAACAGATCGATTCGATAGGAATCTATCCCAAGAGCTAACATCATGTAACTTAATTGAGACATAGTAGAATAAGCCAAGCCTCTTTTAAGATATTTTTGAGTGAGAGCCATAGTAGCTCCCAATAGGGCTGTTATTCTCCCTATCCAAGAGATAAGATACATTATTAAAGGTAGAGCTTTAAAAAGAGGAAACAATCGAGCTACAAGAAAAATTCCTACTGCTACTATAGTAGCAGCATGTATAAGAGCTGAAATAGGAGTAGGCCCCTCCATAGCATCAGGTAACCATACATGAAGTGGGAATTGTGCAGATTTGGCTATTGGACCTAAAAATAAGAGAAAAGCACACGAAGTAACAAAAAATGAACCTGTGAACCCCTAAACTTGAAAATGCACAAGAGCAACAAAACACATTAGGTTGTTAGATCAAATGGATGCAGACAAGCATGAGAGATTCCCCATGAAATCCATCTATTTAAACTAAAATTAGGAAAATGAAGAACACAAAACAAGAAATTAAACTAAATCCTAATTAAGCCAATAGATTAGTGATCCCATGGGGGAATTGGTGCCAATGAAGTGTTGCAATTGGCCCTTTCCCAATTCCTAAGTTGCAATGTTGAATGATTGAGAAATGGTCAAATCTCCAAAGAGATTTGAGCATAACCTTGTTACAAATCTTGAAGATGGTGATAGGTTGAGTGAAATGGGCAAAATTAGCTCTCAATGTGAAGAGAGTAACTTTGCATGAAGATTGTGGATGAGGATGAAGTTGAGTATAGTAAGTTTACTCAAATTGTGGATGATAGAATGAGAGGAAGAGTCTCTAATTTATAGATTTCAAATTGGAAGAATGAAAGAAATTGAGCAATGTGGGATCATTCAATATCCAATGGCCAAGTGACATTTGTCAAGATGTGAATGGCTGAAGGTTGAGCACATTTTGGTCAATGTACCAAAGAGGGGGAGATTTGAAATTTGAATTTAAAAGTTGGGGGGAGAGAAGAGTGGAGTTAATGTCACTTGGCTCAATGCACAAGGACATGCAAGAGGAGTGAATGTCTTGTTGGAAGTACCCATCCACTTGTATTTTTGAATTCAAATTGAGAGAATATTCCCTTTCGATGCCATGTGAGGGAAAATAGATGAATTAATAAATCAAAGTAATTGATTTATTATGCAAGTTGCATTATCTAGAGAATGTGACATAGATTAGGATTAAACTAATCAGAGATTAATTAATTTAATGAAGAATTAGGAGATGTGACAATTTAGACTTAAATTTATGAATTGATTTAAATCAAATTGAGAGGAAGAGTTTAATTAAATAAATGATTTTGATTTATTTAACTAAAGGGGTTAATGTTAGATTAAATCAAATAATGTTTAATTTATTCAATTTAATAAGAAGACTTTAGGGATTTAATCAAATAAAATGAATTATTTAATTAAAAGGAGTTTTACTAAATTAATTAAATAAAATTGATTTATTTAATTAACAGAAGATAATGAATTAATTAGATAAAGTTGATTTATTTAATTAAGAGATGAAGAGTGATGAATTTAATCAAATACAAATTATTCGATTAAATGACTAGAAAACAAGATATTCAGGATGAAATGGTGTTAGTAAATCAGGATCCAGTGTGTCAGATCGAATTGTACATTTTCCATGTCTACAGAGCCAACCTCATCAACGATAATCAAATCGTTTAATTTTTCAGACAAATATTGAAATTCAAAACTCCCTGTTACCCAATAAAAACCTAAGATTCCTAATAAGAGTCCAAAATCCCTAGCAAATTTAGTTATAAATGCTTTTTGACAAGCATTAGCCACACTGGGTCGCGTAAACCAAAAACCTATCAATAAATAGGAACACATCCCTACTAATTCCCAAAAAAGATATATTTGTAATAAATTAGGGCTAATAACTAGTCCCAGCATAGAAGCATTGAAAAAATTAAGCTAAGAAAAAAATATCACATATGTTTTATCATGAGAAATATAATTATCATTGTAGATCATAACCATGGTTCCAACTGTTGTAACTAAAACTTAAAGAATGCGAGTAAGTGGATCAATCAAATAGCCCAACTCTAATGAAAACTTATTAATGATAACCCAGGACCAAAAATAGCGATAGATGGGACCGCTGGTAATCTGTTGCAAGAACAAATTGAAAGAAAGAAACATAGCTATGCTTAACAGAAAAATGCTAATAAGAGCTCATGTACGAAGAACACTCTTAGTTTCTCCTGGAAAAAATAAGGATCCTAATGCAATTGGTACGGAAGCTGAAAGCAGAAGGAGAGGTACGATCCAAGCATATTTGTATATAAATTCCATAGGAATATTAAATCATTATTCTCAATATTTTCCACATTCTTAGTTTCCAATCCACTAGATCTTGAAGAGAATAAAATAAAAACAACAGATCATGAATAAAGAAGAACGATAGAATATGGGGTGGAATCGTATCGATTTCATATTTATTGATGACCTTTTTTCATCTTTTTTCTGCAAATACTAGATTGAAACCGATCAATACTAATACTAATCAAATATTTGTAAGATGAGCAAGAAGGAACTCTTTTTTAGTCTAGGTACTGACTATTAGTCTGCTATTATAGATGAATAGTAGTTAGAACTTAATCGAAGATTAAACCAATTTTAATTCCTAAGATAAGAAATAATTGAATCTATTAAAATGACATAGTGACTTTTCCTTCACTCAAAATTCGTGAGTATATACGTATGTAAAAATTGAAATTATTATTAATTTGTATTGTGGCAAGAGTTCGGGTTGATATTATAAAATATATTTTAGAAGAACAACAAGGTGAAAATACATTATTTATTTCAATTTTCAATAATTCTAATTGGAGGAGTTGCATTAAAGTTTATGTTCTTGAAATTTCCTTCACATCGAACTAATAAATAAATTAAAACCATATTATAGCGGTTCAAAAAAAGCTTACCTATAAATCGAAAAAAAAAAATTGTAAGAATGTTTGGAAGAAAAAAGCATATCGAGCTGCAGCAAAAGCACTTTCTTATGTTAAGAGTGAGTATATTTATTCTGAGCTTGAGCTTTACGGTGATGGTGATTGGAAGATATTTCTTGTCAATTCACCAGAAAGAAAACCCGAGGGTTTTCCTTCCTCCATAGCAGAGGAGGCTAAGTACATAGCAGAGGAGAAGTATATGCCAGATATGACATGGCCTTCCATAGATGAATTTTGGCCCCCCGTAGATCCCTATGTAGATCCCCCTGATGCGTAACATTAGAAAATAGAGTACACCTCTCTAAGACCCTAGAGAGGAGTAATCCGAATCTTTTTATCTCTTGAAGGTAGAAATACTTGGAAGGATGGTCAGGCAGAAGGGACGTGGTTCTATAATTAGTTCCACTACAACCCTTCTCTTTGGCCTCTTTTAAAGATGGGGAATTTTTAAATCATTCTATCATCCCTTTTTTTGCTTTCCCAATGGAAAAGGATCAAAGTGCATCATTATTTTTAATAATCTCGGAGAAACTCCGACATTAAATCTTGCTGGTAGCTTTATTTTATGAAAGTTGCATTTTATTTATCTATGCCAAAGAGAAATTCAATTGAAACGTAGGAATATATAGACCATGAACAAAAAGAAATGGATCTCATTCTTTTTTCTTACTCTAAATTAAATAAATAATATTGAACTTCGGAATTTTTTTTTATAATAAAAAATTTGTCCATTCGCCCCTCTTTGATTCCTAGAGAACAAAAAGGATTTGTTGAATCTCAAGTATGTTATTTAACCAGTCGAGTTAAAAGACTTATTGAACATTTTAACCTGCATGGAAGAGACTACTCATCCCAAAGAGGTTTGTGGAAAATTGTGGGTAAACGTAAACGACTTCTGATTTATCTATTCAAGAAAGATAGACTTCATTATAAAAATTTAATCGGTCAATTAAATATTTGTGGGCCGCGTTAATTTCGAACGAAATTGTCAGATCCAATTGTGGTTTTTTAAATTATGAATCCTAATGAGTCATTCTTTCTTTTGTTCTCATTGATTTTTGAAAAAACTAGGGAAGATTTATGATTATGGTTGCTACGGAGAAGGACCTTATGATGGTAAGTATGGGTCCTCATCATCCATCAATGCATGGTGTTCTTCGACTTATTGTTACTCTAGATGGTGAAGGTGTTATTGATTGTGAACCTATATTAGGTTATTTACATAGAGGGATGGAAAAAATTACTGAGAACCGAACAATTGTTCAATATCTCCCCTATGTAACACGATGGGATTATTTAGCTACTATGTTCATAGAGGCGATAACGGTTAATGCGCCAAAAAAATTGGAAAATATTCAAATACCTAAAAGGGCTAGCTATATCAGAGTGATTATGCTAGAGTTAAGTTGTATAGCTTCTCATTTGTTATGGCTTGGACCTTTCATGGCTGATATTGGTGCGCAGACTCCTTTCTTTTATATTTTAAGAGAGAGGGAAATGATATATGATTTATTTGAAGTTGCCACGGGTATGCGAATGATGCATAATTATTTCCGTATTGGAGGAGTAGCTGTAGATTTACCCTACGGTTGGATAGATAAATGCTTAGATTTTTACTATTATTTCTTTCCAAAAGTGACATAATATGAAAGGCTCATTACATGCAATCCTATCTTTTTGAAATGAGTGGAGGGAGTAGGCATTATTAGTAAAGAAGAAGCAATAGATTGGAGTTTATCAGGACCCATGCTACGAGCTTCCGGAATCCAATGGGATCTTCGTAAAGTGGATCATTATGAATGTTATGATGAATTGGATTGGGAAATCCAATGGAAAAAAGAAAGAGATTCGTTAGCTCGTTATTTGCTTCGAATTGGCGAAATGAAATAATCTATAAAAATAATTAGACAGGCCCTAGAAGTAATTCCGGGAGTTCCATATGAGAATTTAGAGGTTCAACATTTAAATAAGGGAAAAGATTCACAATGGAACGATTTTGAATCTTGGTTTATTACTAAAAAACCTTCCCCTACTTTTGAATTATCAAAACAAGAACATTATGTCAGAGTAGAAGCTCCCAAAGGTGAATTAGGAATTTTTTTTATAGGAGATGATAATATTTTTCCATGGAGATGGAAAATCCAACCACCTGGTTTTATTAATTTTCAGATTCCTCCTCAACTGGTTAAAAGGATGAAATTAACTGATATCATGATGATTTTGGGTAGTATAGATATCATTATGGGAGAGGTTGATCGTTAAAATGGTGATTAATATAGCAGATTTCGAAGAACAAGCTATCAATTTATTTTCTCGATTGGGATTTTGAAAAGAAATCTCTAGTCTTATATGGATTCTAATTGATATAATTATCCTTCTATTGGGAATTACGATAGGATTATTAGTTATTGTATGGCTCGAAGAAAAATATCTGCGGGAATACAACAACGTATTGGACTTGAATACACCGGTCCTTTGGGAATTATTCAAGCTTTGACAGATGGAATCAAACTACTGCTAAAAGAGGATATTATTCCATCTAGGGGGGATATTTGGTTATTTAGTATTGGACCAGTGGTAGTGGTCATACCTATTTTTTTAGGCTATTTAGTAGTTCCCTTTGGTTGCCACATTGTTTTAATTGATCTTAGTATAGGCATTTTTTTTTTTTGGATTGCCATTTCAAGTATTGCTCCCCTTAGTCTGCTTATAGTAGGATATGAATCAAATAATAAATATTCATTTTCAGGTGGTCTCCGAGCTGCTGCTCAAGCTATTAGTTACGGAATTCCTTTAGCTTTATGTGTGTTATCTATATCTCTACGTGTGATTCGTTGGAATATGAGATTTATTTTTCCCTCTTTTTATTTCTTCTACTAACTAAAAAGTGGGAAAAATAGAAGTGAATGGGATGAATATTGATCTTTCATTCTGATAAAAAAACTTGATTGTCATATGGGTGAGATCAAACAGTTTACAAATCTTGCAGTAAGATGATTAAGTCCCATCCCCCATGTACAAGAGTGAGAGCATGCACAATCAGTGAAAACTATGTATCCCAGTTCATATATTAGTCATTGGGGCCCAACAGTGGGGAGGCAAAGGAAAAAATTATGAAGTTACTATCATAGTTACTGTCATATATACCAAAAGTGAAGCAAAGGTAGATGGTCAGAAACACCAAGATATAAAAAATATTAGTTAAAAAAAGAAACTGATATCTAGACCAGAGATGTTTTCATAAACATGGGATAACAATAAGGACTTGACATTGGTAGGGACGATCAAGTAGTACTTCCTCAGAATCCTGATCTGGAATATGTTTCTATCTACTTAAAAAAGAATGGCTATCCAGAATGAAGTAATCCTTTACACATTTTTTGTTCTCCCACAAAAAAGTAGTGAAGGTTGAGATAGGTTCAAAAGCTCCTATTATTTGTAGCAGACAAAATCTCATTGGTTCAATTTATGAATATTTTGGTGCTTTTTTTATTGTGTTCTTTATTTCTTATTGACAGGTGAGAAGCCATCTGAAGTGAAAGTTTCACGTACGGTTTTGGAATAGAGATGAAAACAATGATATTTTTGTCGACTATAATTATCCAATAGTTCAAGTACAATTGATATAGTTGAAGCATAGTGTAGATATGGTTTTTTAGGATGGAATTTGTGGCACCAACCTATAGGGTTTCTAGATTTTTTCATCTCATCTCTGGCAGAATGTGAGAGATTGCCCTTTGATTTACCAGAAGCGAAAGAAGAATTGGTAGTGGGTTATCAAATTGAATATTCGGGTATCAATTTTGGTTTATTTTACATTGCTTCTTACCTAAATCTATTAGCTTCTTCATTCTTTGTAATAATTCTTTACTTGGGTGGATGGAACTTATCAATTCCACTCCTACCCATTCTGGAACATTTTGAATGGGATTCTATTTCTGGAATTAGCGGGGTCGTTAATATAACAATCGAGATCCTAATTATATTAGCTAAAGCCTATCTATTCTTATTTATTTCTATCACGGCAAGATGGACCTTGCCTAGGATAAGAATGGACAAATTATTGGATCTTGGGTGGAAATTTCTTTTACCTATTGCTCTGGGTAATCTATTACTAACAACTTCTTTCCAACTTATTTTATTGTGATTAACTTTCTTTTTTGCTTCGTGAAGAGGTTCTATATTCTCAATTCTGCAATATATCCAAATTTGATAGATCTGATCTATGAAGAGAAAGAAATTTCTATGAAATGATTATTCAAGGAGATTTTACACATGTTCTCCATGGTAACTAGGTTTATGAATTATAGTGAACAAGCAATACAAGCTGCGAGATACATTGGTCAAGGTTTTATGGTTACCTTATATCATATGAATCATTTACCTATTACTATTCAATATCCCTATGAAAAATTGATCCCATTAGAATGATTTCGCGGAAGGATCCACTTTGAATTTGATAAATGTATTGCTTGTGAAGTATGCGTCTGTGTATGCCCGATAAATCTACCTGTTGTGGATTGGAAAGTTGGAATAGATATTGGGAAAGAACGATTGGAAAATTATAGTATTGATTTTGGAATTTGTATCTTTTGTGGGAATTGTGTCGAATATTATCCCACAAATTTCCTGGCGATGACTAAAGAATACGAACTTTCCACCTATGATCGTCATGAATTAAATTACGATGATATTTCTTTAGGACGTTTACCTATATCGGTTGTTGAAGATTTAACAATTCAAACAATTCCGAGCTCAACATATTAACTTAGTATGTCTGAAGAAATTATAGACAAATTGGATTATTCAATCACTTCTACGATTATTCAGATTGAGTTTCGATCAAAGAATATCTGATAAATAAAATACTTTTTTGAGAAGTCAGGAATTATAAATCCTATTGACATTTCATGAATAATGTCACATGTATGATTGATCAAAATCTATTATTGAACTATAGATTAATGAATCATTGCCCATATCAAATGAAATATTTCAAGTACAAATCCAGTATAGCATATAGGTAAATGGGGTCACTTTTTATTGAATGAATGGGAGGAAATAATATTTAAACTTATTGTGCACATAATGAATCGACCTGAATCAATATATGATATTATTTTGGCTCCTCTAATGCTAAGTGTTATATTAGGAGGTATGGGTGTAGTATTATTTACTAATCTAATTTATTTCGCTCTTTCATTGGGTCTAGTTCTTATTTGTATATCCCTTTTCTATATTATATTGAACGCGAATTTCGTAGCTATTGCACAAATCTTGATCTACATAGGAGCTGTTAATATTTTGATTCTATTTGCCATGATGTTGATTAATAATCTGAAATATCCCAATTATGCCCCTCCCTGGACCGTCGGAGATAGCATCACTTCAATAGTTTGTACGATTCTTTTTTGTTCATTAATTACTATTATCTTGAACATATCATGGTTTGGAATATCTTTGACTCAACAATCAGATCAAATGTTAGATCGAGATTTAACAAACAATATTCAACGTATTGGGGCTTATTTATCCACTGATTTTTTTCTTCCATTCGAACTTATTTCTATAATTCTTCTAGTTTCTCTTATAGGAGCTATTACTATAGCTCATTGAGAAGAAACAGTTTGAAAATGAAAGCTCTCGTGCGTATTAGTAGCATAAATGTGTTGTTTTATCTTCATAGATCATGAAAGAATCCTTTTGTTCTTTCGATAATGGAAAAGGAGAAACTTATTAGAACTTTTGTTTGCATTTGAAGAGGTTAAGGTATGAGGAGTTCCTCTATTATGCTTGAACATGCACTTATTTTAGGTGCTTATTTATTCTCTATTGGTATTTACGGACTAGTAACAAGTCGAAACATGGTTAAAGAACTTATGTGTCTTCTCAATGTGGTGAATTTAAACCTAGTAACATTTTCAGATTATTTTGATAGTAGGCAAGTAAAGGGGGATATCTTCTCGATCTTTGTTATAGCTATTGCTGCAGCTAAAGCAACTATTGGATTAGCTATTATTATGGCAATATATTGTAACAGAAAATCAACTCGTATCGATCAATTTAATTTGTCAAAATGGTAATGGAGATCTCCTTCCATATGAAGAATTTGTAGACCTATTCCTATTCAAATAGATACCAGGCCTGTCTCTTTCAAAATAGATCTAGATCTCTCTTTTCTCTTTATTTTAGAGAGATTTATTATAATTATTATGATTAATCAAGAGCATAATTCATATTAAACTCACTATCTAAATGATCTATCCAACACGATTAGACCAGATTCGGTCAAATCTGGAGAAGTGAAAATTAGACAAATTTGTCTCATTTATAAAATAAATGAATCTATTCATTATATCACCGATAAGAAAATTATTGATTTGCTTGATATTCATAATATATCATCATTGGCCATATATTAAAAAATCTTATTCAATTTAAAACTTTTTATATGATAACTAATGGAGTTCTTAGATCCAATGGCACATTCAATCAAAATTTATGATACATGTATTGGTTGTACCCAGTGTGTACGAGCGTGTCCCACAAATGTATTAGAAATGATACCTTAAGAAGGATGTAAAGCTAATAAAATTGCTTCTGCTCCAAGAACAAAAGACTATGTAGGTTGTAAGAGGTGTGAATCGGATTGTCCAACGGATTTCTTAAGTGTACGTGTAACACCCCTCCGTTTTGTTTTCTGGACTGGACAGTGTGTCCTTGTTTTTCTTTGATTTATGTTTCTGGATACTTAGATACTATATTTTGTGTGTGTTATTTGATCGCTATTTATAGAGCGACGAATATTTTATGTGATGTGATGTGGTTTATCTGATGTTTTATTTTTCATGCTTTAATTAGTGTAATGATGTTAGTGGCTATAACATGTGTTTGCATATGAGATTATTGGATTATGATGGAAGTGTCGGTTATGATGAGTGTATTGGTGAAGGGGAGGGGTTCGCATCACTCGCTTGCGAGCACCCTGTGATCCTGTGATTTCCTCTTCACGGTGTGTATTTTATGCTGTTTATATATATGATGTTGGTTACTATGTTTTCAGGTTTACAGGTACATGACATCGACTCCACCTGGTTTCATAGGTTTGAGCATGTCGATCCAACAGTTAAGTTGAATGGGAGATAATAGCTAGGTAACTTGTGTCAAGTCTACACCCTAGCCATAGTGTGTTGTTAGTCATGTTTGTTGAGTCGTTGATTGCCATGTTTTAATGTTATTTGATTATGAGAGGTGTTTGGTCATGAAATTGATATTTAGAATAATTGCATTGTTTAATGTTGTTATTTGTTTAAATTAAAATTGAAATTGTGAATGAAAGTTTATAGTTAAATTTATTAATAAAATTTAATCTATTTAATTAATTAAATTTAATCCAATGGGTTGAATTTATTATTAAATAATTAAAATTAATTAATTAAGTTTTATGTTGAGAAAATTAAAAGAAAGAAAAGAATTTAATTCATTTTAGAATTTTATTTCAATTAGTGGAAATTAAATTAGAATTTGGAATTAAATGATTATTTGGAAATATTAAATTAAATAGAAATTAAATTGGTTGTTAGAAGATATTTTAATTTTTCCAACATGTGAGAGTTGAATTTATTAAAGAGTTTGTTGCAAATTCATTCACGGAGAGAATTTTGGAGAGGAAAGCTTCTTCACAGGTGTGAGGATATTTTTTGAAAAATACACAAAGGATTGTTTTGGGGGAAATTCTTGGCTGTAGAATTGCATTGGAGTTATTCTGGTAAATTTTGCTATGTTTGTTGGTTGCTTTCTTGGTTGGAATCACTGGTATTGCTAGATAGAAGTTGTGGAAGCTTTGAAGGAGGCTCTGCAACAAAATTTTGAAGCTTCTTGACTCAGGTTTCTTTTGTGATGTTGTATTGTTCTTTATTTACTTTTAAAATTGTAGTGATTAAAGATTTGTTTGTTAAATCTATTTAGGAAAAGAATTTGTTATTAGAAGGAAGAAATTAAATAAATAAATTTAGAAGCTTCTGTTGTTCCCGCGAAATTTCTTCAGGGAAATTATGAAACCTCTGTTGAATTTAGTTTATTTGAGGAAATTGTTAGTTTCGTTATTAAATCAAACTTATGGGTAAAACAACACATTTAGATTTGTTTTAGAAGATTTAACACTGTAGAAATTAATTTATTTCTAAAACCTCTATAGAAATTGCGGTGGAAAAATCTAGAGGATTTGAAAGCTTCTGGATGTAATGTAGATCCCTCTTCGTTTCCTTGTTCTTTTTTTTGTCAATGACTTTGAGAAAATTGATTAAATGATTTAGTTTTAAACCTCTGTGAATTTTGAATTGTTCTCTCGAAAATTGCATAATTTCACCTGTACGTGAATATTTTCACAAAATTTTCCCCAATTTGTTTATTATGAATAATCTATTTTTTATATATGAATTTTTATATATATATATATATTATATATATATATAATATATATATATATAATATATATATATATATATAGTTTTTATTTTAATAAAATAATGATTTAAATTTATTTTTGCCACCGTACGACCGATGAAATTCTGAGAAAGGACTGATAAAAATTCATTAGCGAGTTTGTTCGTTTGCTGTTTTAGAGCGACGATTTTTATGTTATTAAAACAAGGGGGATGGGGAGGAGCTTGCTCCCCACCGCCGCCCCCATATGGGAGTGGCTGTGTTGAGGGAGACCTTCCTCCACAACCTCCTCTATCATTACCGCTGCCACCCAATGTGTTTGGGAAGAGGGTTGGCTGGGTTTACTCAGCTGCCCCTCCCCCAAATGCATTGGAGTAGGCTTTGACTGTTACTATAACACGATTTATGATCCTTGGCCGAATCCATCCTCCATAACATAGGATTTTAAGGGTTTTGTGAATAGTAAATAAATTAATTAAAAAATATATATATATGATTTTTATTTACAATGTAAATTTAATAATATTTAATATATATATTAAATATATATAGATAATGAAATGATTAATATAGATAATGTGTAAATTTGTAATATTATTAATAGAGTTTTAATTATTTCAAATTTATCGAATGGATACTATGTAAAAGATAGTAGATATTATAATGAATGTACATATATTGTTAAATATATGGATATATATTTAATATATATATTACATGAGTAGTTTCTATTGAGAGTATATTCAATATTTATTTTGTTTTATTTGGGTGCATGCAATTTAGTTTTGAATGGAGATTTTAAAAGATAAGGTTTGAATGCATGGTCAAATTGATAAGGAAAAAGATATTTTATATTGAAGATATTACATGTTTTAAATAAAAAATTGAAAAGATTATTTGCAATAGTTTTATGTTGTATTAAAAGTAAATTAAGGAGTTGTAAATATTGATGAGGCAATTATTTATTTTCTATTAGAGCAATTAAATTATTGTGAATGGAATATGAAAGAGATATGGATTTAGTATATCCAAAAATAGTAATATCCTCGTGATTGCCTTTTAGATTTATTTTCTTCGTGTTTCACAGAGGGATGTGAGTTTGAATTGTTTAAGGTTTCCTATAATGGAATTGGAAAAGGGTTATATGATTATTTGAGTTAACCCTGTTAATGTGCCTTTGACTTTGTCAATGTTACCTAATGATTGAAGATGGATTTAGGAAATAGAAATATTAGATTTGAGTAATGAATTGAATGCTTTTTGTAACTTTTTCATCAAGTTGTGTTTTGGGAAATGGGTTAAGTGTTAGTCCAAAATTGTAAGTCTTCTAGAGGATCTTAGACGATGGGGGTTGTTGATTCTTTATGTCAACCAGTTGTTTTTCCCTTGGGTAGTGCATGGTGTCTTATCAGTAATTTACTCGGTTTCCATGAATGGGGAAGATTTGTGCCTCCTTTGGAAGGAGTGGACTATGTGTTTTGTTGCCTCCAATTGTTGGAGTGAGTTTCATTATTTGTTTCCTCCTAGAGAGGGAGCGGTTGTATTTTCTAGTTTGTAAGCATTTGAGATTCCCTTGGTGATTAGATTGTTTGTGTGTTGTCAAATAGAAGAGTGGCTTCCATTAGGGGCCAGAGCCCATAAGAGGTAAGATTGGGTAACCTTTGGAAGTAGTTTAATCAAATGATAACTAAATTAATGTACTTAGATGGTTAGGATACATTTCACACTAATCAAGATAATTTAGCCTCACTCATAGACACAAGGGCTCGTTTAGACTTGGGATGAGTGAGAAGGCTTGAAATGGCATAGTCATCTATCTTTTCCTTATGAGAGGTATTTGATTCCGCATGAGTGAGCATGGGGGCCGGGGTTTGGTTGAGGTCACCAGGATTACTAGAGCCTATGAAGAATGCCCAGAGGAGATCTCATGACTAATTGTGTGATGACACTCTGTCTAGGACACCAGTTGGTATATGTTTTATATGTATGGTTCTCCGAACATACTTGATCTATTTTATGTCTGGAAGAAATGTGACCTATGTCAATGATGTGTGAGTTGTACTTGTTCAGTTATTTAGTCGGTTGTGTTAGTATGAGTCAGCCTATGGTTTGTGGTTATAGATTTTTGTCCATGTTACATTGTTACTATCTCCTAGCATGGGGGTGGGCCTTCGGGTACCACTTGGTTGGGTGGAACATGCACCATACACCGTTGGGTCCCCCTTTATCTTCTGTATTTGGTGGTGAGACATCTAGTTGGACAACCCATGGTTCTTGTTTTAAATTCAAGAATTGTAATATTTCAATTTGTATAAGTTGTTTTACCCCTCTTATGTTTATGAGGTGAAATTTTGTATTGTAAAACATATGTACTATTGCCTCATTCTGGGAATGAGTATTGTAACTATGGGATTAAGTTAATGAACTTGAAATCTTGGATGTTTATCTCTTTATGTATGTTATATCTTTATGTTGATTTAATACTTATTTCATAATGTCATTTAATGCTATGGTTATATGTTGTTTTATGTGTGGGTTTAAGTAATCCCAAACTTGTAGCTTTAAGGGTTGTTGTTAATTACTAAGTGAATGTGTATGTTAATCACACTTAAAAAAAAAAAAACTGGTTCGCTTAAGTCGTTAATTACAACTTTCCTTAGGGTTACTTGGCGGGGAATTACAGTATGTGTTTATTTATGGCATAAAACAACTCGCAGTATGGGTCTAGCTTACTGATCCATAAAAAAATAAAAATAGTTAGATCCATCCCATACATATTTTTCATTCTTCTTTTCTTCTTTCACTGATCAAAACCCATACTCGACCCAAAATTGAAAGCATGGGTTTTGATATCGAAAGTCTCTTTTCTCTTCATTATGAGTGATTTACCTTGGTTAACAATAATTGTTATTTTTCCCATATCTGCGGGGTTATTAATCCCATTATTTCCCCATAAAGGAAATAAAATGATTCAATGGTATACTCTAGGTATTTGCTTATTAGATCTAGTTTTAATGACCTATATATTCCGTTATCATTATCATTTTGATAATTCATTAATCTAATTGGAAGAGGATTATAACTAGATAAATCTTATCCATTTTCATTGGAAATTGGGAATTGATGGATTTTCCATCAGACTTATTTTATTAACAGGATTTGTAACTACTTTAGCCACTTTAACTACTTGGCCAGTTACTCGAAATCCGTGATTATTTCATTTCTTGATGTTGGCAATGTACAGTGGCCAATTGGGATTATTTGCTTCTCGAGATATTCTACTTTTCTTTCTCATGTGGGAGTTGGAAATAATTCTTGTTTACCTCCTTTTATCCATGTGGGGGGGAAAAAGACATCTATATTCGACCACAAAATTTCTTTTGTATACTGTCGGTGGTTCCATTTTTATCTTAATGGGAGCTTTAAGTATGAGTCTCTATGGATCTCATGGGCCAACATTCGATTTTGAATTATTAGCTAAAAAGGATTATCCCATCACACTTGAAATACTATTATATTTAGGGTTTTTGATCACTTATGCAATAAAATTGCCAATCTTTCCTTTACATACCTGGTTACCAGATACTCACGGGGAAGCACAATATAGTACATGTATGATTTTGGCTGGAGTTCTATTGAAAATGGGAGGATATGGGTTGATTCAGATCAATATGGAATTTCTACCTCATGGTCATTCTTTGTTTTTGTCGTGGTTGATAATAGTAGGAGCACTACAAATTATCTATGCAGCTCTCACTTCTATGGGTCAACGCAATTTGAAAAGAAGGATAGCCTATTCATCAATATCTCATATGGGTTTTGTAATTATAGGAATTGGTTCCATGACATCTATAGGGCTCAATGGAGCCATTTTTCAAATGATTTCTCATGGATTAATCGGTGCTGCACTTTTTTTCTTGGTAGGAACAAGTTATGATAGGATACGTAATCATTTCCTTGATGAAAGGGGAGGAATCGCTATACCAATGCCTAAAATCTTTACTATGTTCAGTAGCTTTTCAATGGCTTCTCTTGCATTGCCAGGAATGAAAGGTTTTATAGCAGAATTTATGATATTTTTGGGAATAATTACTAATCATAAATCTTCTTTGACCTTTCAGATCATTATTACTGCAATAGCGGCAATTGGAATGATATTAAATCCCATTTATTTGTTATCTATGTTACATCAAATGTTCTATGGATATAAAGTTTTGAATGCGTCGAAACCTTATTTTAAGGATTCGGGACCACACAAACTTTTTATTTTGATCTGTCTCTTTTTACCAATCATAGGTATTGGTCTTTACCCTGATCTAGTTCTATTTTTACATAATGCTAAGGTAGATGCTACTTTATCTCAATCTTGCTATTAGTCATAATCATTTTTTTTGAGCTTTCAGATGAATTGGAAACTATCTAATAGGCCTAGTTATACCCTTTTTTTTTACAAGATATAAATAAAATGAAATAGAGAAAATTGCTCTCTAGTTCAAGTTATTTCAAGTAATAACTTGGGAAAACTCCCTATTAATTCAATACCATAGAATCACTAATGATTATTCTAAACAATTCATCATATATAGAGTTGAATAAGGTCTATTAATCCTTTTTAATACTTATAGAAGTATACATGCCAGGAACCAGAATTGAACTGGTGATACAAGGATTTTCAGTCCTCTACTCTACCAAATGAGCTATCCCGGCTGTTCCCCTATGCATCATACTAGCACAGTAACCAAACTCTTCTCAACTGAAAAAAAAAAGGTAAAAGTCAACATTTGAAAGAGTAGAAACAATGATTCAAATAAAAACATACATATATGTTATATACAGTTATATAACATACACAAATACAAAGATGTATATATACAGAAGAAAACACAAATTGATCATACAATTCAAACTTATTATGTGATAAATTTTTCTTATATTCTTATTAACACATCTAACAAATAATAAAAATAAATAAAAAAATAAAACAGACCTCTTTGATAAAGAGGCCTGGGGATAGAGGGACTCGAACCCTCATGATCTATAAAACCAATGGATTTTCCTCCTACTCCAATTTTAATTGTTGTTGACATTGACATGTAGAATTGGACTCTATCTTTATCCTCGTCCAATTATTACTTCCAAAAATGGAAGTAAACACAACTCTCTTTCTAGAGAAGCTCTTAATTGGAAAGCTTCATGAATCCTTCAATTTCAATTTGAAGCTAGGCATATTCTTTTTCAAATAAAACCTAGAACAATTCAAGATTTAATCATTTTTATTTATTTATTGGTGATATATAATTCTTTTTCAAGCGTTAAATAAATACAAAAGACATTCTGTAAATAAAGTATTGTATCTGATTCAAATTATGTTGATTCGTTAGAATAACTTCCGTTGAGTTTCTTCACCTATCCCTTTCTCAGAAAGGAAACTATTGTCTCTAGAAATTGGATTTGGCTCAAGATTTCCCATTCAAAATATCCCAGGGTTCCCTGGATTTGGATGCTATCACTTGGTAAGTTTCCATACCAAGGCTCAAAATTTTTAAGTTTGTAGCGTCTACCGATTCTGCCATATCCCCTTCTTGTAGAACGAAATAATAAAATAATAATTGCATCCCATCAATTATTTTATTTGCATTAGCATTATATTATTTCTGCATTTTTTATGCAATGTTCTTATCTGTATTCCCATCCTACACCACAAAATATCCCTTTCTCTATTTAGATCTTATTGAAATCATATTTCTATTCTATAAGTATAGTCTACGAAAGGATGAGAAATCAAAAAGATTTTTTTTCCAATTTTTTGGAAGAATACTGTTCCACCTAGGACAGAAGGATTCAAACCTTCGCAATAACAAGTCTAAAACCTGCTACCTTACCTCTTGGCCACGCCCCATTGGTGTTGTTTTATTTTAATTAATTAATAGAAATTGAAGCAATGTTTCATTGTAATTAATTAGAGATTCATTCTTATTTGGTGCTATGCAATTATGCATAGAAAAACCGGAGGGGCATAGATTCTTGAGTGAATAAAATAGATATTATCTATAGAGGAACCTAAAAAGAAACAAGAATATACATTCATTGGTCATTCTCTATCAGAATGGTTAAAATATTATATGAAGAAATGATCCCTTCCAACTCGAAGACTAAAAGTCTAATCTTGGCAAAGAAATTCGATTGATTGGCCAAATTTTTTTGGTTCTTTACATCATTTTAATTCATCAGAGAATCAAAATGCCAGTTATCCTCAACCTCCCTATTTGTCTAGATGATGCCACTTTTCATTTTAATTATCCCTTTTTTTCCAAATTTCCTGAAGCTTATGCGATTTTCGATCCAATTGTTAATGTAATGCCAATTATCCCTCTATTCTTTTTTTTATTAGCCTTTTCTTGGCAAGCTGCCATAAGTTTTCGATAACGATAATTTGAAAAAAAGTTTTGATTCATTTTTGTATTCACTTGATATGAAAAAATGGATTGTTTCAATAGATACATTCTAACTATTTAGATTGGATCACTTTCATTAATCAAATTGATGTAACACTCTTTTTACTTGCTCTGATGCTTATTTTGTGGTACATCAATTATTCTCAACAAATCAAAATACCTCGGATTAGTCAATATCAACTCCATCACAGTTGGAGTTCGAGCTATTAGGTATTTATTAGAATATGTTATTTCTATTTAGAGAGAACATATCTTTGATATTTATTTAAAGAATGAGTAAGAATGAAAATTTGTATATGCATTCCAAATTTTCTTCTATTTTAGACAATTTATAGACTTATTTCTATAAATTGTTTGAAAAGATGATAAATAAATTTGTTGATTGTGATAATCCTAAACTTGTTTAGGATAGTTTAATTAGTACTAGAGTTCCTATTTATCCTGTTCAACCCCGAGCAAAGAAGAAAAAAAAAAATAGATTCAAAATGGAATTTATTTTGTTTCTCTTTTCTTCTTTGTTGGGGATTGAAGTACTAATATATGATACAAAAATTGATGATCTATACCGTTTTAATTCTAATAAGAATCCTGAAGATTACATAATGCTTACTCTTAAGCTGTTTATTTACATAGTAGTTATTTTTTTTGTTTCTCTCTTTATCTTTGGATTCCTATCGAATGATCCAGGACGAAAGCCTGAGCATAAAGAATAGTGATGAAAAAAGATTAGAAAGTAGGTTTTGTAAAAGGGTCTATTTCTATAGGTTTTAAGGAGTCATCTCAAGTGACTGAATGGAGAGAGAGGGATTCAAACCCTCGGTACAAATAGTTTGTACAACAGATTAGCAATCCACTGCTTTAGTCTGCTCAACCATCTCTCCTAGATGGGAGATCTAAAATGAATATAGCATTTGAATAAATAAATACCAACATTTGTGAGAATCCAATTGTATTTCTTTATTCCGTTCGAAATGATTTTTCGCTTTCTCTAGCCTGACCAGTATCTGGCTGGGCCATTATCTTTCCTAGATAAGAATAATTGATGAAATTATGAAGAATACAGTGCTCTACCTAATCTGAAAGCTAAAATAATTGTTATAAAAGCAGTAAAAAGGGCTATCAAAATTTGACCCTTTGATATCATTTCTTTATTTCCTCTCCAATCACTTTTTTATTATATAGATAAGAGATAAGCACCTCTATATTTTTTTTTATTTTAATAATTCCAGCTGTTTCAGGCTATAATTTGAATAAAATGTTATAGATTGAAAATGGATAGATCATATTGGAGGGGTCAAAAAGAGGTTTCAAAAACTGAGAGTGGATCAAAATGATGAAAATGATCATAATTTTCATTTTCTATATCTTTCATAAATAAAAACTATGGAAAAATCACTTGAACCATTCTACGGAATGTGTTAATAATCATAACAACTATTATAAATGATTACTCTAATATTACTTAAGTAATAGGGTATTAATTTATTAATTAAGGAGTGTTCTTACAAAAGTAAAAACTCTCAAGTTCAGGGGGGGATTTGAAAGGAACCATCTCCTATGGAGATGATTTTTTGGGAATAGGGAAATATGATGATAGGAACTTGCATTAAATTATTATTAGAATCTAATAATTACTTTTTTCCCAATTGGACAAAAGATTGATCTGTATGATATAATGAAATTGTGGCGGGTATAATTTAGTGGTAAAAGTGTGATTCATTCTATCATTATATTGATAGAGTTGAAGGCTCTCATCTATATTTTGAAAAAATTATATTTCTATAGAGGTTCCAAACCTCTCCTATGAATACCCTGGTTCAGGAAAGGAATTGTAGACATTCTCGTAATTTGGATCTGGAATGATAAAAGGACTATATTTTCCATTCCATCCAAGATAGCGAAATAGAATATAGAATGTTTTCAAGGATTAAACTGATCTATCTAATCAAATCAATCAAAGATCCATGGATATCAAAAGATTCTTTTTCATTGTAGCTAAATGTTCGACTGTTAGAACAACAAAAGTTGGAGTAAAATAGCTAGAAAACAGTGACTTTGGTTTACTTGAGTCACCGTTATTTTGTTTGAGCTCAGTGGAATTTGATTTCCTCTAGGATCTCAATCAGTAGAAATAGGGAACAAAGTAATTAGAAAGATTATATAGTTATTCCAATATTCCTATTTTTAAATCTGATCTTTCTATAGGGATCATCTATCAAGTGAATAGGTATTTTATATTGAAGGTTGTTAACTTGAAGGAAAGAGGGAAGAAATAACTACAAATAAACTAACATAGATGTTATGGAGCAGAGAAAAATCTTCTTTCTTTTTTTATTCACAAAAAATATTTATTTTATGTGAATAATAATTTTTCAACGACCTCCCTTTCTATCTCTCTCCCATGGAGGAGCCGAATGAAATGAAAATTTCATGTTCGGTTATGAATTAGAGGTTTTAAATTAACATCGAATATAACCCCTAGCCTTCCAAGCTAACGATGAGGGTTTGATTCCCGCTACCCGCTCATTTATATTCCTTATTCAAAATATTTTTTCATGTCCATGTTAGATATCTATTCTTTCTCTTTCTTTCCCGAATGCCTGTTGGAGTGAAAATACACTAAGAGGGGGGGGGGGTGAATCAATATTTATAACTTCTTAAATATTTTAAACTAAAACTGAAAAGAGCCATACATATGTTCTCATTTTTCAATGATAGTGTCATTCATGTATTCGAATGCAATCATATAAACTGAAATGAGTAATGTAACATTGCATTTTAAAGCAGAAAAGCACTAAAGCAAAAGAGTCACAGAGACACAATAGACACAAGATATGCCGAGTGGAAAACCCTCCTGAACCTGCTGCCTTTTTCAAGCTTTCATTTCAATAATTTATTTTGACAAAGCCTCAATGGCTGATTTCTGAGCATCGACTCAAGGAGCACCAAACCCTTTGTTTAGAGACACCAATCTCAAGGAGCACCAAACCCACAATAGAACATACAATAGTACATAGGATCTCTCTATTTCACTTGATTTCTATCAAGTGCCTCTTGACAGACAAAATATAGAATTTTCAAGAGTCAAAATTGACTCTTCAGAATTCCATGCATTATCTAATCTCGATGCAGCTTGAGGAAAATCCTATCATAGTCACAATACAATCTCATCAAACTGTATTACAATAATACATCTTTTCTTTCTTTTCTCACTGTTTGATTTTCAACCTTTTTCCATACATAAACTACAAATCTGAGTACACACTGTGTTTTCCAATTTTCAGCATCAAATCACATAATAGACATTCACATCTCTAAATAGTAAAACCCCTGTTTCATGTTTTTGATTTTCTGTCATGATAGAACCCTAAACTCACTGTTTTTGGATTTTTACAGAAAACATCATTACATATTGGAAGTATTACCACTGTTTCTCGAATTTCACATTCCAAAAGGTTATACAAGGATGTTTTTCAGGTTATAGAATGACCGACATGAAAAACAGATATGATGTTACAGTGAACATAAAAGAAGATTCTTTCTTTTTGTTGAGGATAGAACAACAAAGTACAAGAATAGAGGTGTGACAGAGCCTATCTTCACTAGAAGCTTGCACATGCAGTGCTTAAACAAAAGTAGTGAGAGCACATCATTTAAAAACTGAAATGATAACCATTTTTCCTTGACAGAACCAACAATGCAACAAAAGTATTTTTAGCAAAATGAAACCTCTTTTAGATTATACCCACAAATAGTAATGAAGAGTGCATATACCATAGGAGTTCTGACAAATAAGATGCTATGAAAAAGAAGTAACTGAAACCCCAACCAACATGCAATCGAAAGCTATTAACCATGCATTATAATAGTTACCCACAAATTCCAATGAGACTGAGAGAATATTTTGAGATCTATACCCATTAGTGACTGTAAAACTTAAGAAACTAAAATCATTGTGAAGTGTGACTAAAGTAACTTCACAAGAACCGTTATCCATGAACCCAGATAAGCAAATGCAATTTGTAACAAATTGTAACAACAATGCCCAATAACAGAAAAACATGGCTCGAAATAACCTTTATTGAGCTGAAACGGATCTGCAAACCAGACCTAGAAAACGAAGTTGTTGTCAAAGAATAGATTACCAGATCTGCAGAGGAGAAGAAAATGGCCACACAACCTTCCAAACTCGTGCCTACACCTAGTGGTAGGAAACTGAAACACAGAGTGACCATTGTGATGGTCTTCTTACTGCTCCCAATCGCTATCCAAGAATAAAAAGATCAAGGATAACAAAGAAATGACCGAGTGCAATGATCCATGGTGGCGGCCAGTAGGGTTTCAATCAAAATTGTGAAAAGAGTGAAATGAAAATAGTTTGCCCTAAACTTCCAATGCAAGCAAAGCGAATTCCTTTGCAAAATATGATAGCCATTTGGAGTCCGAGAGGAAAAACATTAATCACTCGAAACCACATAAAACACTTTGAAAATCATGGGTAGATCAATGACATGTATGCCCACAGGAGTAAAATTGATATCTGTCCCCTTACCGCGCAGCCGCGGCCACCCTTCGGACTAACAGTGGTACAGTGGTAGCTAATACTAACTATTACCACATCCTTTACCACCCAACCATGGTCTTGCTTCGGACTACTCACGGTACAACGGTAGCTCCAAGCTAACCGCTAGTTTTTTCCACCGTGTTACTATGGTTAGCTTCTTGACAGCTTGTGGTATAGCGGTATCACCTTTCAAACCGCTAACATCTTCCACCGCATTACCGCAGTTAGCTTCCTGACAGCTCGTGGTATAGCAGTAGCTGTCTACTTGCCACTAGCCGTTCTTACCGCGTTACCACGGTTACACTTCTGACAGTCCATGGTATAGTGGTATCTGTCTTGCTTGCCGCTAGATGCTTCCATCGCATTACCGCGGTTACTAGCATAATTGCCAGCAGTAGTGCTGTAAGCTTTATACCGACTGTCAACATTTAAGCTTTGTTTAAAAACCATTATGAGACCTGATAGAAATATAAGGTGCACTTCAATATAAAGTGCCAAATAATATCCAATAATAAATATCAAGGTCAAATTTCCACCTTAGAATGTCATGAAAACTCAAGGACTTGTGTTGAGTAAAAATAAACTTTTGTAAATATCAAGAGCATGTCTCAATGACAAGATGCATGTGACTGATCAAGCTATAATTCAACAACCTATATAATACTGATTCATGCTAAGGACAAAATAATTGATATCATCACTAAAACATAATTGTTTAAGCCATAAATGTATCACCTGATCAATGGAGAAAATGACCGGTAACCAGAATACCTCAACAAGCACTTGTAATCTGCACATGGAGTTAAACGATCAGTGCCACCAAGATAATAAAATCAATGAAGTAGATGTGCCAATCAAAATATGGATCAACTGAGAAGATAACCATCAAGATGACAGATAACCATAAATTGACATCAAGGACAAAAACAACATAAAAGGGATTCAACAATCTCGTTGTGGACGGGGAAAAAAATCATACTTTTTTGTGAATGATAAAGTATTTCAAGGAATAATGAAAATAAAGCATCCATCGTCTACTGGATAAGGCATAGGTCTTCTAGAACTTAGGTATAGGTTCAAATCCTATTGGATGTAATAATTCATTGTATTTGTAAATGTTGCAAAGTGATTATTAAGCTCTTCTATGCTAGAAGAAAAAGTTGGATATTTTCTTGAATAACTTCTTTTAATAGATCTTCTGCTTGTTCCGTGAATGTCCCAGTAGAACGTATAATTTCTCCAAACTGGGGTTTATTTTTTACTAAATACTTGCACAACTTAAGTATAAATTTTTTCACTTGTATGATATCTAATACATCTAGATATCCATTCATTCCAGTATAAATCATAACTATTTGTTCTTCCACTGTCAAAGGATCTGATTGAGATTGTTTGAGTAATTTGCATAATCATTGACCTCTTGCCAATTGATCTTGTGTAGTTTTATCAAGATCATAAGCGAATTGTGCAAAATCTTGTAACTCTAATTTTAATTTTCTAGCTACTTGTTTCATAGATTTCATTTGAGTTGCAAATCCTACTCTAGATACGAAAAGACCGACATTAATGGTAGGTTGAATTCCTGCATTGAATAGATCAACTGATAAGAAGATTTGTCCGTCAGTAATGGAAATTACATCAGTGGGAATATAAGCTGAGACATCTCTAGCTTGAGTCTCCAATATTGGTAAAGCAGTTAAACTCCCTCCACGTAACTAAGAATTTAATTTAGCTGCTCTTTCCAATAAATGAGAATGTAAATAGAAAACATCTCCTAGATAAGCTTCCTGACCAGGTGGTCTTCTTAATAGAAGAGACATTTGTCGATAAGCTTGCGTTTGTTTGGAAAGATCATCATAAATGATTCATGTATGTTTTTATTTATACATAAAGTATTTGGCTAAAGTTGCTCCTGTATAAGATGCAAGATATTGTAATGTAGTAGGAGAATCTGCAATTTCCGCTACCACAATGGTATACTCCATTGCGCCACGTTCTTGGAATGTATTAACTACCTAAGCTACGAAAGAAGCTTTTTGACCAATAGCGACATAAACACATATTACATTATGATTATTTTGATTTATAATCGTATCTGTAGCTACTTCCATCTTACCGGTCTGTCTGTCCCCAATAATCAATTCTCACTGATCATGTCCTATAGGGATCATAGAATCAATAACAATAAGACCCCTTTGAAGAGGTTCATATACAAAACGTCTTGAAATAATACCTGGGGAGGTGGATTTGATCAATCAAGATTTGGAAGATAAAATCTTACCCTTACCATCAATAGGTCGAGCTAGCACATTTACAAATCGACCCAAATAAGCATCACTTATTGGTATCTGAGGAATTTTTCCTGTTACTCTCACAGAACTTCCCTCTTGTATCATCAAGCCATCACACATTAATATAGCTCCAACATTATCTGATTCTAGATTTAGGGCAATACCTATTGTGCCATCTACAAATTCCCCTACCATTACTTTATCAAGACCATGAATATGAGTAATGCCATCTCCTACTTGAAGTACAGTGCCAATATTAAGAACTTGAACCTCATTATTATATTGTTCAATCTGTTTACATATCATACTACTGATTTCATTGGGTCGAATAGTTACCATTAACACTAGTTAATTCTCTTTTGAAAAATAAGACCTACTATACTATATATAATATATAACTAGTATTAATATATATAATATATATAATGTTAATCAGTTATGTTTTTCATGGCTAGGAGTAGGTCGATATTATGTTCGATCGTACGTAAATGTAACTCATTATTCAAATGACTATTCAGAGTTTGTAGAGCTCTTTGTATAGCTTGGCGAGAAATTTTTTGTTGAACCTATTCAATTACTCTTTGTTGTTCAAAGTGAATGGTCTCATTCTTTGAATTTTCTAATTGTTTTAAATTAACAGAAGCAACATTGATAAGATAGTATTTTTCTTGTTGTATTTGAGAGTATCCATTTAGCTGAATTTTGCGTGCTCGCATTTCTATTTCTTGTAAGAAAACTTGGGCTTGCTCAAAATGATTAGTAGCTCCTTTACATAGTTCTTCAAAATTCTAAATAGTACTCAATATTTTATGTTTACGGTTATCTAATAGATTATTTAATGAAATTAGATTATCTATTCATAAGTTAAATGAATTTATAATCTCTTCCCAAACCGAATACGAACCTTTCGATTCATTTAGCTCTCCCGCTCAGCTATTTTTTTACCAAGCCTACCCTTTTCGTTCATATTATGTCAAAATAAGATCAATCTATCAAAGACTGTAATCTACGAAGGGCTCTTTTTCCAAAAGGGATTTTTTTATTATCAACAAAGTTGTTCTTTTTTTTTCTTTTTTCTTTTCATTCGTATTTCCTCTTTACTTTTTCTTGAATAAATTTGCTTCTGTGTAGGTCATCGGTTTTGCATTTAAACCAAAAAAAATTGGATGGGAGATTAGGACTATTTTTCAGTAGATAGATTGAATAATTCCATTGATATGAATGTTATATATCGGATGAACCTCCAACTATGCCTTTGAACCCATCTCATATTAGCATAGCAGTGGAAAGAGTACCCAGTTGTGCTTGGACTTCAAGTAGTTTAGCTTTAACCATTCTAAATATTTTCTCTTGTTGGTTGGGATTGGTAAGAAAATTTTCCAATCAATTATGAAATGCTATAGTTCTTCCATATTTATTTTTTCCTTTTTAGAAGTAATTCGTTGAGATCATGCACTTTTCTATCTACAAAGTGCAGTTGGTTGGATCCAACTAGATTATTCAAATATACAACTTGCACACACTCCCTTTCCAAAATAGATCAGTACACCAAGCACCACACTGAGATTTATTATATTTGTTTCTAAAATATTGGCACTTGTAAATAATCCTAGGAACATTACAGGTATAGGTACTACTAAAGGTACTAAGGAAACAAGAGCGAAAACTACCAATTCGTCAGCTAATATATTTCCAAAAAGTCGAAAACTAAGTGATAGAGGTTTTGTAAAATCTTCTAATATGTTAATTGGTAAAAGTATTGGGGTTGGTTGAATATATTTACCAAAATAGCCTAAACCCTTCTTTGTAAAACCTGCATAAATATAAGCTACTGATGTGAGCAAAGCTAGAACTACTGTAGTATTAATATCATTTGTAGGTGCGGCTAATTCCCCATGAGGTAATTTAATAATTCCTGAAGGAAAAAGAGCACTTGCCCAGTTAGAAACAAAGATAAATAGAAACAAAGTCCCTATAAAAAGAAACCCAGGGACCATATTCTTCTTCGCCAATCTGAGTTCTAGCCAAGTCTCGAACAAATTCGAGAACATATTCCATAAAATTTTGAGCTCCGTTCATAATGATTTATGGGTCTCGAACATCTAGAGTAGTTGAACCTAATAAGACAACAATTACAATCCAAGAAGTTGTAAGTACTTGTGCATGAACTTGAAACCCCCCTATTTGCCAATAAAAATGCTGACCTACTTCCACACTAGATATCTCATAGAAATAATTCAGCGTGTTAATAGGAAATTGTACAATATCCATATTAGCCTTTGTATATAAAGATGAACTGCAAAAAGAAATGATTTTGGTTCAATGACCAATTCCTCAATTATTTCACTATCATAAGTCAGGCTATGAAATAAAATAATGGAATGATTATTTGATTGATTAAGAAGATCTCTTTATTTCTATAAAAATATTTTATCTTAATCTATTCTATAAGATTTGGGAATAGTAGCCAACTTAATTCTAGCTTATCTTTTTTCATTTTTAATTCACTTTTTATAGAATTACAATTCTCTACTCACGTGAATTGCTAAAATTAATTTATTCAGGATCAACCGGATTGGTCCTCTACCATCATCATTGGCTGGGATCGGGATATCCATGAGATCTGGGTCACAATCTGTATCAACTAAGAAATTGTTGGAATACCCAAAGTTCTACATTCCCGAATAGCTTTATATTCCCCTTTTTGATCAAGAATTATTACAATATCGGGAAATTTTGTCATGTATCTAATCCCCCCCAGATCTTCCTACAATTTGTTCAATTCTCTCTTGAGTATTGTTGCTTCTTTCTTCGTAAATCGATCAAATCCTCCTGTATTTTTCTTTTCGTTAAATTTTTAAATTTTTCAAGTCTTGCTTCTGTAGTAAACCAATTAGTTAACATACCCGCGAGCCATTTTTTATTTACATAATGACATTGAGCTGCTAAAGCAACTAATTTAGTAGCATCAGTTGTTTGATGTTTTGTACCAACTATCATAAATTGTTTTCCCCTCTTTGCTCCATCAAACACAAAATCACAGGCTTTTGATAAAAAATGAGCGGTGTAAGTCAAATTTATAATATGACTATCTTTACATTCTTTAAGAATGTAAGGTGCCATTTTAGGATTCCATTTTCTGGTCTCATGACCAAAATGAACTCCTACTTTTACCATCTCTTTCAAATTGATGTTCCAATTTTTTTTCGTCATTTTGTTTTTATTTTTTACTATGAACTGGAATATCTACATTCCAATGGAATGGGTTAGATTGCTTGCCATAGCGTACTTGGCACAAGATATTCATTTCATTTTTTTAAAAAGAACTAACAAGAAATTTCTTCATTTATACAAAATTACTTTTTGACTGCTCGTTTTCATTTTTTCTTTTTTCTTTTTACTAGTTTTTTTATCACTTTTTTTTTTCTTTTTCTTAATAGATAAAATAGAGACTTTATATTCATGATCAAAGAAAAAATCTTTCAGTTTATTGATAAATAAATTTTTGTTCCTCGTTTTCGAATCCATTTTGCTCCATTTTCCCAAACGATTAAATCCAGTACCGACATGTATCATTCCCCTGAGAATAATATTTTCCTTCAAGCCCTTCAACCAATCAATACGACCTTGAAGAGTAGATTTAGCTAGGACTCGAGCAGTTTCCTAAAAACTCGCTTTTGACAGAAAACTTTGAGTATTCAGACATGCGTTTGTCATTCCCAATAAAATGGTTCGGTAATTGATTCTTTTTTCTAGAGCACGATCCATTCTTTGTACTCGTGATAATCCAATGAGTTCTCTGGGTAAAAAATCACTACCTAGTCCATTTTCCAAATTTTTATTTTCTGACTTTTCCACATCTACAACTAAAACTTTCGATGTAATTTGGCACACAATAATTTCTATATGTTTATTAGAAATTTGTACCCCCTGGGATCAATAAATATTTTGAATTTCATTGACCAAGTAATTCTGACTATGCTCCATAGTTATTCTAACACTGTTGAATGACCCCCAAAAGTTTCCAAAAAATATTGCCAGGTGTATGTTCAATTTTTTTAATTTTTTTTTTCGATATTGAAGTATTCGAATGGGCCTCTGACAATTGTTCAACTTTAGGAAGACCTTGAATTATATCATTGGATTTTAATCTTTCGTATAAGATAGTTATAAATCTATTTCCTTCGTAAAGAATTTTCCCATAAAAACTATTAAGAGTTTCTCCTCGAGTACCCAAATAGGGTTTAGCTGATCTAATGACGAAAGATTCCTCATGAACAACTACAATTTGACCAGATCTTCAGATTTCTTTATCTTCGGATATCTATATACTTTCACAAAGAAATTGTCCAAGGTTGACTACTGGAAATATTTTTTCAAAAAAATTGGATAGGGAAAAATACAAATTGAAAAAATTGAAAATAATATTTCTGCATGAATAAAGTTTATAAATTCCCCTCTTTTCGTCCATAAAGTAGTATTTAGCTACTTGGAAAGTATTTGAGTCATTGTTAGAAATTGAACGTTCATTTAGTAACACTTTTTTATAAGTTATGAAATGAGAGTATGAGAAATGGCTAGCAATACTATGTAAATGACCCAGGAGACCTGACAATGCAATTATTTTTGTATTTGCATCTGACGTTTTTACTATATTTAAACATTTTAAATCATTAAATAGAATGATTCACAAAAAATCAAAAGGAGAAAGAATCAGAAAAGATTCATCTTTTTCATTCTCATTAGATAATGAACGAATAGTTCCCTTACTAAGTAATTGAATTTGATCATTTGAAAAAAAAGAATTAGTGTGATCAAATTTGTTATGAAACAAAAATTGAGAACTTGCTCTACTTTCCCTTTTTGCCATATTAAAAAAAGGGTATTTCAGCAAGCTAATTTGAATCATATTGATAATGATCTTTTTTGTTCTTATTGAAATAAGAGAAACATAAACCTCTTTTATTTTTGATCTAGGCCCTCCATCTAATTTATTTTCAAGAGAATTCCATTTTTTCCAATTGAATAACCTTCGATAATATTGCCATATTTTATCATTTCTGAATGAGGGTTATTCAAAAAAGAAAAAAATGTTATTTTTATATAGAATAACTTCTCTAGGCATTCTAAGAATTAAATCAGGACAAGGGATTCTTTGCTTTCCCCATTGTTTATCACACCATAATGGTACGATGAGTGCCTTTTTCCTTTTTTACCCTCATATTGGTATTTTGAGAAGGAATGGTGAAATATATAGTCTTGATGTTTGTTAGGTATGGCTCAATCAGTTTCAGAATAATTCCATATATATTTTTGTCCTTTTTCAAAAAATTTTGAGTCAACTGATTCGTATTTAACTTGATCCATTGAATAATTCAAAAGTGATTTATGTTTGTCAAGAAGTTTTGGAATATCCACTTGATCTTGATATTTATGAGAAGAAGAATGAGAAGAAGAAGAAAAAGGTACTACAATGGATTCATATACACCTTTCGATAATACCCATAAATGGGTTGTCTTTAATATTAAATTAGACATAGGGATACTCCGGTGCATTTCTCCTGTTAGGCCAAAATATATATGTTTCTCCACTTTTTCTTTGAATGGGAATCTTTTAGCATGAACCTCGGCAATAACTTGTTTCGATTCCATGAGTTGATTATTCTGAATGAAAAGCAAACTTTCTGGAAAAATGGTTAAGTTTTGTACTTCATATTGATTATCGATAGTCACGTCTAAACCATTATGACATATATAAGCAGGATGCCCATGATGGGTACGGGTAGGATAAACCAAATTTGGATTGAATTCAATTTTTCCGGTGAATGGGGCTCGTACATGTTCTACAATATAGCTTGTAAATACCCCACCAGTATGAAAAGTCCATAATATTAATTGAGTTCCTGCTTCTCCAATTGATTGGCCTACAATAATGCCGACTGCTTCTCCTAATTCGATTAAGTTACTATGAGTAGTATTCCAACCATAACATAATTGACAAATACAAGATATACTCTTGCAAGTAAAAGGGGTTCATATATATATTGGTTGTATTTGGAAATAATACAATTGATTGGCAAGTTTAATCCCAATATCTTGATTGTGTGCAACAATACATCTCCCGTTTATATACACATCGTCTACTAATACATGACCGATTAGTATTTGTAGAAAAAATTTATTTTTTATTGTTTCTCGATCTTGAGTGAGATTTACAAAAAGACCTTGGATAGTACCACAATATACTTTACATACAATGAGGTGTTGTACAACTTCAACAAGTCTACGTGTGAGGTATCCAGCATCCACTGTTCATATAGAAGTATCCACAACTCCTTTACGAGCACTGTAACATGAAATAATATATTCCGTTAAAGAAAGTCCTTCACGGAAATTCCCTTGAATGGGTAGATTCACAATTTTTCCTTGAGGATCTGACATTAATCCTCTCATACCTACTAATTGGTGAATCTGAGATGTACTTCCTCTAGCTCCTGAAAAGGACATCATATGTACTAGATTAAGAGGATCAGTCATCCTAAAATTCAGATTCATTTCTCATCTCAAATATTCACTGGTAGCATGCCATATCTCAATAAATTGACATAATTTTTCCACTACATGTACATTTCCATAATCATGATGTCTTTCTGAAGCAAACCCTTGTTGCTGCACATCTTGGATAAGCCATGCTATAGATGGTGTTGTTAAAAGATCATCAATTCCTAATGAAATAGCTGCATCAGTAGCTTGCTGGAAACCTAAAATCTTCAGTTGATCTAATATATGTGATGTATATGTCATTCTAAATTGATTTACGAATCTTCTAATTGTTGAGAAATGTGTCTCAACTTCTAGCTTGAAGTCCTCATTTTCATGCCTTGGAAAAATTATGTGTTTTCTGCCTTTAATTGTCTTGTTAACTTTGTTCTACCAGAGGTGGAACAGGGATGGAGCTTTGTTCTGGGTTTAGTTCCTGTTCCCGTTCCAGCTCTGCTTCCTACTTTTGGTTCTCTTCACTTCGCTTTCCTTTGTTCTGGTGGAGGCAGAACCGGTTTGGAACCCGGCTCTAAACTTTCGGCAAACTCCTATTTTTTGTTCCAGCTCCAGCTTCGGCTTTGGCTCCGGTCTTTGCTTTCTTGGCTGGTTCCATGTTCTTGTTCCAGCTCTGGCTCTGGCTCCGGTCTCTTCTTTCTTGGCTAGTTCCATATTCCCATTCTTGCTCTGGCTCCGACTCCGATCTCTGCAGTGGCCTTGGCAGTTACCACCTTACGACAGGTGGTGGGTCCACTCACCGTAGTAGCGTGGTGAGACCGCTTGCGGTTGGGTCTGGTGGTTACCACCATACCTTGGACAGTCAAGTGACTAACCGCGGTGGCCGTGGTAAGACCGCCAGTGGCCTGGCTGGCGGTTACTGCCATACCACGGACAACTAAATGACTAACTGCGATGGCCGCAGTAAGAACGCCAGTAGTCAGCCAAGATGGCTACCGCCATACCTTGATGAGTCTTGAAGCCAGCTGTAGTAGCATGGTAGGAAGGAATGTCTAGGCTCGGTGAAGTCGGGGTGAGCTCGGTCGAGCTCACCGCCATACCACGGATGGGTTAAACAAGCTCGACGGTAGAGCGGTAAGAACAAAGGGAGCTCGGATGGGCTCGATCCAGTGATTGACCGAGTTGGACTCGATGGTAGGAGTGATAGGCGAGTACAAATAAGATATGTGGCAGGTTGACTATTTCTGGCTGGCCAATTCCATTTGTAGCAACAACAGTTATTGCAGCAGGTGTAAGTCGACTCAGGGTGGCGAACAAAACCCAATTTGAGTAATGGCATTAATGCCTGGGTGGCTCGATGCAGAGAGATTGGTATGGGTAGATCGGTTACGTGATTGGGTGTCTGTTTCATGTACCTTGTGGTCAGTGATTGGTTCATAGGATTGAATGTTGTGTATGACTTTTTGAGTCGAGTACATGATTGTATATATCAGCTAGAATACGTTGATGAAAGTAGAGTTTTTCAACTCGAACTATATGTTGCATGAACATTGTAACAGTGAGATAATTCAAGAAGTGTTGCTATGAGTTGAACAAAAGAAAGACTATGATTTGTATGTAATATTGTTATTACTGTAATACAAAATATTCTTTGCTTGGTGTGGTGGGTTTTTTACCTAGAAAGGTTTTCCCACGTTAAATACTTGTGTAATTTGTGAATGCTCAATTGGTGTAATCTCTTTTATGTTGCATGTATTTTATCTCAAGTATTTTAGATGCTATTGAAACCTATTTATGCTCTTCTCCTTTGTTGTATTAGTGTTAAGGGAATGTATTCCGCATTTTTGGGTCATTAGTTGATCCTTTCTTTTCCCTTCAAGTGGTATCAGAGCCTGGCCAGTTGTGCTATCCTTGTAGGAAAGATCAGTTTTTTGTGCTAATACTATTTCAGTGGGAGTCTTGCATTGTTGAAACTTGTTTCTATTTGAGATGGTGAGTACATCTAGTAGAGTAGAGATTGAGAAGTTTAATGGTAGTAACTTTGAGTTATGGAAACTCAAGATAGAAGAATTGCTTGTGGATAGAGACCTCTGGATTGCAGTGTCTAGAACTAAGCCACAAAGTATGAAACAAGAAGCTTGGGATCTTGCTGATAGAAAAGCAAGAGGTTTGATAAGACTAAGTCTAGCCGAAGCTGTACTCCTGAACGTCCATGAGGAGCAGTCTGTAGCTTCATAATGGAAAAAGCTTGGTGATATTTATCAAGGAAAGTCTTCGGTAAATAAGTTATTCTTGAGGAAGAAGTTGTACTCCTTGAAGATGGAAGAAGGTGCATCTATTGCAGACCATCTGAACTCATTTAATATGAGTGTTACTTAGCTTACATCTATAGGTGTAAAGATAGAGGAGGAGGATCATTGCATGCTCCTGTTGTGTTCGTTACTTGACAGCTGAGATCATCTTATGATGGCCATTGGAATCACTACCGCTACTTTCAAGATGGAAGATGATGTTGCCTCATTGATATCTAAAGAGATGCAAAGGAAGTCTTCAGAGATGGCCAAAGAGGCTCTTGTTGTTCGAGGAAGACCAAAGGAGAAAGGCAAGGTGAAGGACAAGACGTCAAAATCCAAATCTACAGGGAGATCAAAGTCTCCTAGTAAAAATTTCAAGGTGAGATGTTGGAACTGTGGGAAACCTGGTCATATCCAGAATGACTGCAAGGAGAAAAAGAAGAAGAATTCTTCTGACAATGAATCTTTTCAAAGTGATGCAGATGCCTTCATTGTAGCAACCTTGACAACTCAGGCATCAGATGATGTCTGGTTGGTTGACTTAGGTGCAATCTTTCACATGACGTCCAATAGAGAATGGTTCTCTAAATATGAGAAGTATGACAGTGGAAAGGTATACTTGGTAAGTGATTCAACGTTGGAGATAGTTAGCAGAGGAAGATTCAGAATTCAATTTCTTGATGGGAGCATCAAAGGTATTGGTGGCATACTTCACATACCAGGTCTGGATCGAAATCTTCTTTCTGTCAATAAGTTAAATGATGCTGGTGTAGAAGTTTCTTTCTTAAGTAGGGGATGTAAAATGGATAGAGGTGCAATGGTGCTGGCTAAGGGTGTTCGTACTGGCACTCTATACAAGTTGGATGCACATCCTATTCTTTGCAACAATGCCTCTATAAATTCATGCAATGCTACACCTGTAGAGAAATATGAATACACTTCTTTGGCTGCAAATGCTATGGAGGTAAAACTCCTAGCTAAGAAGACTATGCTATGGCATCATAGACTTGGTCACATTGGTGAGAATGGTTTAAAAATCTTGTAGAAGGGCTTGATGATTGTTACCTTGAGTTTAATTTTTGCGAATATTGTATCTATGGAAAACAACACCATGTTTCATTTTATTCTAGTCCTCACAAATCTTCTGGTATACTAGATTATGTTCATTCTAATGTGTTTGGTCTAGTTAATGTTGCTTCTTTATCGAAGTCTAGATATTATGTTTCTTTTATTGATGACTATTTGAGAAGGGAATTTGTATACTTTATTAAAAGTAAATAAGAAGTGTTCAGTCAGTTTAAAGAATTTAAATCTTTGGTAGAGAATCAGATTGGAAGGAAAATTAAATTTTTGAGGACAGACAATGGCGGTGAATTTTGTTCTGCAAATTTTGAAAGGTATTGCACTGATCATGGAATTAAAAGGCATAAGACAATGCCTTACACTCCACAACAAAATGGAGTTGTTGAAAGGTTGAACATGACATTGATGGAAAAGGCAAGGAGTATGCTGAGTGGTTCTGGTCTAGAGCATAAGTTCTGGGCTGAGGCTATGGCTATAGCATGTTATCTAATAAATAGATCTCCTTGCTTTGCTCTTGTTGACAAGACGCCTTTGTAAGCATGGTCTGGTAAGAATCCCTCTCTGAGGCATGTCCGTGTGTTTGGCTGTGAGGCGTATGTTTATGTGCCAAATGAAAAGAGATCTAAATTCGATAACAAGGCTGTCAAATGTATTCTCATCGACTATGGAGTTGGTGTGAAAGGATACAAGACTTGGAACCTTGTTACTGAGAAGGTTTTGTACAACAAGAGCGTGATATTTCATGTGCTAAAACCTTCAGTAAGTAATCAACAACTTGGGATAGATTAGAGTGATAAGAAGAAGGATGCAGTTGAGATTCCCCAAACTCCATAAAGGGAAGAGATGCATGGTGTACCTGAGACTGAGGAGAGCTCAAGTAGTTCTAGAAGTTTTGATGATGAAGAACAACCTCAGCCTGTAAGAAGATCAACATGGGGAAAAAGGCAACCTAAAAGGTATGGTTTCTCTATGTTAGATTCAAATTGTGCCTATGCTTTAATTACCAGCACTGATGAACCTAGGACTGTTAATGAAGCAATCAACATGGCTGATTCAAATTCTTGGTTGGATGCCATGAATGAAGAGATGGATTCATTGAAGAAGAATGAAACTTGGAATTTGGTACCACTGCCTAAAGGGTGAAAGCCTGTTGGCTATAAGTGGATATTCAAAAAGAAAACATGCCTTGATGGCAGTGTTGAGAAGTCTAAGGCAAGGTTGGTTGCAAAGGGATTTTTTCAAATTTAGGGAATTGATTATGGAGAGATTTTTTCCCCTATAGCAAAGCTGGCATCCATCAGATTTATGTTATCATTGGCAGCTGTGTATGATTTTGAAATTGAACAGATGGATGTGAAGACAACGTTTCTCCATGGTGAGCTAGAAGAGAAATCTACATGTCCCAGCCTAAGCATTTTGTTAAAAGAGGTAAAAAAAATATGGTTTGCAAGTTAAATAAATCTCTCTATGGTTTAAAGCAATCTCCTAGAATGTGGTACCAGAAATTTGACATGTTTGTGTTGTCAATTGGATTTGTGAGATCAAAATCTGATCATTGCATTTATTGTAAATTTGAGAATGATCGTGTGCTTGATATTACCTTGTATGTGGATGATATGTTATTCATTGGAAATAGCAAGACTATGATTTCTGATCTTAAATCTCAGTTGTCTGCAAAGTTTGAAATGAAAGATCTTGGTGCAACTAGGTACATTCTTGGAATGGAGATTACCAGGGACAGAACAAGTAGAAAGCTTTGGGTCAGTCATGTAAAAACAATTATGGACAGGTTTAACATGGATGATTGCAAGCATCTTGTTGTTCCAATCATACATGGAACTAAGCTGTTTGCTGAAGACTATCCTGAATATGCTACTGAGATGGAGGACATGACTAGTGTGCCTTATGCAAGTGTTGTTGGTAGTTTGATGTATGCTATGGTCTTTACAAGACCAGACATTGCCCAAGCAGTGGGAGTTCTAAGTTGATTTATGGAAAATCCGGGAAGATCACATTGGGATGTTGTGAAGAGAGTATTCAGGTATTTGAAGGGAACTTCAGATTATGAACTGTGTTACCATGGCAGTATGGTTGCATCACATAAATATCTCAAAATCCAAGGTTATGTTGATTTAGATTGGGTAGGGGACATTGACAATAGACAATCCACTAGTGGATACACTTTCATTCTTAATGGTGGAGAAATCAGTTGGATGAGCAAGCAACAGGTTGTAGTTGCTTTATCCATGACAAAGGAAGAGTACATGGCTACAACTCATGCCTGCAAGGAAGCTGTTTGGTTAAACCATTTGTGTTCAGACATTGGATTCAATGTTGGGCAGATTTCAATCTGCTATGACAGTCAAAGTGCCATTTGTTTGGCAAAGAATCCAAAATTTCATGCCAGGACCAAGCACATAGATGTGCAATATCACATCGTGAGGGATATGGTTGAAGATGGCAAGGTAAATCTGGAAAAGGTCGACACCTTGAAGAATGTTGCAGACGCTTTAACGAAGCCGGTTAGCACAGACAAGTTCAAATGGTGTGCAAAATTGATGGGCCTTGGGGCCTATGACAGACAACAAGTTTCATAGTCATGAGGAAGCTGGAAGTGTTCACCAAGTGAGAGCTTGTTGAGAAATATGTCTCAACTTCCAGGTTGAAGTCCTCGTTTTCATGCCTTGGCAAAATTTTATGTTTTCTACCCTTTAATTGTCTTGTTAACTTTGTTTTGTCGGAGGTGGAACCGGGATGGAGCTTTGTTATGGGTTCAGTTCTTGTTCCCGTTTCGGCTCTGCTTCCTGCTTTTGGTTCTCTTCGCTTTGATTTCCTTTGTTCTGGCGGAGGCGGAACCAGGTTGGAACCCGACTTTGAACTTTCGGTAAACTCCTATTTTTTGTTTCGTCTCTGGCTTCGGCTCTGGTATCTGCTTTCTTGTTTCATAAGCTTTAAGTGCATCATCATAGCTATAAAATGAAGGCGAAACGATCTTCTTTTTTGAGTTATTTGGGTGGTACCTATTTTCATAAATACCCTAGTTTTTTTGAAGAGTTGATCTATAAAGTCCTAGAAGCATATCTTGAGTCGGTACATAATTAGGATCTCCTATAGTCAGAGAGATAAGATTGAGATGAGAAAACATAAGTAAATGATCTTCTACTTGAGCTTCCATAGATAAAGGTACGTGGATAGCCATCTGATCTCCATCAAAGTCCGCATTAAATCCTGAACAAACCAATGGGTGCAACTGAATGGCACATTCTTCTATTAAAATAGGTATAAACGCTTGTATTCCTAATCTGTGTAAGGTGGGTGCTCGATTTAACAATATGGGATGTTTTTGCATAATCTGTTTAAGTACGTTCCATATAATAGGTCCCCTATCTCGAATTAAAAATTTAGCAGTTCTTAAATTGGGAGCAATCTATTGTTCAACTAGCCCACGAATTAAAAATGTTTGAAAAAGTTCTATTGCGATTTCTCGGGGCAATCCAAATTGATACAATGAGAGAAGGGGACCTATGACAATAAAATAACGACCTAAATAATCCACCCATTTTCCAAGTAAATTTTCATGAAATCTTCCTTCTTTACCCTAGATGAAATCTGAGAACGATTTATAAGGTCTGTCGTGACTATCTTTCACTGGTTGTGTGGCTATACTATTATCAAGAAGTGCATCTACGGCTCATTGGACTAATCTCTTTTGATCACCTAATAAATCTGGCATTAGAAATGGATGAGTGTTTTCTATGAAGTGTGAAAGATTATTATTTCGATGGATAACTTTTTGATAAAGTTCATTGAGATCCAAAGTAATAACTCCACCTTCATTTAATTGAAACATTGGCCTCAGGTCATGAGGAAGAACTGGTAATAGGCATAAAACCATCCATTGTGGTTCTACATTTGCTCGAATCAAATATTTAGCAAATGTCATCCATCTAACCAAAAGATCCTTTCTTCTTCGAAGTTTTTGAAGTTTTTGCTTGTTAAATTGAGAATATATTTCTATATTACCAATTGCATTCTCTGCCTCTAAAAATAATATAGATAGTAGCTCATCTATTATCTCCCATTCTCTATATGAATGATCTATAATAATTTGCAGATCTAGACCAGCTAATTGGTCTCTGATAGCTTTTCCTTCGGTAGCTATTTCTCGCTCTTGAAATAGCATAAAATCCCAAGAGAGAAAATAAGCAATATCTTTTGGCCAGGATTCTTTGTCATATTTTAGTGAACCCTCAAATCGCAATAAAGTTAGTTTGTTAACTGTGGGCCTAGTAATAAAAACATTTGGATAGGGTTTTAGATAATATTGCCCCCCCCCCTTAGAATTGGACATGAAAGTTTCCTCTCATCCGGCTCAAGTAATTATACCGAAATGGAAAGTGATTATGCATCATTGTGCAAAAAAATGTTTTTTGCTCTCTATAAAACTAAATAGTTACTCTTTGCTCAAGTTCTAAGTGAATTCAATTATTAGTTTATCATTCGTATTATAACATAAATATGGAATTAGTGAGTAGTCTCCTTCCTTTTGAATGATACATTTCTTTGTGAAAGACCTTCAATTCATTTGAAGTTCATAAAGGATTTACTTGTCTGTATCTCATTCTAATTGATCCTGTAGGTTTCTGTTTTACTTCGATGGTTACAATAATATTGGAGGCATATGTGTGATGAATAGACTCCTATAACCATATCTTATTTTTGGTCTTGAATAAATCAAGTGATAATAAGAATAAACCAGATTTTTCATTCCATTTTTTCTTAGAATAGAAGAGGCATTTTTATGAAGTCCAATTAGCAATTTAATATACAAGATATTAACCCTAGATTCATTTCTCTTTATCAACATCTTTTTAGGATGCTTCTAATTCTGAGCTTCATGCTACTCTTCCCGAGGGGCGTGTCAGAGCTAAGGGAATCCTAATTAGATTGAATAGGATGACAGTTCCTACAGATCTGTATAATCGAAGCTTTGATCAAGTCACACATTGCAGTATACTGGTTCTTCTAATTATTTACGAGTTTTATCTAATAGATCCACGATATAACTAGGGCATCATTTGAAATATCAAATATGAACAACTGGACATGCCAGTTTAATGTATCCCATTCGATATCTTTGAATTCAAGGATCAACAACAAGTTCAATTCCACATCGAGTACAAAAATTCTTTTCCTTCTCATTTCCATTATTCAAGGTTTTACACAAGCACAAACTCCCCTTTTCTTAGGCCCAAATATTCTTTCACAAAAAAATACATCTCTTGCTGGTTCATAAGTTCTATAATCTAAAGTGAGGGATTTAGTCACTTGTTCGACTCTTTTTCCATTAGGTAATATTCTTTCAGACCAAGCGAGAATCTGCTCAGGAGAAACTAATCCAATTCGAAGTTGTTGATGTTTATCTTGGTCACTCATAAAAAATAAATTTTGATTGATTTTGATCAAACTTCCTTCTTATCTATCTGAAAGTCTATCTTAGATAGAATAGTATGATTCAATTCTAGAGCTAAAGATTGTAGTTCTCGACTGAGAAATTGAAAAGATTTTGTAAGAGTGCTAGGTTTAGGCATTGGTTCTCCATTGAGAATGGCACCAAATATTTTTTCACGAGCGTCTATATGGTTAGATTTTAATGTAAGAATCTCGTGTAAAATATAAGCAACACCAAAACCTTCTAGAGCCCAAACTTCCATTTATCCTACTCGTTGCCCTCCTCGGTGGGATTTTCCTTTTAAAGGTTGTTGTGTAACCAATGTATAAGGTCCACTGGAATGTGCATGAATTTTTTCATCAACTTGATGGCACAATTTCAAAATATAAGCTATTCCTGTTGTAACAGGTTGTTCAAAAATATTTCCTTTTCTTTCATCAATTAATCTATGTTTTCCAGGATGATTAGGTTCAAATACCCATGGATTAGCTGTTTGCTTGCTAGCTTTATAAAGTTTAGAAAACACTAGTTTTCTAGAAGATTCTCATTTGTATCTTTCGTCAAAAGGTGCTACTCTATAATGTTTGTTCATTAGTTTTCCTGCTAAACCAAGCAAAAATTCAAAGATCTGTCCTACATTCATTCATGAAGGTACCCCTAATGGATTTAATACCATATCCACTGGTGTTCCATTTTGTAAATAGGGCATATCTTGTCTGGGCAATTTTTTTGAAATAATACCTTTATTACCATGCCTTCCAGCTACTTTATCACCCACTTGTATTTCACATTTTTGTGAAATATATACATGAAATTTTTCTACACTATCACTGAGATAATATTCTTCCTCGAACTCCTGGAAGCATCTCACATCGAGAACTCAACCTTTTACACCTTTAGGGACTCTAAAACAATTTTCTTTTGCAATAGGTGCCTTAATATCAAATAATTCTTGTAAGAATTTTCCTTTTGGAGTATTTAATAGAATGTCTTCTTCTGCTTCCAATATTAATTTTTCTGCTAATACATCACCTGTTTCTACCCAAGATCCTATCATTACAAGGCCATTTTTGTCCAGATGACGGAGTAAGTAAGCATCTAAATGAGGTATTTCTCTAGTGATTACTTCAGGGCCTTGCTTCATAACATAAACTCCAATTTTGTATCTTACGATCTGGAAAGAAGTAAAAATGTCTTCATATACCAAACATTCACTAATTAGTATTGCATCTTCAAAATTGTATCCTTCCCATGGCATATAGGCGATTAAGATGTTTTTTCCCAAAGAAAGTTCTCCCCCTGCTGTAGCTGCACTATCTGTTATAATTTGCCCCCTCTTTACATATTCCCCTTGGCGAACTCGGGGTTTTTGATGCATACAAGTGTCACTATTAGAACGTTGATATAGAATCAATTCTATTTATATATTCTCTCGAACAACGGATGAAGTTATAGTGATATTTCCACCATCAATATACTTTATTCTTCCCCCTTACTTGGCTATAGCTATACTTCCTGAATCTAGAGCTGCTTGACCCTCCAATCCAGTTCCAACAATACACTTCTCAGGTTGAAGAAGTGGAACTGCTTGACGCTACATATTAGAACCCATTAAATCATGATTCACATCATTGTGTTTGATAAAAGGAATAAGGAAAACTCCAACGGAAAAATATTCGGAAGGAAAAATACTTCTGAAATGAATTTGGTCCCATGTAGAAACTAAAAATTCTTGTTGAAATCGAGCGGGAGTAAATTTTTTCCTCTGGAACCCCTTGATTTAATGCCAGAAAATTTCTTGTAGCTATTCGACAGTAGTCATCTTCTCCCGGTAATAGATAAACCATCTGTTCTTCATTTGATCTTTTAGATAGCCTATGGAATGGACTTTGTAAAGAGCCGTAATGACCAAGCATTGCATAAATAGATAATGATCCAATAAACCCAAAATTTATTCCTTCGGATGTCATAATCGGACAAATACATCCATAATGACTAGGATGAATATCCCATGAACGAAAAGTAGACACTCAACTTGTCAATCCTCCAGGGCCCAAAGAGCTCACTTTTCGACTATGAACTATTTCTACTAATGGATTAGTTTGATCCAAAAATTGTGATAAAGGGTGTAAACCAAACAAACTTTCAAAAGTATCCATTAATGGAATTAACATTTCCAATTTCTTAGTTATTCTCTTTTTAGGATTGGTTGATGCAGATAATAGAATTTTTCAATTGCTTCTCTAAAATTAGAGAGAGCTAATCAGAATTGCTCTTGTAATAAATCTGCTACAGAACGAATATATCGATTTTGTAAGTGATCTATATCATCGGGTGTACCCGTTCCAAATTGCACTTTGATGGGGTAATCCACAGTAGCCAATAAATCGTGCGGTAATGAAAAAATATCATTCTCGGGTATATCAAGACTTAGTTTTTTATTTGGATTTCGTCGACCAATCTTTCCTAATACACATTTAGTTTGAAAAAGTGTTGTTTGCAGTTTTTCATATAGAGACTCGGAAAATTCCAAATTTTCTTCATCATCGTCACTTATGTAGATTTTTTTATAAAGTTCCAAAATTGCATTTTGCTTCCCGCCACACCAATAGAAATATTCTATGTACTCCTCCGTTCCCCTATAAAATTATTTGAGATTATTATAGTTGAAAATATCTTTGGAATTTAGACCCATAGCCAATAATAAAAGTAAAACAGATATATATTTTTTTTTTGTTTACACGAATACATATCTTTTCTATTTTTTTATTGAGCTCTAATCTTGATCTTCCTCCCCAATCTGAAATTATATTGCCAATATAGATAATGTTTCCCAACGGTTTTCATTCCCAAGTGTAATAAATACTAGGACTTCTTAATATTTGATTGACCATGACTCTGTAATTTCCATTTATAACAAAAGTTCTTGTAGAATTTATCAAAGGAATATCTCTGAGATATAAAATCTGGTTCTGTATCTTTCCACGAGTTTTTTTTTTCTTAATCAATCTTTCTGGTATACATAATTTATAGTGATATGTAAGAGACATATATACATCATCTCTATCTTTAATGAAAGATTCTGTTAATTTATATTCAGAACCAAAAAGGATGAATTCTATTTCTTTATTTGGACTTTCAATGTTTGAAAAATTATTGAGTTTTTCAGCTAAGCCTTGATTGATAAAACGACAAAATACTTCAAGTTGTATTTTACCAAATTGGGGAATTGTAAATATTCCTTTATTTTCATCTAATCGCATTGGATGTTTTCTATATATAAAGTATATTGTATATTTCGATATTTATTCCTTATTGATCTATACGAATAAATTCGACAAAAAATTGACATGTATTTTTTTTTGTTCACTCTATCCCAAAAATAGAACAAAAATAAGAGGTCCTTTTTAAATCTTTCTTAAATATATGATGGGGGGTAGAAAAATGTGGATTTAGTGTGTTATAATTATAATTGCAATGGGGGACTCAAAGTCTCTCGAAATCCCTGGAGGAACCGATAGGGACTCTAAATCCCTAACCTATTTCCTATTGCAAAATAGGAAATCCCCCCTATTAGACCTGGGGACTCTAAATTGGTTATATGACATATTTGAGTGATAAATAAGGATACGTGAAGTGAAATACCCTACATAACATATCCGATGGAAAAAGAAAAATAGACTTTCCCTTAGTTCAAACTAGATCTAGGGATGGAGGCATAGCCAAGTGGTAAGGCAGGGGATTGCAAATCCTTGATCCCCAATTCAAATCTGGGTGTTGCCTTGATAGCACAAATAAGGTTAAAGGAATGTAAGTCTCCATTTGTACTCCATGTTTTTTGGAGACAACTTGTGTAGCTTCAGGTCCTATCTGCTAATATAGTAGATAAAATTTGATTTTATTGTTAATGCCTGATCCTATAGGTAGTTGAGAGTAACTAGTTCCAAGAACTAATTTTTAGAAGTCTATACTATCGACTTATCCTTTCAGAATAGGAAGATAGAGGATTTTCACTTTGCACTATCCTTATTAGTTACATTATCATCAAGAATCAATAATAATATTACTTTTTTTATAAAGAGAGGGATTCGTATGGATATAGTCGGTATCGCTTGGGCTTCTCTAATGGTAGTTTTTACTTTTTCTCTTTGACTCGTAGTATGGGGTAGAAGTGGAAATTAATAGAATTAATAGTTATGATATTTTGAATCATTCTGTTCAAAATCAATTATTTTACGATGATAATTTTGTATCATCATTAATGATATAGTCATATTGAATCATCAATGATATGATCAAAATAAAAAATGGATCATGTTAGAAACATAATTCTACTTCATATTTATCAAATATGAAGTAGTTCCATTTCCATTATATAGCGAACTTATGCTGTTAAATCATAATATGCTTTAGCATGCATCTGTTCTCAGAACAAAAGCATATCCAGAATTATTACGTTGCTTTGTCTCAACTCTACATAGATCCCTTTTCTATATGAATTTTTTCTCTTTACAATTTCCAATTTTGTATTTTACTATGTACTAGTAAATTATCGTATTAAAAAATTGATAAATAAAAAAGAAAAAAATACTATTAAAAATAGGTTCTATTCGGAATAATACCTATGTTTTGTGTACATAAAGTTCCTTTTTTCCAGAGATATGTAAGAGATTATGATTAATTTCACTTTTTTATCAGGTATTAATAAAAAAGTACCCACGAGACAAATGAGAAATTAGATTTACTTATCTAAGATCTATGTAGAAGTAGTACAAAAGAAAAAGGAAAGGAAGATTTTTGGTTTCCTTCGTACTACTTCTTTTCAAAAAAATATCTATCCGACTCCTATTATTTTTTTTGACTCATGACCTAGAATTCATCTAGATCATTAGTAATCACTGTATTTTGCTTTGACTCACCATTTTTACATAAACGATGAGAGAAAAGCACTAGGAAATGAAATGAACAATGCAACAACAATAAATACGAGGGTATTTACTTCCATGATTGATTTTCCATTCATTTTACAATAACTCGAGATTTGATCTCATAGAGTATCTCATTTTTTTTTTGCAAAAAAAATGGAATTGTATCCATGGAATAATTCCATCAATAGGATCAATATGAGTAACAAAATTTAGTGGATTTGATGAATTATTCAATAGAAATTAATTAGTATAACATACTAATATCTCTTGTTCATATCAGATTTAGTAATTTGATCGCTAATGGATCGATCCCACCGTCTTATTAGTATAGTTCTAGGGTTTGACTCAATTCAATTTTATCGCTACTAAAAAGAACATTAGACATGCAAATTCAATTTGATTAATGAATCAAGTCTTTGTCTCAATCAAATATTTAGATGTTAATGACAATCCGAGTTTCCTTTGCCTATTTGAGGACCAGAAAAGTACCATAAAGATTTCTCTGATGGATTGTACTGATTGATTTCTTATTTAAATAAGACTAACTAATAGTGAAAAATTGACCTTCATTAGAATAGATAAAATGAAAAAAAAAAGAATTTTCTTGTTTGGTTGAGAAAGGTGTCGAAGCTTTCACTGTATTTTACATAATAAATCACTAAGGGTAATTGGAGCTAAAAAAAAGGGGGATGGGTGACAAAGTCCTAGTGATGTTAATGTGAATCATTCGAGTGATTCACCCAATAGATACATATATTTATTTATGTTCTGAAGATTTTTGTTTTCAATACTTGAAAAGTATTGACCATAATATGGTTCCTTCCTTTTTAATTAGGAGACATCCCAACATATGTCTATATTTTAGAATGACATATACTATATATGTCAAATTTTGGAATAGAAAATTTTGTGCAAAAAAACCTTTTGCTTGCTAATTCTTGCAAGACATAGGTATTTCATTTTTATTTCCAAAATTGAAAGGAATGAAATATTAGACTTATCAATATATTAAAAAACTAAATAGGACAACGTTTTTTTCTTATTCAAAAGTTTGATGAATCTAAGTGGATGGGGACCTGAAAAGGATAATTCAAATTTCTTAAATTTGCTCTGTTTTACAAAAAAACACCTGCAAATATGAAGGAAGGTAAATTGCCCTGTAGTCCTAATTTTTTGAATTATATTACTTACATAAAAAATTGATTAGATTGAATCAAATCTTGTCACTACCTGTATTTGTACCTATACATATTTAAGAGCACCAGTAAACGATTACTGATAATTGGTAACAACTCTTATTTACCTTAATTCATTTTGTAAAATGAATAGCTCCAAATTATCTTATCCTAAGAATTTCCCATGACCCTGGGATGAGCAAAATTATTTGGATAGTAAGCCAAATAGAATCCAATCTTTATTTATGAAAATTGGAATCTTTTCTCTCTTTTTAGAAATCATTAAAAACCCTTATTTTCGTTTCTGAAAAAATGAGGAACTAACACATTTGTAATGTTTTATTTCTGGACAATCAAGAATACCTATGTCTTATTCTTGCTAACAAAGATCTATCTTCCTACGATAGCCTTTTTTATCTCTCAAGAATAAAAGAGGATTGCAGATCTATCATGTCGACAAAAAGAATCATTATAGATTTGGTTAATTATGTAGATCCAGATAGATATACAAAATCCCTAGTAAATATATTCTAGTCTATTCTCTTTTCCTTTTTTTTCTTTTCTTTGGGGGCAAGGATCGCTCAAAGAATTTTTCAATTTATTGGATCGGGACTGACGGGGCTCGAACCCGCAACTTCCGTCTTGACAGGGCGATACTCTAGCCAATTGAACTACAATCCCACTAGGTACAATTTATTGACTAATTAGTCATAGTAATTCAACTGTGTCAGGTTGATAAAACATATTGTAAAAATTCTCTTTCAAATCTTCCGAAAGTCTCTATTCGTTTCGATTCTTTCTATATAGGGTATAGGATTTTCAAAAACCAATTACCTTTTTTACCAACATGATTGATTGATATTGGGCTGAGCTAGATTTGAACTAGCATAGGCATATTGCCAATGAATTTATAGTCCATCCCCATTAGCCACTCGGGCATCAACCCAAAAAAAAATGGGAAGTCATTATAATACCTAATTAGGTATTATAATAACTTTCCTAGCCTAGTACCCCTAGGGGAAATCGAATCCTCGTTGCCTCCTTGAAAGAGAGATGTCTTGGGCCACTAGATGATAGGGGCCTACTTATTGTCATAATATTCAAATCCCTAGGAATTTGTCAATAAAAAGAATCTTTCTTCATATTCATTATTAATATAACTATATTCTAAAATATAGTTAGACCCCATTATATTATTCATATCTATTGAATATGTAGTAGACTTATTCATTGGTCATTTCATGACCAAAAGAAAGCCCTTTTAACTCAGGGGTAGAGTAATGCCATTGTAAGGCGCAAGTCATCGGTTCAAGCTCGATAAAGGGCTCTTGCAATGATTCGTACAAAGTATAGTGTTCATTTTGAATAGTCGATTAAGGCAAAAAACCTGCAATAAACAATAAAAATACCTGTCATCATGAGTTTTTTGTTATAACGAAATAGAACATGTAATATGATTGAGGACAACTAAGATAGAATTCTATTAAATAGAGATTTTTTTTCTTTATCCTTCTACTAATAAGATGAGGAATAGTATAAGATTAGGCATAATATACTTCACATTCATCATTTTCATTGAAGAATAATAATTTCAATTATTAATACCTAATTGAAATTTCAATTACTAGAATATTCTTACTTTTTTCTCTTAATCATTTTGTATTAAAATACAGTAAATAAAAATAAGAAGTAAGTGAACCTAACCCATTAACTGATTAATATATCAGTTATTCTGATATTGAAAATTGAGGTAGATTTTGAAAGTGAACCTTTCAGTTCAATCACTTGAAATGATTCAAATAATTGAATATTTGCTTGTTAATTGGATATTCTGTCGAATGATTTTTTTCTTTCTGAAAAAATGGATATGTAAGTATGAATTCTAGATGGAATTATTTTCCTTTTATCTTTAATATCTAATTCGATTATGATGTACCAAATATTCTTATATTAATGTACTAGACATTTTACTTTGGTCGTTCTACCGGTGGAAAATAGATAGGAATTTAGATATAAAAAAATGATAAGAAAAGGTAAATGGAAAACAAAGGAACTGTTCATTTTTCATTATACTCAAATAGTATCAATTTTTTACTTATGAATTGAATAAATGGAAAGGAATGAATAGAGTTCTTTCCTCTAGCTCTATGAGCTATAGAAATATCTCCTTCTTGTTGTTCCTATTTATTCGTAGAAATCAATAATGTAGTTGTAAAAAAGCATAGATATTCATAAAATAGTTAGAAATATTACTATGAATAAGGTTCAAGATGTAATAATATTTAATAGAATAGATTTTGTGAACAGTCTCTAGTGAAGAGCAGGGAGGAAGAAAAGCTAACTTGCTTTTCCAGCAATTGTTCTGTTTATATTTATTACATTCAAAAGATAATTTTAGGATAAGAAAAAAATGGAATAGAAACAAATTCGGGTTATCATACATTTACTTATATTGTATTAGTTGAGTTTAACAGAATAAAATTTGTGCAATAAGGAATCTTCGGAACTCAATTTGTTGAAAGGGATGATAGATGAAAAATTGTCCATAAATATACAAATCAGCGTATACCCTTTGATTCTATAGGATAGGGTGCTCGAAAAAGGTTGGAATAGTTAAATAGGAGGATCACTATGACTATAGCCCTTGGAAAGTCTTCCAAAGAGGAATGAACTTTATTTGATATTATGGATGACTGGCTACGCAAAGACCGTTTTATCTTTGTGGTTTGGTCCGGTCTATTGCTTTTTCCTTGTGCTTATTTTATGCTAGGTGGATGGTTCATGGGTACAACTTTTGTGTCTTCGTTGTATACTCATGGATTGGCTAGCTCCTATTTGGAAGGTTGTAATTTTTTAACTGCTGCAGTTTCTATGCCTGCTAATAGTTTAGCACATTCTTTTCTACTATTATGGGGTCCTGGAGCACAAGGAGATTTTACTTGTTGGTGTCAATTAGGTGGTCTATGGACTTTCGTTGCTCTTCATGATGCTTTTGGTCTAATAGGCTTCATGTTACACCAATTTGAACTTGCTTGATCTTTACAATTATGACCTTATAATTCAATTGCATTCTCTGCTCCGATTGCTGTTTTTGTTTCCGTATTCTTGATCTTTCTATTAGGTCAGTCTGGTTGGATTTTTTGCACCTAGTTTTGGCATAGCAGCTATTTTTCGATTTATCCTCTTTTTTCAAGGTTTTCATATTTGGACCTTGAATCCATTTCATATGATGGGAGTTGTTGGAGTATTGGGTGTTGCTCTTCTATGTGCTATTCACGGTGCTAACATGGAAAATACTTTATTTGAAGATGGTGATGGTGCAAATACTTTCCGTGCTTTTAACCCAACTCAAGCTGAAGAGACTTATTCTATGGTCACCACGAACCGTTTCTGGTCCCAAATTTTTGGGGTTGCTTTTTCCAATAAATGTTGGTGTCATTTCTTCATGTTATTTGTGTCGGTGACCAGTTTATGGATGAGTGCCATTGGAGTAGTTGGCCTAGCTCTAAACTTACGTGCTTATGATTTTGTTTCCTAGGAGATTTGTGCAGCAGAAGATCCTGAATTTGAGACTTTTATACAAAAAATATTCTTTTGAACGAAGGTACTCGTGCTTGGATGGTGACTCAGGATCAACCTCATGAAAACCTTATATTCCCTGAGGAGGTTCTACCCCGTGGAAATTCTCTTTAATGGAACTCTAACTTTAGTTGGTCGTGACCAAGAAACCATTGGTTTCACTTGGTGGGTTGGTAATGCCTGACTCATTAATTTGTCAGGAAAATTACTTGGGGCTCATGTGGCTCATGCCAGATTAATTGTATTCTAGGCTAGAGCAATGAATCTGTTTGAAGTGGCTCATTTTGTATCAGAAAATCCTATGTATGAACAAGGATTGATTGTACTTCCCCATTTAGCTACTCTAGGATGGGAAGTCGGTCTTGGTGGGGAAATTGTAGACACTTTTCCCTATTTTGTATTTGAGGTACTTCACTTAATTTATTCTACAATTTTAGGCTTCAGTGGTATTTATCACGCACTAATCAGACCCAAAACTTTAGAAGAATCTTTTCCATTTTTTGGTTATGTATGGAAAGATAGGAACAAAATGACTACAATTTTAGGTATTCATCTAATCTTGCTAGGTGTTGGTGCTTTTATCCTAGTGTTTAAGGCTTTGTATTTTGGTGGTATATATGATACCTGGGCTCTCGACAGTGGAGATGTAAGAAAAATTATGAACCTTACGCTTAACCCAAATACTATATTTGGTTATTTACTCAAATCCCCTTTTGGAGGCGAGGGATGGATTGTTAGCGTGGACAATCTGGAAGATCTAATTGGATGACATGTTTGGTTAGGTTCCATTTGTATCTTTGGTGGTATTTGGTAGATCTTAACAAAACCTTTTGCATGGGCTCACCACGTGTTTGTATGGTATGGAGAAGCTTACTTATCCTATAGTTTAGTGACTCTCTTTGTCTTTGGTTTCATTGCTTGTTGTTTTGTTTGGTTTAACAATACAACTTATCCCAATGAATTCTATGGACCTACCGGCCTAGAGGCCTCTCAAGCACAAGAATTTAATTTTCTAGTTAGAGACCAACATCTTGGAGCTAGTGTGGGGTCTGCCCAAGGGCTTAGTGGTTTAGGTAAATATCTAATGCGGTCTCCTAGTGGAGAAATTCTTTTTGGTGGGGAAACGATGCATTTTTGGGATCTTCATGCTCCTTGGTTGGAACCTCTAAGGGGTCCTAATGGTTTGGACCTGAGTAAGTTGAAAAAAAACATACAACCCTAGCAAGAGTGACATTCAACAGAATAAATGACTCATGCTCCTTTAGGTTCTTTAAATTTTGTGGGTGGTGTAGCTACCAAGATTAATGCAGTCAATTATGTCTCACCTCAAAGTTGGTTAGCCACTTCTCATTTTGTTCTAGGATTTTTCTTTTTCGTAGGTCATTTGTGGCATGCAGGAAGAGCTCGCGTAGCTGCAACAAGATTTGAAAAAGGAATTGATCATTATTTTGAACCTATTCTTTCCATGACCCCTCTTAATTAAACCAGGGATAAAACTAGATAAATATCCTATTTATTTTTATTATAAGGCGGGATAGCGATATCCTTTGCTATTATTCTTCCAACTGAATGTTTTTTTGTCGGCTATATTATATATAGCCGAGAGCCGAGCATTCAGTTGGTACTGAACTAAGTTCTAGGATTTTTCTTTTTCGTAAGTTAGTTTTAGTTGTTCTATGAACAAAAGGAGAGAGTGGGATTCAAACCCGTGATAGTTTTTGAACTATACCGGTTGTCAAGACTAGAGCCATCAACCACTCGGCCATCTCTCTCAAACTAGCATAACTCATTTTATCTCAAAGCTTTGTCCTCGTCCCTACTATTCTAAGGGGGGTGGGCCCTACTATTTTAAGGCTGGAGGAACCAGTTGAATATCCCAACCATTGTCTATTTGGATCATGAAATCTTTTATCTTGACGATCTGATGAAGAATAGCCAGTTGCAACTGGAGTTTCCGTGTGTGGGGTTGGAACTATAGTTTCCCTCCCACCCATAGTTTAGCAGATTGATTAAGTAAGTGGGAGGGAACTATAGTTGGTAGCATTCCCTTTGTAGAGTGAGAAGGGGGAGGAGTTGAGTCGTTAGGTGGTTCGAGTCATGGGGAAGTCATCTCGAAGAACCATCTTAGACAAAAATGATCGATCAAGTTCATCCATTGCTTATCCCATCGATTAAGAAGCTATCTCACTTGTGAATCCATCCACTACCTATCTTCCCATCCCCCATCCGGAGGAGGGGGAATGAATTGAGACAAGCGAGTACAAAAACAACTAATGAAGAAGCAGTTGAGTACACGCTTCCTTATCTGGGGTGGGAGGGCAACTAGAATTGCCATCAAATTCCTTAATGGTTGGTTTGGCCCATGATATAGAGATGCACCCATGGTACATTGGAACATAATCTCTTTCTCTAGCCCTCTCATCAACGTGATTATGTGATTCGACAAAAGGAACCCCCCCACCCCCGATACCAAGGGTGAATAGGTCGGTACCAACCCCACCTAAGGCCTACGTTACGGCTAGACCATATTGGTCAGTCGGTGCCAAAGGCATGCCTTGGGTGGGAGGATAGCCAATACGCCTCAGGTCATTCCAACCCCGGGGACGAACCCCGCTGACCATATTCACCTTGGGAGGCTATAGAGTTTCCTACCGAAGGAAGCCGACCATATTGGCCTTAGGTGCCGAAGGCTGTCTTAGGGCAGGTGGGAGGCAATAAATCTCAGGTCAGTGGGGTTTGTGGTGGGGTTGGCCCTCTCGTCGCATTGTTTTCTCCATTGAACCCCACCGAAAATATATTCCTTAGGGTAGGGTGCATGAATGGCCTTCTTCTCTGGGAGGGAGCATCGATCAGGTTTATTGCCTTAAGAGAATGAAGCTCGTCTACTGTGATCCGTTGGGAGTCAAACTGGGGGTGCCACCGGGGGTGTGGCAAGAGAACTACCTCTAGTCCATCCTGTAATCAATAACTATAATGTGTTGAGGATGGTAACCTATGGGTGAATGGATGGTAGCTTTGGCTTTAGCTCCAATAGTGAAGGAATTAGCTCTAGTGGGTGGCCTTAGCTCCAGCAATTAGTTCTTTACACCGAGTCGTTGAGGCAAGCGCCGAAGTGAGTGACCCTCTTGGGAATCTATAGGAGCCCTTCGCCCTTCTGAGTTGTTGGGATGGTCCTTCCTTCTAGGATTAATCTTCTTATAGCAAGTCAATTAATCTACTACTATTTGAAGCTAGCATAAGGTGGGAAACTATAGTTCTGGTTTGAATAGTAGCTCCTAGAACTATAACTCCCTTCCCCTTGAATTATAGTTCTCTGGAAAATCCCTACCTATATCTGGAAGAAATGGCCGGTGCATCATGTTACGTCTATGAGATCGGGAGGGCCTTTAGACAGTTTAGTTTATGCATTGGGAACCCTATAGATAGTAGTAGGGGCCCCCACCTCGACACTATAGTTGATAGTAGGGCAGGGCACTGAGGGAGAGGAAACCGACTTCAGGGCCTTGACTCGGGAGGTCGATAGATAGAGATAGGGAAATCTATAGGGCATGGACTTTACTCTCCATGAATCAATGGTACACCTATTAGAATTGTAGGGGTGTAGTGAGTGCCCTATCTCCTCCCACCAATGGCTATCTTCCCACCCAGGATTAATTAGCTTGCTAGAATAGGAGACTTAATCAACCTGCTAGAATAAGGAATAATAGTAGTGAGTGGCCATTACCATTATAGTTGGGGGACAACCACCCCTTCCTATATAGTTCGAAGTCGACCAGTGAGCGAGTAGTAGAGGGGAATGAGGTGGTAGTGCATAAATACTAGGCCACAAATTTTTTTGTCCTCAGCAGTGGTTTGTTCTGGGAAGACTGAGAAAGAGAGGAGGGTTGGTTCTCTTATGATTAATGGTAACCAATGCAGAGGATGAAGCGTTATAAACAAAAAAATAATGTTGTTTATTAGACTAAAGAAATGGTGAAGTCCAACTCTCCCCCCCCCTCGAGGGCTAAGGGCTCCCTACCCATCTACCCATTAGAATAGTAGGGGCAATCGCTTTTGCTCAATTATAGAGAAACTAAATAGATAGGCAATATAACCCCCCTTGGGGAATTTCTATTCCCACCAACCCCACCACCCAAGGTAGACCCCACCACCAAGGGTGAACCCCACCGTCCAGGTGCCCAACCCTACCAACCATACCCATGGACCCCAATGACCATACTTGCCAATGATCGGTGGGGTTCACAAACCCCACCATCCAAGGCTCCACCACTATCCATATTTGCCAACCCCACCAGATATTTTCTCACCGACCATATGTGCCTTACCCATTGACCAAAGTAACCCAACCCCGCTAACCCTTGCCTTTGGTCGGTGGGTTACTTTGGTCGGTCCCAACCCCACTAACCAAAGGCGAGTATGGTTGGTGAGCGAAGCTCTGCCTTTGGTGGGGTTGGTCAGACCACACCAACCTATTCACAAAGGAATATATGGTCGGTGGGGTTGGGATCAATTATTAATTAGCCTACTAGAATAAGCCTACCAGTTGCCCCCCCGGGAGGAAGATTAGTTCAGGGTCCCGGGTGGGGGGAATCATAGTTATGGGTGGGAGGGCCCCTACTATAGTGGTTCTCTAGTAGTTGGACCATTTGGGACCAACCCACTCATCTTTTTGTGGGAGGATATAGAAATGGGCCCTAGGTTGGGGGGCCGCTGTGGGTGGGGGGGGCATTACAGGTGGGAGGATAGCCATATAGTTTCCCACCAACTAATCTACAATTCTAATGGGGGGTGGAGGGGGGCTAGAAGGCTAATTAATTAAGTGGGGGGAATTCTAGTGTGGATTCTAAGGGGCCTTTCTCGCCAACGGTGAACCCCTGGTATCTCCACCAGCTCAGGACCGACCTAAGGTGAGTATGGTTGGTCCCAAAGGGGCATGGTCAGTCCCAAGGGCCCCTATATCTCCCAGGCCCCCGGCACCAACCCCACCAACCTATTCGCCCTTGGTACAGCCAAGGAGATCAAGGCCCATTACTATACTAAATTGGAGTTGATGAAGATCTCCAACAATATTATACTAGTAGGGAGGGTGGTCCCTTCCTCCAACCAACCAACATTCTTCCTCCAACCAACCAACATAAATTTAGATTCTACTACAATGGTCCCTCAAATTCGGAAAGTAATAACCAGGATGGCCAACCCAATAGCAGATTCCAAAGCTATGCTACCCCCTTCTTGCTTGGCTTTGTTCTATTCACTTTATAAGATCTCACCAAGTAGCATAGAAGTTAAGGTGCCCAGGCTTTGGCCACTTTAGCACCCGTAGGTCCATTTCCTCCCCCTATGGCTTAAAAGAAAGTAGCTTCCTTACAGCAATGACCATCTCGAAGGAGCACCAAAATGGTCTAGGGGGTCATTGGGAAGTCACCTATTATAACCCAATCACGGGTTCTAAATACCTCTTCATACCCCCCATGAAATCCGACTAGGAATTTTGCCCAGTCTGGAAAAGGGTTTCCCTCTGGAAATACCCCCCCTCTTTGGGCATTGAGAATGAAGGGCTCCCGAAAGGGCGTATTAGGGGACGCTTCCTCGACCTCCTCAGCTGGAGGTTCATTTAGGTTGAATCCCCACTTGACATCAGTTGGGGGTTCATTTAGGTCAATCCCCCGCCGGCTGGGAATATCCAACAATAATGGGGGAAAGGAGCTTGAGACGGAGAAACCCCCCTCCCCCCCCCACAACTCCATGCTGAGACAAGACAAAAACATGGAGAACAATTGTATGATCAGTGGAAGGAAGACCTGGAACTAGGGGGGAACAATCCCCAGTGGATCTAAACTATCTAGAAGATATAGGCGTGCGAGTCTCGATAGCGGTCTGGTTGCGAATAAGATTGCAAGAAAAAAAAACTACCATATGTCCCGTCTCTTCACTCTAGCAGTCCTATGCATATTTAGTACTGTAGCCCCAATCGTGGCTATTGATGGAATGGGACTAGAAACCAAGAACCAAATGAAATAGTAGGTATGAAGTGAATTGCCCGATGTTTTCGAATTGGTCCAACCTTGTATTTCTCCAGCATGAACTGTATATCTCAGAGAGTTTGTACTTATGCTCATTGGTAATAATGGAATGTGATCATTATCTAGGATGAGGGACATTTCCCACCAACTGATCAATCCAATAATATCGCTCACTGGTGGATAGCGCGATACCTTTTCATGAATATCTGCTATTTGAATATTCAACATCATGACCACGGGTAAGGATAAAAGTACAATAGCTCCTGTATGAACCACTGGGGAGATCATAGCGGGGAAGTCAGGACCTAATAAAATGGGTGAACCTGAGGTGTTGTGAAACACTAGGATGGAGGATGGAATGGGATGTATTGGATTCTTGGTGTGTACAACCATCAAACCAAAGACCAAAGCAGGGCTCGGCGAAATGAAAATTATAGTAGTACCTCATCCTTCTCTAGGATGGAACTTTCATGCCAGGGGCATCATTCAAATTTGATCCATTACAAATGACCGTTTGCATCTCATTATCTCATTTTATCCACGACACTCACCACTATAGAGGTAGCGCTAAGCCACTTACGTACCATCGCCCCTACCTATATAACTGGGCCCTACCTATATAGCTATTAGGTCAGTAGCGTGACCTACGAGAATACTTCGTACACCACGTTCTACCAACATCAGTTGCATTGAACCCCACTAGAAAAGGTAGGAGCTATGGAAAGGTCAACAACTATAGTAGGTAGTTCCCGGTGTTTGTTTGTTTGTTGGGACCCAACCTAAAGGTGGGGCTCCAACAAACACTGATTTCCCACTCTAGTTCGGTGCTCAATCAAAGGGACCCTGTGCCTGGTTGGGGGCCGATTCTATATGATAGTTAGTTCGATTACGACTAGTGAACGAACTTGGTAGATAAATGGGGTTTATACGTCGCTAATGCAACAACTTGTCAAGCATCTGACAAACTCATGCCATCCATTTCAGATGAGATTTTTCCCGTAGAAGAACGAGCAATCCAGCCCATAGGATTCCCTTTCCATTTTCCCATTCTCACTTCTATGGGTTTACTGGTAATGGGGAGATCTATGAATACTCTTAACCCATATTCTCCCATTTCTTCAGAATTGTCCGCTTATAGCACGATGTGCTGCTTCAATGGCTTGGTATGAGATACGACCAAATCCACAACTTTTGATGCCATATTTTCTAAAACCAAGTTGTGTACTGCCCATTTCACAACCCCTACGTAATACGCCTTTTCATTTTTTACGATATCTCGTACATTTTGGATATAGCACATCCCTTCTATCCTCTTGGGAATGGGATGCATACTTTTACACCTAAGATTCCATAACGAGTAGAGGCCTTGGCATAAGCGTAATCGATTTGATGGAAAAATATATTACATGAGGTTTTCCCATACTCCCTGCATTTCGTTCTAGCGATTTCCGCACCTTTCATTCGACCCAGACGACAAATACGGATCCCCCCCACCTGATGATTTCTATAAGTAACATGCAAGACCAACCAAACCTAAGGCCAATATGGTCATCTTCCAAAGGCATCCCTTGGGTGGGAACTATATGGCTCAAATCTCTCCGCCAGATTCTCTACGTAACATGCCCACCCCCCCCAAAAAAAAGAAGAGTTGCGCTACTATCCCACCCTTCAGTTGACCAGCTAGATTCTAGACATAACATGGGTGGGAGGATGAAGGTTGCAGTTCACCCCTGGAAAACCCAAGGAACATAAGGGGGGTCTCCATTCACTATCATTCAGGAGATTAACTATAAACCTCCTTGTAGATATAGCCAGGAGGTAGATTCTATTTGTGGGAGATATAGTTGCACTTCGTGGCCGCCCAGCCCTTCAGGACCAACCTATTCATCTTAGGGGTTAAGTAAGGTTGGGTTGAGTTAGGATTCCTAGTTGCAATTATGGGACAGAGCCCTGATAGGGGTGGAGGTACTCACTTCCCACATGAACAACTAGTTTTCCTAACCTTCTATCTTGTTTATCCTTTCTGTCAAGAAATAATGTATCCTCCTTCTCCCACCCCTTTCCAAACCTCACTTCTACTGGGCCCTTACAACCAAGATAGCCTTCGGCACTGACCATATTGGCCTTAGGTTGGGTTGAGTTAGTCCTACTTTCACTAATAATCCCAATCCCAACTTCTCCCTTTCCCTTACAGGGAGAGAGAGAGTGGCCGGTTGGGAAACAAGATTCCTAATCTTCGGTTTCCCGAATGAGGGGTCCATACAACAAATATACATTATCCTCCATCTAACCCTTTCAAGTTGGGAGTGGTGGACCCACCTCCATCTCACCCCACCTTCATTAGGCAGACCCGACCATCTATCAATTACCAACTTTCCAACCTTCGTTACTCTATTCCTTCCTTCGGCACCTAAGGACCCCATCCCACCTGCCCTAAGACAACCTTCGACACCTAAGGCCAATATGGTTGATTACTGAAGGTAGGTAACTCTATAGCCTCCCAGCCCCCCGAGGTTGGACCAACCATGCCCTAAGACAACCTTCAGCACCAGCCATATGGCCTTAGGTTGGGTTGGACTGAAATTCCCTAAGACAACCTTTGAAACCGGCCATATGGCCTTAGGTGGGGTTGGACCGACCTAAGGCCTGCCTTTGGCAGCCAACCATATTGGCCTTAGGTCCCAACCCCACCGACCCATTCACCTTAGGGCATGGATGGAATTTAATGGGCATGGTTGGTCTTGAAGGGTCGGTGGGAGGCTCCCCCCAGGAGGTAGATTATTGTTGTTCATTGGGTGGGGGGACTGCTAGGGGTTGCCAAGGTTGGGTGGGACTAGAAGATTCCTTAGGCGAATAGTTCAGTCATGAAGCATAGGTCGGTGGGGTTGGGGCCCTGGGTAGGGGGGTTGGCACCAAGTATAGTTCCCATAACTCAAATTCCCTCCAACTATCTCCCTTAGAATAGTAGGGGCTTCATTAATTAGCCTGCTAGCAGGTGGGAGGGAGTTCTAGCAGGGAGGTAGATTAATTGGTGGGGGGAGGGAATTTGAGTTGTAGGAGGGAACTATAGTTAGTTCTGGTTTGAATAGTTGTTGTTGTTGGGTGGGAAACCAACCCCCCTACCCAAGGCAGACGCCACCACCCACAGCGACTGACCCCACTTATGCTAGCAGGCTAATTAATTAAACCCCGCCTAAGGCCAATATGGTCGGTTTTCGAAGGCATGCCTTGGGTGGGAATGACTAGTGGAGGTATATTATAGAAGTGGGAGGCGCCCCCTTGCATGGAGGTAGATTCTAGTCAGTTGGGCGGACCCCACCGACCATGCCATTCAGGACCGACCTACCCTAAGACAACCTTTGACACCTAAGGCCAATATGGTTGGCTATTGAAGGCAAGCCTTTGGTGGGGTTGGACTGACCTGCACTAAGATAGCCTTCGGCATCGACCATATGGCCTTAGGTGGGGTTGGACCGACCTATTCATCTTATGGAAAGTCCCGAAGGGCATGGCCAGTGGGGTTCGTAAATATTATAGGGGGAAAACCGTACCACCCTATAGGCCCTGGGTGGGGGGGCCACTATGGTGGGAGGATAGCTGGAGAAAGAGTGGGTGGGAACTATAGGGTTCCCCATTCGATAGTAGGGGCCTTCGTTAATGGTTTAGTTTTCATTATATACATGATAATGGCAGACTGAATGCGGCCATCTATCTCTCTATTTGGCAACTCGTGAGACTCCAACAGTAGAGCCTAAAAAAAGTAAGTAGCATAGCCTTTTTGAGGGGCAACCCTTGAGCATATCAAGTTCCTTTAGCTAGCGGCATTCGTTTTAATTTGAGAGGCATAACCCGCTGCTCCGGTTCTAAATCCACTAGAGGTAGAGTCCCCAACAATTGATCGAGATCTAGTTCACCCTATTGAAGATCCAATTGTAGTTACCATTCGAGAATAAGCAGTTAATGATGCCAGTGAACCTATTGATCCATATCCATATCTCATTGTGAGAGATCCATATTTCAGTATCGATTGGCTTTGCCCATATAAAGGGTGTAGAGGGAAAGACGTATGGGCATGTATCACAAATAGATGGACATACATAAATAGAGGTGCATATTGCAATAAAGAAAACCCGGGGAGGGAGCGCATTGCTATAAGTATTCTGTCAAAGGAAGGGGTACATCCTAAGCCTATTGGGTCTTTGTCTCGATCTGATGAAGCCCCCAAGAACTAGAATTCAGGTGGGTGGGAAACTATAGTTCCGGAGGAGGGGGTGCCGAAGAACCCTATGCTGATGGTAGCCCTATAACAAGGAGGAATCCTGGATGAGGTGTTGCTACCTTTACCTCTACTAGTGGTTATGCCCTTGCTCTCTTTGCTTGAACAACTGAATCCACACCTGGAATAATTGGATCCAGGCAAAGTGATCGCTCTGAACCCTACTGGGATATTGTATAGGATGCTGCCACCTTTACTTATTCTTATGTCACCTCCATCTCTACCACAGGTGGTGGTGCCTATACCCTCGCTACTTTCCTTTCCATTCATAATTTAAAATGCAACTGCTACTGTAGCCTCTGTGTCCTTTGCCCTTTCCTTCAAACTATACCCCTCGGGAACCTTCTATTCAAACTGAAACTAGTCGTTTCCTACCCACAGTCGCCCCCCCACCCAGGGCCCATCACGGCTATCCTCCCACCCCCCCTGAAATTGATTGCCTCCCACCCACCCTAAGACAACCTTCAACAGCAAACCCCACAGCCCCCCCAGGGAGGTAGATTATAGAGGGCGGGAGGCTATAGAGTTGGCGAATGGGTCGGTCCCAAAACAAACCCCACCTGAGGCCAATATGGTCGGTTGCCAAAGGCATGCCTTGGGTGGGAGGCCCCCCCTGCAGGGAGGTAGATTCTAGTTAGTTGGCCAATATGGTCGATTGTTGAAGGTAGGCCTTTGGTGGGGTTGGACTGACCATATTCACCCAACTCACTAGAATCTACCGACTACCAGCACTTCGTGCCCACCCATATGTTCCTTAGGGGCCCGACCCACCCGGTGAGCTCCCACCCACCCCCGGTGGGGTTCTTGCCCCCCACCCAAGTAAGACCCCACCATCCATAAGGTGAATATGGTCGATGGGGTCTGCCTTGGGCAGTGGGGTTTGCAAATAGTAGGTGGGGTCTTACTAGGTAGTGGGGTCTGCCTTGGGTGGTGGGGTCTTGGAAGTTTAACTAAAAGAAGGTGAAAGTGCACCCCACCACCATCCTCAATAGAGCCACTATCCTTGGTTGGTTATCTATGCATGGGTGTGGGTGGGAGGGAATAGAAGGGACGGGCCCCCAACAATGACATCTACCGACTACTAGAGAAACATAAAGGGTGGGTGGGAGGGACATCCCACCTGCCACCCACCCACACCGTGGGAGGAGATAGTTGGGTTGGGTGGCCAACTATAGGGTGGGAGGGCCCCTAATGTGAATAGGTTGGTCGTGAAGTGCTGGTACTTGTGGGTGGGTGGATATGGTTTGGCAAATCCCCTCCCAAGGCAAATATGGGTGGTCCCAAAGTAACCCAACCACACCAACCATATTCGCCTCAGGTTGGTTCCAACCCCATCGACCTATATTCCTTGGGATCAACCATGCCCTTCGGGACCGACCATACTCACCTTAGGTCGGTCCCAAAGGGCTGATGGAGATGCCAGGGGCCCCTACTATTATATGGCGGGAGTGCTAATGATCGCCACTACAAATGCACCAATGAGCTCATGTACTTATTGATCTTCATCCCACCCATCCCAACAATAGATGCACTTAGCCATTCTTTCTCTGTGCCAGGGGAATGTGTCATGAGCCAATCATCTTGGTGTGTGGGGTGGGAGGGAGATTAGCCATGGAGGTAGATTAGTTGTGGGGGGCTAAGGTTCATCTGGAGATACTTCGTTAATAAATGAAATATTGATCTCGGATATTGATCCTAGAGTGATCAGCCTTACTATTCTAATGGGCAGTTGGATGATGAGAGGCATCCATTCCAGTGCTTGGGAGAGATGGAGACAAATTCATTCACCAAACATAGCTAGTGGAGAGATGGGTGGGCGAGATAGATATAGAGAGTAGATACCTAGGATCTGGGTGGGACAACCTCTCCCTCTCTATAGAAGGGCGGTCTGTAGTCTACTATCTTTGAAATGTGAAGCGCCCATTGTTTGAGATAGGGCTTACTATTAGGCTGGATCAGAACTATTGTGGAAATAAGCTAGTTTAGATGTGAGCGTACGAGGTGGAGATAGTTACTAGTCCGAACGAGATGATAAGCCCACGAATGGAGCCCCCCCTTCTCTACTTGGTACTATAGCTATAATTCCCCCCCACCACGAACTACCCCATAGAATAGTAGGGGCCTCCCCCTCTATAATTCCATCCCTCCCGAGGGGCTAAAGTGGCCCCTCCCACTCGAGTGAATGTAATGAATAGTAAGGGAATAGTCGAAATGAATAATAAGGTCGCTATCACTGAGTTGGGTATTTACTTCCTCCCTTCGACAGGTGTTTCACTGGATCGATCGGGTGTTCCAGGTACCATAGTGCGTTGTGGGAGTCTCGGGTGGGATCTATGGCGGGTGGAGTGTGAGTAAGACCAATTCACATATCGATGTCGTCCCAAGGGGATCAGGTGTTTCACATACCATAGTGCCCTAACTGGGGAGGATGAATGGGGGAAGGATAAATGAGGGGGGCCATGGAGAATAAGGGGACAAAAGAACTTGTTCACTGGAGTTCAGCATAGTGGACTCAACCAACCTTGTTTCATTATTTAGGATTAGTAGGGGCCTCCACCCACAAACCTTTGAGATATGTACCGAATGCACTTGTTTACAAATTCATACTCATCAAGATGCGTCAATGGATCGATCTGAATGTTCCATATAGTTCCCTCCCACTTGGTGGGCAATCAATCTAGGGTAATTGTGAACCATCTGAGTGAGGGGAATAATATGGGGGAGGTGGGAAATTCAATATAGGGTGGGCATGAGACAGATATTGGGTAGATGGGTGGGTCAGAGAGAGCAACTGATTAGAAAGCCAATGTCGACTTGAATCCAATCTCGCCGCCGCCCTATCTACCCCATAGAATAATAGGGGCCCACTTGACGAAGACCCCACCACCCACCCTTTGGGACTGACCATGCCCGAAGGGACCAACCATATTGGCCTTAGGTCTCAAAGGGCATGGTCGATGGGGTCCATCCCAACCCCACCGACCTAAGGAAGGTATGGTTAGTGGGGTACGCCCCAACCCCACTATCCATAAGGAATATAGGGTAGTGGGTGAAGCCCTAGTCAGTGGGGTTGGTGCCTTGGATGGTGGGGTCTGGCGAGAATGCTGATTTGACCCTAGGGGACAACAAGGGAGATCGCCTAGAAGAGGAAGAATCATTGAAAATAGAGAGACCAACATAGGGGGAGGAGATTGATATCAAGATAACAATCCTCATTGAGCGACTATGAACAAAACCCTCCTAGGGTGTAGTTCTGGAGGATCTTGAATTAGCCTACTATTGCTACTACAATTATAAGATGTGTCGGGCCTTATTTGAGGATGTCCAAAGGGAAAAGAACCTGTCCCCTATCAACTACCTACTCCCAAAACTACAATATTTTCTTAGGTGGTATGTTCTCAAACTCAATAAAAATAAGATTGTTATCCCCTATCAGCCACAAGACCTTGGTGAGCTGTATCTAGTTCTTTGATGGTTAGCCGGAGAACTCACCACCTCCCTCGTAGGCTCAGAAGGCAACACCTCCTAATTATAGGTCACAGCGTACTCATCGGTGAAACCCTACTCTTTCATTACCTGGCTAAGGTCACATGCATTTAACCTGGTGGAGGTTATTTATGCTTTGATGGGCTGAACAATTCCTATGAATTGTTATATTTCCCAAATCTGGACAAAACATCCGCCATCACTGATAGCAATTGGGGTAACTGGCTAAATCTACTCTTGGGAATTCACTACCCGTTCCCCTGCCATGGAGCTCACGTCTATCAAACCACCAATGTGCCCATCATTATCACCCAAGGGCCCTCCACACGAGTACTATATTTCTACAGAAACCAAGGGTTACGAGATGGGTTTGCCTCCTTACTATACCCAGTTACGCTGGAACGACCACTCATTTCGCCCTCCAATGCACTTATTTTCCCGCACGGGGATGTAGATGCTCCAAACCCTGCTTGACCTTATGATTATACAAGAAGAAATTCAATGGAAAGTAGAAACAATTACAATCTAAGGCAATGGGGCAGACACCCATCACAGCGGTCGACAATGATGATTAGGCGTTTTGACTTACGAGTGAAGAGGCGAATCGATTTGTAGTTGCAATCATTAACCGTAGGGAAGTTTATCTACCATTTGCAAGGAGGACAAAGGTTCCCTAAAATTAGCTATGGGGAGGGCGTCATGACCTACTTAGGCCACAAGGAGTGCCAGGAAGAAGCTAGGGAGCATCAGAAGCTGAGTGCCGGGAAGCATGGGTTCGGTACCCAATATACAAAAGGCATGAGCCCTATAGTAGATCCAGTTTCCCTTTGAAATTCTATGGGTAGCGGCCTGGCCTATAAGGCACTTTCAAATTCTATGGGCAGCGGCTCAACCTATTTTAGCAGTTGGGCGAGAACTTCGTTGTAGTTAGTAAAACTGGGGCATGTTATGTATAGAATCCATGGGAGGGAAGCAACTAGAGTTCTTTGGGTGCCTCTCTATAGAATAATGGGCATACACTTCATTACCACATGGGTCAAAGCACTTATATGTAACATGTCAAACTTTCTCACCACCCCTACTATTCAGCCACCCACCCAGCGCTTCACTTTTTTTCCCTTCGGGACCTTAGGCCCCTATATCTCCCACTCGGGGCAGGTGGGGGGACGAAAGGGGTTGCCTCTGACCCACCCTTCGGGACCGACCCATTCGCCAACTCACTAGAATCTTCCTCCCTGCAGGGGGGCCTCTCGCCTTTTATAATCTACCTCTAGGCAGGGGGCCGGTGGGTTTTGTTTTGGGACCAACCAAAGGCAAGTATGGTCGGTCCCGAAGGGCTTGGTCAGTTTCGAAGGAGCATGGTTGGTGGGGTTTGTTTCGGGACCAACCCATTCGCCAACTCTCTAGAATCTACCTCCCTATAGGGGGGGCCTCTTGCCTTCTATAATCTATCTCTAAGCAAGGGGGCGGTGGGGTTTTTGTGGGGTTTGTGGTGGGGTCAGGGGTGCTCCATCCCCCACCTCCAGTAGGAAACTAATCAAATATCGGCAAGGGAGAACCCCCTACTATTCTAAGGGGCCTTCACCCTGGACAATAAACTTCACTATGGATAATGGGAGGACAATAAACTTCACTACTCTGGAGGACAACAGGGGGTTTCCATCCTCACTCAGAGGTGAAGGATGAGTAGGGCTAGTTGAATTCCGATTCTAGTTGATAGCTTGCCCTCACCAACTTTCTCTCGGATTCCCCTGCCCTTCGAGACCGACCCATTCACCACAAATCCCACCTCAGGCTAGCCTTCGTCACCACCCATATGGCCTTAGGTGCCGAAGGCATGCCTTGAGTGCAAAGCATGCAAGGGAATTTTCCGCTATCTATCCCTCAGTCTAGCTTGAGAACTATCCCGCAGTAGAACCTCGGGTTCAGCCATGTTACGTATATAGCCTTTCGGTTGAGCCCGTGTTAAATTCTCATTGAATTCCTTTTGAATGAAAGCATGCAATAAATCAGGGAGGGGCACTTCTGGTTTCCCTCCTTATTCTAGTTGAAATAATATCTCTGATTGAACCTTCCTTCTGGTCGAGCTTGTTTAGCTCCATGACCAACAACTAGATAGTTTAGCTCCATTGCCCTTTGAACCCCTAGGGGAGGTAACTAGAATCCTTGGTCCTACCCAAGGCAGACCCCACCAACCATACCCTTTGGGTTCATCCGGGTGGGAGGGCCCCTACTATTATATTTTAGGCTTCTTCTAGCCCCCTACTATTCTAAAGGGCTAGCAGGCTTATTAATGAATTGATTAATTGACGAGGTAGATTATAGAAGTGGGAGGATCGTCGATACGCCTCAGGTCGGTCCAACCCCAGGGACCAACCCCACTTAAGACATGCCTTTGGCAGCTGACCATATTGGCCTTAGGGTGGGTGGGGGTAAATAGAGGGGGGACTCCCACGAATATAATATACCTCTAAGTAGGGGGGGCCCTGCTGAAGGCATGCCTTGGGAGGCCAACTAACTAGAATCTACTCAGGCCACCCACCCACCCTAAGACATCCTTTGGAACCTAAGGCATGCCTTCAGAAACAAACCATATTGGCCTTAGGGTGGGTGGGGGGAAATAGAGGGGGCCCTCCCACCCACCCTTCCGAAAGCAGGCAACTAACTGTGGGGTTGGGGGGGGGGTTGGAGGCTATAGAGTTGGCATGCCTTCGACATCCAACCATATTGGCCTTAGGGTGGGTGGAGGGAAATAGAGGGGGGCCTCCCATGAATATAATATACCTCTAAGCAGGGGGGCCCTGCTTAAGGAAGGCAACTAACTATAATCTACCTAGGCCTCCAACCTTCTATAATCTACCAGTTTTTTGGGCTTGCCTTTGGCAGCTGACCATATTGGCCAACTAACTAGAATCTACCGACTACCATAGAATTTTAGGGGCTTGACCCACTCGGTGAACTCCCACCCAAGGCATGCCTTTGACAACTGACCATATTGGCCTTAGGTGGGGTTTGCTACCAAAGGCTATCTTAGGGTGGGTGGGAGGCAAGAAATCTTAGGTTAGCGGGCGTAGCCCTGGTGGCAGTGAAGCCTTGTGGTGGTGAAGCCTAGGCGGTGGGGTTCCCACCCACGGTAGAAAGTTAGTTTCTCCTTGCCCTGGTTGTCCAGCTGCTTTCCTTCCTTTCTTGAACTCTCGTTGAGAATTCCAATTGGTATGGGTCTCGTTTAAACCTTACTTTCGATTATAGTTGTATGGGTCCCTCTCCCAACTATTTGAATTCTCCTCGCTCTTTCTCAGGCTCCTCGTTAGGCTCCATCAGATGGGAGTTGCCATCCCTCAACCTCAGTAGCTAGCTCCTCATTGAGTTCCATCCAGTTAGAATATTAGTTACCCAACTGAACTCACTTCCTTATTTTGAGCAGGAATGGAACCTTAAGGTGTGGAAGGGGTCTTGAGCATGAATGGATAGAGCGCTGGTGGAGATGGTAACATTTCTCAAGAAGGAATAATAGCCGCTGGTCCTCTTCATTTCACGGTGGGAGGATTAACACTCTATGACTATGCAGAGGGGGAGTCAAACCGAGAATCCATCCAATGAAGGGTGGCCCTCTAAAATTTCATGTCTTGAGTCCTTTCCTTCCTCCACTCCCTCCCTCCCTCATTAATTAGGTTAGCGGGGTCCCCCTATAGTTGAGATGCTCAGAATTTAGGACTAGAATGAAAGCTCAGCTAGGCAGGAAATACTCCTTCACTCAAGGTAGGAAAGAAAGAGGGGGTGAAGGCTGGACAAGGCTTTCTTAGAGTAGCTCCTCAACTCGTTAATTAGGCCATCCCTCATCCCAGTAGCTGGAGCTACCAATGGTCCAGTTGTAAACTCATGACTGGACTACCTTCCATCTAGCCACCACCGGAGTTAACTAGTATACTCCCTCCCTAAATCTTCCATATAGGGGGACCTAACTAATTATATTAGCTATCCCGCCACCCCTATCAAGCCATCGGTTGAACTATCCCTTGTTTCTCATCCTAATTTTAGTGGGGTCCTTCCTGAAAGAACTTTCCATCTCACCACCCATGGTAGGAAAAATGGTCAACTACAAACATTCATTCCTCCGCTTGGTCAACTGAGCTCATTTCCTTCCTCCACTCCCTCCCTCCCTCGTTAATTAGGTAGGTAGTGGGGCTGTAAGAGTAGTTGAGTTCAGAAGGAGATAATGATATAATGTATGTAATATGGATATAGGGTCTTTATTTCTTGCCTCCCATAGGGGATTCTTTCTCTTGTCCTCCAGATGGATGGATAGCGACAGGACAAACAAGCTAGCCTCGAAAGCAGGCCCAATCAATGACATCTACTGACTAAAATTAACTAGAATTCCCTCTCAAACTATGATTCCCTCCCACCCAAGGAATTCCTTCAGAAGCCGACCATATTGGCAGCTACTATAGTGGGTGGGGTTTGTGGGGGTGAAGGTTGGATAAGGAGGCCAATCCAACTTCTCAACTATAGTTGGTGAGATCTCATCTCCTTGTTTCTCGATCTCCTCATTCAAGTCTTGGTGAACTCCCACCAGTTCATCGGGGGTGAGCCCCACTAAAATTAGGGAATTCCTTCCTTTCAACCATCCAGCAAGAAAGGTTAAATGATTATATCATAGCCAACCGTGGGTGAAGGATGGCCAGATTAACCTTCTTTCTTCCTTCCTTGAAATAGTTGAATTCCTTCCAGATGGATGGTCTGGTTAAATTAAAGATAGTTGAACTCTCTTGCTTGGGGGTTCAACATTAATGCAGGAACTGACCACCAACCCCACCTAAGGCCAATATGGTTGGCTACTAAAGGCATGCCTTGTATGGACAAAGCTTATTAGTTGAGGGCCCTGGGTGTTCTCGAGAATACTTTCTTGTATGGGCAATTCCTTTTGAACTAGCTACTAAGCTACTCCCATCCAGGGGCAGATGTTCATTGTCTACTCCCTGATGAATGATAAACATCCAAACATCCAACTTCTTCACCTAGGGCTCCTTCTTCTATTTGTTAGGGATA